>OY728144.1:74728886-75948248 GCA_963277665.1 Viscum album | reverse complement strand
TATCTAGAATTAACAAGTTCTTACACTATATCCATGGAATTTATAGAAACGGTTTTATTCCAATAAAAGTGTTGAGATACCATCTTTCATAAAGATGGAATGGATCAATCCTTCGTCAAATTATTCATTAATTACATGTCAATCATGATGCACCCAACATACCCTACCTTTCCACATACATATTTAATCATTACATTCAGCAGAAAATCTAATTTCATGATTGATGACATGAATAAATGATAATATAAAAATAAAATGATCATTACACATACTCACATATTGGAATATTTGATAACACCAAAACATGAAGAATTCCTTTTAGTGGGTATGTTCTTATAATCTCCCATCTTAGAGTTTACTAAGTGTGAACTTCATGAGGAGTGGCCTCATCCACTTATGAGTACTCCTATCTGATGATCTCAATACTATGTGTCTCATCATAGTATGTAATCCAACTACAAAACTATATTAAGAATATTATCATATCACTTCAAATTTATCATCATAGCATCGAGCATCTATAACCTTATCAATGCAATAAATAATCAAGAAAATTATTACATTAAATATATACAGAACAATGAAAAATATGTAATAATATGTTTAATTAATATTTAATACATTTAATATACATGTAATAAAAGTAAAAAAAGTTGGTCCTAGGATACCAACTCCAACATATTATACTCTCATGTTTTATGTTCTTTAGTTCCATTGTGATTCGTGTATCATGAACTATAAATATTTTTAAGGTATTAGATCTATGTAGGTTAACCCTCTATGTGTTACCAAAGCTCATGGTGCTTGGATGAGGCTTATAGTGAGTATGGATGGGTTTGGTTATTCAAATCTGGAAGCTGGAAGAATGAAATATGTGTAAGGGGTTTTCACATCATGTATGTTCAGTTCACGTATTGTTAAGGATGTTTCATGGGGTGATTCACAATGTGTATTCATTTTGATTCAAATGCTTGAGATGATGCATTTTTCAGTGAGATATGAAACCTGATGATTACATGACATGTAAGGGTTATATGTCATGTAAATCCCTTGTGTAGTGTATTTATAAAAGGTGTAGTGCTCAAAATTTTCTTCAAAACCCTATGGAACTCTTGATTATTGGAAATCCAGAGACCCTTTTCTCAGGATTTTAGGGATTCCTTCAATGGGGATCGATCCTTGTCCTTAATCTTTAATTCATGGTGATTTGTGGTGATCCAAGGTGTGTTATTTCTCCATTTCTTACAGTTTCTTTCTCATTCCATCTCATTTCCTCCCATTTCTTCTGATCATGTGATGGAGGATCATATCCCATGTGTATAATGGGGTTTCATGATTGTTTTTTGGTGTTGTTATGATGTATCATCCTTGGATGGGTGAAGCTTCTTGTGGGAGAGGTGATTGGGATCCAAAACATTGGTCCATTATCGTTTGAAGAACGTTGATGCTTTTGAGGTAGCGGGTTCATTGTTTCTCTATTTATTTACATGAAATCATAAATTGAGCATGGTTTATCACTTCTAATGGAGATTTAATTAACCTAATAATGGTTTAACCTACTTAATAAATAAATGGTTTTTAATGATCGCATGTTGATTCTTTATCCTCCAAATCCATTTTTTTGGTATTTTCTAAGAACACACTTTATGGGTAAGTGGAAACCTCGCATGCAAGTTGTTGATCAATCACACCCTCACATCCCAAATTTGAAATTCAAAAGAGAGTGCCAGAAAAACCACATTTGAAATTCAAAATGATATGCCTTGAACGAATCACCATCGAACCGCCTCGAGTCACAAAATCTTCAGAAGCGGTTTGCCTCGAGCTGCGTCCTTGATAGAAGATTCACCATCTTCAAAAAAATCACCACTGCAATCAAAGATCACCAGCAATCATCCCACTGAATCTACAGATCACGATCATTGAAGAAAAATATCCTTTCCATCGTCGAATCACCTTCTTAATGAACCGAAATTCATACCAGTTCCATCTTTCAGAATCAGCACCATTTTACAAACATTTCACAAAATGGAAACAAACTAGATCTATTGAGAACATTCCAACAGATACCTAAAGGCAGAGAAGAATCCATCGCGAACAACACCTCCTGGAACGTCATCGATTCTCGAACTATACATCCCAAAAAACTATGAAACCCATCACTCAATTCTGACTTGGAGAAGATTTTTGGGATCCTAGTACTATAGTAGAGGAAAATGACCGATAATGAGCCCCAAAACATCACCATGACCAGCAACCTTCACCATCGGAAACACCATCAAGCACAAAAATCCAAGAAACTTTCGTTGACCATTGGAAGAATCGCCAAGAACCATCTCCTAAAGCACCGGTTGCTCGCACAGACACATCCCAGAACCTCATATGAAACCTTACACTTAACTGACCTAGAAAAGATTAAGGGGTCTGAAAGCCAGAGTAGAGTAAGAGCAGACTGGACCTCCATAGCGAGCCTTGAAGAAGCCACCACCATCAACCCAATAGAAAACATCATCAGCAAACCATCACTGTTGAAAAATCGAGCATGAATCCATCTAAAATTTCCATCAAAGGACCAAAGAAAAACATTTTCACTGGGATGAAACAGCTAAAAACTGAAAACCCGAACCATCTGATTAGGGATAAGAAGTCAAAGAAGGGGAAATCGAGGTCGCCAAAGAAGAGATAACAAAACGAGAAGGTTGAAATAGCCCCAGAGAGTAGAAGAAGAGAATCATGAAGATGAAAAACAAGATGGAGAGGTGAGTCGCTCCAAATCCATGGGGAAGAACCCTATGCAGAGTTGAAGTGCTCTCGGCAGAGCGCTCTGGGAGAAAACAGAGTCATCATGTTGATGCTTTATATCATTATAGTGAGTTGCCTCTTATTTTACTAGATAGTGTGATATCTATGTTATGCTTTATTATAATGTTGTTATTATTTGAGTAGAATGTTTAAATTTTTTGAAGAATGTAAAGCTAAAATTAATCAATAATTAATATTCTTATGAATTAAAGAAGAAGCATGTTGTAATTTGGAAGTTGTTGTAATTTTATGTTGATCAAATTGATGCAAGTTTGCATGTTTAATTAATTGTTTAATGAACCTGAATCATGATAATTCTTGTTGATAATAATAAAAGGGATGTTAATTTTAGAATGGTACTTATCTAGGTTTTTTTAAAATAGAATAAATTTTAATATCATGTTTTGACTTTGATAGCTTGTTATATATTGATGCCTTAGGTTTCATGTAGTTGGGACCTATAAAAATAAATTGGTTAATCCAATATGGAATAAGAACCAATTGGTTGATAAAAATAATTTTTAGGGCCTCAGTTTAAATTTTTCTTTAGAAGTAAAAATTATTTTGGGAGCCATGAGATCTTGTTTATATGTGAAAGATGAATGACTTGTTTTGAGTACCCAATTTCCCTATTAGTTTTTCTTTTTTGTTCCTACTGCTTTTTTTATGTGAGCCTAAGATTATTTTTTTGATATATGGTGTGAGAAGGCTTGGATGTGATATGATACTAGAATGTATGATGTGATGTGAGTGGGGATGCCCGAATGATGTGCCAGCAGTTGATTCTTGTGTGGGTGAGATACATTGGGATGTACATGTGGGTGTTAGGGATAACACCAGAGATGATGGAATGAGTTGAAGCTAGGATTACTCATTAATGTTATGTTGAGAAATGGGATTCTCTAGTGTGAATCTATTTAATGGTTTATTTTTTGGTTTCTTGTTTTATTTTCATTCCTTTACCCATTACTTGAAGTAGTTGAATGTGATTGGTTGCATGTTTTCTCTTGGTGTTAGCTTAGGATGGTTTTACTAGAGTACATGGATATGGAATGATGCTAATAATGAATAAATAATTCTTAACTCATAGGTTTGGTTGATTTTGGAATGAAAATTATGAAAGATATTAATCTTTTTAAACCATGTACTCATTTTGGATTAGGTATGGAGTTCATAGACTTTACTCGGTTGATTATTGTAATGTAATTTAATATGGAATAATGATAATGGTTAATTAGTTGCATATTAATTAATTAACGAATTTAAAATGATAAAAATAAAATAATGAATTTAATTTAGCTCTTTAAAATTCTTATATGTTTATTATATATCTGGTCTTAGCAGTGGAAACTGGGAGTCTGAGCGACATTAGTTTCAATTGAGACAAAGACTAGGTTATGACCATAATATGGTTTTGATATATATTATATCCTATATATTCTATTATTTCATGCGCTTCCCATCCATATTGTTTAGGGAAACTGACACCCAGTGGAATCTAGGAGGGTGTTTTCCCCAACATCATAGTGGGAGGATGTATGGTTGAATAACCCCTTTGGTCTCAATCTCTTCTATTGGTAATTACTTGTGCTAGTACGCATGGTGGTCAGTTTTACCATATATGTGTGTAGAAGTATATAATGTATTGTGGTTATTTCACACACATGTATTACCAGATATAGTATCCAAAGTATTATTATAGGTATAAAGAGTATAGGTTGTGATGGATTGAGTTACTTACTCGGTGTATGGGATATAATGGATTGAGGTATAATACCTGATGTATGAAACACATCATGAAATATATGGTGGATTTTGGAAACTACTTGGCTACTATATCTAGTGATGTGGTATGGGATGATGTGATGATGTGATTCATGGGGTTCATGTTGTGATGCCTTGCCTAGGTGATTTTGAGTTGGATTACTTTTGGAGAGAGATAGCTCGGGATGTGAGACGTTGGGGCAGAGAGGAAAACTAGTGGGGAAGAGGGAGTAGGGTACCTTTATTTTTTCATTACTATACTATATTCTCTATTGTATGTGATACTTTTTTAGAGTTATCCATGGTTAGGTTGGGAACTTAGTATCTTTTTTAGGTGATGAGTTAGTTTCATTATTGTTCACTTTTCTTTAGCATGCTTTATTTATCTTCTTCATGAGAGGATATGGGGAGGATCCTAATGATAATACTTTTATTCTCACCCTACGTATATATAAACGATTTTTTAGGTCAACTTGAGTAAATTGGAGATCGATCTGGATATTATTATCTTGTAGTTTTGCAGGATCTATTTGGCCTTTGTGGTCGATGTCATCTTTACCTTTTTGGTACTTTCAGTTTTCATTTTAGTTGTTGTAGTACTATATGACATTACATGTTTCAATTGGGATATATATATATATATATATATATATATATATATATATGAGTAGGTGTTGATTGGAGTACCCTTCTTATCTCTCTCCATTGCATGTTTCTCTTAGAGGGTAATGCCTCCCATATGCATGGTTATTATACCCTCAGTGCTAGTTTCCAACCTGGGGCCTAGTGGAGGCAAGACTTGGGTATTCACCATATCTCTCCCCTCATTGAAATATCTTTTTGGGGAGGGGGTAATTAAATAATGGTATCATAGGTTTAGGTTGAGGGATAGTATAGAGTTTGGAGTTAGGCACAAGTGAGGATGCATGGGTTGGTAAGTCAATGGTGTTAGCTAAGTTTAACGAGCAATGTAAACATGGGATACTAGTTGATACACGAGTATTTAAGGACCATTGTGATTTTATGCACAAAAATTTAAGTTTACTGAGCCTATTAAATGAATTGATACTGGTTTCAGGGTAGATACATAGGAAAGAATCATAAATCATTCTTATTTGTGCATGTTTTTGAAATGGGTAGACCTTGGGATAGGTTAAATCCTTAAATAATATAATAAAATAAATATTTAATTAATTTTAAATATATAATATTCTAGGTTTTGGAGTCTAATAGTTTGTTCTTTTTACAATCATGGCTACAAGTTGATGTCCTCATTAGGTTTTTTCCGAATATGTTCAGCAGGATGTGGTAGTAGATCGCTACAGAGTAGCAGTTGATGACAATGAGACTTGGTGTATGAAACTTCTATAATTTTAGAATAATAGTATGTAGAAGTACGAGAGATAAATTTGATATTTAGTCACATAATACTAGTTAGTCTGTGTTGATATATCTTTTGGTTTGATCTATTCTCGGAAGGAGAACTAAGTTTCATCTTCTATGACGATGTTATATAGAGTAGTGAGATAGTGGTGGTTATTTTTAATCAGTGATCATGAGGTCTTTGTAGTCCCATGGGAGAAGTTCCACAAAAATTTCCCAAGTAGAGTTTCTTTATTCAACTGTTAAGGAATCCAATCGCCAGGATCTTCTTACCCATCGGTAGGGGAATTCTAATGTGTGGGATTTTAGGATCTATTTTAGGACCCTTCAATGATATTATTCAAACTAGTTTCTAGATGAGGAGGTCAGGGAGAGGAATTTTGAGTAGGATTTTCATCTATATATCCAACTCCAAGTCACCCCATTTATGTTGAAGGTGTATCTTGAGGTGTTTCTGAGAGCATAGGTTATCAAGAGGATAATAGACATAACCAAATCATCACAATAGGGGAGTCATCATGATTCCTTATGAAGAAGATCTATGTTCTAGGGTTCCCATTTTCAGGATAGAAGAGTTTTTGGTCAGCCAAGGGTAGGTCCTAGACCACATCATCTCATTTCTACAAGGGCATAAGATCTCAAACTTATGACAAGGGATCAAACATGACTTTTCTTATGAAGGTTGAGGTCATAAATGGTGAGAATTTCCAACCATTATGTGAAGTCAGTGTGTGCCTGGTATTCTACTTCAGGTTCCTCCATTGAGGTAGTTTCAGATAAGAAATCAGTTTTAAGGTGTTCCAATTTAGGAATAGTATAGAGGATATGGTTCAAGTAGAGTACAGGACTGAGAATCTCCTCATCCCTAGAGATTAGAGTGCACTTGTGGAGGTGGTCTTTATCAGGGTCAGAGAGGTTGTGGAGAAGTTCGTGGTTAGATTCATTCTTTAGCATTGCTAGCGTCAGGAAAGTCGGACATTGTTCGAGGTATCCTTTTCTTATTTTATACTTGGGTTCATGATTTTTTTGATTCAGGGTCGATATAATTCTTTATATCACCTACTCTCATCCATGCTTTTAGACTTGAAGTAGATAGGCTTCCAATTACCTTGTTTTGACTACACCAATTTGAGTTCAAGATGACCTTTATAAATTATGTAGATACTATGATATAGTGTTGGGGTAGTGACGCTCTTAGGTAGATCTCCTAAATTTATATATATAGACATATAAAATCATCCTCCTCATATATTTTTTGTATTTGGTGTAGGCTATCATGGATTGATTCAGGATGAAGTTTGTGTCCTATGATTCTAATGGAGATCCATCAAGGTTTTTTGGAAAGCGAGACCCTTAGATGGACCAGAGGCATGATCTATTCTTATCTTCTTTGATGGATGAACCGATGTTGAGCTTGAAAAAAGTGTATCAGTCATTGTTTCCCAGGGTTATGGAAGAGTACCTTGATGCCTTTATAGAGGAGTTTATAGTGTTACCCCCTCGATGGGCTACCAATTTTTGGATCAAGATACAGCTAGGAATGTCTCCTATATCTATGTCTCTATATAGGATAGAATCTTTTGAGTTGTGAGATCTATGAGTATATCTTGATGATTTGTTGTAGCATGGTTTTGTTCGGCCGAGTGTCTCACCCTGGGGTGCACCAATTTTGTTCGTTAAGAATGTTTGTGGAATTTTATAGCTTTGTATCAATTATCTTCTCTCGAACCAAGAGACAATGAAGAACCACAACCCTCTTCCATGGATTAATGAATTATTAAATTAGTTGAAGGGATAAATTTGGTTCTCAAAGATCAATTTTTGATCAGGATATCATCAGATGTAGGTGAATGGTGAGGATATCCCAAATACTACTTTTTATTGTTTTTATGGGAATTATGAGTTCATTTTTATGTTTTCTAGTGTGAAAAATTCTTCACCTATGCTCATGGGGTTGATGAATGAAATGTTTATATCATTCCTAGATAATTTTTTGGGGTCTTTATCAGTAATATCCTTGTGTAATACAGATCTGAGGAGGAGCATGCAAAGAATCTATGTGCTGCTTTGGGAGTTCTTCATCATGAACATCTATTCAAGAAGTTGTCGAAGTGTGAGTTTTGGGATCATGAAGTCTATTTCTTAGTGCATTTAATATCCTATAAGGGAGTGGTTGTAAATCCTTCAAAGATATAGTAAGTTGTATCTTGGGAACCCCCCAATATAGTGGCATAGGTGAGGATTTTCCTTGGACTTTCAGGCTATTAAAGGAGGTTCATGGATGATTTATCTTGGGTTGTGACTCATATAATAGCCTTGACCTAGAAGGATCAGGTTTTATTGTGGACTGACCAGTGCCGGATAGATTTTTATAACCTTAAGGAGAAGTATGTAAGTGATCCAGTCCTTTGTTTTCTAGCATAAAGAGTTTAGTTTGAGTTTTTCTTTGATTATTCACATCTTGGATTGGGTTGTGTTCTGTTGTAGTAGAGATCGGTTGTTTCTTATGGGTCTAAGTAGTTATTTCATAATGACCTTAACTATACCACCCATGATCTTAATTTTGAAGAAGTTATTTTTTCTTTGAAGTTTTGGATATATTACCTCATCTGTGAGAATTTTATGGTTTTTACTGAAAATAAGAGCTTGATGTATGTAATCTCCCAATGTGACTTCAACTTTCATCATCTTCGATAGATGGAATTCTTTCATGATTAAATCTTCAAGATTTCATATACACCAGGAAACAAAAATTTTGTAGCTAATGCGCTGAGAAGGAATTCACATAGTGGTTACATGTGTGAATTTGGATATTCTTATTGAGTGATGGAAGAACTATCATCAATGCATCTAGATATGGGATAGGTTAGGATAGAGGTTTTCTTTTTTAGATGACAATATAGTAATATTTGGTGCAGCAAGTAGAGGATTCCTAGTTGGGGGATTCTGAGTTAGAGATCTGGAGAGACCAAGTTTTTTTATGATGTCTTTGATGGATGGTCTAAGGATGAACAACATCAAGTGTTGTTTTTGGGAATTATTTTCATTCTGTCAATGATGGGTGAGATGGTCCTCCATGAGTTCCATAGTTCACCTTTAGTGGTACATTCTAGTGCAACAAAGATGTACCATGATTTCAGAGGTTAGTTTTGGTGGCCTGGGTTGAAGTATGTAGTTTCAGATTTTGTTTCTCTATGTTTGGCCTTCCATAAGTTGAAGGCATAGCGCAGTGTTCCCGGTGGTTTCCTTTGTCCATTAGATGTTACCTAGTTGAAGTGGTAGGACATTTCAATGGACTTAATTATTGTTTCACCTCAAGATCAGGTAGGTTATGATGTTATATGGGTTATAGTGAATTTTTATATGAAATCATTCCACTTTATAGTGATTATGGATTCGATATAAGTAGAGGTTTTATCGAGGTAGTATCTAGAGGAGATGGTGTGACTCCATAGAGTTATGAGGATGATCATCTCTGATTGAGATCCTCATTTTACCTCTAAGGTGTAGAGAGGTCTCCAACATGATTTTAGTTCTCAATTATTCCTAATTATTTCTTTTCATCAACATACATATAGTCAGACAGAGCGGACCATCCAGACTCTTGAATACATGTTGTGCTCTTATGCCCTGGATTTTAGAGGTTCGTGTATGAGGAACCTTCCCTTGGTTGAATTTTCTTACAATAATAGTTTCCACACCACCATTGGTATGGCACTGTTTTAGGCTTTGTGTATCCTACCTTTCCATTCTTTTTTGTGCTGGACTATGGTTAGAGAGGTAGGAATTCTCAGGCTGGAACTGGTATAGAATAAAAAAGATATGGTTTAGGTAATTTTTTAGAGTATTAAAGAAATTCAATATCATTATAAATCATATGTTGATCATAGGTGGGTACCTCAATATTTCAATGTTGTAGAACATGTGTTCTTGAAGGTGACTCCACATTATGGGTAGTAAAGGTTTGGTCATGGGAGTAATATTTATCCTTGTTTTGTTGGGCCTTTTAAGGTGTTGACTCATGTTATATTTGTAGCATATTAGATAACACTTCCCTAGAAAATGAGCTAGATACAATATGTTTTTCATGTGTCACAACTCTATCAATATCTTCATAATGACTCTCATGTCATTGATTAGGGTGAGATCAATGTTGAAAATTATGTGAACTTCAAGGAACAACCTTTGGAGATCTAGGAATTCTAGGAGAAGGTGTTTTGTGGGTGTGAGATTCCCTTGGTTCATGTCTTATTGCGACATGGTGGAATAGAGGAGAGTACCTGGGAAAGTGAGTCGTGTATTCACACTCATTACCATGAGATTCTTGATGTTTAGCTCTTCTTTTTTAATGTTGTTCCTCTATGAATTCTAACATTTATATTTTATGAGATGGTTTGAACTTATTGATTATTGTGGTTTTACTATCATTTGAGAGGTATCTCCCCTAAGAGAGTGTTTAGGAGATATTTTGTGTTTCTTTGTGGTTTTGAGCTTGATTCCTCTAAGTGAGGTGGTTGATCTCCTAAGACTGAGAGATCTTTGAGTGGTATCTCATGGGGTGTCTATTCACTCGACCCCCTTTTTCATTTTCTCTATGGGTTCAGTTTTGGATTCTCAAATATGATAATTGTTTTAGTGGTAAATGATTTAAGGACCCAAATCTATTTATTTTGACCCTTTACATGTTACTAGAGCTTATGGTGATTTGAGTAGGCTTATAGTGAGTCTAGAGGGGTTAGGATGTTAAAATTTTAAAGCTGGTATAATACACAGCGTGTAAGGGGTTTTCATGTCGTGTATGTTCAGTTCATGGCTTGTTAATAATGGTTCATAGGGTGATTCATGATGTGTATTTATTCATATTAAAAGCCTTGAGATGATGTGTTTTTCAGAGAGATCTGAAACCCAATGATTACACAATGTGTAAGGGTTATACGCCATGTAAATACCCTATGTATCATGTTTATAAAAGGTTCAAGCTTGGGATCTTTTTCAAAACCCTACATATATCTCAACTCCAGGTGATCCAGTCACCCTTTTATAAGGATTTTTGGGATTCCTTTGATGAGTATCAATCCTTGGCCTTCCTTCTTCAATCTGTGGTGATATGTGGTGATCTAATGTGTTTTGTTTATCCATTTCTTGAAGTTTCTTCCTCATTTAGTCTCATTTCCTATCATTTATTCTTTCCATATGATGTAAAATCATCTACCATATTTATAATAGGGTTTCCTTTATTTATTTTTTGGTGCGTTTGTTCCATGGAGTCCTAGGATGGGTGAAGCTTCTTGCAGGAGAGGTGATTGGGATCCACAATGTTGGTCTGTTCTTGTGCGAAGAATGTTGACACCTTTGAGGTAAAAGATTAATTTATTATCTATTTATTTACATGAAATCATAAATTGATCATGTTTTATCCCTTTTAATAGTGATGGAATTAACATAGGACATGGTTTGACTGAATTAATAAAGAAATGAGTTGTAGTGATCACATGTTGATGCTTTATACCTTTATAGTGGGTTGCCTCTTTTTTTCTTAATAGTGTGATATCAATGTTATGCTTTGTTAGTACATTCTTATTCATGGAGTAGCATTCTGAAATTTGATAAATAACATAAATATGGAATTAATCAATAATTAATTGGCATAATAATTAAAGAAAAGGCATTTTGTAATCTGGCATTTGTTATAATTTTATGTTGATAAAATTGATGCAAGTATGCATGTTTAATTAATTGGTTAATAAACATGAAGCATGATAATGATTTTTGATAATAATAAAAGGCATATTAACTTGATAATGGCACTTCTCTAGGTTTTTTGAAACTAGAATAAATGCTAAGAGCATGTTTTTTCTTTGATATCTTGTTATAGATTGGTTCCTTAGGTTACCCATAGTCGGAACCTATGATTAAAAAATTTAATAATTCAAGATGGAGTAAAAACTTGCTGGTTGATACAGATAATTATTAGTTCATGAGTTTCCTATTTTCTTGATAAGGTTGAGTGCTTTGTTTTGGGAGCAGTGAGGGCACATTTTTATGTGAATGATGAATGAATTATTTTGAGGGCCCAATTGTCCTGTTGGTTATGATTGTTTGTTCCTTCTAATTTTGTGATGTGAGCATGGGATGGTTGTTGTGATGTGTGTGGTATAGAGGCTTGAATGTGATGTGATCCTCGGATGGATGATGTGATGTGGGTGGGAGGTCCCAAATGATGTGGTAGTAGTTAACACCTATGTTGGTGAGATGCATCGGGATATGCATGTGGATTTTGAGAATGTAACTAGATGTGATGGAACAGGTAGAATATGGGATTACTTGTTAATGTGATGTTGAGATCTTGGATACTCTCTTTTGAATTTGTTTAATCCCAATTATCGGGTTTCTTGTTTTATCTGCATTCCTTTCCCCACTGCTTGAGGCAATTGGATGTGCTTGGTTTCTTGTTTCCTCTTAGTGATATCTTAGGATAGTTTTCCTAGAGTAATTGGATATGGAATGATGTTAATAATTAATAAATATTATATTTACCCATGGGGTTGGTTGATGTTGTAATATAAATGTTGAAAGATGTTAATCTTTCTAAATCAAGGACTCTGTTTGGATTATTCCTCAAGGTCATGGACTTTACTTTGTTGATTAGTGTAATGTAATGTAATATGGAATAATGTTATTGGTTAATTAATGTATGATGAATTAATTAATGCATGGAAAATGATAAAAATAATATAATGAATTTAATGTATCTCTTTAAAATTCTTGTGTGCTTATAAGGTATCTGGTCTTAGTAGTGTAATTTAGGAGTCTGAGTGACGTTAGTTGTAGTTGAGTCTAAGAATAGGTTATTCCCATAGTGTGGTTGCGATAAATATTATATCTTTTATATTATATGTTCTCATATGATACTCCTCCCATGTTAGTTAGGGTAACTGACACCTATTTGACTCTGGGAGGGTGTTTTCCCCAATATCCCAGTGGGAGGATGGATGGTTGGATACACCCTTTGGCCCTTCTCTCTTCTCTTGGTAGTCACTTGTGTTGGTATGTATGGAAGTTAGTTTTATCATATATAATTGTGGAGGTCTATATTGGTTTGTGGTTATTTCATACACATGTATTACCAGATATAGTATCTAAAGGATTATTAATGGTATGACAGGTATAGGTTGTGATGGATTGAGGTACTTACATAGTGTATGCCCTGTAATTTATTGATGTATAATACCCGATGTATGATACATCCCATGAAGTATTTGGTGGATTCTATAAAATACTTGGTTACTGTATATAGTGAAGTGGTGGTGTAATGCATAGGGTTCATGTTGTGGTTCCTTTCCCAAATGTTTTTATGTTGGATTACATTTGGAGAGAGATGGTTTAGGACATGCGATGTTAGGGTAGAGAGAAAAACTAGTGGGGAAGAGGGAGTGGGGTACTCTTTATGTTTCATTAATATATTATATTCTCTCTTGTATTTGATACTTCGTGAGAGTTATCAATTGTGATTATGATAACTTAGTATACCTATTTAGGTGATGAGTTAGTTTCACTATTGTTCACTGTGTTTTAGCATGCTTTATTTATCTTTTACACAAGAGGCTCTGGGGAGGATCCTATTGAGTATATTTTTATGCTCACCCTACATATATATAGAATATTTTTTAGGTTAGCTAGAGCAGGTTGGAGATCAATATGGATATTACTAGCTTGTGGTTTTATAAGAGCTGTTTGGGCTTCGTGGTCTCTACTATCTTTAACTTTTTTGTACTTGTTGTTTTCATTTTATTTGTTTTATTGTTGTATGAAATTTAATGTTTCATTTGGAATTTATTTATATATATATACGTCTGAGTAGTTTTTTATTAGAGTAACCTTATTATCTCTTATGTATGTTTCTCTTAGAGGGTAATGCATCTCATATGCATGTTTATTATACCCTATATGCTAGTGTATCACCCCTGGTTTGAGGTATGTGGCCTTTGTTTATGCATTTTTATGCATTTAAAGTGAATGGAATGAGTTGAGAAGAGGTTGGGAGAGTTTGGAATGGTTTTGGATGAGTATAGAGGCTTTTAAAGGGGTGCACAGTTTGAGCACGGTTAGTGGAAACCGTTCAGGTTCCCCAAGAAACCATGCGGACCCTTGTTCTCGAGAAAGTAGGCCTCGCACGTCCTGCACACGGTTTTCCAAACCGTGCGAGGAAACCATGCGGACCCTGGCTCTCGAGGCAGTGGCGTGCGCACATTTAGCACACGGTTTTCCAAACCGTGCGGGCTAACCGTGCGGCCACTTAAAGTTAGGTTTATAAGTTATGGACTCACTCGGGATTGCCTCATTTCACTCCTCTCTTCCTCCCACTCGAGCCTCACTCAGGTTTTTGGGTTCTCATGGGTTAGGTGTGCTCTCCCACTCGTTTTGGAAGCGATTCGAAGGGGTTTTAAGGTGGATTCAAGGTGGTTTCTCCCGGGTAAGTCTCTCCTCTTGATTCTCTTATATTTTCCTCTAGATATACATCCCTCTATTTCTTGGTTTTCTAGATCTACATTTTTTGTGTGTATATCTAGGGTTGGGGGTGCCTTGGATGATGTTTTTGTGGCTTGTTATGGTTAGGGGAGGGGATCTAGAGAGGTTCTGGTGGTGCGTTCGCCGGATTTGAGGCGCGGTTGTTTGTGGGCTGATTTCTCAGGAACCCTAAAGGTAGGTGGCTTCTCTCTAGACTCCACTTGGTTAGAACTAGTGGTTACTTGTTACAAATAATTTTTTTTCTTGAAACTAATTGTGTTTTGAGGTGCGAAATTGGTGTAAATTCCCTTGGGTGAGGTTTTGGGGATTTTTGGGAAAAAGAGGGTTTTGTGGTGAAATGATTTTGTTGTGGATTTTAGAATGGAGATTTTAAAATGGGATGCTATGGTTGATTTGTGAAAATGATTTATAGAAATGTTTTTCAATAAAAAGTTTGTTTTTTTGAAATAGGGTTTGGCATGGAAAATGGTTTTCAATAAATGGGTGATTTATTGAATTGAATTGACATGTAATTGAATTGGTTGATTACATGATGTTGTTGTGACCATGATGGATTATATGCTTGGTTGTGATTGGTTGAATTATTGTGTGTAAGTGGGTGGGAAGTACCACTATAATAAAGGGGGATGGATAGTGGATGGAAGGGTTGCCATCAATGATAAGTGGATGGGAAGAGCCACTAGTTGTAAATGGATGAAACAGGTTGGACGGAAACTCCATCGTTATGATTGTTTTGTTGTGTATTTATTTGCAAGATAGAATTTTTGTGCTAATGGTTAAATGTTGGAATGGTTTTGTCTTGTTGGTTGGATTTCCCTTGGTTTCTTAGTTTGGATGTGATGGCCTGGGAAGGGCACATTTGGCTTACGAAAATGGTTTCACTTGTGTTTTATTTTATATAAATTGTTTTATATTAATGTGCTAACGGTTTTATCCTAGTGGCATGAGTAGGGAAGTCATTTGGGGGAAATTATACTGAGTTTTAGTACTCACCCCCTGCTTTGGAACGTTGGTGTCTTTGCAGATGTTGTGTATCGTGATGTGGGAAAAGGTAAGGCATCAACCTCCTTTAGTGGTGCATTGTAATGTCTTGGTGGAACTTGGAGCTTGGAGCTTGGTGTGGAGTTGTGGTGGTGTCATGGCTCATGGTGTTCTTGTTGAGTCTTCCACGTTGTACTCTGATGTTGTATTGGGTTGTGTTGGAATGTGAGATTGTGGATTATCTGGTTGTATTTGGTAATGTATGAGTTTGGTTTTGTTGACATGCATCATTTAGTTGTGGTTGTTTGGTTGGTTTTTTCTCAAGGGAAAATCGCTCCCCAATTGTTTTCGAAGCCCTCATCATTTATTTCAAACCTTTAGCACCTTGTGAACATCGCTTAAGGCCAAGTAACTCTCACCACCTCTTCAATCCAATGAGGTAGGGGCGGGGTGTTACATGTGGTATTAGTTTGTTTGGTCCTTTGGAGTTGATTCTCGGATTTGTTTTTGTCATTCATTGTGGTATACTCCTTGAGTCGGGATGGTATAAAGTCGTAGTATTGTTGGAACTTGGAATGTATAGCATAAAAGGATGTATCTAACCCTTTTATGCTGAAATTCAAGTTACCAGGGAGTTGGGTACATAATTTTTTTGAAGACACTTATAGGCATTGGATATCTCATTGTTGTGGGTGTAGCCAATGAGATGAGCATGACATGAATGGTAGAAATGAATTCCCTCTAGGATGCATATTTCATTGGGGTATAATGATTTATGATGTAATGTGATTGTAATGTGAATAAATTGGTATTTTGAAAATGGTTTGGTTTTCAAAATGGTGAAACATGGAACATGTGAAAAAAATTTTGAAATGGTGGAAAGCCTTGTTGTGATAGTGTTATGTAATGGGATTTGAAATGGGATTTCATGATGTATACGGAAGTGAGAATCATGGTTGTTTGTTTTCTGTTTATAGAAATGGCACTGGGTAGGCATCGTAGATACCAATCGGAGGAGGCTGCTGAGAATGTGGTTGCACCTGAGCCACAGGTGAACCAGCAGTTAGTGCAAAGTATAGTTCAAGATTTCCAAGCTGTGGGAAGTGGAAATAGAGGGGATGAACCAAGGAATGTGGATCATGCGGTTCACTTTCAAAATCAGAATCCACCCATCTTCAAGGGTGATTCAGAGCCCGAGAGGGCAGAAGCATGGTTGAATAGAATAAACAAGATCTTCGAGTTCTTGGGAACACTGGTAGAGTTAAAAGTGAAGTTGGCCATGTATATGTTTGAATATCTTGCCCTTCAGTGGTGGGAGTTGGTAGTCCAAGCTGGGATGGACCAGGGTATGACGTGGGAAGGATTTGAGGAATTTTTTAACAAAAAATTCTACCCACATACGTTTATAATTCAGCGTACGACAGATTTATTCAGTTTGAAGCAAGAGCTGATGTCGGTGACGGAGTATGCAGCTAAGTATATGAACTTAGTGCGGTTTGAACCCGAGGTGGTGGGTAGCACGTCGTTGAAGGAAAGGATCTTTAAAGCAGGGTTAAGTCAAGAAATATGTTCAAAGATGGCAGTGTTGTGTATAGATGATTACACAGAGATGGTGAATAGAGCCTTGGTGGCTAAGTGGGATTTATTGGGCGCTCTGGGCAGGGGAAGCATGGTGGTACCCATGGAGAATAGTGGGAACTCTAACACTGGGTTCAAGTGGAAGAGGGACACTTATTCCCAGGGTGGGAATATAACATATAATCTGACGGAAGGATCGGTGAATCTTCCTCCGAAGCCCCAAAGCAAGTTGGGATGTTTTTAGTGTGGTTCTACAGGCCACATCAAGCGGGATTGTATGGCACAACCTCGAGCATGTCATAATTGTAAGCAGATAGGAAATCTACAACATTATTGTCAGAATGCTCCAAGTACAGATGCGCGTGACACTCCTCAGGGATCGCAGACGTCGTATGCTTCGACAGGATGGGGGCAGCAGCATACCCCTCGACAGCAGAGTAAAGTGGGTCATGGTGATTCTCGAAATACCACGACGCCTCAGTAGGGAAATAAATAATAGTGTGGCAAGAAAACAAGTGTTTGGAGCTGAGCAGGTTGTTGTGGATGATCAGTCAGTACCATCCACATTGAGAGGTACTATTCTTTTAAATACTACATTGATGCAAGTGTTGCATGATACGGGTGCTTCACACTCTTTTATTACTGCACGTGTGGTTGATTTTTTGGGTTTAAGGGTAGAAATGATGCCCTCGGTTTTGAAACTTTAAACTCCTATGGGTTGAAGAGAGTGTTAAGCTTTATTATGTAGAGAATGTTGTATAGTTGTGGGTGAGGTTGAGATAGTGTGGAATTTCTCAATGCTTGAGATGGATGGTTATGATGTAATCTTGGGAATGGATTGGTTGCTGGATTTTAAGGCCCACATCGACTGTGATGCGTGGATAATGGCTTTTACGACACACGATGGAATTAGACATATCTTTAGAGGAGAGAAGCATGAAAGGTAGGGTGCAACGGGTTTGTTGGCACCAGCAGTGGGTACATTATTGTATCAGTTGGCGGTGTTGTCATTGGAATCGGTAGAGGGTTTTGAGCAGAGTGTTCCTCCAGCAGTGGTGGATCGGTTCATGTATGTTTTTCCTGATGAATTCTCTGGGTTACCTCCTGTAAGAGAAGTGGAGATTACGATTGATCTCTTTTTGGGGACCAGTCCTATCTCACTTCTGTCTTATCGGATGGCACCAACTGAATTGCTGGAATTGAAAATCCAGTTGGAAGAGTTAGAAAACAAAGGGTTTATCTGGCCTAGCATGTCTCTGTGGGCAGTTCCAGTGTTGTCTGTGAAAAAGGTGGATGGAACCTTGAGGCTATGTGTTGATTATCGTAGACTTAACCAAGTTACGATAAAAAAATAGATATCCACTTCCACGAATTGATGATTTTTTCAACCAGTTGAGGGGATCCCAGTGGTTCTCCAAGATCGACCTGAGGTCGGGATATCATCAATTGTGGGTGAGAAAGGAGGATATTTCTAAAAAAGCTTTCAGAAGTAGATATGGCCATTATGAATATGTGGTTATTCCCTTTGTTCTAATGAATGTGCCAGTGGTGTTTATGGCATTGATGAATCGGATATTTCAGAGATATCTGGATTCATTTGTGATGGTGTTTGTCGATGATATTCTGGTGTATTCAAAGACAAGGGTGGAGCATGAGCAGCACTTGGTGACAGTGCTGGGGATCTTGAGGGATCATCAGTTGTATGCCAAATTATCAAAGTGTGACTTTTGGATACAGGAATTTCGTTTTATTGTCCATGTGATTTCTGAAAGGGGTGTTTCAGTGGATCCAGAAAAGATAGAGGTTGTTATCTTGTGGAAACCGCCAAAGAATGTGTTTGAGATACGGAGTTTTCTTAGTGTAGCTGGGTATTATTAGCGTTTTGTTCATGATTTTTCATGTTTGGCTTCGCTAATGACAGCTTTGACAAGAAATAATGATCCATTCCAGTGTAATGAATAGTGTCAGTAGTGCTTCGAAGAGCTGAAGGGTTGTCTTACATCATCACCAATCTTGGTTTTTCCAGAATCAGGAAAAGGGTATGTGGTGTATTGAAATGCATCGGGATCAGGGTTGGGGTGAGTTCTCATGCAAGGGAATCATGTGGTTGCATATGGCTCACGGCAGTTGAGAGTGCATGAGAAGAACTACCCAACTCATGATTTGGAGTTGGCAGTAGTGGTCCATGCTTTGAAAGTGTGGCGTTATTATCTCTTCGGTGATAAATTCATGGTATATACATATCATAAGAGCTTGAAACACATTTTCTCACAAAGGTATTTGAACTTGTGGAAAATGAGATGGATGGAATATCTTCAGATGTTTGATTTTGACTTGATGTACACACCGAGTAAGTGAAATTAGATGGCAGATGCATTAAGTAGAAAATCATATGCTCAGGTGGTGAAACAAGCATCAAACTAGTGGCAGTTGACGTCGGTTATAGCTAATATGCATTTGGAATGTGAGGACTAGAGCGATAGAGCAGTCTTCTTTCCAGTTTTGTTGATTCCTGACTTGGTTGGCCTAGTTATAGAGGCACAGATATCCGATTCTGAGTGTGTAACCATGGGGTCAAGACTCAATGGTGGGGAGACCATTGATGGTTGGCAACTTAATGGAGATTCCGTTTTGTGTTTTTGGAATCGGATGGTAGTTCCAGTTGCTTGTCAGGAGGATCTTCTAAGGGCGTATCATCATTCCAAGTGGGTTGTTCATCTAGGAATTCAGAAAATGTATAAAGCATTGAAAGCGCAATTCTGGTGGGCTAGTATGAAAAGAAGTTTGGCTGAGTTTGTTTCGAGATGCTTGACTTGTCAGCAGGTCAAGGCAGAGCATCAGAGGCTAGCAGGAATTTTCAGTCTTTACCAATCCCTGTTTGGAAGTGGGAGCAGATAGCGATGGATTTTGTCACAAGTCTCCCAAGAATGGTCAATAAGCACGATACCATTTGGGTGATAATGGATCGGCTAACGAAGTTGGCCCATTTCATCCCGATTCGTGAATCTCATACGGTGGAGGATCTATCCAAAATCTATATCCGGGAGGTGGTAAAGAGGAATGGTGTTCCAATTTCAATTGTATCAGATAGAGATCCGAGTTTTACATCTCATTTCTAGAAATCCTTACAGCAATCCCTTGGAATGCAGTTGACGATGAGTACGGCGTATCACCCTCAGATGGATGGTCAATCCCAGAGGACGATACAAACTTTGGAGGATATTTTGTGGGCTTGTGTCATGGATTTTGGTGGCTCATGGGAGGATCACTTGTCGTTGGTTGAGTTCTCATACAATAAAAGTTATCAGGCATCCATACAGATGGCTCCATTTGAAGCATTTTATGGGTGGTTGTGTCATTCTCCACTATGTTGGGTGGAAGCGGGTGAGTCATCGATGGTTGGACCGAATCTTGTCCAGGAGACTACGGAGAAGATCAAGTTGACCAGGAAGAGAATGGAGATGGCTCAGAGTCGTCAGAAATCATATGCAGATCATCGTCGACGGTCGTTGTCGTTCCAGGTGAGTGATCATGTGTTCTAGAGGATCTCTGCTAGGTTGGGACATCGTCAGTTTGGGAAGTAGGGAAAGCTATCTCTGAGTTATATTAGACCTTTTGAGGTTCTTGAGCAGGTTGGTGAGGTGGATTATCATTTGGCTTTGACACCACGGTTTTGTGCGGTGCACAATATGTTTCATGTCTCGCAGTTGAAAAAGTATCAGCCGGATCGTGACCATGTGATTCGATGGGATCATGTTGAGCTAGAACTGGATGCTTCATTGGTTCACGTGACAGTGCAGGTTGTGGATAGGAAAGAGAAAGTCTTGTGTGGTAAAAGCATCAGTTTAGTTCATGTTTTGTGGCAACATGGTCAGGTTCAAGAGGATACTTGGGAGCGAGAGAAAGAGATGGCCGAGCATTGGCCCGAGCTCTTTCGGCAAAGGGCGGGTTCACTACTTTCTGAGGACGGAAAGTACAATAGTGGGGAGAATGTAGCACCCCCGGTTTGAGTTATGTGGTCTTTTTTATGCATTTTTATGCATTTAAAGTGCATGTAATGAGTTGGGAAGAGGTTGAGAGAGTTTGGAATGGTTTAGGATGAGTATGGAGGCTTTAAAAGGGGTGAACGGTTTGAGCATGGTTAGTGGAAACCATGCGGGTTCCCAAAGAAATCGTGCGGACCCTTGTTCTTGAGACAGTAGGCCTCATACGGCCTGTGCACGGTTTTCCAAACCATTCTAGGAAACCTTGCGGACCCTGGATCTTGAGGCAGTGGCGTGCGCATGGTTATCGCATGGTTTTCCAAACTGTGCGGGCTAACCGTGTGCCACTTAAAGTTAGGGTTATAAGTTTCGGGCTCACTCGGGATTGCCTCATTTCACTCCTATCTTCCTCCCACTCGATCCTCACTCAGTTTTTTGGGTTCTCAGGGGTTAGGGGTGCTCTTCCACTCATTTTGGAAGCGATTCGAAGGGGTTTCAAGGTGGATTCAAGATGGTTTCTCCCGGGTAAGTCTCTCTTCTTGCTTCCCTTGTGTTTTCCTCTAGATCTACATCCCTCTATTTCTTGGTTTTCTAGATCTACACTTGTTTTGTGTAGATCTAGGGTTGGGTTTTCCTTGTATGATGTTTTTGAGGCTTGTTATGGTTAGGGGAGGGGATCTAGAGAGGTGTCGGTGGTGCGTTCGCCGGATTTGAGGCGCGGTTGTTCGTGGGTCGATTTCTTGGGAACCCTAAAGGTAGGTGGCTTCTCTTTCGACTCCACTTGGTTAGAACTAGTGGTTCCATATTACAATTAATTTTTTTTCTTGAAACTAATTGTGTTTTGAGGTGCAAAATTGGTGAAAAATCCCTTGGGTGAGGTTTTGGGGATTTTTGGGAAAAGAGGGTTTTGTGGTGAAATGCTTTTGTTGTGGATTTTAAAATGGAGATTTTAAAATGGGATGCTATGGTTTATTTGTGAAAATGATTGATAGAAATGGTTTTCAATAAAAAGGTTGTTTTATTGAAATAGGGTTTGGCATGGAAAATGGTTTTCAATAAATGTGTGATTTATTGAAGTGAATTGACATTTAATGGAATTGGTTGATTACATGATGTTGTTGTGACCATGATGGATTATATGTTTGGTTGTGATTGGTTGAATTGTTGTGTAGAAGTGGGCAGGAATTACCACTATAATAAAGGGGTATGGATAGTGGATGGAAGGTCCACCATCAATGATAGTGGATGGGAAGATCCACTAGTTGTAAATGGATGAAACAGGTTGGATGGAAGCTCCACCATTATGATTGTTTTGTTGTGTATTGGTTTTCAAGATGGAATTTTTGTGATAATGGGTAAATTTTGGAATGGTTGTGGCTTGTTGGTTGGATTTCCCTTGGTTGCTTGGTTTGGATGTGATGTCCTGTTAAGGGCACATTTGGCTTATGAAAATGGTTTCACTTGTGTTTTATTTTATATAAACTATTTTATATAAATGTGCTAACGGTTTTATCCTAGTGGTGTGAGTAGGGAAGTTATTTGGGGAAATCCTATTGAGTTTTATTACTCAACCCTTGCTTTGGCACGTTGGTGTCTTTGCAGATGTTGTGTATCATGATGTGGGCAAAGGTAAGGAATCAACCTCCTTTAGTGGTGCGTTGTGATGTCTTGGTGGAACTTGGAGATTGGAGCTTGGTGTGGAGTTGTGGTGGTGTCATGGCTCGTGGTGTTCTTGTTGAGTATTCCGCGTTGTACTCTGATGTTGTATTAGGTTGTGTTGGCATGTGAGATTATGGATTATCTGGTTGTCTTTGGTAATGTATGAGTTTAGTTTTGTTGACATGCATCATTTAGTTGTGGTTGTTTGGTTGGTTTTGTCTCAAGGGAAAATCGTTCCCTAATTGTTCTCGGAGCCCTCAGCATTTATTGCCAGCCTTTAGTGCCTTGGGAACGTTACTTAAGGCCAAGTAACCCTCACCGCCTCCTCAAGACAATGAGGTAGGGGTGGGGTGTTACAGCTAGTCACCAACCCGAGGCCTACTGGAGGTGGACTCGAGAAGTCACCATCTCTCTCCCCTCATTGTGGTAAATTTTTGGGGAGGGGTCATGACAGTTTTTATTTTAGGGATTAATTTTACAGTCTATGATATTAAGGCTATGGTATTCAAAAGCTATTTTCATGTTCTCATACACTTATGCTCATGTTATATTGATATCTCCCTTGTTTACCCATACTGAGCATCTAAGATTACTATTTTTTATGTTTCCTTTCTCTGAGTTATGTAGAAAGGTATTATGTATGATATTTAAAAGAAGGTTTCTAGTTGTGAGGAACATAGTGGGAGATTATTTGGTTTATTTTTTAATCGATGTTTTATATGTCCATGTTTCCAAATGCACAAGACCTAAAATATTCTGGTGTGGATCGTCATATTATGTAATGAATATTAATTTATTTATATGTGATATTAATGTATGAGAAGTGTGGGTCTCTATAATAACCAATAACATTCACTTCAAATAATGGATTGAAATTTTATAATCATGAGTCAAAACTACATTCAAATCCCATTATTTTTCCCACAAAAAAGATTAAAAAAATAATTTGTATATATTTCCAAGGTTATAAAAAGATGGGGGAAACAAATATAAAAAAAATGTACTCACCTTTTTCATGTAATAATTATCTTATTTTATTTATATTGATTAATATAGCATCATCACAATGTAAATCATGGAAAAGACAATCATGTTGATAATGTGTGGTGAAACCAATCAGACTCCGATTAAAACCATGAGTAATTTCAAAACTGGAAATGTATGATCGATCATAATCGATGTTCATTTTTCATGAAATGTGTGTCAAATATTAATATAGAAATGGTGATGATAAATAAAAATGCACATATAAGAGAAATATAAGAAATAGAGAAAATAATGCAATGTAGAGCTAGAATTCATCATCTCATTATATTATTCAAATATTTATAAGTTGGAAGTCCAAAGGATTTTGAAACTCAATAATGTTGACCATTATGAAGGGAATTTATTGGGAATCGAGTCATAATTATTATCATTATTATGATATCCATTAAATAATATTTCTTAACCAAAATATGGATATATCATTCAAAAAGATGGGGTCAAAGCCCCTTTACTAGACTAAATCCAAAACAAGGACCAAAGAGGATAGAATAAATGGTTATACTATTGATATATTATTAATTATATAAAATAATTAATAATTATATTTAAATATGATTAATTTCACTTAAAAATATCATTAATTATATAAATGTACATATATATATATATATATTAGGTAGAGGAAATTACAGACCGCAAAAAACACACACTCAGACACTCCAATGGGTTGAGCCTTATCTCTCCTCATAAGGAATGAGAACCATCTAGTTGACCTATTTATTAGAGATCAATGTGATGGATTACAACACCACCACTCTAAATACCAATAAGGATGATGGTGTTGATAGTGATAAATTACAAAATCCAACATAACCTTAAAAAAATAGATGAGGAGATCAAAACGAGTCATAATGTATGGAGGTCAAGACCGTGTTTGGTATAGTGATATCCAAGAAAAACATCAAAAACCATTGATATTGACAATATACATTAATATACATGGTATATTTTGGATATTCATGCATCCATTGGAATATTCCATGTTTCCCCACTTTCTAAAGAATGTTCAAGTATCTTCTTCCATTAAGAATGAAAGATATAGAACTAATTAATTTTTCATCCAAAGATTTACTGGTTGTGCACCCTAAAATGGTCCTTTTATTCTTAGTGATCTTCAATAATTTGAAAGGAAACATAAGAATAATTAAAATTAGGGAAATAAAAAACCAACCCATGGAATGAACACGCACACAAAGAAGATAACACAAGGAATTAACTGGGAAAAAACAAAGTAACTTTACTACTGTAATTGGGATACAATTACAGTTGTGCATGCACAAAATAATCTACAACTAGAAACTTATATAGGAAGCATGAAATCAGAAGAAAAAAAACCTTGATAAGTATGTAGAAATTCCCATCAATCTGAACAGTTTTTTGTATTTGGCTTCTTTAATTTTGAAGAAGATAATCTTATAGGTCTAAAGAAGAGGAGGAATCAGTACACTACATATTATATACAGTATATCTAAATGCATGAGTGAAAAGTTCCATTTCTTCTACCCTAACAACATATAACTCACCCCACCCCAACCATAAAAAAAAGTTTATCTAACTGCAAGTACGTAGACCTTCCTGTCAAACTAAATGGTTCTTACATCCTTCCCCAATTTTATGAGAAGAGTAGGAATCAGTATAGTGCAACTTATATACAATGCATCTAAATTCATGAGTGAAAAGTTATTATTTATATAAATTAATTAATATTTTTAAAAATATATCACTATTTATAGAAATGTATAATTATATTAAAAATAATTATATTTACATACAAAAATATTTCAGACATATATTACAAATTAATTAAATAAAAATATTGATTAAATTTATTATATGTTGTATTAAAAAACTATTCATCATTATTTATATTTAATTTATTATTTACATTTTAAATTGTTTTTAAATTATATTTATAACAAAAATTAATATTATAGTTATATAAATAATATTTTATATTTCAAAAACATATCACAAATTTCATATTGTAAGCATATAATATTAATTATGTTATAATTTATATACAAATTTATATTAATTACATTTGAATAATATATAAAAAAATTATTTTTAAAATTTATAAAATTAAAAATATAATATGATATTATAAATTCAATTTCATATTCAACTCATTATTAGAATTATCTCCTTTAGAGATAGGGCAATGACCACTTTTTGAGGTCACAATTGCCTCATTGAAAAATCCTTTGCGACTATCGACGATGGTCATTAATGGTGTATGAATACATGGAAGGTTGTGGGTGGTCGTCTTGGAATATTGGGTAGCCAAGGATATGGGACCTTGTGTCTATCGTCCATGGTAGATTCATGGTAGAAAATGGTGTTAAAGTTGTCGGTTTGATGATGGTTTAGGTCTTTAGAAGTCAGAGATGAGGGGTCGGGGTGTTGAAGGAAGATGACATTGAGGGCATTCAAGGGTGGTGTTTGAGGGTGGGATATGATGTCATGGGAAAAAGGGGTGGAATTGCAGCAGTAAGAGCATTGAGGAGAAGGTGTGTGGAAAAATTATAATAGTATTTTTTTTTTAGTATTAAGGACCAACATTGGCGGTCACCTTCTTATGATTTTTCAAAAATGAAAATTTCTTATAGTGAGTTACATTTTTTAAATTATTATTTTATATATATATATATAACTATATTTATTCATATATAATACATATGTGTGTGTTTGTGTGTTTTATGGAGGGGTATTTAGTTACATTAACCCTTATCAATAATTTTCCCCTTAGAAATGTAATATAGTGGTACCCAGGGTTGTTTCAGTAGGATATTGCAGACTAAGTTTGAAAAACTGTCTCTTTTGTTAATTTTTTTTTGTTAAATGTTAAATAAATTGGGGATTTGGAAAATAATTTAAAAATAATTAAATAAAATTAAAAATAATTTTGAAATCAAAGTTAGAAGTTAGAGATAGGAAATATTGAAAATAAATGAGAAAGGATAATTGAGATAACATAAGTGGACAAGTTCTGACCTTCAAATATTCCCTTTTTCATTGTTTAAAAATGTCACCCAATTGAGTTTCTCAATGTGCACTTAAATACCTCAAATGATAAACATAAATTTCCTAAAAACCATATTGATACCTCAAACATGGGTTTTTATCCCCTTATGAAAGTGATTTGATTACCCAAAAAGATCCAGACATCCAAAACTAATTGAATTTTTTGTGCACATGAGTGAGACCTAACTTAAGAAATTTAAACACCAAGAACAATTATTTTACTTTCATAAGTAGAAAAATTATCTAGAGCAATTTTAAAAAAATGAATTCAAGAACAAAAATGACATTTTTAATTCAAGGAAATAGTTTCCAAATTAATTCAAAATATTAAAATGATAAGTACAAAACTAAAAATATAAATGTATCCTTGGGATTCCACTATCCACAACCACTTGAGAGTTTAGTTTGTTATGGCCAGATTACTCCATGTGTACTATTATTCTTCATCCAAACCTCTATATCAAACTTCTTTCTATACCTAAATCTTGAAATGGAAGTGGAGACACGTATTTATACATAAGAGTTTAGTTATATTTTCCCTCCAATTATGTTAGTCGACATTGAGTACATTTCCATCCCATTAGAATATATATTCTTGAGATTTTTTCTTCTAAATTTGTTCATAAACATCTTAGCTATCCATAAACAAAATTTGATATCTATTTGACACATGAATAAAATGTTATCTTCTATCTACTAAACAATAATTTTCTAACTGAACATACTTTTCAGTTCCCTCTACTTCCAAAAATCCATTGACTGCCATAACAATCTATTATTTCCTAGATATTTTATTGAGATATGATCCACTAATATAAATTTTTTTCCAAATGGAATCATCCAATTTGGAGTCATATATCCCGAGTTATGACCCATTCAATGAAGGTTGGTCAATTTCATACACCCAAAAGTTGTCCAATTTTCATGATTTATTTAGGCTTAAAATGGTTCAATTCATCACTAGGTCCTATTGAATGAATTGAATCCTAATAAAAATATAATCCTAAAAAAAGAATTATTCAATTTGGATCAGTTTGGAAAAATTTATGGTAGAAATATGAAAATGATAAAAAACACTTAAAATATGGAATTAATACATTTTCACAATAATTCCCAAAATTTACCAAAAACATGAAATTGATATAATTTCATTCAAAAATACAAAATGGTGGGATTTTTTTCCTTGAAATACACAAAAAAAAAGTAATTAAAAATTTATCTCTATAAACTCCCCTATATTTAAGACTTGGACTTCTGGATAGGTAAGTATAAAAAATGACACTAAAGTGATTTCAAAACACAATCCCATGAAACAGTACTATAGATTCAGGCTTTATCATAGCTATAAATAGCCTTCATCGATACTAAAAAATGTTGACGTTGTAAGTAAATTTAAAAGTCAATGAATTTTATCAATGCTACAAATAATGCTGATAGTTGATTCCTTTTTCAATGTTAAATAAGCCTTGATAAATTGCGCCATTTATCGACACATTTTTTAGTATTGATGAATGTGGCCCTTCATCAATGATTTTTATAGCAATGATAAAAGTATACTTATAGCAGTGTGCTACATAAATTTACAATACACCATAATATAAAATAGTGGGATTTAATTTCAATTAAATTTACATCACAATACAATAGTTAACATTAGACAATGCATAAAAACATTTCCAAAATTGGTATGTATAATTACATAGTCATGTAAAATTACATTGGTATGCATAATTAAGTCGGTGCATATAATTTATTACAAACATAAATAAATTCTAAAAAAATAATTTTCTTCAGTCTCCCTTCCAAAAGAGCCTAATCAAACTACTAGTTGTCGAAAAAACCACCCCTTCTTGAAAAACAAAGTGCACCAGCATAAAAAAATATTATGTTAGTAATACTATAAAGAAATAAATTAAACATAAATATTATACAATGCATTAATAAAATGTCACTTTTAAACTGAAAATATTTACTTTGAGTAATACTGGGCACACCGTGTGTCAGATTAACATGTGGTTAATTAATACATATAAAAAATTATTTATGGATCGTTTTTCTAAAGTATCAATAAAATAAAAGTTCACTTTTTTGGTTTTGAGTATATAATGTGTGTTTTGGACTAAAATGACAATTTTAATTAAAAACATTCACTTTAAGTCATACCAGCAGCACCATGTGTCATATTGATGTGTGTATAATTTCTACACATCACGAATTATTTATGAACCATTTTTTCTAAAATATAAATACAATTTGTGTTTTTTTATTTTCTTTTAGTGAGAGACACGTTTTTTTAATTAAAATGTCATCTTTTAAACTGAAAACCCACACTTCGAGTCATACCGGTCACACCATATATCAAATTGACATGCGGTTGCTTCCCTCATTTCAAAAATGATTTAAGAATATTTTTAATAAAGTATTAATTCCATTTGAGTGTGTTTTCTTTGATTTTAGTGAGTGATATGTTTTTAACTAAAATGTCAATTTAAAACTAAAAACACACACTTCGAGTTATATCGGTCACACCATGTGTCAAATTGATGTGTGGATAATTAAAATAAATCATAGATGAATTATGGATATTTCTCTTAAATTATAACGGCAATTTGAGTATGATTTTTTATTTTTCAGTAAGTGATGTTCATTTTGAACTAAAAGGTAACTTTTAAACTAAAAACACGCACTTTGAGTCATATCAGGCACATAGTGTGTCAGATTGAAGTGTGGATGATTCTTACATGTCACAAATGACTTAGAGAACATTTTCCTAATTTATAAAGGAAATATGAGTGTGTCTACTTGGTTTTTCATATGTGATATGTTTCTTGAAGTAAAATGTGGATTTTAAACCAAAACATGCAATTTCAATCCTATCGAGAACATCGTGTGTTATATTGATGTGTGGTTAATTCCTACACATATAAAATTATGTAAAGATATTTTTTAAAAATTACCAAGATAATACAATTGTGTTTTTTAAATTTTCAATGAGTGACGTGTGTTTTGAACTAAAATATCACTTTTAAACTAAAAACACACACTTTCAGTCATACCAACCACATCTATGTTATATTGATGTGAAGATAATTACTATACCTAAAAAATAAATTATAGATCTTTAACCTAAATTATCAAGACAATTTTAGTGGGTTTTATTGGTTTTCAGTAAGTGACACACATTCTTAACTAAAATGTTATTTTAAAACTAAAAGCACGTACTTTGAGTCATACTAGGCACACCATGTTTCAGATTGATGAGAAACCGATTTCTACATGTCACAAATGAATTATAGATCATTTTACTAAAGTATCTAGACAATATGAGTGGGTTTTCTTGGTTTTCAATGACAGAAACATGTTTTTAACTAAAATATAGATTTTAAACTGAAAAAATGTGCTTTGAGTCATACCGAACACACTGTGTGTCAGATTGATGTGCTCAAATTTCTAAAAATAAAAAATGACTTATGTATCATTGTACTAAATTATCAAGACAATAAAAACTTGTTTTATTAGTTTGGATGATGTGAAGTATGATTTGTACTAAAATGTTAATTTTAAATAAAAACATGTACTTTTATTCATACTGACCACACAATGTGTCAGATTGAAATGTGACTAATTCATATACATTAAAAATGACATATAGATAATTTTTGTAAATTATCGACAATAAAAGTGTGTTTTATTGGATTTCATCCAACGATGCATGTTTTAAACTGAAATATTACTTTTAAACTAAAAACATGCACTTTGAGTCATGTTAGGAACATCATGTGACAGATTGACATGCGACTAATTCCTACATATCAAAAATGACTTATGGATCATTTTCATAAAGTATCAAGATAATTTATGCATTTTTTTCTCAATTTTTTGAATGTGATGTTTTTTTTTTGAACTGAAATGTATATTTGAAATAAAAACACTCTATTTTAGTCATACTTGTTGGATTGTGTGTCGGATTGATGTGAAAATAACTCCTATATGCCATAAATGACTTATGGATTGTTTTCATAAGTTATCATGATAATATAAGTGTGTTTTCATGGTTTTTAGTAAACAATGCACATTTTAAAATAAAATGTTACTTTTAAACTGGAAACACAATCTTTGTGTCATACCGAGCACTACATGTGTTGGATTGATGTGTGGATAATTCTTATACATCACAAATGACTTATGGATCATTTTAGTAAATTATAAATATAATTAGAATTAGATTTTTTTTTCATATTTTAGTTAGTGACACATGTTTTGAACTAAAATATCACTTTTAAACTAAAATACCCACTTTGAGTCATATCAGGAACATCGTGTGTTGGATTGATGTGTGCCTAATCTATAAAGTAACAAATTACTTATAGATTTTTTTCTTAAATCATCAAGATAATATGAGAACTTTTTCTTAGTTTTGAGTATGTGAAATGTGTTTTGTACTAAAATGACACTCAAAAGGAAAACACACACTTCTAGTCATATCAAGCTCACCATGTGTTGGATTCATATGCAGTTGATTACTACACATCACAAATGATTTGTGGATTGTTTTCCTTCAATAACAAGGTAATCCAAGCTTGTTTGCTTGGTTTTGAATATGTAATATGAATTTTGAACTAAAATGTTACTTTTAAATTGAAAACATGCACTTTGAATCATACTAGGCACACCATGTTTCAGATTGATGTGAAAATCACTACAAAAAAAGTTTTTTTTACGATGGGTTATTTGTGATATATTTATATCACAAAAAGTTAATTGTGAAGTAAGTTTATTGCAAATAACCCATCATAGAAAATAACATCGTAAATACTAATATTTGCGATGATTCGTCACAATTATAATCAAAGTGATACTATTTGATATGAATATAAAATTACATTACAAATAGATTTCAAAAACACGTTTTTATGGCGGATTCAAAATTCCATCAAGAATAACTATTTTCGCTGAAATTTTGAATTTTTCACAAAAAGTGTAAGTAAATAAAAAAATAAAATACAAATAATACATTATAAATTATTCTTTGTTAATTAAATAATTAAATAATAAAAACTAATACCAATTCATGATAATTAAACCATAAAAAATGTATAAAAAATTAATAACTATTTAAAAAAACTTAAAAATGTGATGTTAGAAAAATGAAAAATATATAAAAAAATAAGAAAATGATAAAAAAATTACTATTAATAAAAAAATAAAGATAAAAACTAAAATAAAACCATTAAATAACTATTAATAAAATATACATATATTGGAGAGAGTTTTGAGGGTGTTTGAATTAGAGTAAATAAGAAACAGAGTGAGGCAGGGGATGCAGTTATGTTTATAGTTAACTTTATTATGATGAACTTTTTTCAATGGAATACTATATCACTAAAAGGTTATATTTTGAAATATTTATGATGGATATTTGTGACAAAATTTTTATTTTGTGATGGTTATTTTCAATGGAATGTTTTTTCATCACAAAAATTAGTGCCTATAAATATTTCCCCACATATTAGAAGAGTATTTCCCCACATATTTGTAAAGTATTTACGATGGATTTAAATCTGTTTCAAATAAAAAAAATCATGGGGTTACTTTCAATAGATGGGAAAATCCATCCAAATGATTATTTTTGACCTACTCATAAATTTATCACCAAATTTTGTTTGTGAAGGAATTATAAAATTCATCACAAATAATCCCACAAAAATAATTATTTGTGATGGATCTAAGAGTCTATCCAAAAAAAATTCATCAAGATATTTTTCACACCTATTTGAAAATTATTTTCCAACCTATTCAAAAATTATTTATAAGTAATTCTTAAATACATCGCAAATAATTTTTTTATTGTGTGGTTATTTGCGATGTATTTAGGAGTCTGTTATAAATAATTGTCTTCTACCGCAATGTGTGCATTTCCAAAAAAATAATAGAGATAGGTTCCATTTCTTTCACAAATGTTTTCTGCTACAAATAGTATTTGCGATGGAATTTTAAATTAATCATAAAAATTTCATTTCAAATAACTATTTTGGACAAACTCTAATCCACCACAAACACTCCATTGTAAACAGTTAAATTTCATTATAGTGATTGATTTCTTTACATAAAAATGACTTATGGATAATTTTTCTAATGTATCAAAAAAATTAAGTTTTTTTTCTTTGTTTTGAGTATGTGAAGCATGTTTTGTACTAAAATATTGAATTTAAATAAAAACACACCCTTTTAGTCATACCAGACACACAGTGTGTCAGATTGATGTGTGGTTGATTCATATATATCACAAATAACTTATGTATAGTTTTCTTATATTATCAAGAAAATAAAAGTGATTTTATTATTTTTTGTAAAGGGTGTGTGATTTTAACTAAAATGTTACTTCTAAATAGAAAACACACAGTTTTAGTCATACTAGGAACACCATGTCTCAAATTAACATGTGATTTATTCCTACATATCAAAAATGGCTTATAAATAATTTTCTTAAAGTATCATGAAAATCTAAGCATGTTTTCTTAATTTTGATTATATAAAGTGTATTTTGTACTAAAATGTTGATTTTAAATAAAAACGCACACTTTCAATCATATTAGCACAACGTGTATCATATTGATGTGAGGATTATTCCTATATGTCAAAATGACATATGGATCATTTTACTAAATTATCATGATAATATTAGTGTTTTTTCATGGCTTCCTATCAGTTAAATGAGTTTTAACCTAAAATTTTACCTTTAAATTGAAAACAAACATTTTGAGTCATATCGAGAACACCATGTGTTAGATTGATGTGAAGATGATTCCTACATGTCACAAAAAATATGGATAATTTTCATAAATTATCAATACAATCCAAGATTTGTTTCTCAATTTCGAGTCTCTGAAGTGTGTTTTGTACTAACATGTTTATTTTAAATAAAAACACGCACTTTCATTCATACCGGCCATACTAAGAGTCAGATTGATGTGATATTGATTTATATACATCAAAAATGGATTATAAAACATTTATATAAATTTTATAGATAATATATGTTTGATTGGAATGTTTTTAGTAAGTGACATGTGTTTTGATCTAAAATGTTACTTTAAAATTAAAAACATGCACTTTGAGTCATATCAGGCACATCATGTGTCATATTGATGTGAGGTTGATTCCTATACATCCAAAATGATTCATGTATCATTGTATTAAATTATTAGTAAAATCAGAGCATGCTTGATCCGTTTCAAATATGTGAAACGTGTTTTGAATTAAAATGTCAATTTTAAATAAAAACACACGCTTTCAATCATTACGGAAAACTTATGTATAATATTGACGTGTGGTTAATTCCTATACATCAAAAATGAATTATGAATATTTTTTATAAATTATCAAGGAAATACAATGGTGTTTTCTTTGTCTTTAGCGAGTGATGCATGTTTTGAACTACAATATCAATTTTAAACTAAAAGAACACACTTTGAGTTATACCTAGAAAAACATGTAGTAGATTGATGTGAAATTGATTTATATACATCACAAATGACTTATGGATTATTTTATTAAAAAATATTCACCATCATGTTGTTAAAAAGGATTACATTCAAAATATAATGTATTTACCACTGCGGAATATAAATAAAATTAAAGAAATAAATAATATATCTATAAATAGGACATTAAACAACTACCTTGGTGCATCATCCTTATCTAATCTATTATCAAGAATTTATTTTTTTTATAATCATTTTTCCTATATGGAGCACAAAAGGCCTCCATATGTAGTTTATAGACCTTCTTGAAAGTTAAAATTTGATTTTATCCTTCAAGAAGGACTAAGAACTATATATAGAGTCCTTTTGACCTCTTTATAATTAAAAATGATTGAAGAAAAATAAATTATATATCACCTCCTAATAATCACTACAAAAATTAACTAAATAAACAATAGATAAAAATGATAAAATAATTATCTAAATAAGAAGTAGATAAAATAATAACAAAAGTTACTAAATAGGTAGTAGATAAATCTACTCACCATCCTTATTAAATACATCTTTAAGAATTTATTTTTATCCAAAAATTTAGGGATACCCATAGAGCACAAAATTTTTAGAGAAAAATCAATTCTCAATGGAGTAACCTCTTCATGATCTATATGAAAATTAACTAAATAAGTAGTAGATAAAAATGATAAGAAATTTAACTAAAAAATAATTATGTAAAATAATGATAAAATTAACTAAATAATTAGTTGAAAATAACCTCTTCAAGATATTTGAAACATTCTAACATAATGTATTATGTCCACTCATTTTTAAACAAATATGTTTCCTCTTTTTAATACATGAACTTTCGATAGTTCTGTTAGCACCAGAAAAATATAAATAAATAAATGGTCAATAAATATTTTAAATGAAATTTTAATTATCATTGGAAATACCTATTTTAGGATGATAGTTTTTTTATGGAATATAATATCTTTTAAAAAATTACAAAAGTAATAACCATAATCTTTTCCATTAGTTTATTCCAAACAATGCAGAAACTTTGAGAAAAATAATAAATTTTTTTTGATAGTGAAATATTATTATATATAACCTAATAATTATCCATTTGTAGAAATCAATAGGCTTATTTTATCCATGTACCATCCTAATACCATGATTTTTACAATATTTAAACAACACCCTATCATAATAAAATTTTCATTAAAACATAATATGAAACATATAACATTAATTTTATTAGTAAGATGTTAAATTTAGTATATTAAAAATTGATAAAAGTCATCATGTATGGTTGATTTTTTGGTAATCTATAAATTTAATCCCAAAAATAAATCTTTGGAATATCTAAATTGATTGTAATGAGCAACCCATTATCCCTAAAAACAAAATGAAATAATTAATAAAAAAATTAAAAATATATTTTATATGATTAGATTGTAGAGTTTTATCCTTACATCCTAAGTATTAAGAAGATTTTTTCATTTTTAAGTTTCTTTTAAAACATTGTGTTTAGTGGGTCCACTATTATTAAATATTCACCTTATTCTATTAATACTTTTTGTATATAAGTGATGTGAGGAATAGTGATTCCAAATTTTTGTTGGTAGGGTTTTTCCTTCAAATGGTATTAATATATACATCTATAAAAAATATGAATTGTATTTAACAATAATTAACATATTAGATCATCTCTTGGATAAACATATTATAAAGACAAACCTCATTTATAAGTTTACAATTGATACAGCCAACCATACATGCTTGAGAATTTCATATACATTCTCAAGACTGAGACAGTCTATAATGTACTCTCTATACATTTTTTCTTCAAAATAATTAATATCTACATTAATATATTTAAACATTGTTTCCACATGAACATGTAGTATTAGTAAATTAGAAAATTGTACTGGTAGGGTAAAGCTACTCTCTGATGGTCTTTTCAATTGATTGGTTGATACTTTAGATTGTTTTGATTAAAATCCCTATTTGCTTTTACTTTTTCTATATATAATAACATTTTTTGATTCGTGATTTTTTCAATAATTATTAAAGGTTTTTTACAAAAACTAAATAGGACAGGACATACCTCATTATAGACATGTTATTTTACAAGATCAAATGACTATGCTATGGAAGTTCCAATAAAAATTTCAACCACGTGAACTTCTAATTCATCAAGGGGAATACATAGATCAGTGCTTGGATCATGTGCTACATTAATCCCTAATCTCACATGATCTTTAGGATTTTTTGTGTATAGAATATATCCTTTGATATTGTACACTACACCCCTCATAACAAGGTTATGGGTGGGTACTGATAGATATAAATCATAATCAATTCCATCCTATAGAATATTAGTACTAAAAATATATTAGTATCTACATTATTCACATTTCAAAAAATAATTTATGAAAAAATTGATTACCTCTAGTAGGGAATACCTTTGAGGGGAATGGTTGGCCTCAAATCTGGGGGTAAATCTTCATATAGTGGTTTTTGTTGTTTTATTTCTTCTCTTTGATTCCTTCCCATAATATTCTTTAAAAAATTAGTCATCCAATAATTTTTTTTCTAATAAAAAAATTATTTGTTCTTGTATCTCATCCATTTTTTTTATCTTTATCCCCTTGTGCATTTTTTTATAAAAATATATTCAAGTTGGCACTCCAAAACCTACACCTATGACATGACCATATTGTTATGACCACTTCAAGGACACTAAAAATATTTGTTCATCAGATACAACTAATGATGATTTTTTTTCTAAACTGGATAAAAAAATATAGTAAAATAAGTAGTCATTGTCATGTGATATTGATTTAAAGCTAAAAAAAATTTATGTCATACTAATACATGATTCCCATAATCTTTGTGTGTTTTCATATACTAGTATTCTATCTTTATTTACATGGGCCTCCTTCCATAATATATAGTGTGGTATGAAAGTGGATGTGTAGTTTTATTCATCAATATTAATATAAGAAAAGGAACATAATTATGTTTTTCATTCATTCAATATAAAATTATTATAATAGATTTAAAATACATACCATTTTTTCAAGTGAAACATACCCCATCCTTGCTTTATGATAAGGTTATGTTGGTTTTGATACATGCTACTTATTTTCAACACTCAATTGATGTTTCATAACTTAAAAATTCTTAATCAAGGTGATTAATACATGTATTTACATGTAAATTATTAACAATCACAATGTAACTAAAATGTTACCTCCTAACGATGGATAATAAATACATTCAATGTTTCTTGGTTTATCATGTGTTCATATATCTATAGTGGGTGATGGTTTACATTCCCTTTAGCATCATTTAGATGATGCTTTTTAATAATTTTCTGAAAGATTCTATAAGCCTTTCCAGTGACCATTAATGAAAATTTCATTCAATGGTTATCTAATATAAATTCACTATGAAAGGGATAATAAAGAGTAAATAAACATTTTATTGTTTTATTTTTTAGTAAAATGGAGAAATTATATCATAATTTTTCCCTAATTTCTTCATAAATTAGTTCCTTTATTGCAGACACAACATATTTTAACATGTCTACATTAATCTTCATGTGCATTAGAGTGGTGACCACAATGTAACATGAAATTAACCAAGCTAAACATAATATAAATAGTGTATTGATTGCATGATTTATATAATACACCTCACAAACAATCACACAACTCTAGGACCAAAAGGTTTAGTGTCTTGGATATTTGGTACATAAACATATTATTTTACAAAACTTTCAAACATAACCCCATAATCAAACTCCTATAGACACTTTTATAGAAATATCACATGTTATAATCATCTTTATAACCTAAAGAAAAATAAACATGAGAGAGTGGTGAGTGCAGATGCTCAGTAAATTTAAAACTTATCATAATGTATTTGATCATAAACATTGAGGAGAACATGAGGAAGAGGATAAATATATTATTAAAATTTCATAAGACCATAAATAATAATAATAATAGTGAAACATAAGATCATAAAAATATCATTAAGGAAGTATAAAAGTTATAACATGGATCAAAATACATCTCAATAATCATAAAACATAAGAGCATAGCATGAAAGTGTAGAATATTTTAAAAATAAGGTGTAACATGAAAACATGAAATATCTTAAAAATTAAAAGCATCTTGGAAATGAATTATAATGATAAATAAATTAAAAATTTTGCATAACCATATTATAGGAAAAAAATCTGTGAGAAAACTCATTATGCCCATGCCTATTTAAATAAACTCATTATGTACATGCCTGAAAATGTGATCAAACTCATTATGCCTATAATTGTGTGGAAAAACTCATTATGTCCATGTTTGACTATCTCATGAGATATAAAGTTAAACCAATGCATTGTAGATAAATATAGGATCCCATCCATAATCATTAATACATATTTGTGTCACTTAACATTAATCATCATTATATTATAAATAACCCATGGAAAAAGAATGGGTTTCTTAAACTTATCACATAACATGAACATGTGAAATCATAGGATATCAAAAATATAATTTTTCCAAATGTAAACATATTATAAAAAAATATAGAGGGTGATCAAAACATCACTTTATGAGAGATAAACATTGGCAGAAAAATATAAGTTAAAATAAAAAATTTCTCACAAAACCTTTTAAACATTTTTATAAAAGATGAAGTGAAAATTACTTTCAAAAACAGTTTTTAAAAGAGAATACTTTTGAAAAAAAATCTTATTATAAAGAGTTCCAAATTAAGAATCCTTGAAAAGAAACAAAAATAAAGCCAATAAATGTAACAAATAAGGTAGTGCTAAAATAAATCATTTTTATGTCTTATTAATATTCATTAATTAAACTTTACAGACTTATATTTATTATAATAATATTAAGTAATTTTTCAATGAAAAGTAAAAAATATATTTCTAAATAAATTGGGTTTTATGAATTATATGGTTTTATTTAAAACAGGATTTAAAAATTATAGAATTTTAATTTTATAAAATCAAATTTTGAATTCATCATTTCAAATTTATCTTAGGATGATGTTTTTGTGAATTTTTTGAAAAGCTTGATTTTTTAATGAATAGTGAAAAATATCGCTTCTATTAAATATTATCTTTTCTTTTAAAGTATTTATAAAGTTGCATTTTATTCTAAATTAGTTTTAAAATATCATTAGTTCATTTTAATTAAACATAATCTAATAAATATTATTGGAATCAACATTATACTTTAATTTGGTATAAAAACATTTTTATACTTTAAAAGCCATTTTTTCTGAAAAAAAACATTTTTCATCACATTTTCCAGGTTTATATTTAAATTAAATTATTATAATTTTATATATTAAATCTTGAAAAAATTTATCTATATTTGTAATCATGAGGTTCAAATTTTTTAAAAATTTCCCTTTTATTTTCTGTCTTTTTTAATAGTATCCACAGTGAATATTTGTCACCTTGGTAACTACAAATCGGGTAATTAAAATTAAAAATAATGTGATAGGGCCTAAAAAATCCCTAAAACTTGTATTTATTTTGGTGGAAAAAAAAATTTCTAGCATTACCATAAAATTTTCTAAAATGTGTCAATTTATTTCCACTTGTCTTTGATAATGACCTTAATATAACTTTAAATAATGAATAAAAACAAAATGTCACTCTCTTTGTTTTAATATCATTAAATTTTTTTATAGGGATAAAAACAGTTTATGTTCAGTTATAAATGGTTATTTTAGATATTAATTTTTTTATCATGTTAATTTTTATTTTTATTTTAAGTGATGAAATTATTACCTTAAATACTTATGCAATGTTGACACATTGTTTGTGCAAGTAGTAGAAAAATCAAATAAATGATTTCAAAATCTATAAAAGTAATTTTTCAGTGATATATCATGAAACATTAATTTTTTATATATATATAATATATTAGGGATATTTTAAAAGTTTATATTCAAATTCAACTGTTATATTGATTCTTTAAAGTCAAATTAAATGGACAGTTCCAAAAATGACATTAATGATATTTTATAATAAATAATATCTTATTAAATGATTTAAAATATAACCAAAATACTATAATTGGAAAATTAAATGTGATATGGCTTTAAATATTAACCATTATCCATTTATTTATCACTTTTCCTTTATTAGTAATTTTTTTGACCCCTAAAGTCTCAAAAATGTTTATTTTGCAGTAATTGTCAAAAGGGTTAACGAGGGGTTAAAAAAAATAAGGGTGAAAAAGTCACAAAAAATTATCCAAATTTTATTGGATGATATTATTTCAACTCATACTCATAATATATTCTAAATATATCAATTTTTTCATCTTTTACATGAAAATTACCTTATATTAATTTAATACTTTAAGTAATCCCAAGAGTACCCATCCCCTCACTTATAAAATGGACCCTCCTCTCCTCTCTTCCTCACACCTTTTGATCACTATATCTCATAAAATACCTACCCAAATATATCCCTAACATACATACACATGTCTTTGACTCCTTATTTTTATCATAAATCTATTGTAGGAAGGATTTAGGTATAAACCTAAAGAGGTTGTCCGAAGAAGATGTATCGTTCTTAACCGAGTGTTTTCATTTTATTTATTATTCTACCCCCTTAAAGTCTTCCTAAAACATGATGAGATAATAAAATTAATATATTAAACATATTTATATTTTATTATTTTAATTTAATAATATATATCCATCTCATTCTTCCATCAAATGGGAAATGAAACCATCATCCGTGTGTACGACGAACAACCACCTCACGAACCGATGTAATTCGTTTTCCATCACTGCCTCTCAATGTAGGTTGTAATTATGGATTTCATATGTGAATATTATATTCATGACATAATTATCATTTTTTAAAGATAATATATCCTCTATTTTCTTACCATTCCATCCATTGAAAAATGATAATGTTTTCCATGTGTATGTGTGGATTACCACCTCCACGTAGCGATGTGATTCATCTTTCATCAACACATCACATGAATGGTATATATAAGTATATTCAAAGATAAAATATGGTATTTATGATATAATAATTATTATTTAATAATAAAATGATACTTACCTTCTTTCTGTCAATCTCTTTGACAAAATAAAAACCTTACCCATGTGGACATATGACTTACCATCTCCATGATTGTAACATATTTCATTTTTCATAACCATATTTTATGGTTCATTTTAAAAGTATAATTAATTTATAAAAATTATAATTATTTTATTGTTATCATTATTTATATGGTGTAATAATGACCTATTTGACTATATTCAACTTACCAATGTCATTTTGGACATATGAGTTGAATATCGTTAAAACATCTGACGTGAACTTAATTATTTAAGAAATTGTATATAACATAGTAATAAATGAAATAAAAGGAATAATAAAATTTAAAAAGGTTCTTATGAAATTAAATAATTAATTTAATTTTATTATTCATGAAGATAAATAACAAACATGATGATTCAGACTCAATGTAAGAGACACTTTACTTTAAAAACCTCCTTTTAAATATTTTAAAGATTTATTTTCTAAATTTTTTATTTCATATACATATTCATAAAATTATTTTATTGAAGTATTTATATGAACAATAATGAATTATAAAGTAAATTTTTGAATTTATTTAAAAAAAAATCAAAAGGAATTTTTTTAAAGAACGTTTTGACAAAAGGTAGAATGAATGTCCTATTTTAATATATATGACATCAATAGTGTTTCCCATCACCATAACCATTATTTGATTTTTGGATTTCTTTATAAGGTTTCATTTTTTTAAACCCCTCCTTCCCTTTTTTATGGGTATTTTCAAAATGGGTTTTAAATGGAATGGATATTTTGATATCCATAAATTATTTTCTATGGGTGAAAATAATATTTTTAGTAATATGATAATGGAAACATAATATTTCACAAGTTATTATTATGTTATGGTTCTTGAGAATTTTTTATGATAATGAGTGAGCCTGATATAATTCATGATGATGGGTGAGACCGATATAGATCATGATGACAGATAATCCTGATATAGCTCTCAAATGCATTGGGTGAAGGAAAAGAGTTAACCGATTAGGTTTATCATAAGAGATTATTGGAATATATCAGGTAATTTATTCCATTTGTAAGAGTGATTATAAGATTGATATTAAAATGATGTACCAAGTTACATACATGATTTATCTATGGTTGTTATAGTTTTTTATGGAAATATTATTATTTCAAAAGGTAAGATAATGAACATAAGTTTGAAGGGAAGTTTATGATACTACTTAAGGGTAAAATGTGTAACTTTTTTGAAAAAAAATTCATGATTTTTTTATGATTGCAAAGAAACCGTTATGAGTTTTATTTTTTCCTTTAATATTTTTTATAAAATGTTTTATAAAAAAATTTGGGTAATGAAATTTATTTCTCCGAAAAGAAAATGTTTATTTTGAGATCAAGGTTTATTTTGAAAAAGGAAACTTTTTATGAGTATTCATGGACTAACAAGTTTGTTTATTTCTTTTTATATATACCTTAATGAGATTTTGTGCTCATACTACATTTTTAAATGTTTTTCATTGGGTTTTAAGGATGAGTAGGGACAAGCATGAGGTCAAGATAAAGATTTTGAATATATTTCATGAAAATTAAAGTTATTATATCAGAAAAGTTTTTATTGTAGATGTAACGCCCCAACCCACTAGACCAGATCCAGTGCATTACTTGTTATATTGGCATGGTTAGAAGGAATAAAAGGCCAATGGAACAAACATTTTAGTAGTCTTGAAGAAACTAAATACATAGATGTAACTCAAAATACATTGGAAAGGTAACAAAATACAACACATAACAAAAACTAAAAAAACTCCATCCACATAAACTCAATAAGTGATCTCCTCTTCATAACCTACTGAAGGTAAACAAATGGGTGATCTCAACTGATAAGTAAGGGTTACAAATGGTGGAAGCATGAATCAATAATAACTAAATCATAAACAATTTGACATAATCAATATGGCATGGTGAATAAATGAAAAACTCACACCATTAATATACTGAGAATGAAACTGCATCCATAGATTTTTCCATAGTGAAAAGTTTATGGATAATAATAACTAATAAAGAATAAATATAATGCTTATTTATTGGATTTCATTTATCTATCACATGATACCATAATACCATTAAAATAGTTTAGTTCTGTGGGTATAAACCGATCTGATTTTTGGAAACAAACTTCAAGGGTTTGTCGCCAACTGATTTGTCTCGTGAGACCTACCGATGTATCGAGGGGCTGTAGCAGGACCCAAATTCCTCTTCATGTCCAAAGAATTATTTATACATATATTCAACACAAGATCGATATTCCTTTACATTATCCGTATAGAATAGAGGATACAGATTCATCAATATTTCCACAGTTAAAACAACATTCAAAATAAATTTTGTATGTAAAATGGTATGCGACTTAGACAATAATCATATCCATGATATGAGAATATGGAAATTTAAATGGAATATAATTTCAATTGAAAAGTGATCTCAAATGGGAAATAGGTACACCACATAAGAAAGAGTAGGTGCACAATACTAAGCAAGTCACAACAAAGTGAAAATTGAGATAAAGCTCGTTACCACGTTGTAATCAATTGAGTCGTATGACCAAAAGTTAATAACCACCAAATGAATCACAAAATACCATGAATATAAATATAATAATTATAATATATATCAAATGTAAGTAAAACTATACCACATATAAGAAATAAGAGGTGAGCAATGGAAATACCACAGAAGTAAAAGTGAGATGAGAAAACCCCTTACAACATTTTGACATGGTAACGAGTGTTCTTACGAGGGATTAATGAGAGGTAAAGGGGTATCCCGTTATTTATATATCATAAGGGTAGTATAGAGGAGGATAAAAAACATACCCCATCATTAGGTTTTAAAAATAAAAGGGCACAACATAGGGGAGATTCTTGAACAAAAGTGAGAGAGAGGATCCCTTACCAAGAATGTATCATTAGATCGAGGACAAATCAATGAAATAATTATATGTGACAAACATAAACCCACACAATAAAATTTGATATACATAATAAAACAATCATAGGTCATTCTCACAAATTCTGGGAAAATACAAAACCAATGATATTGATGTTTAACTCAACGAATGGAAATTGAGTTAAGATATCCCTTACAAATATTGTGTCATTAGAGTGGTGATAAATCAATGAAATATTTAGGTGTGACAAAAAAAATCCACAAAATATAAGTGGATATACAATATAAAACAATCATAGTTCATTCACACATATTATTGGAACAATGTAACCAATGAAATAGATGTTTAACTCAAAGAATGAAAATTGAGTTAAGCAATCCCTTACAAAGATTGTGTCATTAGGGTGACAATAAATCAATGAAGTATTTATGTGTGAAAAATAAAAATCCAAAAAAATATAAGTGGATATACAGTATAAAATAATCATAGGTCGTTCAAACATATTATTGGAACAATGTAACCACTGAAATAGATGTTTAACTCAAAGAATGAAAATTGAGTTAAGCAATCACTTACCTTATGCTCGAAGGTGTTCTTGGTTGTTCTTAACAACCTGAATAATCAAATTTAGCTTCATTAATTAATAATTCCAGAACCTCGTAAACATTTAATTTATATGGTATAACCTTATTAGGTTTATTAATGGCCTTTTATGGGTTTATGAGATTCAATTTTATTGTTTTGGAAGCATTTTTTTACTTGGTTTTCATGATTTGTTTACTTGTATTCATGAATAGAAGTTCATTTGAAATGTGGTTAAACATCTAGAATCATTAATATATATTATTAATGAAATTATAGATATATAAATGATCTTATAATGATTCTGTTTATATACCACAAGGATGACTCATTCGATGAGTTAATGATAAACCCTTGGATTTGGTTTGGCAGTTTTGTGCACAATGAACTTGTTTTGTATTAGTATTCCATTTTATGAGTGTGTAAGAATTCCAGAACATTAAACATGATAAAATAAATATATTATGATATTTTTCAACCATTTAAAAGGTTTCATGACCAGTCTTGAATATAGTAATGCAAATTGAAAACTCGTCTTCCTTGAGTGTGATAAATTAACACATCTCGGATGGTGTTTGCATTTATAGTATAAAAGGAGGGGAAAAGAGATATTATAATGAAATATTCCATTAGAAAAATGAAAATCAAATACATGTATGGTACTAGAATTATCATGGAATTTGGAAGAGGTGAGGTGAGAAGAGAGAACAAAATAATGGAACTTGTAAAAGGAATTGAAAGAAAAAGGAAGAGAGGTTCACCTCTTGAGTACTCCCCCTTGAGAAACTCCTTAAGGCCTTTGTTTTTAGCCTTTTGGTGAGACCAGTAGGACTTGGACGTGGTGGAGGAGTTTAGGGATCTATTTGAGCAAAATTTAGGAAAGGATTGAAGCTTGAGTGGTGTGGTAGGAAGAGGGGGTGAGGGGTGGTTTATATAGTGGAGGGGAGGAGAGTTTTCTTAATATTATAATCATTAATTTAATATTTCTTCTCAATACAAGAAATAGTGAGTATTCATTGACTTATAATAATAATATAAGAATGTGAGTTCAATATTTGGGTGTTTACATCACTCATGATGCCAGGAATAGTTAATTTAAATTATAATGTATTTATATGGTAAATTAATGTATTTTACTATTCACTAAAAATTCAAGTATTTCAGAAAAATACCAAAAATTCACCCTAACCATTTTTTGACGTTTAGAATCCAAAAATGAAGTCCTTTTTTCAAAAATAATTTTATAAATATGATTAATTAAATATTTAATTAAAATCATTATTTAATCGAAAAATATAAACCCTTAACATATTTATCTTCATTTTTAGGGTGCCTAAATTTATTTATACATCCATGGGTATGGATACCATTCATAAAAGTAATATTACTATTCATAAGGGTAGGTTACTATTCATACAGGTAGGTTACTATTCATAAGGGTAGGTTATTATTCACCAAAAATTAATTTTTTTATTAGGCTCCAAATAACTTACTGATCGCAACAGTGTATGCCAAATTTTAAAAATTCACATCATAGAAGTGACAAAATTATGTTTACTTGGCTAGGTTATAACAAAGTGGTGTTTTTCGAGTCTTAGTGATCTATGAATTCTATAATAAATCTATTTGTAAATTCTTGGGGTGTTACATTATTCCCTCCTTCATAAATTTCATCCTCGATATTTTTTATTTATAAAGACCTTCAAAAAGATATGGGTGGTTCTTCTTTATAACTTCTTCAAGTTCCCACGTTTCTTCCTCCATCCAAATACGCGTTTTATAACTTGGGTCATATGGGTGTTCATAGAAAAATAGTTTTGGAAAATAATCTTGTATGACATATAATTTTAAAACATCTGATAAAACGTGATTTTTATAAAATAGTCAGGCCAAGTTTGAGTTGAAACTTTCAATAAATGGTCCTTTTAAATTTCCATAAGTATGTGCTAAAAGATTATATTTTAAAATCGAATATAAATAGGTTCTGTAAGGGTCTCCTTCTTCAGCACCTTTTTCAAAATCATAATATGCTTCAAAATCTTGTGATGAGGTAAAATATTTTAAAACGCCTTGATAATATTTACCTTTCTTTAAAATATGATAATATTAAGAAAATAGGATTTGATTAAATACAACTCATGATCTTCGATGGTATCAAGGTATAGTGGAGGTGTTTGATATCTCAAACAATTGCTTGCAAGTGAGTTGTATGTTAGAAAAATGTTTCAGAATTGTCGGGACATGACTTTGCAATAATTATTGCAAGAAAGTCATCAGGAAGGGATAGGAATGTCATTTGAGATCATCCTCCTTCCATTTGTAACTGACTTTCCATGATCTGTAAAATTATAAAACAATGATTTAACTTAAAGAACAGACATAGAGACTAACCATATGTTTAACGAAAACACATAATCCCTAAAGTTGTCTACGAGTATTGATCCACCTTCTTCCATTTGGTGTCATTTATAAATAACGGAATACACTAGATTAGTTTATGAATCTAAAATAGAAAATATCTTAACATAGATTGAAATTCTATGCATAGTTAATCTCACAAATATGGTTTCTCTAAGGGAAAATTTAAATTTCAATACTTCATAATGGCTTGTAAAGAAAATATGAATTATCCTAAGAATATCCCCCGGGAGTGTCATAACCAAGAGTGTAGCAAGACCCGTTGTTGTGTACCAGGATACCCTGGGTCAAGCCTGAAACTCCTTGTCGGAGCTTTCACTCCAATGTTTATCTGTGTCAGAGCCACCTCTACCTGCTCGTATCCAGACAGGGATCTATTTGCTAGAAAGATCCAAATAATCTTTTCCTTACCAAAATATTTGGAAGTTCTTGTATGTTTTTCCTCAAATACTACCTTAGGGCTTTGTTCCATAATCTATGTTTTCTAATCTAGTTTTCAAGTTTTCTACTAAACTTCATCTGATACCAACTGTAACTCCCTGAACCCCCTAGACCGGAGCCAGTGCATTACTTATTATATTGGAATTGTTAGAAGGAATGAAAGCCCAAAGGAACAATCAGTTTAGTAGTCTTTAAGAAACTAGATACATAGATGTAACTCAAATTACATTGGAAAGGTAACAAAATACAATACATAACAAAAACTAAAAAAACTGCATCCACATAAACTCAATAAGTGATCTCCTCTTTATAACCTGCTGAAGGTAGACAAATGGGTGAGATCAAATGCTCAGTAAGAGTTAAAAATGGTTGAAGCATGAATAAATAATAATTGAATCATAAACAATTTGACATAATCAATATGGCACGGTGAATAAATGAAAAACTCACGCCATTAATAAACTAAGAATGAAACTGCATCCATAGATTTTGTCGTAGTGAAAACCTCATAGATAGTAATAACTGATAAAGAATAAAGAGAATGCTTATTGATTGAACGTCATGTATCTAGCACATGATACTATAGTACCATTAAAATAGTTTAGTTTTGTGGGTAGAAACCCATCTGATTTTTTGAAACAAACTCGAAGGGTTTGTCGCCAACTAATTTTTCTCATGAGACCTACCGATGCATTGAGGGGATATAGCGGGCCCCACCCACCACTGCATTTCCAAAGTATTCCTTATACACAGATTCAACACAAGAGCAATATTCCTGTACATTATCCATGTAGAATAGAGGATACAAATTCAACAATATTTCCATAGTCAAAACAACATTCAAAATAAATACCGTATGTAAAATGGTATATGACTTAGAAAATAATCATATCCATGATATGAGAATATTGAAATTTAAATGGAATATAATTTCAATTGAAAATTGATCTCAAATGGGTAGTAGGTACACCACATAAGAAACATTAGGTGCACAATACTAAGCAAGTCACAACGAAGTGAAAATTGAGACAAAGCTCGTTGCCACGTTGTAATCAATTGAGTCGTATGACCAAAAGTTAATAACCACCAAATGAATCACAAAATACCATGAATATAAAGAGAATCGTGATAATATATATCAAATGGAAGTACACCTATACCACATAAAAAATAAGAGGTGAGCAATGGAAATCCCACAGAATTGAAAGTGAGATGAGAAAACCCCTTACAACATTTCGGCATGGTAACAAGTGTTCTTGTGAGGGCTTAGTGAGAGGTAAAGAGGTATCCCATTATTTATATATCATAAGGGAGGTATGGGGGAGGTGAGAAAACATACCCCTTCATTAGGTATTAAAAATAAAAGTGCACAACATAGGGTAGATTCTTGAACAAAAGTGAGAGAGAGGATCCCTTACCAAGAACATATCATTAGATTGAGGACAAATCAATGACATAATTATGTGTGAAAACCATAAACCCACACAATAAAATTGGATATATAGAATAAAACAATCATAGGCCATTCACACATGTTTTGGGAAAATATAAAACCAATGACATTGATGTTTAACTCAACGAATGGAAATTGAGTTAAGATATCCCTTACAAAGATTGTGTCATTAGAGTGATGATAAATCAATGAAATATTTATGTGTGACAAATAAAAATATACAAAATATAATTGGATATAAATTATAAAACAATCATAGGTCATTCACACATATTCTTGGATCAATATAACCAAGGAAATAGATTTTTAACTCAAAGAATGAAAATTGAGTTAAGCAAACCCTTACAAAGATTGTGTCATTAGGGTGAAGATAAATCAATGAAATATTTATGTGTGACAAATAAAAAACCAAAAAATATAAGTGGATATATAGTATAAAACAATCATAGGTCATTCACACATATTATTGGAACAATGTAACCAATGAAATAAATGTTAACTCAAAGAATGAAAATTGAGTTAAGCAATCCCTTACCTTATACTCGAAGGTGTTCTTGATTATTCTTAATGACCTGAATAATAAAATTTAGCTTCATTAATTAATAATTACAGAACCACATAAACATGTAATTGGTATGGTATAACCTTATTAGGTTCATTAATGGCCTTTTTATGGGCTTATGAGATTCAATTTTATTGTTTTGGAAGCATTTTCTTACTTGGTTTTCATGATTTGTTTACTTGTATTCATGAATAGAAGTTCATTTGAAATGTGGTTAAACATCCAAAATCATTAATATATCTTATTAATGACCTTATAGAGATATAAATGATCTTATAAGGATTCTGTTTATATACCATGAGGATGACTCATTCAATGAGTTAATGATAAACCCTTGGATTTGGCTTGGCAGTTTTGTACGCAATGAACTTGTTCTGTATTATTATTCCATTTTATGAGTGTGTAAGGATTCCAGAACATTAAACATGATAAAATGAATTTATTATGATCTTTTTCAACCATTGAAAATGTTTCATGACCAGTCTTGAAGATAGTAATGCAAATTGAAAACTCATCTTCCTTAAGTGTGATAAATTAACACATCTGGGACGGTGTTTGCATTTATAGTATAAAAGGAGGGGAAAAGAAGAGACTATAATGAAATATTACATTAGCACAATGAAAATCATGTAAATGTATGGTACTGAAATTATCATGGCATTTGGATGAGGTGAGGTGAGAAGAGAACAAAATAATGGAACTTGTAAAAGGAATTGAAAGAAAAAGGAAGAGATGTTCACCTCTTGAGTACTCCTCCTTGAGAAACTCCTTAAGGCCTTTGTTTTTGGCCTTTTGGTGAGACCAGCAGGTCTTGGACATGGGGGAGGAGGTTTGGGAGCTATTTGAGCAGAATTTAGGCAAGGCTTGAAACTTGAGTGGTGTGGGAGGAAGAGGGAGTGAGGGGTGGTTTATATAGTAGAGGGGAGGAGAGTTTTCTTAATATTATAATGCCAACGAGCCCCTACTCGAGTGGTAAGGGCTACTACTTGGCATCCAAGAGACCCAGGTTCAAAACCGGGTGGAGGCGAATTTTCGAGTACTGTAGCAGTACTGTAGCATTTATTGTAGCAGTTACTGTTCGGTACTGTAGCAGCCAGAACTATTCACCCGATTTGGGCGTTCGGGCCACCGGTTTGGGCCTACGGGTCTCAAGGGCCTTCGGGTCATCAAATGCCTTCGGGCCACAAAAACCATGGAGTAGCCCAATTCACATAGAACAAGCCCCAGAAGAGGATCAGAGCAACAAGAGTAGCAGCCACCAGATGCAGAGCTAACTGGATTGGAAGAATGAGAGGGTATGGCAGCCGCCATCGGGACCAGGCACCATGCAGCTTTGTACGAGGCAATGCTAGCCGATCAGCAATGTAAGGTGGGGAGCTAGGTGACCAAATGACGCAGAAGTTGGGGAGGGGCAGTTCAAGTGGGCTGGGCCTACGGGTCATGTATTGGGCATGGTATGCATCTGGGCCTTCAGGTCATGTAATGCGAGTCATTCGGGCCTTGTGCCTTAGGCCTACGAGTCATGTACGGGTTCCCCTTCAACCCTTAAAAGGGGGATTATCTATAATAAAATAAAAAAGAAGGCCTTCGGGCCATTCGGAGGGGGGTAATCATTAATATATTATTTCTTCTCAAGACAAGCAATAGCGAGTATTCATTGACATAAAATAGCAATATATGCATGTGAGTTTGAGATTTGGGTGCTTACATCACTCATGATGCTAGGAATAGTTAATTTAAATTATAATGTCTTTATACAGTAAATTAATGTATTTTAATATTCATCAAAAATTCAAGTATTTCAGAAAAATACCAAAAATTCATCTTAACTATTTTTCAACGTGTAGAATCCAAAAATGAAGTCTATTTTTCTAAAATAATTTTGTAAATATGAATAATTAAATATTTAATTAAAATCATTATTTAATCGAAAAATATAAACACTTAACATATTCATCTTCATTTTTATGGTGCCTAAATTTATTTATAAATTCATGGGTATGGATACCATTCATAAAAGTCATATTATTATTCATAAGGGCAAGTTACTATTCATAAGGGTAGGTTACTATTCATGGAAAATTAATTTTTTCTTATCGGACCCCAAATAACTTATTGATCGCAACTGTGTATTCCAGATTTTCGAAATTCACATCATAGAAGTGACAAAATTATTTTACTTGGGTAGGTTATAACAAAGTGGTGTTTGTAGAGTCTTAATGATCTATGCATTCTATAACAAATCTATTTGTAAATTCTTGGGGTGTCACAGTAGAAAAAATGAATACTGAGTGGAAGTTTCCACTATGTGATGTACTATTTAATTATGTAAGGGTGATGACCTAATTCTCTAAAACTCTAAACATAAAAGAACTTCAGGTATGCATGAAAATGAATTCTTATCTAAAGATAAAATTTACATATTGTTTAAGGTTGGGTTCTTTATAGTTGGTATCAGAGAGAAGGTTTATATAATTTTAGAGGTTATAATAATATATGTAAATACCCTTAATGTATTCTAATTTATTATTATCATGATATAGAATTTGAATATTACCATTTTTCTTCATCTAAAATATTTCTATTCAGAATAATTTTCTACAGAGGAAACAGAGAATCTGGAGTAAGAATGCATCAAGAGGAAAATATCCTTTCATATCAACAAATCGGGATGGTTGGAATTGGAATTGAGAAATTTTTTGTCTTAATGGCTGAGTTGCCGCATGCTATAAATGTTGGTGGCATTCATACTAGAGAGTGATCATATCTACCACAAAGGAATATATCGATGGTGGATCATTTTATGTGACAACACCCTCCAGTGTTCAGTGGATCATTTGAACCAATGGTAACTGAGGGATGGATTAAAGATTTGGAAAATATATTTGAAGTCGGGGATTATTCAAAGTAAAATCTTGTCATTTACCATTTTGAAGGTGAAGTCAATCAATGGTTGTCAATGGTTAAGAATACTAGAGAAATAGAATAGATTAACACCATGGAATGAGATACATTTAAAGTATATTTTCCTTGACAAATATTTTCCTAAAGTTGTTGAACTTAAGATTGAAAAGTAACTCTTGGAATTGAGGTAGGAGGAAGATTTGATGGCTACATATGAATCAAACTTCACCTGATTAGCAAGGTAGACACAAATTGTATCTGAGATCTTGATAGTAAAATTAATCGGTTTTAATCAGAATTAAAGCCAAGATACAAAATGGATTTGGCCTATCACGAATTTAAAATTTATGAGAAACTTGTTCATTATATTGAGAAGGTAGAAATAGAGTTTGGTGATTATCAGGCGTTCTATGAAAACAAGTAGAAAAAGTGGTACATGTGGTATGTAAATAAGAAGAATCCGTCAAAAAAATCTGAAGGTAAGAAAATCAAGTTTTCAATTTTTGATAGGTGTGGTAAAAATCACATTGGGGAATGAATTATGAAATTTGGTAAGTGATTCTAATGTGGTAAGTTTGGAAAAATAGCTCGAGATTGCAAAGAAAAATATATTAGCAATGGTAATACCAATTTTGATAAGTAAGGTTTTTCAAATGCAATGAGATGGAACATTATGCGGATGCATATCTGAAAAAGAGAATGGATGATTGGTCATTATGCGGATGCGTGTTCGATGATGTTGGCATAAAAATTATGCATGCAAGAACTCCCACTATTTTTTTTTTGGGTTTCAATGCAATCATATTTTTTAGATAGGATTAAGAAAGCTTAAAAGGAAGACATTTAAGCTTACTCTTGCATTTCTTTTCCCCATGTATGAAGAAAAGTATTATGTATGTTATGCCTAAGAAAGGTGTTAATTATCAATAACTTAGTAAGAGATGATATGATTCATTTATGAACCAATTGTTTATGTATTCAAGTTTCTAAAGGTATTATGCCTAAACGATTCTTACATGGATCATTGTGTTATGTAATGAATACTCATTTATTCAAATGTGGAATCTATACATGAAAAATGTGGGTCATTATAATAATCAATTATATTCACTTCATATAATGGATTGAAATCTGATAACTTTGAGTTGAAATCGACTTCCAAGCCCATTATTTTTCCCTCAACAAATAATTAAAAAAATCATATATAGTTTCAATGTTATAAGAGATGGAGGAAACAAATATAACAAAACTAGACTCACCTTTTCATGCAATAATTATCTTAAATTGATGGTATTGATAAAAACAACGTTGTCACGATACACAACGCAGAGAGACAATCATGCTAATAATGTGTGGTAAAACCAATCAAACTCAGATTGATACCATGGGGAATTTCAAAACCGAAAATGTATGATCAATCTTAATCAATTTTTATTTTTCATGAAATGCATGTTGAATATTTGTATGGTGATGGTGATGATAAATAAAAATAAAAATGTAAAATAAAGACAAGAAATAGAGAAAATAATACGATATAAAGCCAAAAGTCATCTCATTATATCATTCACACATATATAAATTGAAATTCCAAAGGATAAAGAAAATCATTAAAGATGCCATTATAAAGGGAATTAATTAAGAATTGAGAAGTGATCATTATCATTATTATGATATTCATTAAATAATATTTCTTAAACAAAGTATGGATATATTATTCAAAACAAGATAAAGAAATAGAGAAAATAATACGATATAAAGCCAAAAGTCATCTCATTATATCATTCACACATATATAAATTGAAATTCCAAAGGATAAAGAAAATCATTAAAGATGCCATTATAAAGGGAATTTATTACGAATTGAGAAGTCATCATTATCATTATTATGATATTCATTAAATAATATTTCATAAACAAAGTATGGATATATTATTCAAAACAAGATGGGGTCAAATCCCTTTTTCTAAACTAAATCCAAAACAAGAACCAATGATTGTTGGATAAAATGTCATACTATTGATACATTATTAATTATATAAATGCATATATATATATATAAGGTAGAGGTACACAATTAGACACTCTAATGAGTAAAGTCTTATCTATTCTCAGAAGGAATAACAATCATTCGATCAGTCTTTTATTAGCTATGACTATGATGGATGACAACACCACCACTCCAAAATCCATGAGGATGCAAGTGAATTACAAAATCCAACATGATCTTAAAAAATAAGAGCTCAAAACAAGTCATGAATGTATGGGGGTGGAGACTATATCCAAGAAAAACCTAAAACAACTCCTTTGAGATTGATAATATACATTAATAGACGTGCATTGGGTAGATTCATGCAATCATTGGCAGAGTCCACTATTCCCCCACTTTCTAAAGCACGCTCAAGCATCTTCTTCCATCAAGCACGCAAGATAAACTAATTAATTTTGCATCCAAAACTTCAATGGTTGTTCACCCCCAAAACAGAATTTGGTTTCTTGGAGCTTTTACCAATATTCTGGCTTTCGTTTGCCCAAACCTTGAGACATGATAAACGCCTCTCCAAATATCATGTACTCAGACTCAGTACCAGACCTGAAGGTATGGTGACACAAAAATTCATCATTTTGAAAAAAGTACTCGTCGCACATTTTCTCGTTGCCTCTGTGATGGAAAGAGACATAAGCTTCCACATAGATGACATTTTTCAGCTCTTCATGAATTCTAAAGGAAGCTTAAGAACAATTAAAATCGGGGAAATAAACAACCAGCCCATGGAATGAACACACACACAAACAAGGCAGCACAAGGATTAATTAACCGGGAAAAAACAAAGTAACTTTACTGCTGGAACTGGGCTGTAATTACAGCTGCGCACACACAAAATAGTCTACCACTACACACTCAAATAGGAAGCATGATGGCTCTGTCCATCACTTGGGCAACGAGAAAAGTGCCATTTCTTCTCCCCGACAAGATATAAAGCAGCCCCACCCCCCACCCCCCACCCCACAAACGCGAAAAAGCTTTGATCTAGTAGCAAGTTAGTAGACCTTCCCTGATTTTGCGGGAAGAGGAGTAATCTCTTATATACAGTGGATCTAAATGCAGGAGTGAAAAGTACCATTTCTTCTCCCCCGATAAGATAAAACTCAAAACCTACACAGAATGCAGCAATTCCTTATGGAAGATCTATGTACTAGCTACTAGATCAAAGATTTTCACGGTGCCATGAGAGGGACGGAGGGATCCCCCGCAGCGCAGAGTCGAGAGCCACGGCGGGCTTCGCTTTGGGTCGCTCACAGTCGCAGAGTCGGACGGCGGGGGGGGTGGACGTTTGGGGGGCTGCGGAAAGTTGGGGCTTGGGGGAGTTCCCTACTAAACCCAGTTATAAAGTGAGTTTAGTCCTGCATAAAAAAGAGCCGGTTTAAATAATAATATTAATAATTGTCTACAATAAAAATATTTATTGTACTAACTAATTATATCCATGTATATATTATTAATAGAATTAACTATTAATTACATTTAAAATTTATTAATTATATTTAAAAAATTATTATTTATATAAAATAATTAATATTTTTTAAAATATATCACTGATTATATAAATGTATAATTATATTAAAAAATAATTATATTTACATACAAAAAATTTTCAAATATATATTTTCACCTTAGAAATGCAGTATAGCGGTAGCAAGTTAAAGAAAATTAAAAATAAGTTAGAAATCAAAGTTAGAAGTCAGAGATAGGAAATACTGAAAATAGATGAGAAAGCATAATTGAGATAACATCAACAGATAAGTTTTGACCTTCAAACACTCCCTTCTTCAATGTTTAAAAAATGTTACCCAATTGAGTTGTTGAATGTATACTTAAATACCTCAAAAGTTTAAACCTAAATTGCCTAAAACCCACATTGAGACCTCAGGTATCGATGTTTATCCCCTTATAAAAGTGATTCAATTACCCAAAGAGCTCCAGACAACCAAAACTAATTGAATTTGTTGTACTCATGAATAAGACATCACTCAACAAAATTAAATAGCAAGAACAATTACTTTGCTTTCCTAAGTTGAAAAATTATCTATAATAGTTTATAATGAAATGAATTCAATAATGAAAATGACCTTTTTAATTCTAGAAAATAGTTTCAGAATAATTCAAAAGATTACAATGAAAAGTATGAAACTCGAAAGGGAAAAGTATCACTGGGCCGCTATCCACAACCACTTGGGAGTTTAGTCTGTTATGGCCAGATTACTCCATGTGCACTCCTATTCTCCATCTGACCCTCTCCAACACAGTTTGGTCTCTCTCTCTCTCTCTCTAACTCTTGAAATGGAAGTGGAGACACATATTTATAAATAAGAGTTAGAGGTAGATTTTCCCTCCAATTATGTCAATCAATTTTGATTGCATTTTCATCCCACAAGAGTACATGATCTTGAAAGGTTTTCTTCTAATAAATTGTTCAAAAACATCTTGGATATCCATAAAAAAATTTGAGATCTGTTTGACACATGAATAAACATTTATCTTTGATCTACTAAATTGTAATTTTCTAACCGAACAGACTTTTCAGTTCCCTCCACTTCCACGTGTCTATTAACTGCCTTAATGATATATTACTTCCCTGATATTTTATTGAGATATGATCCACTAATGTAGCTTTTGTTTCCTGTCACAACTCATCCCTCGGGGCTCATGTCGTGACTACCCCAAGCCTGCCTTCCATAGGCCAGGGGCTGGTGACTACCACTGGAAAGACGTAGCCCTAAAACAGGAAGGCATTACCTTTAAACCTATAAGGACCCGACCTTAAAACATTACATAATCTTGAATTAAATAAATAATTCACATTGAGGATCTTTTCAGGTCTAGAGTTTTAGTGAATTAGGTCATAACTATTACATTACATCTCAAGAATTACAAAGTAGACACTTCTACTTAGTTTCCATTTTTTTCACAAAAATAAAAACTCTTGAAAAAAAGAGAGTCATGTCTAATTCCATGTTTTAGACAGTATGACTTTTCCTTAATCTCATCCTTGACCCTATTCATCTTTAAGTCATGTGAAAAACATTTCAAAACTTGGGATGAGCATAAAAAGCTCAGAAAGGGTTATAAAACAAAGAAAGAAAACATTAGTTCATCATTACGTACATATCATACTTACATTGTAGCTATCACAATTACATAGGGAGTTACATTTGAAATACCCATCACAGTATATTCCCTAAATCCCTTATGAGAAACATTCACGTTTACCTCTGTCACGTTACCCAATGCATTGGAGAGCTATCTCGGGCTCACCCGCCCTAGGTTTATCATTGAACCACCCGTATATGTAACAATGCCCAAGAACCATAACATATTCATAACACATAAAACAAATATAAAGGAAAGATAACATTTCCACATTTCAATCACACTATATCATTTAAATATATTGACATAAAAAATCCATTATCAAAACCATTTTCAATACCAAAATACGTAACAGTGTATATGATATTTATTTTCCTTTTAAAAACACTACGACTTGTTAAGGAAGCCAAAATATCAAATAATACTCACGGCGGCGGAAAAGGTTGTTGTCACCGCTTACGTTAAAAGAAACATTCTTTTTTGTCGTTTAGTAAAAAGCCTCGTAGAAAAAGATTCCTGTTGAATGAAATGAAATGTCAAAGGTGTTTATACAGCGTATAAAAAAAAGTCTTGTATAAAACAAAATATGCCTCAATAAAAGGAGATTGAGACGAAGTCCGTTACCACGTGTCCGACTTGACCCGTTTGTTCTTTAATCTCTTGAATAATAAACTAAAGTTAATTTCTACTTAATTAAGATCATTTTTTAAGTTTATTATTCATTTTATATCACTTATTACCATGTTATAAACATCATGCAATCATTTAAGTTAATAATGGTCTTTTTGTCGATATTTGGTACTTGAGTCAAAAATGAACTTCTTATATTTACAAGTTGTTTATGTGGTAAAAATTCCACTATCTCCAGAATGATATTCATGATGTAGATATCATATATATCATATATATCCAATATATGTATGTATTTATAATAGTACATAACATCTGGAGATAAGAAATTAAATGCATCGTTCATGGAGATGGTAAGACGTACGTACGCATGAACACTACTTTCATTTCTATTTCTTATTTTAATGGAATTAAAACATAATGATACATAGGTATATTATAATTCCAATATAATATCACATATAATATCATTAACTTCATCCTTTATACGTCCCACATATGGCATTAACGAGTCATATCACTTTGAGGGGGCGGTAGTCCGCACTTTCCCAAATGAAATTATCGTGTTTACCCATAATGGAAACCATAAAGGTATGTTATAAATGGAAAATACAGAAGCATAAAGAAAATATAAACATAATATATATCATATGTAAATACAGTGCCATCATAATGACCACCAAGAGAGGCGGTAGGAGATAATTGAACAATCATCGTTTCGTGAGGCGTTAGTTTGTCATCCATAGAAACGGTATGTTCTTTACCCATTAGATGGAGGTGTGTGTAAGTGTGGTTTGAATGCTTATCATAAAAACATCATATTATATTGAGGATACTGGTGTTTTTATAAAATAAAGGAATAAAAAGATTTTAGGAGGTTGGATAAGTAAAATAAAACAAAAAAACTTAAGAGAAGACGTTACTTTTAAATCGGGTAACTCCCTTTGGTTTGAACTAAAAGGGTTTGTTGAAGTGCCTTATGCCTAAGTTAAGGATTCTAGGAGTAGGAGAGGGATGTAGGGAGATTAATTGGTCAGAGTTTGGATGATCCAAGGGTCTTGAGAGGTGTGAGTAATGGGTTAGAGGTGAGAGATTTTTATAAGGGGGAGGAGGGCTCTTTAGAAAAGTGTGAAAATATTATTTTATTACATAATGATTTTCAGTTTCTAAATATCCAAAACTTATTAAAGTAGAAGATAAGATGAATCATGGTCGAAATAAAATCATCCAATAAGAATTGGACAGGTTTTGGATATTATTTTAATCATTATAATCTTATTTATTTAAATCATTTATTAATGAGGTAAACATTGCATCATTATTGTGTCATAAATAATTTTATTTATTTGATGTATAAAAATTATAAAAAAATACCATGATGTAGGAAATATTTTTTATCTTTATAAAGAATATTTATAGTCGAAAAAATAACTTATATAACCCTATGTAAAAATTAATTTACTAAAATATATTTGTTTATGTCATTTTTGTCTTTATTTTGAGTTAATTAAAATAAAGTGTCGTTATCACTCTCATGTGTCTCCATGGGGTCCCAAAATCGACCCAAAGATGACCATGGTCAGATATGTATCAAACAACAGGATTAGGACACATGTTATGGTAATTTTATATTATTATAATAATATTTTTTTATCCTTATTTACCAGATTTACCATTTAACCATGGTAAATAAAATTTTTACTGAAGTAAATATTAATAATGTCTAAAAATAAAAGTTACCTATTTACAAAATTTGGACCTCCTGATTCAAAATATGAAATCCATTTTTCCAAATTCAAAACATAGAAGTGTCATAAATTAATTTAAAATTAATTTCTGCTGTCAAAACAAAAAGCGTGTTTTTTAGAAATATTAACTATCAATAGATTGACACTTGTTTATGTCCAATTTTAAAGTGAAATTAATTACAATGACTAACATTGGATAAAATGGTAAAAATATAATATAATTACACTTTAAAAACAAATTATAAAGATAATCTAACCATATAAATAAATTAGATTAAAAGTTAGTTTTGAATTAAAATACAGTATTTTTCACTATTTATCAAAAATTGAATTTTATCAGAAAAATAACAAAATTTTACCCAAAGTGAATTTTGATGTCCCAATTATAAAGAATAATTATATTTTGTCAAATATAACATATAAAAGAGGCCAAAACTAGATTTAAAGAGGGTTCTCTATTAAAAGGCGGTAAATTGACCTTTTAATGAATATTAGAGTATTTATGCTTAAAATTTGATTAATTCACATTTTATGCCTCTAACTTTTATTGGATAAATGTAAAAACATTTAACAAACATGTATAATCATATTGTAGTTAGTTTTATTCATTCCCTCCAATACAATAACTAGGCATTAACTACCATTTAAAATAATAATATTATATTATTATTGTGCAACGTAAGATTTCAAAAAAACTCGTTGTTGCATATCGGGTACGACATCGAACATAGAAACCCCTTTAAAGTAAAATTAATATTTAATTTACAAAATATTAATTAAAATAAAAATGTATTATTTCTTTATTTACCTGGGATGTTACATCTTTCCCCCCTTTTGGAAATTGCGTCCTTGCAATTTTATTCACTTATCAAATAGATGGGGGTATTTATCCCTCATTCCATTTTCAGATTCCCACAACCATATGGTTTTTCCACAAAACCTTTACCTGGTGAATTACCTTATTCTACAACACTTGCTCTCTATGGTCAAGAATCTGGACCGGTTGTTCCTCATGAGAGAGATTCTCTTCCAACTGAACTACCTCTGGACTTAAAGCATGAGATGGATCTGGTATATACTTTCTCAACATTAAAACATGAAAAACATTGTGTACCTGGGACAAAATTGTAGGTAAATCCACTCTGTATGATTCAACTTTCTCTAGGATTTCATAAGGTCCAATGAACCTCGGACTCAACTTTACCTTATTACCAAAACACATCACACTTTTCCATGGAGCAACTTTGAGAAAGACATGATCACCTACCTCAAAAGAAAGACCATTCCTCTGATTATCCGCATAACTTTTCTGCCTACTCTAAGTTGTTCTCATGTGTTTCTGAATCAAATGAACTTTTTCTACCATCTCTTCTTCCAATTCTGGTCTCATCAACTTCCTTTCACCCACTTCATCCCAAAAAATTGGTGTTCGACACCACTTCCCATATAATGCCTCAAATGTATCCATTTGTATACTGGAATAAAAACGGTTATTATAAGAAAATTTAACTAAAGAAATATGTTGGTCCCAACTTCCCTGGTAATCTAGTGAACAAGCACGTTGCATATCCTCCAAGGTCTGAATTGTTTATTCTGACTGCCCATCTGATTGCAGATGAAAAGCTGTACTAAAATTTAATTCAGTACCCAAATAATTCTGAAGGCCTTTCCAAAAGTTAGAAGTAAACCTGGGATCATGATCAGATAAAATGGAGAGGTGAACTCCATGCAACCTGACTATCTCTTTAACATAAAACTGAGAAAGTTTATCTAGAGACAAGGTATCTCGAATATGAAGGAAATGAGAAGATTTAGTCAATCGATCAAAAATAACCCAGATTGTATTATTACCTCGAGATGTCTTCAGTAATCCCACACCGAAGTCCATGGATATATTTTCCCATTTCTATTCTGGCACTGGTAAAGACTAAAACATCCATTTCAATAACTGTCGCTCAGATTTAACCTACTGACAAGTCAAACACTTCACAGTAAAATCAACAATATCTCTTTTCATTCCATCCCACTAGTAATACTCCTGAAGATCTCTGTATATCTTAGTACTGCCAGGATGAATTGAAAACGGGGAACTATGAGATTCACATAACAACTCATTCTTCAACTGTGAATCACAAGACACACATAAGATTTTCCAAAACCTCAAAATAAAATCATTATCAACGTTAAATTCAGGAAACTTACCCTTATGAACCAACTCTACCTTTTTCTGCAACTCACTGTCTTCCTTCTGCGCTTGCTTAATTCTATCTGATAGAGATGATCTCATGGACACCTGAAACAAAATAGAGGAATTTCCTACACCAACAAATTTTATGCCAAAGTTCATCAAATCAAAAACCAAAGGATCTCGTTCCAAATATAGCATGGTCAATAAAGCATTACTTTTTCGACTCAAAGCATCAGCCACTTTATTTGCTTTTCCTAGATGGTAAAGGATCGTGCAATCATAATCCTTGATTAATTCCAACCATATACTCTATCTCATGTTCAATCCTTTCTGAGTGAATATATACTTCAAACTTTTGTGTTCAATATATATTTCACATTTTACTCCATACATATGATGCCTCCAAATTTTTAAAGCAAAAACAACAACAGCTAATTCCAAATCATGTGTAGGGTAATTTAACTCATGAGGTTTCAACTGATGTGAATATTAAACAATTAACTGATCATTATATATAAGGACATAGATAAGTCCTTTTAATGAAGCATCACCGTAGATAACAAACTCACCATTTCTGGAAGGTAGTGCCAAAACTAGAGCATTCACCAATATTCTTCTCAATTCCTAAAAACAATCATCACTTTCTTTTGTCCAGATGAACTTAACACCTTTTCGAGTTAACTTAGTCATTGGACTAGATAACCGTGAAAATTTTTCAACAAAACTCTAGTAATAACTTTCCAAACCAAGAAAAGTACGAATCTCGGTTATATTTGTGGGTCTTGGCCATTCTTCAACAACTTTTTTTTAGCAGGATCAATAGTTATGCCATTTTTTGAAACAATGTGACCAAGGAAAGAAATTTTTTGTAACCAAAACTCACACTTACTAAATTTTCTATATAGTTTCTTTTCTTTTAGGGTTTGCAAGACAACCCTTAAATGAATTTCATGCTCCTATTTACTTTTAGAATAAACCAAAATATCATCAATGAACACAAACACAAACATATCCAAGAACTCACGGAAAATTCTATTCATAAGATCCATGAATACAACAGGTGCATTGGTCAAACCAAAAGGCATAACTACAAATTCATAATGGCCATATCTAGTATGAAACACAATCTATGGAATGTCTGATTCCTTTACTTTCAACTGATGGTACCCCAACCTCAAGCCAATCTTAGAAAAATACTGAGCTCCCTGGAGCTGATCAAACAAATCATCGATATGAGGAAAAGGATACTTGTTCTTAACAGTGATGTTATTAAATGCTCTATAATCAATGCAAAGTCTCATTGAACCATCTTTCTTTTTAACAAATAAGACAAGAGCGCCCCATGGTGATGTGCTAGGTCGCATGAAACATTTATCTAATAACTCCTGCAATTGATTCTTTAACTCTAAAAGTTCAATTTGATCTATTTGATAAGGGGGTTTTGAAATTGGCTTAGCATCAGGAACTAAGTCAAAAGTAAATTCAACTTCCCGATCAAGTATAATACCATGAAACTCATCATAAAAAACATCAAGGTACTCATTTAACACTAGCACATCATTAATCTCAACAGTTCATTTGTTTTCAACAATATGTGTAAGGTAACATTCATTTCCATATTTTACTAGTTTCTTAACTTCCAGATATGTTATCAAAAGTAAGGGTTCGTTCTTGTACACAAACTGAAAATATTTCTGAAAAGAAACCTCTTTATCTCTGCAGTCAATATTAGAATGATAAACAAAAAGCCAATCTATACCCAAAATAACATCAAACTCTACTAGAGGCAAAACAATAAGGTTTGTAGTTATATTCTTTCCACACAGAAGGACAAAAAGGTTCTTATAATTTTTTTGTCTCAAAATTCCCCCTCGGTGTTTTTACCATAAGTTCAAGATTCATATCTTGATATGGAATTCACAATTTACTAGAAAACTTCTCAGAAATGAACTAATGTGTAGACCCCAAATCAAACAACACATTGACATAATCTGAACAAACAAACAGTGTATATGATACTACTTCATTTAATGGACCAACATCTGCTGAAGTATTTGCAAAGGACTTAACCACCCCTTTTTTCTTGTAGTCAGGTTGCTTTCCCTCAGTTTTGTTCTTCATTGGACACTCATTTTCATAATGACCCATTTAATTGCAATTAAAACATTTTACTAATTGTAAATCAGATTTTATCTTACCATTACCCTGATCTTTTTCAGTGAAATTATGAGATTTATGTCCAATTTTACCACATCAGTAGCACTTAATATAATTTAAAAGACATTCCCCAATATGATTTTCACCACAATTTTTACAAACTATAAACTTAAGTTTCTTACCATCATAATTTTTTGAAGAGTTCTTCCCTTTTTCCTGACACCTTGACCTCTTATTCTGTTGTTTGTCAAAGAACACTTGATCATCGACAAACTCCATTTCCACCTTCTCCGCACATCGAACAAGTTTTTCATAACTTTTGAACTCACGAGAAGCTAAATCCCTTCGTTACGTTGGATTTAATCCTGAGTAAAAACGGTTGATTTTACTATCAATATCTCTTATGAAATTTGGAGCATACCTTGCCAGTTGAGTGAATTTTGCTTCATAAGTAGTCACTGAGTCATCCTCCTGCCTCAATTCTAAGAATTTATTTTCCATCCTAATACGAACCACCTTAGGAAAATATTTCTCAAGAAACATACCTTTGAATTCATCCCAATAAAGTGAATCAATCTCCTCACTATCCCTGATATTTTTCACCATCGACCACCACTGATCAGCTTCACATTCAAAATGCTAAATAGAGAGACTAACCTTTTGATGTTCTGAACACCCTATGACATCAAAAATTTTCTCCAGTGTTTTAATCCACCATTCAGATAGAACAAGGTCAAATGATCCTCTAAAATATGGGGAATGTTTCCTCATGAAATGCTCCACTATTGACATATTCCTCTGTGGTTGATCTGGATGATCTTGTTCATGGATACCACCACCATTTATAGCCTCAGTCAACTGTTCCATCACTACAACAAACTGTTCATTTCTGATTCTGACCATCTTAGGTTTCTGATTTGGAAAGTTTTATTCCTCCTCATGTCGTCCCAATATAGCTACCCTATTTCCTCTACAGAAAAACATTCTAAACACAAAAATATCTTAGGCGAAGCAACTTGGTAACCTATAAATGAAATATCATTTCAATATTAACATAAAGTAATTTATGGATATTAATTTAACAATATCCTAACTCTTAAATTTATCTAAACCATCCTCTGATACCAACTATAAGGACCCGACCTTAAAACATTACATAATCTTGAATTAAATGAATAATTCACATCGAGGATATTTTCAGGTTTAGAGTTTTAGATAATTCGGCCATAACTATTACATTACATCTCAAGAATTAAAAATTAGACACTTCAACTCAGTTTCTATTTTTTCACAAAAATAAAAACTCTTGAAAAAAAAGATTCATGTCTAGTTACATGTTTTAGAGAGTATAACTTTTCCTTAATCCCATCCTTCACCCTATTCATCTTTAAGTCCTGTGAAAAACACTTCAAAACTTGGGATGATCATAAAAAGCTCATAAAGGGAAATAAAACAAAGAAAGAAAACATTAGTTCATCATTACATACATAACATAAGTTCTTTAACATACCTCATGAAATCATAAGATTTATGAATCACACAAAGAAAACATAAATCATAAAGGTAACTTGTGGAATCCATATCATACTTACATTGTAGCTATTACAGCTACATAGGAAATTACATTTGGAATACCCATCAATGTATATTCCCTAAATCTCTTAGGAGAAACATTCGCATTTACCTCCTTCACATTACCCAATGCATTGGAGAGCTATCTCGGGCTCACCCGCCCTAGGTTTATCACGGAACCACCCGTATATGTAACAATTCCCAAGAACCATAACATATTCATAACACATAAAACAAATATAAAGGAAAGATAACATTTCCATATTTCAAACACAGTATATCATTTAAATATATTGACATAACAAATCCATTATCAAAACCATTTTCAATACCAAAATATGCAACATAGTATATGGTATTTATTTTCCTTTTAAAAACATTACGACTTGTTAAGGAAGCCAAAATATCAAATAATACTCGCGGCGGTGGAAAAGGTCGTTGTCACCGCTTACGTTAAAAGAAACATTCTTTTTTGTCATTTTGTAAAATTCTTCGTAGAAAAAGATTCCCTTTGAATGAAATGAAATTTCAAAGGTGTTTATACAATGTATAAAATATAGTCATGTATAAAACAAAATATATCTCAATGAAAGGAGATTGAGATGAAGTCCCTTACCTCGTGTCCGACTTGACCCGTTCGTTCTTTAATCTCCTGAATAATAAACTAAATTAAATTTATACTTTATTAATATCCTTTTTAAGTTTATTATTCCATTTATATCACTTATTAACATGTTATAAACATTATGTAAACATTTAAGTTAATAACGGTCATTTTATCGATATTTGGTACTTGAGTAAAAAATGAACTTCTTATATTTACAAGTTGTTTATGTGGTCAAAAGTCTATTGTCTTTAAAATGATATTCATGATATAGATATCATATATATCATATATATCTAGTATATTTATGTATTTATAATATTACATAACATTTGGAGATAAGAAATGAATTGCATCGTTCATGGAGACGGTAAGCCGTACGTACGCATGAACGATACTTTTATTTCTATTTCTTATTTTAATGGAATTAAAACATAATGATACATAGGTATATTATAATTCCAGTATAATATCATATATAATATCATTAAATCCATCCTTTATACATCCCACATATGGCATTAATGAGTCATATCACTTTGAGGGGTGGTAGTCCGCACTTCCTCAAATAAAATTATCACGTTTACCCATAATGGAAACCATAAAGGTATGCTATAAATGAAAAATAAATAAGAATAAAGAAAACATAAACAAAATATATATCATATATAAATACAGTTCCATCATAATGACCACCATGATAGGTTTTAGGAGATAATTTAACAGTCATCATTTTGTGAGGCGTTAGTTTGCCATCTATAGAAACAATATGTTCTTAACCCATTAGATGGAGGTGTGTGTAAGTGTAGTTCGAATAATTCTCATAAAAAATACTAGTATATTGAGGATACTGGTGTTTTTATAAAATAAATGAATAACAAGAGTTTATGTGGTTGGAGAAGTAAAATAAAACAAAAGAACTTAAGAGAAGATGCTACCTTTAAATTGGGTAACTCCCTTTGGTTTGAACCAAAAGGGTTTGTTAAAGTGCCTTCTTCCTAAGTTAAGGCTTCTAGAAGAAGGATAGGGATGTAGGGAGATTAATTGAGCATAGTTTGGATGAGACAATGAGCTTGATAGGTGTGAGTAAAGGGTTAGAGTTGAGGGCTTTTTATAAGGGGGAGGAGGGGCTCTTTAGGAAAGTGTGAAAATATTATTTTATTACATAATGATTTTCAGTTTCTAAATATAAAAAACTTATTAAAGTAGAATTTAAGATGACTCATGGTATAAATAAAATCATCCAATAAGAATTGGATAGGTTTTGGATACTATTTTAATCATTATAATCTTATTTATTTAAATCATTTATTAATGAGGTAAACACTGCATCATTATTGTGTCATAAATAATTTTATTTATTTGATGTCTAAAAATTATAAAAAAAATACCATGATTTAGGAAATTTTTTTATATTTCCAAATGATATTTATAGTCTAAAAGATAAATTATATAACTCTATGTAAAAATTAATTTACTAAAAGATATTTGTTTATGTCATTTTTGTCTTTACTTTAAGTTAATTAAGATAAAGTGTCGTTATCACTCCCATGTGGCTCCATGGGGTCCCAAAATCGACCCAAATATTCCCATGGTCGGATATGTATCAACCAATAGGATTAGGAAACATTTTAGGGTATTTTTATATTATTATAATAATATTTTTTTACCCTTATTCACCAGATTTACCCTTTAACCATGGTAAATAAAATTTTTACTGATGTAAATATTCATAATGTCTAAAAATAAAAGTTACCTATTTAAAAAATTTGGAATTCCTAATTCCAAATATGAAATCCATTTTCCAAATTCAAAACACAAAATTTTCAGAAATTAATTTAAAATTTATTCCCACTGTCAAAACAAAAAACGTGTTTTAAAAAAAATATTAACTATCAAAAGATTGAAACTTGTTTATGTCCAATTTCAAAGTGAAATTAATTCCAATGACCAAAATTAGATTAAATGGTAAAAATATAATCTAATTAAACTTTAAAACTAATTAAAAAGATAATCTAACCATATAAATATATTATATTAAAAGTTAGTTTTGAATTAAAATATAGTATTTTTTACTATTCATCAAAAATTGAATTTTATCAGAAAAAATACCAAAATTTTACCCAAAGTGAATTTTGATGTCCCGATTCTAAAGAAGAATCTTATTTTATCAAATAGAACATATAAAAGTGACCAAGACTATACTTAAAGAGGGTTTTCCATTAAAAGGTGGTAAATCGACCTTTTAATGAATATTGGAGTATTTATGCTTAAAATTAGATTAATTCACATTTTTAGACTATAAATTTTATTGGATAAATGTAAAAACATTTAAAAAACATGTAAAATCATATTGTAGTTAGTTCTATTAATTCCTTCCAATACAACTACTAGGCATTAACTACCATTTAAAATAATAAAATTATATTATTATTGTGCAACGTAAGATTTCAAAAAAAACCCGTTGTTGCGTATCGGGTACGCCATCGAACATAGCAACCCCTTTAAAGTAAAATTAATATTTAATCTAAAAAATATTAATTAAAATGAAAATTTATTATTTCTTTATTTACCTGGGATGTTATAAAACTTGTACAAACACACAGAGAAGAACGCAATAAGAAAAAACTGTGAAGTAAACTGCTGTAGTAAGAGCGCTCAAAGTAAAGGGGTCGGAATACAAGACCAACTGGAAAAGTAAAAGTACAACTGATAACTACAAAACATCTGAAAGGTCCAAAGTAGCTCCTGGATCATCCACCTCGGATCCTACCTAAAGGGTAGGTACAACTCACGATCAGTAGTCCCAGCATCACGTCATGGAAAATTGTCCACCTACGAGCACCGTCTAGTCCTAGATCCCTCAAACCTCAGCCCAGTTGCTCATAGTCTGCACAAGAAACAACATAGTGCAGGAAAATCCCATGTAGGGGTGAGTATAACAATACCCATTAGGGACCTCGAGAACCCCAAATGTCTCTCAGAATTCCACAAGAAAAACTACAAAGCATGATCTCAATCACAAAGCACACAATAATAGACACAACTTAATTAGATTCTCACATCAAACTAGGTATACAACTCAGAGAAACAAGATTATGATGCTAACCCAGATAGGATCGCTATGAATGATGATATCCAGCCATGAGAATCTCTAGGGATAGTAATAAGCAACATCCTCGGTCACAATGTCGAACACCTCGACTACTGGAGAACTCCTCCTCTATCGAGTACAATGGGCCTGGCGGGTCACACAAAGCCATTTTCCACTAACCTTGGGCTGCTGAGGTACTCCTCCTGTCAAGTAATGTGGGTCTTCCATGTCATACAGAGGCACTCCCCACTGTGTCCTGCTGAGGTACTCCTGTCGAGTACCGTGGGTCTACTGCGTCACACAGAGGCGCTGCCCACCGTGGTCGGCTGAGGTACTCCTCCTGTCGAGTACCGTAGGTCTACTGCGTCACACAGAGGCACTCCCCACCATGTCCTAATGAGGTTCTCCTCCTATAGAGTACCGTGGGTATGCCGCATTACAAAGAGGCACTACCCAATGGGCCGTCGAGTCACACAGAGTCGAAATATCAGCAGTCGTCAAGTCTCAGTCAGTCGCAGGGTTCCATACGTAGCATGCTTGGGAGAACCGCTCCTCAAGCCATCGATCATATTAAAACTGGCACAATGTATCATAAAGGATTAACTTGATGATTATCCACATCATAAGGGTTCCAATGCAATATACGGCACATCAAACAGTTTTCCAGTATGTGTGTTATTGGCATTTCAGTGTCGAGGGCCCGGTTGGATTCGGGTGCGATCCAACCCAGCCATACTCCAAGTTTCTCTAAAACTCTCATGGATTAATTCAAAAGGACCGTATCGCTCCAAGGATCCCAACACCGTATATGGTTCATCAAACGGACGTCTGGTCCTTAAGATAATTCCCTTTAAGTGTTTCTGGGCCCGGGTCCGGTCCGACCTGACCCGTAAAAGGGGTGGCCCGCAGGGGCGGCCCAGCCCACAAATGGAAGGTCTGTAAGGGCGGCGCGGCCCGCTGGGTAGGAGGCACGGCCCGCTGGTAGCGACTCGCTGGGTAGGCAGCCCGATCCGTAGGAGGGTGGCCTGGCCGCGTAGGGCGTGGCCTACGGGGCTTCGGCCGGGCGGCTCGAGGGAGTTGCTCCCCCAGAATCCTGAACAGCCAAAGGCTATTTGGCCTTTGAAGTGGTAGCGCCACGTGGGCGCCACCCGGTATCCTCGGTACCCACTGAAAGCGCGGGTTTGGCCTCCTTCGCCGCAACTTTGGTCGCGGCCTCCTACTCACCGTGGGTGCGCGACGGTGCGCCGCCCTTCCCTTCTGCGGCCGGCCGACAATCCGACCGACGAGCCAACCGACGAGCCAAACGCCTTATCCAACTTCCGAATCTAACGAGCCGTGACCCCTTTCACACCTGTGGCATGCGACGGCGTGCCACACCTCCTCCACGGTTGGATGGTGCCGGCTGTTCTGATGACTGTCGCGACTTTGTGCCTCGACCTCCTCTTGCGGTGTGCGTCGACGCACGCCTTCCTTATAGTCGGTCGGTGTCCTTGTGCTGGCAGTCTTCCATGGAGGCACAAGGATATTAAGATAGCAGAGGGTTCAGGCCGAGTTCGTTAGGCCCACGCCCTCTACATTAGATCGTAAACATGAGGGGGGGGAATAATGGTTTAATAACCAATTGAATTAAACAACAAACAAAACCCTGCAAAGATACCCTGCAACAACCTCTCACAAAAACGAATGAATCACAGATCAAACCATTAGTCAGTTGGTCTGCGTTCTTTGTATTATTGAAGAACGGGGAAGTGGAAAATTATTTAAAATGCATAAACGAATAAACCCCCTACCTTGAATCGTCAGAGAAACACCCGCGCTTGAAGGTGGGTTGGTGTTCTTCATTCCTACAACAGGCTTCCAATGACACTGCTCATATGTCATACTCTGGTTCATGGTTTGGTGTCACCCATCACCTCCCGCTGTAATCGGCTCTGTCTTCTAAGGGTTAGGCTTCGTGGTGCTCCTTCAGCACTTCGTTGCTTGGAGAAGCTGTGTCGGTACCTCCCCCCAAACTCTATATAAATAGGAGAGGGGGAGGGTATGTAACGATGCAGGGAATTAATGGGGGCTCATAAATTAGGAACCTTCTTAATTCCCCAACGATGTCATTACTTAGGGTTGGCAGGTCAAGCCATTTATTAGCTTGACACATCGCTGGCCCTATACACCTCTTGTCCGTTATTATTTTATTTCATTTCTTTTAAAAAGAAACAAAACTTAACTTTTTCTCCAGACCTACTACGGTAAAATTAAATCCTCCCTTAAGTGAATCTCGGTGCTAAAGATTCAATGATGCCCTCATATTTTTAATCTGAGCACCGGTTCAAAAGTTAGAAAACACTACTTGTGCATTTACTGAACGTACCCAAAAAAAGTTCAATAAATTATTAACGTTCACCCTCGACCTGCACCGGTCGAGGTTAGGCTCCACCTAAAGAGAAAATTCCCCAAAAAACTCAAAAAAACTCTTGGATTTTCAATCCAAGTTACCATTTATAAGTTATGGATTTTACAATAAAATAATAGTCATTTAATTATTTTACTTACGGCCAAAAACTAACTTTCACTGGTGGCCCTTGCCGGCCAATTTTAGTATCTACCTAAAGAAAGAATACCCTCACGAGTTCAGCAGTGGTCTCAGATTTTTTATCCGAGTCACCGTTCGTGAGTTATAATAATTTGAAAAATAAAACAACTTTATTTAATTATTTTATTTACGGTAATGCCATTTTCAGGTTTTCTCACAGGAGGCCCGTGCTGACTAAAATTAAGTCACGCCTAGGGTAAAACCACCATATTGAACGCAACGATGATCTCATATTTCTGATATGGAAAACCGTTTATGAGTTATTCCACTTTTTTAGGAAACAATGCTTATACGCGCTAATTAAATCTTAACAAAACTTCGATAGATAATTTCAGGCACTCCGGGCCTCGGAATTACGCACTGTAAGATTTTATAGTCTTGAAATAATTCCATATAATTATAAAAAAATATACCGAAATTTCGGGACATTACATTATCCCCACCTTATGGATTTACGTCCCCAAAATCCAAAACAAAGACAAATCAAACAAATGGGGGTACTGAGCAAGAATCTGAGCCTCCTGCTCCCATGTGCTCTCCTGGAGGTCCCCATGCTGCCATCAAACTTTCACCAAATGGACCAACCATCCATGAAGTAATCGATCCTATCGAACCTCTATATCCACCAAGAACTCCATAAAATTCACCCCATCATCAAAGTTCAACTCGCCCTAGTCGATAACGTGCGATAGATCATGCACATATCTCCTCAGTTGTGACACAAGGAAAACATTATGCTCCTGGTGCATCTGTGGGGTAAGAGATAGATGGTACATCACCTCGCCTACTATGATGAGAATCTAGAAAAGTCCGATGAACCTCATAGATAACTTGTCACCCTGGCCAAATCTCCACAAGCCTCGTCGAGGTGAGACCCATAAGAATACATGGTCTCCCTCCTCCTGTCGGCATAATACTTCTATCAGCTCTGTACAGTATTCACTTGCTGACAAGTGAGGCATCGTGATACAAACTCTACCACTACTACCTTCATCCCTGGCCAACAGTACTAACGCCGGAGGTTCTGGTACATACTCACCACTCCAAGATGTACTGTTAATGGGGATGTATGGAACTCCCTCAACACATCCTCCCGAAGCGTCACTGGTACCATGGTGCGTCCTCTAAAGAGAAAGATGTGCTACCCACCTTCAAAAAATCCTTCAGGAGACCATCTTGAGGATATCTGAGCACGTTGGGCCTCGCAGTCAATGTCTCCAAACTACGCCTCCCTGACTCACTGAAGGAGTGGGGAGTGACTGCCAAAGATTTGAGGTAAGCTGATCTATATATATCCATGAAGGATATCTGCAACGCAGCTAGCTGCTTTGTCACCTAACTCAGCAACTGTAGATCAGACCTCCTACTGAGTGCATCTGCTACCACGTTCCCCTTCCTAGGAGTATAGACTATCTCAAAGTCATAGTCCTAGAGTAACTCTATCCATCGCCATTGTCTCAGCTTCTGAAAGCTCTGTCGATACTTCTCTATTCACAGAAAATGCTCCCCCTTATTTTTCAAAGATGAAAAGGGCACCGCTACCCTGGAGAAGTTTGGTTCAAAATTCTAGTAGTACCCAGCAAAAGAAAAAGACCCCTTCCCTTCAGGGAGGTAATCCCAGAAACATATTTTGAAAAGATGTCCCCAAACTCTGCCACTTCTGTTGGGAACTGAAAAATCAAAACTCCCACTGCCACGAGGGTATGGATGGTCGACTCAAGATTGATCGGTCACACCCTCCTATGCATGAGTTTATCCTATGCTGCCTAGGTTTCCTTTTTATCTGACAAAGGAAAACCCCATTCCAATGTTGTTGATAAACCACAACCTTTTTTCCTAATACAATCAATCTGTGTACGAACTGTGGATGTCCAGTCCATACCCAAACTAACATTGTAAGGCCTCGACGCTGCCACCAAGAGGGTCCAACTAAAAATCTCACCTCAAGGGTCCGGTCACACTGTCGTCATAAGTGTGATTATCGAGTCTCCTCCCAAAGGTGTCTCTAGACGTAAGGGTCAATTCTTCGATTTAACTGGAAACTCGAGGTCTTGAACATGATTCATGGTAAGAATGAATGATTGGTACCTATGTATATTAATACAATAGCTAGTAGTAGACACAGACCATACCTCAAATCATTTCTGGAGCACTTGGGTCACACTCATTGACCACATACAGCTACTCCCTTCCTCTGTCCTCCAACTCCCTAATCCTGGTGGGGACCACATTGGGGTGGTGGTTGTAACATGTAGAAATGTATACCACCTAATACTGCTCTCCTATCTCCACTTCCATATCTGTTGCCCTGCAAATTCATCTATCCCTATCACTTCCTCTTCCCGAAACATTTTACACGCCCAGGTCTTTGAGACTGGTGTTAGTTTCCTACTTTCCCACTGTTAACATTCACTGGCTGCATCCGCTCAGCCAAATAACTTTAAACCAAAAAGGTTCTCTCTAGCATCCTAATATAAGTAGGAATGCATATAGGAATAGTGCTAGCTCGTATATCCCTAAACACACCTCACTCGGAGGTCCGATCCCTGAAGAACTGACCATACTATATTCATCGAATACCTGGGATGGTTAGTATGCCTCGATGAATACTCAGCCACCGACATGTCATCCTACAAAAGCTGTAGAAGCTCTATGGAACACTCATCCCTTAGATCTTTATGGAAAGAGATATCCCTTCTCTAAGGAAGGTTCTCAAACTTGTCCACAGAAGAGTCACCTCTTCACAAGATCAGGGAAATCTAAACCCTGTCATCATCCTGATGAGCCACATAGAAGGATCTCTACCAGGACCACCATATGATCGAATGGTGCCCTAGCTAGATGGAAACTCAGCCACCTCCTCAAGACATTCCTTAGCCTCTTGTGATTTGGGCTCACCTCGGAACCTGAGGGGTATCTGATGCTGAAACACGTATAAGGCGCCAAGCCTACATGTGTCCTCTACTGGTACCACCGGTTGTAACTGCTGACCAACATGTAGTGATATAGCTAGCACACTATCTGAAGGTACCATCTCAAGAAGCAATCCATGTACCGAAGCCTCATCACCATTCAGACCATCCTCATGGCCATGTACTGATAAAGACTAGTAGCTCAGATCACCATCTGATCTGATGGTGTCCCAACTAGGTAGAAAACTCTATCCACAACCTCCAGCTAGTCCTCAACTGCTAGGGGATCTATGTCGCCTCGAAACCTCAAAGGCCTCTGCCGTTAGAACTCGTGAAACACACTCAATTAGAAAGCACCATCCGCTAGTACAACTGGTGGTAACTACTTCCCAACAGGTGGTGGTGTTGCTGGTACACCACCTGAAGGTGCTAATGCCATAAGAGGGCCCTGCACTGAGGCCTCATCACTCGGTGGGCCGTCATCGCGTACTCTCTCAGGAATCCTGGATGGCTGTCTATGTGGTGGCATACTAAAAGAAGACAAGTGTGACATGGTCAATAAGTTATACCTGGAGAGCTGACTCAAAGAAATCACAAGAAAAACTCTTCAAAAACACATGAAATCAGTGCTTTTATGTACTGAGTCTGAAATCAGAATTCAAGATCCTGGTGTATGGATACGTCAGCCGCCACACCAACACTAGACTCCCCAAACTTAAAACCACACTCATAACACTAAACACTATTTTTTTATTGAAAAAATCAGAGTCCTAGTTATTTGGTAGAACTGAACTCCTCTGATACCACTTTGTCACGACCTGTCCCTCGGGTCCTGAGCCGTGACTACCCCAAAATTGCCTTCCATAGGACAGGGGCTGCTGACTAGCGCCAGAAAGGCATATCCCTAAAACGGAAAGGCATTTACTTTAAACCTGTATAAACACATAGAGAAGAACACAACAAAAATCAACTGTGAAGTAAACTGCTATAGTACAAGAGTGCTAAAAGTAAAGTGGCCAGAATACAAGCCCAACTGGAAAAGTACAAGTACAATTGATAAGTAAAAAATAGTTGAAAGGTGAAAAACATCTTCTGGATCATCCAACTCATATCCTACCCGAAGAGTAGGTACAAATCACGATCAGTAGTCCCTGAGTCACGTCACGCCAAATGGTCCACCTCTAAGCACCGTCCAGTCCTGGCTCCCTCAAACCTCAGCTCAACTACTCGTCGTCTTCATAAGACACAACAAGGTGTGGGAGAAGCCCGTGCAGGGGTGAGTATAACAATACCCAGAAGAGACCCCGAGACCCCTGAAGGTCTCTCAGAATTCCACAAGAAAAACCAAAAAGCATGATCTCAATCACAAAGCACAAAGCAATAGACACAACTCAATTAGAGTCTCTACTCAAACTAGGCATTCAACTCAGAGAAATAGTATTATGATGCTGACCCACACAGGATCGCTATGAATGATGATATCTAGCCACGAGATTCTCTAGGGATAGTAACAAGAAACATCTCCAGTCACAACGTCGAACACCTCAGTTGCTGTAGAACTCCTCCTCTATCAAGTACAGTGGGCCTACCGAGTCACACAGAGCCGCTTCCCAATAACCTTGGACTGTTGAGGTACTCCTCCTATCGAGTACCGTGGGTCTGACACATCACACAGATGCACTCCCCACCGCGGCCTGCTGAGGTACTCCTCCTATTGAGTACTGTGGGTCTTCCCTGTCACATAGAGGCGCTCCCCACCGTGGCCTGCTGAGGTACTCCTCCTATCGAGTACTGTGGATCTGCCGCATCACATAGAGGTGCTCCCCACCATGGCCTGCTAAAGTACTCCTCTTGTAGAGTACTGTGGCTCTGCCATGTCACACAGTGGCACCCCCCACTGGGTCATCGAGTCACACAGAGTTGAAAAATCAACAGTCATCAAGTCTCAGTCAATCGCAGGGTTTCGTACGTAGCACGCTTGGGAGAACTGATCCTCAAGCCATAAGTTGTATTAAAAATATCACAAATTCTCAAAAAGTAGTGACCCAATGTTTTTACATGTCATAAGAGTTCCAACGCAACAAACGACACATCAAACAGATGCCCGATCTGTGCGTTATTGGCATATCAGTGCTGAGAGCCCTGTTGGATTCGGGTACGATCCAACCCAGCTGTACTCCAAGTCTCTACAAAACTCACATGGAGTAATTCAAAAATATATTATCTCTTCAAGTATCCCAACTCCATAGATGGCTCGTCAAACAAACATTCAGTTCTCAAGATAAGACCCTTTAAGTGTTTTTGGGCCCGGGTCCGGTCCGACCTAGTCGGACCGACCTGGACCGACCTGGCCCGCAAAGGGGCGGTCCGCAAGGGCATCCCGACCTGCAAAGGGGCGGCCCATGGTGGGGCACGGCCCGGCCCGTTGGACATGTAGCTCGGCCCGCTGGCGGCGACCTGCAGGAGGGCGGCCCGACCATATAGGGCGCAGCCCGTGGGGCTTCCACTAGGCGGCTCGGGGGAGCTACTCCCCCAGAATCCCAAAAGACCAAAGTCCGTTCGGCCTTTGAAGTGGCGACACGACGTGGGCATCGCCCGATTGTTGTGGAACCCACTGGAGGTGCGGGTTCATCCTCCTTCATCGCGACATCAGTCGCGACCTCCTGCTCACCAACGGCGCACGACGGCGCGCCACCCTTCCCTTCCGCGACTGGCAGATGAGTCAACTACCTTCTTTGACTGTCGTAGCCCCTTTCACACTAGTGGCATGCGACGACGTGCCACACCTCCTCCGTGGCCGGCTGGTGCTGGCCGTTCCGATGACCGCCATGACTTTGTGCCATGACCTCCTCTTACGGCGTGCGTCGGCGCACACCTTCCTCGTAGCTGGTCGGTGTCGCCGCACTGGCGATCTTCCATGGAGGCATAAGAATAGAAAGATAGTGGAGGGTTCGGGTTGGGTTCGTTAGGACTGTGTCCTCTGCATTAGCTCGTAAACATGAGGGGGGGGATAAGGGTTTAATAATCAATTGAATTAAACAACAAACAAAACCCTACAAAGATACCCCACAACAACCTCCTGCAAAAACAAATGAATCGTGGATCAACCCATTAGTCGGTTGGTCAACGTTATTCATATTATTCAAGAATGTAGAAGAGGAAAATAATTTAAAACGCATAAACGAATAAACTCCCTACCTCGAATCGTTGGAGAAACGCCCGCGATTGAAGGTGGGTTGGTGTTCTTCGTTCCTACAACAGGCTTCCAATGACGCTGCTCGTACGTTATCCTCCAGTTTGTGGTTCGATGTCACCCATCAACTCCCACTGGAATTGGCTCCATCTTCTAAGGGTCTGGCATCACAGTGCTCCTTCAGCACTTCGTTTCTTGGCGAATCTGTGCCGGTACCTTCCCCCAAGCTTCATATAAATAGGATAGGGGGAGGGTAAGTAACGACGTGGGTAATTAATGGGGGCTCATAAATTAGGAACCTTACTAATTCCCCAATGGCGTCGTTACTTAGGGTTGGTAGGTCAAGCCATTTATTGGATTGACACATCGCTGGCCCTACACACCTCTTGTCCATTGGAGGATATGAAAGAAAATAAAATAATAAAAATATTTTATTTCATTTCTTTTAAAAAGTCACAAAACTTAACTTTTTCTCCAGAACTACTATGGTCAAAGTAAAGCCTCCCTTAAGTGAATCCCAAAACTGTGGATTCAATGGTGCCCTCATATTTTTAAACGGAGCACTGGTTCAAAAGTTAGAAAATTCCACTCACGCGTTTACTGAATGTACTAGAACAAAAGTTTAATAAATTATTAACATTCACCCTCGACCCACGCCTGTCAAGGTTAGGCTTTGCCTAAAGAGAATATGCTACATATAACTCAACGGAACTCTCGGATTTTCAATTCAAGTTACCATTTAGAAGTTATGGATTTTACAATAAAATAATTGTCACTTAATTATTTTATTTATGTCCAAAAACTAACTTTCACTGGTGGCCCGCACTGGCCAATGTTAGTATCTGCCTAAAGAAAGCATACCCTCATAAGTTCAGTGGTGGGCTTAGATTTTTAATCTGATTCACCATTCATGAGTTATAAGAATGTGAAAAATAAAATAACTTTATTTAATTATTTTATTTACAGTTATGCCATTTTCAGGTTTTCTCACAGGAGGCCTGCGCCGACTAAACTTAAGTCACACCTAGGGTAAAACCACCATCCTGAACGCAACAGTTCCCTCAGATTTCTGATCCGAATAACTATTTAATAGTTATTCCACTTTTTAAGGAAAGCTGCTTATGCACGCTAATTAAAGCTTAACAAAACTTCGACGGATCATTCCGGGCACTCCGGACCTCAGAATCACACGCCATCAGATTTCATGGTCTCAAAATAATTCCATATAATTAAAAGAAAATTATACAGAAATTCTGGGACATTTCATTTCAAACTCGAATCAACTCATTTGGAGTCATATATCTCGAGTTATGACCCATTTAATGAGGTTTTCTCAATTCTACCCACCCAATTTTTTTCCAATTTGTGTGCTTTATTTAGGCTTCAAATGGTTCTATTCATCACCAGGTCCTATTGAATGAATTGAATCCCAATAAACATAAAATCTTAAAAATGAATTGTTCAATTTGGACCAGTTTGGGAAAAGTTATGTTAAAAATATGAAAATGATAAAAATACACTTAAAAATCCACAATTAAGCCATTTTCATTATAATTCTCAAAACTCACCAAAAATCTAAAATTGAAGTAATTTCATTCAAAAGGACAAAATGGTGGGATTTTATCCCTTGAAATACACATAAAAAGTAATGAAAAATTTATATCTATCAATTCCCTCATACTTAAGACTTGGACTCCTGGACAAGTAAGCCTAAAAAATGACACTAAAGTGATTTCAAAACACAAGCCCATGAGACAGTACTATAAATATGGGCTTTATCAGTGCTAGAAATAGCCTTAATTGGTGCTAAAAAAGTGTTGATGTTGTAAGTGCCTTTAAAATTTTATGACTTTTATCATCGCTAAAAATAACTCTAATAAAAGATACCTTTATCAATGTTAAAAAAAGCCTTGATAAAGTGGTCCCTTTATCGACGCATTTTTAGCATTGATGAAGGTGTCCCTTCATCATTGCTTTTTATAATGCTGATAAAAGCTTACTTGCTGCAATGTGCCACTACAATTTACAATACACTACAACACCAAATGGTGGAATTTAATTTCAATTAAATTTACATCACAATACAACAAAAAACATTGGACAATGCTTACAAACATTTCAAACATTGGTATATAAAAGTAAATTGGCACGTACAATTAAACTGGTATGTATAATTACATTGGAATGTATAATTACATGAGTATGTATAATTTATTACAAACATAAAAAAATTCAAAAAAAATATTTGATTGTCTTCAGACTCCCTTCCAAAAGAGCATGATCATGCTACTAGTTCCCGAACAAACCACCCTCACTTGAAAAAAGAGTGTACCTATATAAAAAACAATTCTTATGTTAGTAATACAATAAAGAAATAAATTAAACATAAATATGATACAATACATTAATAAAATGTCACTTTTAAACTAAAAACATGCACTTTAAGTCATACTGGGAACACCGTGTGTCATATTAACGTGTGGTTGATTAATACATGTTACAATTATTTAAAAATCATTTTCCTGAATTATCAAGATAATACAAGTGCATTTTCTTGGTTTTTAGTATATGATTAATGTTTTGGAATAAAATATCAATTTTAATTTAAAACATGCACTTTGAGTCATACCAGCTACACCATGTGTCAGGTTGACTTTTTATAATTATTGTACATCACAAATTATTTATGAATCATTTTAATAAAATATAAAGACAATTTGAGTGTCTTTTCTTATCTTTTAATGAGTGACACATGTTTTTAACTAAAATATCATTTTTAAATTGAAAACACACACTTCAAGTCATACTAATCACACCGTGTATTAGATTGACATGTCATTACTTTATACACTTCACAAATGACTTATGGAACTTTTTACCAATGTATTAAGTCCATTTGAGTTTGTTTTTTTGGTTTTCAGTGTGTGACATGTTTTTAACTAAAATGTAACTTTTAAACTGAAAATACACACATTAAGGCATATTGGTCACACCATGTGTCAAATTAATGTGTGGAAAATTCCTATACATCACAAATGACTTATGGATCATTGTTATAAATTATCAAGACAATTTGAGTATGTTTTCTTAGTTTTTATTAAGTGATGTGTGTTTTGAACTAAAATGTGACTTTTAAACTGAAAACACGCACTTTGAGCCATATCAGGAACATAGTGTGTCGGATTGACGTGTGAATTATTCATACATGTCACAAATGAATTATAGATAATTTTCCTAAAGTATCAAGACAATATGAGCGTGTCTACTTTGTTTTGATTATCTGGTATGTTTTTTGAAGTAGAATGTTGATTTTAAATCAAAACATGTAATTTAAATCATACTAGGCACATTGTGTGTAATATTTATGTGCGATTAATTCCTACACATATAAAATTATTAAAAAATATTTTTCAAAAGTATCAAGACAATACAAGTGTGTTTACTCAGTGGGCAATGTGCATTTTGAACTGAAATATCGCATTTGAACTAAAAGAACACACTTTCAGTCATATAAACCACACCGTGTGTTAGATTAGTGTGAAGCTGATTCCTATAAATCAAAAATAACTTATAGATCATTACCCAAACTTATAAATACAATATTAGTGGTTTTGATTGCTTTTTTTAAGTGACACATGTTCTAAACTAAAATGTTATTTTAAAACAAAAAACAGGCAGTTTGAGTCATATCAGGTACACCGTGTGTCAGATTGATGAATGGATGATTCCTATATTTCCCAAATGAATTATTATCATTTTACTAAAGTATAAATATAATATGAGTGTGTTTTATTTTTTTAATGAGTGGCACATATTTTTAAGTAAAATGTCATTTTTAAATTGAAAACACGCACTTTGAGTCATATTAAGGACATCGTGTGTCAGATTGATGTTCTTCTAATCCCTACACATCAAAAATGAATTATGAATCATTATCCTAAATTATCAAGACAATATGAGATTGTTTTATTATTTTTGAGGATGTGATGTGTGTTTTGTACTAAAATTTCAATTTTAAATAAAAACATGTACATTCAGTCATACCAGCCACATTACATGTTAGACTTATGTGAGACTAATTAGTATAAATTAAAAATGAGTTTTGGATCATTTTTATAAATTATCAAGATAATAAAAGATTGTTTGATTGGATTTCATCTAACGACGCATGTTTTGAACTAAAATGTCACTTTTAAATTAAAAACACACACTTTGAGTCATGTTGGGAACACCATGTATCAAATTGACATGTGACTAATTATTACACATCAAAAATGAATTATATATAATTTTTTGAAATTATCAAGATAATCTGAATTTTTTGTGTCAATTTTATGTATGGGAAGTGTGTTTTGTACTAAAATTTCGATTTTAAATAATAACACACTCTTTTAGTCATATCGGCCGGACTGAGTGTCAGATTAATGTGCAGCCAATTCCTATATATCATAAATGACTTATGGATTTTTTTTAATTTATCAAGACAATATAAGTGTGTTTTCATTGTTTTGAGTTAATGATGAACATTTAAAAATAAAATTTTACTTTTAAATTGAAAACACGCCCTTTGTGTCATACCGAGCACACCATGTGTTGGATTGATGTGTGAATGATTCTTATATGTCATAAATGACGTATGTATCATTTCACTAAATTATGAAGACAATCAGAGTTTGTTTTATCATATTTCAGTTAGTGAAACACGTTTTGAACTAAAATATCACTTTAAACTAAAAACACACACTTTTATTCATATCTGGAACACCATGTGTTGGATTGATGTGTCCCTAATTCTAACAGTTACAAATGAATTATGAATTTTTTTCCTAAATTATCAAGATAATATTAGAACTTTTTCTCAGTTTTGAGTATGTGAAGTGTGTTTTGTACTAAAATGTCACTTTTAAACTGAAAACACACACTTTAAGCCATATCAAGCACACCATGTTTTGGATTCACATATGGTTGATTACTACAAATTACAAATGATTTATGAATTGTTTTTTATTGTATCAAGGAAATACAAGCTTGTTTTATTGATTTTGAATATTTTTTTATACGTGTTTTGTACTAAATTGTTACTTTTAAATTGAAAACACACACTTTGAGTAATACTAGGCACACTATGTATCATATTGATGTGAAACTCACTACACAAAAATTATTTTTTTATAATAGGTTATTTGTGATAAATTTATGTCACAAAAAGTTAATTGTGAAGTAAATCCATTGCAAATAACCCATCATGGAAAATCACATCATAAATACTACTATTTGTGATGGGTCATCATAATTATGATCAAAATGACACTATTTGTGAAAAAATATAATATTCCATCACAAATAGTTTTCAAAAACACTTTTATACGATGAATTTAAAATTTCATCATAAATAACTATTTGTGGAAATTTTTTGAATTCGTCACGAAAAAGTGCAAGTAAATAAAGAAATAAAATACACATAATACATTATAAATTATTCTTCATTAATTAAATAATTAAATAATAAAAATAATAACAAGTCATGATAATTAAACTGTAAAAAATATATATGAAATTAATAACTATTTAAAAAAATTAGAAAATGTGATATTAGAAAAATAAATAATATATATATATATAATCATTAATAAAATAAATATTAATAATAAATAAAGATGAAAATTAAAATAAAACCACTAAATAAATATTAATAAAAAATACACATATTGGATAGAGTGTTGAGGGTGTTTGAAGTAGGGGAAATGAGAAACAGAGAGAGGTGGGGGTGCAGTTATGTTTATAGTTGACTTTACTATGATGACCTTTTTGCAATGGAAGAATTTGTCACAAAAAATTTAATATTTAAAATATTTGTGATGAATATTTTTATTGGAATTTGTACTTTGTGATGGGTATTTTTGATGGCATGTTTTTCCATCACAAAAAGCAGCAGCTATAAATATTTTCCCGCCTATTTGAAGAGTATTTTCCCACTTATTTGAAAAGTATTTACGATGGATTTATAACCATCCTAAATAATTTTTTTTGTTATGGGGTTATTTTTTATAGATGGGTAAATCCATCATAAATAATTATTTATGACTAAATCATAAATCTATTAGAAATATTTATTTGACATGGAATTATAAAATTCATCACAAATAATCTCGTAGGAAAAAATTATTTATGATGGATTTAAGAGTCCATCGCAAAAAGTTATCGTCAAAATATTTTTCATGCCTATTTTAAAAGTATTTTACCACTTATTGAAAAATTATTTTTGAAGAATTCATAAATTCGTCACAAATATTTTTTCTATTATAGTGTTATTTGTGATGGAATTATAAAATCCATAAAAAATAAACTACCCGGAAAAAAATTTATTTGTGGTGGATTTAAGAGTTCATCATAAATATATGCCTTTTTTCATAAAGCACACATTTCCACCAAAACTAATAGATACAGATTCCATGTTTGTCACAAATTTTTGTTGCTACAAATATCATTTGTTACTGAATTTGAAATTCATCATAAAAAAAATCATTTCGAAGAACTATTTACGTCAGACTCCAATCCATTGTAAATAGTTGAATTTACTATAGTGGTTGATTCTTACACATCCCAAATGACTTATGGATCATTTTCCTAATTTATAAAGAAAATTAATGTGTTTTTTCTCAGTTTTGAGTATGTGAAGCATGTTTTGTACTAAAATGTCGATTTTAAATAAAAGAAAAACATTTAATTCATACCATACACATAATGTGTCAGATTGATGTGTGTCTGATTCCCATACGTCAAAAATAACTTATGGGTAGTTTCTTATATTATCAAGAGATTATAAGTGAATTTTCTCAGTTTTTAGTAAGGGATGCATGTTTTAAACTAAAATGTTACTTCTAAATTAAAAACATGAACTTTGAGTCATATGAGGGACATCATGTTTCAGATTGATGTGCGACTAATTTCTACATGTCAAAAATGACTTATGAATATTTTTCATAAAGTATCATGAAAATCCAAGCATGTTTTATTAATTTTGAGTATAAAAAATGTGTTTTTTACTAAAATGTTGATTTTAAATAAAAATGCACACTTTCAGTCATATTTTTCATAATGCGTGTTAGATCGACGTGAGGTTGATTTCTATATGTTAAAAAAGACATATAGATCATTTTACTATATTATCATGATAATATGAGTGTGTTTTTATGGTCTCCTATTAGTGAAACATGTTTTAAACTAAAATTTTACCTATTAATTGAAACCAAACATTTTTTGTCATATCGAGCACACCATGTGTTAAATTTATGTGTAGACAACTCTCACATTTAAAAAATGAATTATAGATCATTTCATAAATTATCAACACAATCCAAGAATTTTTCTCAATTTTGAGTATGTGAAGTGTGTTTTTTACTTACATGTCTATTTTAAATAAAAAGACACACTTTCATTCATACCATCCACACCATGTTTCAAATTGATGTGGGTCCAATTTCTATACATAAAAAATGAATTATGGATTATTTTTATAAATTATCAAGATAATTTGAGTGCGGCTTCTCTATTTTCAGTAAGTGACACATTTTTTGAGAAAAAATGTTACTTTTAAATTGAAATAATTCACTTTGAGTCATATCGGGAATGTCATAGTCCAAAGTTGAGTGTCTTCTAGGTCATGTGTGGTTGTTTCATTGTTGATTGACCTTACATGGTTTTTATAGTCCAAAACATAAATATCATTATTTAATTGTTCCTTACCATAACATTTTTATCTTTATAAAAGAAGCTATATTTATTTTTAAATTTGAAAATAAAACCATTTGTATCTTGTTCAGATATTGATATAATGTTTTTGGTAACCTAAGGAAAATAATAAAGACCCTTTAAAACCAAGATCATCCCAGTTAGAAAGGTGAGGTAGTAGTCACTAATATCTAGAGTAGCAAGTTTAGCTTCATTGGCTACTCGTAGATCTACTTCCCTCATTTAATATTTATGAATATACTTGGTTCTTGTATTTGAATACACATGTGAGCACCATAAGCTATATATAATACCCAATTTATAGAAACATATAAATTTAACTCGATAACAAACACACTGGAAGCTTCCCCTTTCTTCTTTGGTTAGGTGCATTTTTTCTTCCAGTGGCCCTTCTCACTATGTGTGAAACAAACAAAATCTTGTTCCCTCACTTTCCCCTTGACATCATTCTTCTTTAAAGGGCGTGAAGAAGCTTTGGGCTTAAATATATTCATTTTCCCTTTATGTTTATCACCATAATAAAAAAATTCCTTTCACGCTTTATATCATTATCTACTTGGATAAAGAGAATAATTAAAAATGGAATATACTTATCAACGTTGTTCATATTAAAATGTACAAAAAAATCTAGAGAATCTATAAGGGATTGATTCCATAATGAGATTAGTTATAATGACATGAACCCAGATAGACTGGAGCCATTGTCTGCAATCAATTACATTGACATGATTATAAGGAATCAAATCCCAAAGGACCGAGAGTTTAGTAGTCTTAGTAAACCGGATACATAAATGAGTCTTTTAATACAAATGAATACACTAATTACAAAATATTTTTTTTATTTTTTTTAAATAAATAACTTTGAGAATAACTTTATTTCATATAGTATATCCCTTTATATCTTTCATAGTACATTTATTGGATTACTAGGGAAGGAAACATAATACGAGTGATCTCAAATGCCCAGTAAAAGCTAAATATAGTGTAAGAAATGATGAATCAATGATTATAGTCAATATAGAAAGGTAAAAAACTGAACACACATGCCATATAATCAATAAACTGAATGGAAGTGCATAAAAAATATAGAAAGGTAATAACTGGAAGCACATGCCATTAAAATAACTAGATAAGGAAAAATAAATATGGCAAGGTAAGAAACATAAACACATTCCATATAAATAATTGAAAATGAAATGTATCCATAGATATATTGATGAAAAATATCATAGATGAATAATAACTAAAACTAAATGAGGAAAATTCTTGACTATTGGACACCATATTTCCTTTTTTACATGGAACCATTACCATCAAGAGATAGTTTAACTATTCCAATTTTCACAACTAATTCATCCCATGAGACTATTGATGCATCAAGGGGATTTTATTAACTAGTACCCAACCCGTAGGGATTCCTTAAACAGTCCACAACCCATGTATTGCATGTCCAAAGCATTCCTCATATTGAATACACAATATGCCTCATAAAATATCCTTACGGAATGAGGTATATAGATTTATCGATATTTTACCAAATAATAAAATAACTATCAAAGTAGACACCATATGTAAATTTATATATGGTTTAAGAAATAATAATATCCATGATAAATGAAATAGATAATTTAGGGGGAATCCAATGTTTAATGATCATAAAATATTGAATATTTCAAGGGGAATCACAAATGAATCAATAAAGTGAATGTGGATACTATCCTTGGACAAAAAAATCTTAAACCATTTAGAGGAATATTAAGGATGGTATCAATACAGCATATCCCAAGTGGAGTAAAAATAAGGTATGTTGTCATTAATGAATATAAATAATATAAAATGATCTTTTAAAATCACTCTTAAAGAAAATATAATTTTATCATGAAAAAACTTTTAAAAAATATTTTATTTAAAAATCACATTTGAAAATATTTTCTTTAAAAAGTAACCTTTTATGTATTAAAAAGAAGCTTCAAAGTAATGATGGAGGGTAAATCTGTATAACCCATACGAGGTAAAAGAACATTCCTTTTACACAGTAAAAAGGTTTGAAAAATGCCTTATTATGAAAGTGACAAGAATATTCATTTGAAAACATTGGTAAAAGAAAAAAAAGGGTAAAAATTTCTTTAAAAAATCATTTTAAAAGAATTTCTGAAATCATTTTAATAAAAGATGGTTTTTAGAAGAAAATGGGTTCTCTGACTAAAGAGAGAAATAAAGTCGGGTTTTCTTAAAAACATTTTATAAAAAAATTTGTGTACCAAAGAGTGGGAAAATGGTAATAATAATTTAGAATGGTCATAAATAACCAGAGAATAATTAATGGGTTTATTGAATAGTGGTTATATAATTTACTTGAATGGAAATTCTATTGAAATATCATTATTATTAGTCTTGAGGAAAATAATCTTTAAACATCCCAAAGTGTCCCATACCACTTTGAAACATTTTAAATTATAAGAATCATGAACGAATAATATTAAATGAAACTTATAATATCATGATAATAAATGGAATCATTATATAACATGTCAATGTCAATATATATACCATATAAAAGAAACTATGTGCATAACAACAATTAAGTCTCAATGGAATGTAAATTGATCCCTTACCTTGTGTTTCCTTTCAGGGGAACATCCTTTAACCTCCTATATAAGGGGTTTAAACATGTTACTAACTTATAAAATAACCATATTAATATTTATGATATAATATATGATCCTATTATAATATATTATTTCCCATTTGTTAATAACCTTTCATTATTTTAACTATTTCAGGTGTTAATTGCCTAGTTTGTCGAGTATGTTTTAACTTGTTATTTGTTGTTATTATTAAATACATCATGGTTTAATCATATAAAAAATTTAAACTATTAATTTAATATCATATATATCTAGAATATATGTATTTATAATAATCTATAATGTTTGTATATAAGAAATTAAATGCACCATTCATGGAGACAGTAGTCCGTACGTACGCATGAATGCTACCTTCATTTCATTGTTGTATTTTAAAAGAATGAAAAATAAATGATATGTATATACATGTATATTATAATTACATTACCATATTTATGTAATATATTTCATATAAATTTATTAAAATTATCCTTAGTATGTTCCATGTTTAGTATGAATGAATCACATCTCTTTGATGGGGCGGTAGTCCACACTTCCTCAAACAATATTATCGTATTAACACAAAATGGAAAGTATTAAATTTATGTGTTATAAAATGTTTAAATAAGTATAAATACATAATAAATATCACATATAACATATATAAAGAGAGTTTATATCATAATATCCAACCATGAATGTTGGTAAAAGAAAAATGAACAATCATCGTTTCGTGAGGTGGTAGTTCGTTGTGCACAGAAACAGTATATCTGTTACCCATTATATGGAAGTGTGTCTTAGTGTAGGTAAAACCTTTATTAAAATAAAATATCAGTATATTTAGGATAATATTTTTATTATATTAACATTGAATAAAAATATTTGATGTGGTGGAGAAGAAAATGAAATAAAAGTGATCATTGGAAAGCATTACCTTAAAATCGGGTAACTAATTTTGGTGTATACCAAAGGGATTACTTGGAAAGATTTATGCCCAAATTTAGGCTTCAAGGTAGAGTTTAGGGATTTTTGGAAGCTATTTGGGTAGATATTTTTCAAACCTAAGTTGTTTTAGAGGTGTGAGGAAGTGGGAGAAGTGGTGGCCTTTTACAGTGGAGGAGGAGTGACACTCTTGTAATATTTTGACAAAGGAATTATTCCCACATTTTTCATGTTGCAAGTGGATCCAATAATGTTCCAAATTAAATAAAAGAGATTATAGGGTCTATATATTTCCATCCAATATCTCTTGGATAAGTTTATAGGTTGTTTTGGTCCTTAAGGTTAAGTTTTAGTCTCTTATTAATCTTAATTTAACTTTAATCGTTGTAATTAATTTTAATCACTTTCATTAATATTTTTGGTCAAAAAAAAGTTAGACTTATTATAAACAATAAATTATTATTATTAAAAATATATAATACATTTTTTCAAATTCCAATCACATAAGTGGCATAAAATATTTTAAAATTCATCTTGCCGACAGGACGAAAATGTGCGTTTTTAAAGTAAAAACACTGGAAAGTTTACTATATTTTTATAATCAATTTCAAATTGAAATTGAATATAATGAAATAAATTGTATTAATTGATAAAAATATTATCTATTTAACCTTTAAAATCAATTAAAAGTATAACTTAACCTTATAAATAAATTAGACGAAAAAGTATTTTTGAACTAAAATTTAGTATTTTTAACTATTCATTAAAAAATGAAATGTTTTAGAAAATTATAAAAAATTCACCCTAACCTAATTATTATTATTTTTATTTATAATAGGAAGTTTTTTTGACATATTAAATCAATTAAAGTTTCAAAATTAATATTTAAAATGGGTTCTCTATTAAAAGGCGGTGAAATTGCATTTATAAAAATATAGGTTTTTATGTGTAAAATATGGTTTGTTCTTATCTTATGCACATAAAATATAATGGATGAATATAAAAAATAAATGATTGAATATATACCGTATATATTTTATTAAAATTATTCAATAATTTTAATTAATTATATTTTAAGATAAAACTCATTTGGAAGCATAAAAATAATAATATTTCGTTTTTATATCCAATTGGTTCTTATTTTCGTTTCTCATTAATTGGTAACCCATGAATTAATTTTATATTAATATAAACCATAAAATTTTATAAGTTAGTTAATAATATTCATAACCACTATCATACTGGCTATGTTATATTAAATAATAATATTTTATTAATACATTGTTATTTGGTGAAACTCGGGCTTACGTGTAATGCAAGATATCGAGGAAGGTCACTCTTGCATGTAACACAAGAAATAGAGGAAGGTCTCTCTTGTGTGTAACACAAGCTAACTTAGTGTTGAGTTCATTACAATCTATATCATGTATTAAATTTATTTAAAATAGTAAATATATAGTAGAGTCTTAGGATATTATATTCCCTTATGCACTTAGTGATACGTATCATACACTCCATCGAATACAAATCTGTACTTTAGAATTTCAGGGTGTTACATTCTCCCCACATTAATTAAATTTCATCCTCGCAATTTAAACTTGATCTTGGTAATATATTGTTTGATATTTTCTATTTTTAAATCCCACATTATGAGAAGGTTTGTAAGGAATCCTCTAGAAAAGAGAGAATGAGAAGTGAAAAATTCAAATGGACTAACACGTAACTAAGTTTCTAAGTATGAGAACATCAGTGGGAAGTAGAGATACATACTTGGAGGAAAGATGTAAATATTTATAAGGAGTGAATTATATCTTCAATCACAAACAATTTAATGATAAATAGAAAGTTGAGAACCTCAAATCCATAAATCTTTGATGATTTATAAGACCACCAGTACAACATAAATTAAGTTATTATGACAACATTTTATTTCAAAGTAATTTTTCTAATGTTTGGTAATTATTTTAATGACCAAGAATATAAGGAAATATTCTTACTTTATAGGTTTCAATTTCACATGAACAATCCTAAATTTTGGTTGTGCTTCGATCAAATTCTAATTCATCCCTTTTCTCCTAGAAATTAATTACCAATAATGATTTTTATGCCTAAATCCCTAAAAAAAACTTTTAAAGGATTGTAAGGCCTATAAAAGAGTGAAAAGTCTAAATATTTTTCCTTATCCATCTTCCAAAACCAATACAGTTAATATATTAATCTCTAATCCTCTAAAGTGATACTACTCGTTCATCATTAACATTTATTCATAAAATTGTTTAACTAAAAACAATGAAAAATTAACCAGGACATTGCATAGGTTAGTGGTTGGCATGAAACCCTTATCATCATTCGATCATGGGTTCAAGACCCATGACCTTACTGGACTTGATATATTGTCACCCAGCATACAAGTTTTCTTTTTCTAAAACCAAATTAATATAATTTCCAAAATAAATATGATAGACATCATTGAAATAAGATTAATCACTAAATATCCTTTTAACTAAGGTTTTCAATACAACCCTATTACAAAAATACTTCATCCACTTATTTTCACATATATCCTTCCTTGGTCTAGGTTTTATCCATAATATCATTCCTAGTATTTTTAAACCATGACACCTTATCTTAATTCTAAAACACCTTAGGTTTAACCTAGGTTATTCATTTTCAAAATCCTACATAATAGTTTATAAAGAAAATGTGAACTTTCCTAAGCATATTTTCAAGAAGTGTCAAACCAGGTACACAGTAAGGCCCGCTATTGTGTACCAAGTTACCCCGATCCAGGCTCAGAACACCTTTTTAGAGTTATTACTCCTAGGTACATCCATGCCAGAATCACGTCCACTTGTAGTATCTATACAAGGATGTTTTTCTAGGAACACCCACATAATCTATACTTTACCAAAATTCTAAGGTTTTATTCTATAATTATCCTCAAATTATACCTTCGGGTTATGTTCTCTAATCTATGTTTTCTTAAATATAGTTCCCAAGGTTGATACTAAAATTCCTTTGATACCAACTGTAGCGACCCGACCCTAGAGAGCCAAGAGCTGGTGTCTGCTACCAATTATATTATCATGATTACAAGGAATCAAACCTAGAAGGAGTGAGAGTTTATTAGTATTGGTAAACCATATACATAAATGAGTCTCGTATTACAAATGAATACACTAATTATAACATAATTTTCTTCTTCTTTCTAAATAAATAACTTTGATAATAACTTTATCCCATCTAGTATATCCCTAAATATATTTCATAGTACGCTTCTTGGATTCCTGGGGAAATAAACATAATAAGGGTGAGATAAAATTCTCAGTAAGGAAAAAATATAGTGTAATAAAGGATGAATTAATGATAATAGTCAATATGGAAAGGTAAATAATTGAACACACATTCCATGTAATCAATAAATTTAATGGAAGTGCGTAAAGAATATGTCAATGTAATAACTGGAAGCACATTTCATTCAAATATCCAGATAAGGAAAAATAAATATGGAAAGGTAATAAACTAAAAAACATGCCATATAAATAACTAAAAATAAAATATATCTATAGATATGTCGACACAAAATCTCATGGATTAATAATAATTGAAACTAAATGAGACAAATTATTAACTATTGGATTCCATGTTTCCTAGACACATGGAACCATTACCGTCAAGATACATTTGACCTATTACAATTTGTGAAACTAATTCATCCTATTAGACTACTGATGCATCGAGGGGCTTTCATTAACCTGCCCCCAACCCATTGGGCCTGCCTTAACGGTCCCCAACCCATGTATTGCTTGTCCAAATCATTTCTCATATTGAATACACAATATTCCTTATCAAATATTCATATTGAATGAGGTATATGGATTTATCAATATTTTCCCAAATAATCAAATAACTATCAAAGTAGACACTATATGTAAAATGATATATAGTTTAGGTGATAATAATATCCATGATAAATGAAATGGATAATTAAGGGGAAATTCAATGTTCAATGATCATAATAGATTGAATATTTCAAGGGGTCTGAAAAATGAATCAAGGAAGTTAATGTGAATAATATCCTTGGCCAAAACAATATTAAAGCATCTAGAGGAATACTAAGGATGGTATTAATAAAATATATCCTAAGTGGGGTAAAAATAAGGGTTATTATCATTGATGAATAGAAATACTATAAAACGATATTTTAAAAAAATTATTGAGGAAAATATCATTTTAATATGAAAAAACTTTACTTTTAAAATCACTTTTGAAAATATTTTCTTCAAAAATTAACCTTTTAAATATGCAAAGTAAACTTCAAAGGATTGACAATGGGTAAATCTATACAAGACATATGAGGTAAAAGAACATTCTTTTTGCACTGTTAAAATGTTTGAAAAATTACTTATCAGGAAAGTGATATGAAGATTCCTTTAAAAACATTAGAAAAATAAAAAAGGGTAAAAATGAATTTACAAAATCATTTTAAAATATTTTTTGAAAACATTTTAATAAAACATGGTTTTTAGAAGAAAATAGATTCTTTAACTAAAGAGAGAAATAAAATCAGGTTTTCTTAAAAACATTTTCTAAAACATTTTGAGTACCAAAGAGTGGGAAAATGGTACTAATAATTGATAATAGTCATGAATAAAAATATAATAAAGAAATGGTTTATTTAAAAATGGTTATATAATTTTATTTAATGTAAATTCTATTGAAATATCATTAGTATTAGCCTTGAGGAAAATAATTTCACTACTGGAAAATGGACCTATCCCCACGGTTCTCCTCAAAACTGTGGGGATAGGTACCCCCTATACCCACGGTTTTGGAAAACCGTGGGTATAGGTCAATTTTCAAGACCTGTACCCACGGTTTTCAAAAACCGTGGGCATAGGGGGGTCTATCCCCACGGTTTTCCAAAACCGTGGGGATAGGTCTTGAAAATTGACCTATACCCACGGTTTTCAAGAACCGTGGGTATAGGGGTACCTATCCCCACGGTTTTGAGGAGAACCGTGGGGATAGGTATAGGATAAAAAACCTATACCCACGGTTTTGAAAACCCGTGGGTATAGGTTTCCCATGTGTGCGCGGGAAATTTTTTTTTCCGCGGGAAAGATATTTTTTTTGGCGGGAGTCCTATACCTACGGTTCTTCCCTCTATACCCACGGTTTATATAACTATATTTAACTAAATATATATATATATATACACATAATTGATAGTAGGGTAGTGGTAGACGCGGTACTTTGCAGCGAAGAGGTCGTGGGATCGAAACCCGCCTGCAGCTTTATTTTAGGATCTATACCCACGGTTTTGAAACCGTGGGTAAAAGCCATTGACACCGTGGCAATTGGGAATGTTTTGTTGACACGGTGGCAGAACACCTATACCCACGGTTTTAGAAAACCGTGGGTATAGGCTGGGGACCTATACCGACGGCGTTCCAGCCCACGGTTCCCAAAACCGTGGGTATAGCCTATACCCACGGTTTTGGGAACTATACCCACGGTTTTGAACCGTGGGTATAGGCCTTTTTTCCAGTAGTGTTTGTAAACACCCCAAAGTGTCCCATACCACTTTGAAACATTTTAAATTATAAGACCCATGAAAGAATAATATTAAAAGAAACTTATAATATCATGAGAATAAATGTATTCATGATATAACATATAAATGGAAATATATAAACTATATAAAATAAACTTGGTGCATAACAAAAATTAAGTCTCAATGGAATGTAAATTGAGATGAAAATCCCTTAACTTATGTTTCCTTTCAGGTGAACATCCTTTAACCTCCTATATAAGGGGTTTAAAAATGTTAATAACTTATAAAAGAACCATATTAATATTTATGATATCATATATGATCCTATTATAACATATTATTACCTATTTGTTAATAACCTCTCATTATTTTAACTATTTTGGGTGTTAATTGCCTAGTTTGTCGAGTATGTTTTAACTTTTTATTTGTTGTTCTTATTAAATATATTAAAGTTTCATCATCTAAAGAATGTAAAAAAAATATTTTAATAAAATATATATCCAGTAAATATGTATCTAGAATAATTAATAATGTTTAGATATAATAAATGAAATGCACCATTTATGGAGACAGTAGCCCGTAGGTATGCATGAACGCTACCTTCATTTCATTGTCATATTTTAAAAGAATGAAAAATAAATGATATGTATATACATTTATATTATAATTACAGTACCCTATTTAGTTAATATATTTCATATATTTTTATTAACATTATCCTCAGTATGTTCCATGTTTAGTGTGAATGAATCACATCGCTTTGAGGGGGCGGTAGTCCACACTTCCTCAAACGATGTTATCGTATTAACGTAAAATGGAAATTATTAAATTTATTTGTTATAAAATGAATATAGAAGTATAAATAAATAATAAATATCATATATAACATATATAAATAGAGTTTCCATCATAATTTCCAACCATGAAAGTTGGTAAAGTGAAAATGAACTATCATTGTTTTGTGAGGCGGTAGTTTTCCGTACAAAGAAACACTATGTTCATTACCCATTAGATGGAAGTGTGTGTTAGTGTAGGTATAAAACTTAATAAAATAATATCACAGAATATTTTGGATACTATTGTTTTTATATTAACATGGAAGAATAATATTTGAGGTGATGGAGAAGTAAATGATATAAAAGTGATCGTTGGAAAGCATTACCTTAAAATCAGGTAACTCCTTTTGGTGTATACAAAAGGGATTCCTTGGAAGGAATTATTCAAAAAGGTATGATCCAAGGTCCATGTGAGGGATTTTGGGAATATATTTTGGTAGATATTTGTCGAACCTAAGTGGTTTGAGAGGTTTGAGTAAGTGGGAGAAGTGGTGGCCTTTTATAGTGGAGGAGGAGTGACACTCTTATAATATTTTGACAAAGGAATTCTTCCCATATTTTTCATATTGAAATTGGATACAATAATGGAAAAATTATACAAAATATAGGATAGGTCCTATATATGTCCAACCAATATCTCTTGGACAAGTTTATATGTTGTTTTTGGCCTCAAGGAAAAGGTTTAGTCCCTTATTAATCTTAATTTAACCTTAAATCATTGTAATTAATTTTAATCAATTTCACTAATATTTTTGGTAAAAAAAATTTTGGTTTTATTAGAAATTAGAAATTATTATTACAAATATGGAATCCATTTTTCCATATTCTAATCTCATAAGTGACAAAAATTATTTTAAAATTCGTCCCGTAGGTGGGATGACAATGCAAGTTTTAAAAGTAAAAATATCTGAAAGTTTTCTATTTTTTTATAATCAATTTCAAATTGAAATTAAATATGATGAAATAAATTATGTTAGTTGATAGAAATATTTTCTATTTAAACTTTAAACCAAATTAAACTTATAATTTAACCTTATAAATAAAGTAGATGAAAAAGCAGTTTTGAACTAAAATTCAGTATTTTTAACTATTCATTAAAAAAATGTTTCATAAAAATATAAAAAATTACCATAACATAATTCTCATGTTTATATTTCAATTATGAAGTTTATTTTTACATATTAAATCAAATAAAGTGTCAATATTAATATTTAAACAGAGTTCTGCATTAAAAGGCATTAAAATTGCCTTTATAAAAATATAGGTTTTTATGTGCAAAATAGGCGTTGTTATTATCTTATGCATATCAAACCTAATTGATGAATATAAAAAATACTTGATTTAATATATAAAATATATATTTTATTAAAATCATTCACTAATTGTAATTAATTATATTTATTAAGATAGTACACCTTTGGAAGCATAAAAATAAAAATATTTATTTTTATATCCAATTGGTTCTTATTTTAGTTTCTCATTAATTGGTAACCCAAAAAATCATTTTATATTTATATAAACCATAAAATTTCATAATTTAGTTAATACTATTCATAAACACTAAGATAAAGGCTATATTATATTATATTATATCAAATAATAATATTTTAATAATAAATTTCTATTTGGTGAAACTCGGTCTTGCGTGTAATGCAAGCTATCAAGGAAGGCCGCTCTTGCATGTAACACAAGATATCGAGGAAGTTCACTCTCATGTGTAACACAAGATAACTTGGTGTTTAATTCATTCCAAGATATATCATGTATTGAATTTATTTAAAATAGTAAATATATAGTAGAGTCTCGGGATATTATATTGCCTTATGTGTTTGGTGACATGTGTCATACACACCATCGAATACAAATTTGTACTTTATAATTTTGGGGTGTTACATCGGTGCCTCATTCTTCTAGGAGTTTAAATCCTTGAACTTCTAGGCCCTTAGTGTAGCCAATGAGTTTGACTATGTGGGACCCAGCTGGGGAACCCTCTACATTCCTACTCTGAAAGAGTGCCTTGGATATCTGAAACAATTCCTATTTAGCTATCTCCTGATAAATACCATGGAGGTGCTCAAGAATGCTATACGCATCCATATTTTCGTGAGACTTCATGAGTTCACTAGACATAGAATAAATAATTAAACATTGAACATCAACTGCATTGCTCAAATGTTTTTCATAGATAAGGAACTCTTCATCACTCGCCTCTTTAGTAGGTAGATCTGGCATTGAGGATTCTAGACGTAAGATTTCTATTCATGGTATAAAAAAACCTGAAGGCATAAAGACCACTCCTGGAAGTTACTGTCAGTGAGGAGGTTGTTTTTCTCCAATATTGATCATAGGGATAATGTGGATGATGAACTTATATTTTATTCTACAATTAAAAGAGTAGATTATTAGTACTTTTCTTGATTACAAATTATGTGAGGAATAATATATTAATTTTATTTTATTAATTTTTATTAAATTACCCACTATTCTATAAAATCCCAATATCCCTCACCATTTAACTTGGAATGTCAAATTTATATTATATTCTAGTGGCTAGGATTCATATGCACTTTTTCATAAACCCAATGAGGGTTAGTCAGGCTACATGAAGGTATTTAGGTAGGAAGGTCTTTTCCAATTGCAGGCTTGTAGCTCCTTGATCCATTGAGTGGACTCCCCTATCCTAAAATCATGACTTAGATTTCCTCAACACTTTTCTCCAAGTTGCATCAATTATAGAGAGGGCTACTTATTTTGATGCAAGGTGGTTAATTCAACCCATAAACTTCATAAGAAATCCATATAAATTCATTAATCATGATGGATAAACCATTTACACATAATTCATTTATTTAATTTCCATATTTTCACATTAAGTCATTTATTTATGTGATCATAGCCTTGTATCCGTAAAATAAATAATTGCTTAGAAAAAATAATTAATTAATTAAATTACCCATTAAAGATATATATATATAATGGTTGTTTTAATTAGTGAACATTAAATCAACCTTTGAATGAGGGAAAATAACTTCTATTGTCTATTTTGGAATGAGTTACGACATTCCACCTGTCCACCTACGTATCACCTGATTTGGAATCAAAATGGTTCTGTCTTGAACTACCTCCATGTGCCTAGGGACACTCCATTAATTTCATGTATTTATGACTCACACATAGGACAGGAGAACCAAATGATTGGTTAAAAAGAGATTACATAAATATCCTTGGACACAAAGGTCCTACATAATAATAGAGGGAGGGGCAGGCCATCATAATTAATTTAATAATAAATAATTGTAAACTCATGTAATAAATTAAATTAAAAAATTTAACACATACACAGGTCTTGGTCATACATACAATGAATACACAAATGCAGCTGGCTATTATCCATTTCTTTATTCGTTATTTATTATTAAGATGAACACGATTACATTAATTAATTAATTATCTTTCCTCTTAATGGTCATCCAAATTTAATTGGATATATCCATCATTTATGGAATTTATAAAAAATAATTGGTAAAACCAATAACGACATATTAATTACAATAAATTAATTGAGCATTTAATATTCTTTAAAACCCTTATTAAATTGTCAAACACACATTGGTGTGACAATTAATAAAATAAAGTCTTAATGCTGCAATTTTCAATTTAATGTAATTTTTTATTCTATCCTTTAATGGGAGACTACAAAGCGTGTACAGACCATCTACACACCATGTATCCTGGTTTCTGTGAATTCAGGGTACACTCCTAGGTCTGTGGTGTATACCTCATCTGGAATACATGACTTGTAAATACTAGCTACACATCATGTGTTCTACTTTCTGTGTGTCTGAGATGAATAACTGGGTCTTTGACATGTGTTTCAGATATAGAAATTGATGAACTACACATCGTGTACACCATATACACACCGTGTATATCATAAATTCTCTAGGTTGTCAGTATCATGTGGTTTTAACCATGTATAATGACCACATGTTTTGTGAAATTTACACCATTAACCCGTGTAGACTACACAAACTATACAACAATACATACCATGTAATCAAGCAACCATGTTCCAGGTTGGCTGGTCAATATGCAGCACACACTATGTGTAATTACTGCATGATGCATTGTGTATCCCTCAACACATCTAGATATAGTGCACTAGGGTACACAATGTGTACTTCTGAGCACACGCCACGTAAACCTATCATACCATCAAAAATTGGCATATTCTCAATGAAATATTTGGCCATTCTTCATCTGTTCTTAAAGCTTTAAGAAAATTAAACACTGAGAAAATCATTATTAATATATCAAATCATGTTAATTTAATTAAAATTAAAGAATGAATAACATGAAATGAAAATCTAAACACAATTGCACATAGATCAAAAATCAAATAAATAATTATAAATTTAAATGTGACCCCTTTGATAACACTTGTTGATTCTGGGTAGTGTGGAAGTAAACATTGGTGGGTGATATATTAAAATTTATTTTAATCATCATTTCCTAAAACCATGAGAGAGGATCTTACATGCCAAATTTATAATTTATTTTTTTAATATATGAAGAAATGAATACTTGGGATTAGTATATTTCTTCATTTATTAATGTTGATAGTCTAAAAAAACCCTTTTGGATTTCCTTCATTGCACTGTGAGGATCCAAGTCCCTCTAACGGTGATCTACATGAGCTCCTATGATCTCTGAGCAACGCCACTCAATCTATGGGTGTTAGCATGGTGAATCAAATGTATTACATTGTTGGTTCTTGATCGTTTGTTCTTAATTCTTGAAGAAATCAATCTTTTGTTTATCATTATTGAGAGAAAGAGAGAAGGTGGAGTTGATAGAGATTTTTTTGTGCGCAACAATTATCCATTTCAATTGCGATGATCAATACTCTACACAATAGACATAACAGTTTATTTATAAAGGTAGTATTTAGGTTAAAATAATTATTTAATGCATTTAAAACATTAAATAATATAATATCATTTAATAAACCCCATGCCACATAATAAAATAATAATAATATAATTTTTTGGCGTTCTCCAACTTGTGCAATGACAAGTATTATTTAACCAACTTGTTAATTAATATTTGTCACTATACTCAGTCTTGATCTGTTCGAACTCCTCTAGAATTTATTGAATGCCCAAATAAAATATGTTATTCTCTTAAATAAATATTTTATTTATAAACCAATAAATATATATTTATTAAATATTTAATAAAATAAATATATATTTTTTATTCGCAATCCGGTGAGTAGATATTTTTTTAATTTATGTGATCAATAAAACTTAAATAAAATTATTCCTCAGTCTTGAGAATAATATTTATTCTATTAATTAAATTCAAATAGAATTTAATTGATATGAAGGGAAACACTTAGTAAGTGACCCTCTATGATTCTTTCTCATTTTCATTTGGTGGGATTTCCTAAAGCCAATGTTTACTATCCAACAACGGGTTAAGGTGCCCAAGAGAAAGAACTTAATGTCATAATGATTACAACCACATACAGAAACACACTGTGTAATATAATATCTTTGTCACAATATCTCATCAAGTAGGGTTCACATCCATATCACCAACCTATATGTTTGATACTTATTTCTTTAACTATCTGGAATAAACATGTTATTACAGCATGGCCATGGGATTTACGATGATGATTCTATTCAAATTAAAGGAATGAGATATCAACTTCCATAAAATGGAAAGGAAAAATCTTTTCTCAACTTATTCATTAATGACATGTCAACGTAACACACCCAACTTACCCTACCTTGCTGTGAACATATGTACTCCCAGTTTTCATCAGTAAATATAAGTGCGCAAGTCATGATATGACTTAATGATAATCTTAAAATCTGAGGACCATTACACATGCTCATAGATATGAATACCCGATGACCCCAAAACATGTGGAAATCCTACTAGAGGGTTTGTTCTTATAATATACCATCTTGGAGATTACCAAGTGTGAACTTCATGAGAAGAAGCTTCATCCACTTATGATTACTTGAACCAGAAAATCTAACTACCATGTGTCCCATCATAGTACATTATCTAACCACATAACTATATTAATAATATTTTCACAACACTTCAAGGTTCTCATCATTGCATAGAACTACTTAATTTCATCAATGCAAAAAATAATCTAGGACATTATTATATTAAAGTCATGAAAAAATGATCAATATATAATATGATGTTTAATTAATATTCAATAAATTTGATATACATGTAATCAAAGTAAAAATAGTTGGTCCTAAGACACCAACTCCAACATATTATGATCTTATAGTTTAAGATCTTTGGTTCCATTATGATTCAAGTCTTATGAACTGCTAATATTTTTTTCATGAGTCAAGTTTATGATCTATGATATGTAGGGTATATTTTTCAAATTTTATTCTCATGTTCTCAAACCCTTATGCTGATATTATGTTGATACCTCCCTTTTTACCCTTATCATGCATCCAAGATTTCTATTTATTATTTTTCCTTTCCCCAGGTCATAAATAAATGTATTATGTATGATATGTCTAAAAAGGGTTCTAGTTATGAAGAACTTAGTGGGAGACGATGTAGTTCATTTATGAACTGGTTGTTCAGGTATCCAAGTTTTCAAAGGTACTAGACCTAAATGATTCAAGCATGGATCATTATGTTATGTAATGAATATTCATTTATTCATATGTGATATTTATGTATGAAAATTATGGGTCACTATAATAACCAATAACATCCACTTTATATAATGGATTGAAATTTGATAATCATGGATCAAAACTTAATTCAAATCCCATTATTTTTCCCAAGAAAAAATATTTAAAAAAATAATTCATATTTATTTCAAATGTTATCAAGAGATGGGGAAAACAAATATAAAAAATATGACTCAAAATTTTCTTGTAATAATTATCATAAGTTTATGATATTGATGAAGACATCATTGTCATGATGCACAATGTGGAGAAAACAATCGTGATAATAATATGCAGTGAAATCAATCGAACTCTGATTGAAATAAAGGTGAATTTCAGAACTAGAAATGTATGATTGATCATAAGAGATGCGTATTATTGATGAAATTTGTGTTGAATATTCATATGTATATGGTCATGAAAAATAAAAATAAAAATATAAAAGAAAGACAAGTAAGATAAAAAAGAATACAATGTAGATTCAGAAGTTATCATCTCATTGTATTATTCACATATATATAAATTGGAATTACAAAGGATGAATAAACTCATGAAATTTGGCCATTATAAAGGGAATTTATTTTTAATTTAAGATTAAACATTATTATCATTATTATGATACCCATTAAATAATATTTTTTAACAAAAATATGGATATATTATTCAAAACAAGGTGGGGTCAAAGTTGTGTAACTAAACTAAAGAAAAATTGTCATAATATTATTATATTATTAATTATATAAAATAATTAATAATTATATTTTAATATGATTAATTTCATTAAAATATATTATTAATTATATATATATATATTAGATAGAGAATATTACAAACTAAAATAAACATATACTCAAACACCCTAGTAGGTTAAGTTTTATCTCACCTCACAAGGAATGACAACCACACAATCAACCTATTTTATTAGTTATGAATTTGGTGGATGAAAACATCAGTCTGAATTCCACTTAGTACTCTATTGTTGATAGTAAGAAATTAAAAATTCTAATATAACCTCAAAAAACTAGATGAGGATCTCAAAACAAGTCATAGATGAATGGATGCTATGACCAAGACAAGTATAGTGATATCCAAGAAAAACATCAAAAACTTACTTTGATATTGAAAATATACATTAATAGACATGGTGAATTTGGTAGATTTATACAACCATTGGTGGTATCCAAGTTTCCCCACTTCTTATAGCACACTCAAGTATCTTTTTCCATCAAGCATGAAAGTTATAGAACTAATTAATTTTGCATCCAAAGATTCACTGGTTGCGCACCCCAAAAATTGTCCATGTATTCTTGGAGATCTTAAATAATTCAAAAGGTAATTGAATAATAATTAAAATTATGGAAATAAACAACCATCCCATGGAATTAACATGCACACAAACAATCAACACAAGGAATTAATTGAAAAAAAAACAAAGTAACTGTACTAATATAACTGGGCTACAATTACAACTATGAACACACAAAATACTCTACCACTAGAAACTTTAATAAGAAGAATGACACTGAAAAAAAATATTGATAATTATTTTGACCTTCCTATCAAGCTAAAATTCTCTTTCTTTCAGATTCCCTAATTTTACAGAAGATAATCATATAGGTTTGAAAGAAGAGGAGGAATCAGTACACTACAACTTATATATAGTGGATCTAAATGTATGTGTGAAAAGTGTCATTTATTTAACCATTATAGCAACCCAACCTTTTATTACATTAATATTACATCATTTTAAAGATAAAAAACATAATAGTATTACACATAGAGGATCCAAAGGGTTTAGTGTCTTGGGAAAACTAGGACCATACATAATAATTACAACATCAAGCATAAATATTTATTTAATTTCTTCTTCTCTAAATTCTTATTGGAACTTGTCCTCTCCTTAGTAAATGTAGCCACCTGAGGATATACATCAAAAGGGGTGATCTAGAAGCTCAGTAAGAGGATATATAAGAACAATATAGCATGGGGTGAGCATAATAATAACATGGGAAAAAGATCATGAACATGAGAGGAAGCATAAATATAAGACTTAAAATGTGGAAATACATAAAAATGAAACATCATGTCTTATAAGTTAACTACCACACATAATTTTGAACCGTGCTATCATATTTTTCACACATCATTTCACATTTACTCAGGAGATTCATCACTTTACCCAATTAATTGGAGCACTGTATAATTCTGGGCGCACCTGTCACATCATAATATTATCATTATCATGCAAGACACATAGAACATAAATAAATGATGAAAATAACTAACACATGGAAAGTAATGGGTTTAATCTCATAAGAACACATTCATAAACTTTTTTTCCCAAAACAAAGAGGGAATAACATACTTGATACAAGAACCATCAACCTTGAATGAGAAGTAAAAGGTGAGTTCTTAAAAGAAGAGTTCTTTTGGAAATCATTTTGTTTGAAATAAACAATAGTGGTGAACATGTATATCCTATAAAAGTAAAGAAAATGATGAAAAAAATGATTTTTAAGGAGTAAAAATATAAAAAAATGGAGTTAAAGAGGTATAACTCGAAGAAAGAAAATTAGGTTCGAGAATTTCCCCTTACCATGTATCTGAATGCTTCCTTCTCTTTAATGTCCTATATAATGAAATTATATTCATTAATTAGAAATAAAAAACCTTGTGTAAATTAATATGGTTCATTATGGTTTCATTAAGTGATTTTATGTGCCTTTTTATGAGTTATAGAGTTTAAAAACATTAATCAGGAATGTTTGTTTTTATGGTTTTCTTGAGTGGTTCACTTGTATTCTTAAATTGAAGTTTGGGTAGAACATGGGTAAACATCCAGAACTGATATTACATGTTATTAATGATATTACAGGATATTGAGTGATCTTATAATGAACCATATTATATCCATATGGATGAATTGTTAGATAAGAATTAAATGATGATTATTTGGGTTAATTTGGGCGGTTTTTCGATCACAATGAACTTGTTTTAATTTATCACTTAGTAATATGGCCATAAGTTATTTCAAGAACTTTAAATAGGAAATAATAAATATAAAAAATTCTGGTTAAACCATAATAATGGTTTCATGACCAGATATGAAGGTAGAAATGGAATAATAAAGCATGTCATTCTTGAAGGTGATAAATTAACACCTCACGAACAACGTTCTCTTTAATCAAATAAAAAGAAGAGGAAAATGGGGTTGGATGATATAATATCCCATTAACATCATAAAATTACATTAGATGTATAATACTAGAGGTAAAATACCATTTTTATGAATATAGGTGGGTATAGATCAATAAATTAACTTGAACTTGAAAGGAAATTAAAGGAGAAGTGGGAGAAAAATTACCTCTTAAATCCTTCTCTTGAGATTCTCCTTAAGGAAGATAGGCTTGGTCTTTTGATGATACCAGTAGCTCTTGAACGTGGGATAGGGGATAAGGAAGGTGTTTGGGTAGAGTTTAGATAAGGATTGAATCTTGAGAGGTGTGAGGAAATGAGGGTGTGAAGGGTGGTTTTTATAGTGGAGGGGAGAGGGGTTTCCTTAATATAAAATTCATTAGCTTATTAATTTCCCCTAAGACAAGGAATAGTGAGTCTTGACTGACCAAGAATAGTAATTTTATCATTTTATCCTGAACCAAGTGGTCTTAAATCAGCAAAAAATCACACATGACTCTATAATTAGCTTATTTAGCTTATTTTTGTAAATTACGGTATTTCACTATTCATAAAAAATTCAAGTATTTCAGAAAAATCCCAAAAATTTACCCCAACCATTTTTCTATGTGTAGAATCCAAAAATAAAGTCCATTTTTCAAAAATAATTTTATAAATATGATTAATTTAATATTTAATTAAAATCATGGCTTATTACTAAAAAACAGTTTTAAAACATTCATTTACTTATTATAAAATATAGGTACATCATACTTTCACTTGAATATTATTTTTATAATATCATAGGTAAGGTTAATATTAATTATGTTATATCACTATTTATAAGGGTATGTTAATATTCATAAGGTTAGGTTACTATTCACGATTTTTTTTTGTTTTATTAGACTCCAAAAATCATCTTGAGCACAACCGTGTTTGTCAGATTTTCAAAATTCCACACACAGAAGTGAAAAACTTATGTTTAAAGGTCACTTATCACTTAGTAGTTCATTATGTTCTATTTTCATATTATTTTATGACATAATTATAAGAAGGTAATTTCCATTGAAAAACTTTGGGTCGTTACATTCTTCCCCCCTTAAGAGATTTCACCCCCGAAATTTCACTTTACACAAACAGGTGAGGGTGTTTCTCCTTCATTGCCTCTTCTGGTTCCCAAGTTGCTTCCTTAAACTTATAGTTCCTCCACAACACTTTGACAAGATGGGTTGTCTTGTTATGTAGAACCTCATCTCTCCAATCCAGAATCTTTACTGGCTGCTCCTCATATGAGATATCATCTTCCAATTACACCACCTTTGAGTTTAGTACATGTGAGGGGTTTGGTATGTACTTACTCAGTAGTGATACATGAAACACATCATGAACTTGAGCCATATTTGGTGGAAGTTCAAGACGATAGGCCACGACTCCTATTCGGTCAAGGATCTCAAAGGGGCCAATATACCTTGGGCTTAGCTTCCCTTTTTTCCCAAATTGCATGACTCTCTTCCATGGAGATATTCGAAGGAAAACTTTATCTCCAACGTCGAACTCCAAGTCCCTTCGATGGTTATCAGCATAGATCTTTTGCTGACTTTTAGAAGCTTTGATGTGTTTTTGGATGACTTGAACCTTCTCTATCATCTCTTGAACAAGATCGGGTTCAAGTAGCTTTCTTTCTCCAACTTCATCCCAACAGGTTGGAGTTCTACATCGCTTTCCATACAGAGCTTCATATGGAGCCATCTGAATACTCAAGTGGAAGCTATTATTGTATGAGAACTCAACCAATGGGAGATGCTGATCTCATCCACCTTTGAATTCTAGAGAGCAGACTCTTAGCATATCTTCAAGCGTCTGAATAGTTCTTTCAGACTAGCCATTAGTTTGGGGGTGATAGGCCATGCTAAAATTTAATTCAGTACTCAAAGCATGTTGAAGGCTCCTCCAGAATTTAGATGTGTACCTTGGATCATGGTCAGAGACAATTGAGAGTGGAACACCGTGCAATCTCACCACTTCTTTCACATATATCTTTACAAGTTGTTCAAGTGAGAGATCTTCCCAAATAGCGATAAAATGGGTAGTCTTGGTGATTCGGTCAACTACAACCCATATCGCATTATTTCCCTTCGATGTCTTCAGAAGACCCGTGACAAAGTCCATAGTAACATTTTCCCATTTCCACATGGGTATAGGCAATGGCTGCATCATACCTTTGGACTTTTGTCGCTTAGCTTTAACTTCTTGACATACCAAGCACCTTGATATATATTCCGCAATCTACTTCTTCATGTTATCCCACCAAAAGTGTTCTCGGAGATCACGATACATTTTGGTACTCCCAGGATGGATAGAGAATATTGAGCTATGTGCATTATCCAATATCTCCTTCTTTATCCCAGGTGATTAAGGCACACAAAGCCACATTCCAAACTGAATCCCACCATCATCGTCGATATGGAACTCTAACAAATTCACTTCCTTTACTGCATTCACACTCTTTTGTATCTCCACATCATCCCTTTGTGCTTCCTTAATCCTCTCCTAGATAGATGGTTGCACAATCATTTGGGAAAGGTAGGATGTATCCCCTGCCCTTATGATTTCTAAATCCATTCTTTGCATATCCAAGAAGATAGGGTCTTTCTCAATCCACATCATGGATAGAGTAGCAGGTTCTTTTTTGCTTAGAGCATCAGCTACCTTGTTTTCCTTTCCAAGATGATAGTGAATAGAGCAATCACAATCCTTGATTAGATCTAACCATATCATTTGATGCATGTTGATCTCCTTTTGTGTGAATATATACTTTAGGCTCTTGTGGTCGGTGTATATGTATCACTTCTCACCATAAAGGTAGTGTCGCCAGATTTTCAAGGCAAAAATCACAGCTGCCAGCTCTAGATCATGTGTCGGGTAGTTCTGCTCATGGATCTACAACTGTCGTGAGGCGTAGGCTATCACATTATCATTTTGTATGAGTATGCAACCCAATCCTTTATTTGAAGCATCACTTTATATCACAAAACTTTATCCAATTTTTGGTAGTGTGAGTACAAGTGTAGTGATCAACCTTCTCTTTATCTCCTTGAAGCTTCCCTCACATTCTTCCATCCAGACATACTTTACCCATTTCCTTGTTAACTTCGTTAGCGAGCTTGAAAATCATGAGAAGTTTCTCAAAAAACGTCGGTTGTACCCAGCTAATCCAAGAAAAATACAGATTTTTGTGACACTAGAGGGCCTAGGCCATTCCTCAATCACCTTTTTTTGAAGGATCCACAGAAATTCCCTCACTTGTGATCACATGTCTCAGGAACGTGACTTGCTTCATCCAAAAGTCACACTTGCTGAACTTGGCGTAAAACTTCTCCTTTCTCAATGTCTCCAACACAAGTCTTATATGTTCTTCATGTTCCTCCTTGCTCTTGGAGTAGATGAGAATATCATCTATAAACACTACCACAAATTTGTCAAGGTAATGTCTAAAGACTCTATTCATCAAATCCATGAAGATTGTAGGAGAATTAGTAAGTTCAAAGGGAATCACCAAAAACTCATAGTGCTCATACCTTGTTCAGAAGGTTGTCTTCTGAATATCTTCCTTCTTCACCTTTACCTGATGATATCCAAAATGAAGATCCACCTTTGAGAAGTATTGAGATCCACTTAACTGGTCGAACAAGTCATCAATCCTTGGGAGAGGATACTTGTTCTTTATGGTGATCTTGTTGAGTTCCCGATAATCGATACGCAGCCGCATTGTTCCATCCTTTTTCTTTACAAAGAGCACTAGTTCACCCCAAGGTGATGCACTAGGGAATATGAACCCTTTGTCCATATTCTCTTGCAGCAGCTTCTTTAATTCCTCTAGTTCGATAGGATCCATACTATAGGGACACTTCGAGATATGAGTATCTCCGGGTATGAGTTCAATTGAGAACTCAACCTCATGATCCCGGGGAATTCCGGGTAACTCTTTGGGAAATACATCACCGTATTCGCTCATTATGGGCATTTCCTCAAGTTTGTCACTCTCCTTCAACTCAACCATTTGGGCGAGGTATGCTTCTTCATAGGGAATCAACACCCACACCATTGAAGGATTTTTAAAAAGAGATTCATGATCTTCCTTGAATTTGTATAGGAGCATGGGATGGTTCGTAATATGAAAATATATTTCCTTTTACCGACATTTGATATGTGCTCTATATAACAAGAGCCAATCCATTCCCATTATAGCGTCGAATTCCACCAAAGAAAGTATTACAAGATTCGCTAGAAGAATCTTCCTATATACGCCAACAGAAGAGGAGTCAAACACTTGGGTTGAAATGATTGCACCACTTGGTGTTTTTACAGATATCTCTACTTCAAGGTTTCAAGGCTTCGATTCTATAGTTCTAGAAAACTTGCAAGATATAAATGAATGCGTAGAACCATAATCAAATAAGACTTTTTCTATTCTTGAGTGAATAGGAAGTGTACCTTGTATGACTTCATTATCATGATCCACCTCTATAGTAGTGATGGAATAAGCCTTACCTTATTCCTTTGGATTTGGTGGCTACTGACACATATTACCCTCGAGAACTCGAGGTTTAGTGCACTGGTTTGCATAGTGTCCTAACTCCCTACAGTTGTAGAATTGAACCATGAGTGGTTCTCTCCTTTCATCGGCTACATTCTCCTTCCTTTTCGTGTCTTTTTTATACTCTTGAGCATGGTGTCTTTCTTTCCCACACTTGAAGCATTTCCCCGTCCCTTTGAGGTAGTTCCCATGGTGCAACTTCCCACATTTTTGGCATGTGGGTTGTTGAGTTTTCTTCCCACTTTTTTCATTAGATCCTCCAGCTTGAAACTACATCTTTCGTTTCTTATCCCCATAGCCATGAGACCATTCTCCAAACTCCATATCCACTTTTAGGGCACATCAAAAAACTTCTTCATAACTCCCAAAGTCTCGAATTTCAAGAGCCTTTCGAAGGTGTGGTTTTAATTCACTAAAGAATTTATCAATTTTTCTATCATTGTTGATAATAAAACCCGAAGCGTACCTTGAAGGCCTTGTAAAATTCACTTCATAGGTTGTGACAGATTATCCTTCTTTTTTACTGAGCTCTATGAATTATCTCTCTATCTTCATGCGAAGACTTCTTGGGAAATACTTGTTAAGAAACATTATCTTAAAGTCTTCCCATTCGATCTCTTAAATTTCCTCCCTTGGCTTTGTGTTCTTAATCAAATCCCACCATTGATCGGCTTCTCTATCTAGAAGATAAATGGCAAGGGTCACCTTCTCTATCTCAGAACAGTGAAGCACAAAAATGATCTTCTCCATGGAGTTGACCCACTGTTCCGCAACTAGTGGATCGGAGGATCCACTAAACATCAGTGGTCGTTGCCGCATAAAACATTCGATAGCCAGTTGCTCCCTCTTTGGTGAAGGAGAATGTTCCCCGTTATTATGGTTATTGTTCATAACCTGAGATAATTGGGTAATCATCTCCATGAAGTTCTGAAATCCACCTACCAAATCATTGGGGATGTCATTCGAGCAATCGTTGCATTGGCCCTCGCACGAGTTGTTTGCCTGATTTCTCCTGGTTCCCACAATTTTCTAAAATAGAAAAGGTTAGAAAAAAAATAAGTAAACAAGTCATGAATACATAACTTATTAATTTTAACAATTTATACTAAAAAAATAACATATGGGATCCCTATGTAAATATTATTTTGTGTACATTTGTACTTAGTCTCATGCTATAGGTTTTCTCTAGGGTTCACTAATCCTAATTCCCAAATTAACTAAACCTTTCCTCTGATACCAACTATAGAGACCCAAACTTTTATTACATTACTATTACATCATTTTAAATATAAACAACATAATATTATTACACATAGAGGATCAAAAGGGTTTATTTTATTGGGAAAACTAGGACCATACAAAACAATTACAACATCAAGTATAAACATTTATTTAATTTCTTCTTCTCTAGCTTCTTATTGGCACTTGTCCTATCCTTAGTACATGTAGCCACCTGAGGATATACATAAAAAGGGGTGATCTAGAAGCCCAGTAAGAGGATAGATAAGAATAATATAGCATGGGGTGAGCATAATAATAACATGGGAAAAAGATCGTGAACACAAGAGGAATCATAAATATAAGACTTGAAATGTGGCAATGCATAAAAATGAAACATCATGTCTTAGCGGTTAACTACCACACATACTTGTGAACTAAGCTAGCATCTTGTTCACACATCATTTCACATTTACCCATGAGATTCATCACTTTACCCAAAGCATTAGAGCGCTGTATAATTCTGGGCGCACCCATCACATTCAAACATTCATATTGCGCTATATAATTCTGGGCACACCCGTCACATCATAATATTATCATTATCATGAATCCAACATAGAAAATAAATCAATGATAAAAATAAATAACCCATGTAAAGTAATAGGTTTCATCTCATAAGAACACATTCATAATCTTTGGGTTCCCAAAACATAGAGGGAATAACATACTTGATACAAGAACCATCAACCTTGAATGAGAAGTAAAAGGTGAGTTCTTAGAATAAGAGTTCTTTTGGAAAACATTTTGTTTGACATAAACAATAGTGGTGAAAATTTATATCCTAGAAAATGAAATAAAATTATTAACAAATTATTTTTAAGGATTAACCATATAAAAAAATGGAGTGAAATATAGAGAACCCGAAGAAAGAAAATTGGGTTTGAGAATTTCCCCTTACCTTGTATCTGAATGCTTCCATCTCTTTAATGTCCTGTATAATGAAATTATATTAGTTAATTAGAAATAAATAACCTTTTGTACATTAATATGGTTCATTATGGTTTCATTAAGTGATTTTATGTGCCTTTGTATGAGTTATAGAGTTTAAAAACATTAATCGGGAATGTTTGTTTTTATGGTTTTCTTGAGTGGTTCACTTGTATTCTTAAATTGAAGTTTGGGTAGAACATGGGTAAACATCCAGAACTTATATTACATGTTATTAATGATATTACAATATATTTAATGATCTTATAATGAATCATATTATATCCATGTGAATTAATCATTAGATAATAATTAAATGATGATTATTTGGGTTAATTTGGGCGTTTTTTCGATCACAACGAACTTGTTTTAATTTATCACTTAGTAATATGGCCATAAGTTATTTCCAGAACTTTAAATAGGAAATAATACATATAAAAAATTCTGTTTCAACCATAAAAATGGTTTCATGACCATATATTAAGGTAGAAATGGAAGAAGAAAGCATGTCGTTCTTGAAGGTGATAAAATAACACCTCACGAACAACGTTCTCTTTAATAAAATAAAAGGAAGAGGGAAAGGGTGTTGTATGATATAATATCCCATTGGCATCATAAAATTCTATTATATGTATAATACTATAGTTAAAATACCATTTATATGAAGATAGGTGGGGAGAGATCAAGAAATGAACTTGAAATTGAAAGGAAATTAAAGGAGAAGAGGGAGAGAAATTACCTCTTAAATCCTCCTCTTGAGATTATCCTTAAGGAAGCTAGGATTGGTCTTTTTATGAGACCAACAGCTATTTAACATGGGATAGGGGATAGGGAAGGTGTCTGGGTAGAGTTTAGAGAAATCTTGAAGCTTGAGAGGTGTGAGGAAATGAGGGTGTGAGGGGTTGTTTTTATAGTGGAGGGGAGAGGGGTTTCCTTAATATAAAATTCATTAGTTTCTTAATTTCCCCTAAGACAAGGAATAGTGAGTATTGAATGACAAAAAATAGTAATTTTATCATGTGATCCTGACCCAAGTGGGCTTACATCAGCAGAACATCACACATGACTCTATAATTAGTTTTTTTTGTAAATTACAGCATTTCACTATTCATTAAAAATTCAAGTATTTCAGAAAAATCACAAAAATTTACCCCAACCATTTTTCAATGTGTAGAATCCAAAAATGAGGTCCATTTTTCAAAAATAATTTTCTAAATATGATTAATTTAATATTTAATTAAAATCATGGTTTATTACTAAAAAACAGTTTTAAAACATTCATTTACTTATTCTAAAATATAGGTACATTATACTTTCACTTGAATATTATTTTTATAATATCATAGGTAATGTTACTATTAATTAGGGTATATCACTATTCATATGGGTATGTTACTATTCATAAGGGTAGGTTACTATTCACCAAAAATTATTTTTGTTTTATTAGACTCCAAAAATCATCTTGAACACAACCGTGTATGTCAGATTTTCAAAATTCCAAACACAGAAGTGACAAACTTATGTTTAAATGTCACTTATCATTTAGTAGTTCATTATGTTCTGTTTTCATGTTATTTTATGACATAATTATAAGAAGATAATTTCCATTGAAAAACTTTGGGTCATTACAACCCTAATAAGATATAACTGAAACCCACCCACCACCCTAAACCATGAAAAATATTTGATCTAGTATCAAGTATGTAGACCTTCCTGTCAGGCTGAACCGTTCTTGTACCCTGATTCCTTGATTTTGAAAGAAGAGGAGGAATCAATACACTATATATTATATAAAATTAATCTAAATGATGGAGTGAAAAATTCCATTTCTTCTCCCCCAAAAAGATAAAACCCAACCCCACCCCACCCCCCAACCATGGAAAAACTTTTATCTAGTAGAAATTATGTAGACCTTCCCATCAAGATGAAACATTTTTGCATTTGGATTCCCTAATTTTGTGAGAAAAAAAGTAATTGGTACACTGTAGCTTATATAGTGTGGATATAAATTCATAAGTGAAAAGTTTTATTTATTTTACCTCGATGATATATAATCCAACCCCACCCTCACCCCCAACCATGAAAAAACTTTGATATAGTAGCCGGTATGTAGACCTTCCCATCAAGAAGAACTGTTCTTGCATCCAGATTACCTGATTTTGCGAGAAGATGAAGTCATACACTGAAACTTATATATAGTGGATCTAAATTCAGGTGTGAAAAGTTCTATCTATTCCCCCCAACAAGATAAAACCCAAACCCACCCCACCCCAATCAAGAAAAAACTTTAATTTAGTAGTAAGTACGTAGATCTTCTCGTCAAGCTAAACTGTTCTTGCATCCAAATTCCCTGATTTTTCAAGAAGATGGGAAATCAGTGTACTGCAACTTATATACAGTGTATCTAAGTGAATGATTCAAATTTATGTGTGACTAATTTCTATACATCCAAGATGAATTATGGATTATTTTTACAAATTATCAAGACAATTTGAATGTGATTACTCAATTTTTAGTAAGTGATGTGTGTTTTGATCTTAAATGTTACTTTTAAATTGAAAAAATCACTTTGAGTCATATCGGGCACATCATAGTCCAAATTTGGGTGTGGTATGAGTCATATGAGGTTTTTTATTTATCTATTTTCATTATTTGGTTTGTGTAGTCCAATACATAAATACCATTATTTAATTGCGTCTTTCTATAACAAATGTTATATTTATAAAAGAAGAAAAATTTATTTCAAATTTTAAAATAAAACCATATATATCTAGTCTGGATACTAATATAATGTTTTTGTTAAATGAAGGTTCATAATAACAACCCTTTAAAACCAAGATAATCGTAGTTGGAAACGTGAGGTGGTAGTAACTGATAGCTACAACAACAATTTTAGCTTAGTTGGCTGATCCTAGATCTACCTCCCCTCATTAAATATTTATGAATATACTTTGTTCCTATATTTGAATACATATTTGACCACCAGAAGATGTATATAATACCCAATTTTTAGAAATAGATAAATTACAATCGATAAAAAACACACATGAAGTTTACCCTTGTTTCATTGACTCGGTGCGGTTTTTCTTCTAATGACCCTTATTTCCACATGCTAAACAAATATTATTTTTTCCCTTTATTACCCCTTGATCTTCTTCTTCTCGTATGGGTGTGAAGAATCTTTGAGCTTAAATATCTTCACTTTCTTGTTACATTTTTCACCATAAGGATGGAAGGTTTTTCATACTTCATGTCCTTATCTACTTGGTGAAGGAGAGTAAGAAGGCCTAGAATATACTTCTAAATTTGGTTCATATTAAAATTTACAAAAAAAACTGGATAATCTCTAAGGGAGTGATGTCAGAATGAAATAGGTTCCCAATTCTTTGGGGAGTTTAAACCTTATAACTTTTAGGTTCTCATCATATCCAATGATCTTGACTATGTGAGGACTATCTAGGGAAACCTCTTCAAGATTACTCTGAAAGATCACCTTGGATATCTCAATCCATTCTTGTCTATATCTCTCCTGGTAAAGACCATAGTGGTTATCAAGCTTTCTATAAGATTCCATGTTTTTGTGAGACTTTAAGAGTTCACTAGACGTAAAAGAAAGCATAAAACATTTAATGTCGACCACATCGCTCAAATGATTTTTATAGACTAAGAACTCTTAATCACTCTAATAATTAATATGTGGATCAATCATTGAGGATTCTATCATGTAAGATTTCCATTCATGGTGTAGCATAACCAAAAGGATTCTAAACCACTCCTGTAAGTTACTTATAGTGAGGAGGTTGTCTTTCTCCAATGTTGATCATAGGGATAATGTTGATGACAAGCTTTAAATTTTATTCTACAATTAAAATAGTAGATTGTTATTACTTTTATTGATCATAAATTATGTGATAAATAATAAAATAATTTGATTTTATTAATTTTCATTAAATCTACAACTATTTTATCAAGTCCCAATATCCCTCACCATTGAACTTTGAATATTTAGTTTCTATGAAATTCTAGTGGCAAGGATCCATATGCCCCTTTGCATAACCCCAATGAGGTTTGGTAAAGCTACTTAAAGGTATTTAGGTTGGAAAGTATTTCCCAAATATGGGATTGTAACTCCTTGATCTATTCAGTAGACTCCCCTATTATGAAATCCCGACTTGGATTACCTCAAAAATTGCCTCCAAGTAACATCAAGTTTAGAAAGGGCTACTTCTATTGATGTAATATGGTTAAGTCAACCCATAACCTTAATAAGAACTCCACATTAAAAGTAAGTGTCCCAATTAGGGTTGGTTAAATATTTAGTTTCAAGGATTTAATTCCTAATAAAGTAATGGAAGGCTAAGTCTGACTTAATATTTAATTAAGGGGATTCAATTAATTATGCATAAATTCTTATCCAGTTTTATCCTTTACATGACTTGTTAATATTAAGTGGATGTTACTTAATTAATTAACCATGATGGATAAAACATTTATTCACAATTAATTTATTTAATTTATCTCTTTTCACATTAATTCATTTATTTATGTGATCATGGTCTTACATCCATAAAATAAATAATTTCATAGATAAAAATAAATAATTAATTAAATGACTCATTCATGATCTTTTTATAACGGTTGATTTAATGAGCAGACATTAAATAAACCTTTGACATAGAATAAATAAGTTATATTGTCAGTCTTGGCATGAGTTATAGCATTCCACGTGTCCACCTGTGTATCACTAGAGTTGGCATCATAATGGTTTTATCTTGAACCACCTCCACAAACCTTGGGAAAATCCATTAATTACTTGTATTTATGACTCAAATGTGGGTGAGGGGAACTAAAGGATTGGTTAAAATGGGATTACATAAATACCTTAGACACACAGTTTCTAAATAATAGAGGGAGGGATGAAATACAGGCTATCACATTTAATTTAATAATAAATAATTTAAAACCCGTCCAAAAAATTAAAACATATCAAGATCATGAATGGTTATACATGAAATGAATACACAAAAGTAACTGGACAACATTCCTTTATTTATTTGTTCTTTATGATTAAGTTGAAAGAGATGACATTAATTAATTAATTAATTAATTAATTAGTTCCCTTTCATCTTAATGATCATCGGAACTTAATTAGAGATACCCATCATTTATGGAATTTATAACAAATAAACATAAGAACTAATAATGACATATTAATTAAAACAAATTAATTGATCATTTAATATTATTTAAAACCATTATTAAATTTTCAAACACACATTGATACGAAAATTAATAAAATAAGGTTTTAATGTTGAAATTTTTAATTTAATGTAATTTTTAAATTTGTACTATAATGGGAGGCTACACTGCTTATACAAACCATCTACATGTAGTGTATCTCGATTTTTGTGTATCCAGGGTACACACTTGGGTCTACGGTGTGTGCCTCATTTGGACTACATGATGTGTAAAAACCAACTAGACATTGCGTGTTCTACTTATCGTGTGTCCCGGAAGCAATCATGGGTCTTTAGCTTGTGTTTCAGACATAATAATTGATTAACTACTTGTTGTGTACACCGCATACACGCCGTGTATATAATAAATGATATAGGTTATCAGTCTCATGTGGTTTTGACCTTGTATAATGACCACACAAATTTCATGATTTATGCCACTAACCCATATAGACTATATGGTGTGTACCCTGATACACACCGTGTATTCTAAAAACCATGTTCTAGGTTGGCCAATCAATACATGACATACACCGCATGTAATTACTACGTGGTGCACTGTGTATCCCTCTACGCATCCATATGTGGTTCACTAGGGTACACAATGTGTACTTCTATGTACACACCATGTAACCCTCTCTTATCGGCAAAAAATTTCCAATTTCTTGATGGTATCTCTAATTGTTCTTCATCCATTCTTAATCCTTTAATAAAATTAAACACTAAACAAACCATGATTAATATGTCGAATCATGTTAATTTAAATAAAATTAAAGAATGAATAACATGAAATGAAAATATAACCACAACTACACATAGATCTATAATCAAATAAATAATTATAAATTTAAATGTGATCCCTTTGATACTAATTTTTGATTTTGAGTATAATGGAAGCGAGTGTTGGTGGGTGATATATTAAAATTTCTTTTAATTATCATTTATCAAAACCATGAGTGAAGATCTTGCACATCAAATTTATAATTAATTTATCTAATATATAAATAAATGAATACTTGGGATTTGGATCTTTATTCATTGATGAATGTTGATCATTCAGAAAGATCCTTTTAGATTGACTTTGTTGCATTGTGATGATCCAAGGATAGAATCCCTCTAGCGGCGATCCACACATGCTCCTATGATCTTTGAGCAAGGATAATTAATCTTTGGGTACAAGCACAGAGAATTGAATGTCTTGTATTGTTTGTTATTGATCATTTATTCTTCAGTCTTGAAGAAATCTTTCTTGTGTTTCTCGTTCTTGAGAGGAAGAGAGGATAATGACTTGAAAGAGAATTCATTGTGCACAATAATTCTCTATTTTGATTGCACTGATTGATGCTCTACACAATAGATATAACTATCTATTTATAGAGCTAGGGTTGAGGTTAAAATAATTATTTAATGTATGTAGACAATTAAATAATATAATAACATTTAATAAACCCCATTACATATAATAAAATAATAATAATAATATTTTGTGGCATGCTCTAACTTTTGTAATAACAAGTATTATTTAACCAACTTGTTAATTAATATTTGTCACCGAACTCAGCTGGTTTCTGTTTGTGATGCTACTGTAGTGAAATTTACTCATGGGATGTTGGTATCTGAATCAAATGTGATTTTTTAGGGTTCTTTCTTAACCCAAAAAAATATTTTTCTTGAAAATAAAAATATTCACTTAGAGTAAAATAAATATTTTTTTAAAAAATCAGTAAATAAATATTTATTAAATATTAAATAAAATAAATAAATAAATTTTATTCAAAATCTGGTGAATAAATATTTATTTAATTTATGTGATCAATAAAACTTGAATAAAAGCATTCCTCAATCATAAGAATAATATTTATTTCATTAACGAAATTCAAATAGAATTTAATCGAGATCAACAAAAAAACTTAGTGTGTGATCCTATAGGATTCATTCTTGTTGGCATTAGGAAAGATTGACTAAAGTTCAATATTAATATCTAGAAATGGGTCAAGGAACCCAATAGAAAGAACATAATGTATCAATGATGAAAACCAAAAATGAACACTCATTGTGTAATATGATCCCTTTATCACAATGTCTCATCAAGAAGAATTCACATCAGTGTCACCAACCTATATGCTTGATATGTCTTTCTTTGAATATCTATAATAAATATGTCATTATACCATGGCTATAGAGTTTAGGGTGACAGTTCTATTCCAACTAAATGGATGATATATCAGCTTCCATAAAGATGGAAGGGAAAAATCCTTCCTCTACTTATCCATTAATGACATGTCAATCATGATGCACCCAATGTACCCTACCTCACAGTGAATATATTTCTTCATGATTTTTATCAGAAAATCTAAGTGTGTGAGTCATGACATGCATTAATTATAATCTTAAAGTCTAAGGACCATGACACATGCTCATATAGAGAAATATTTGATGACACCAAAACATGCAGAATTCTTACTATCGGATTGGTTCTCATAATCTCCCATATTAAAGATTACCAAGTGTGATCTTAATCAGAAGAAACCTCATCATCTTACGAGTACTTGCACCAAAAAATATAAATACTATGTGTCCCATCATAGTGAATCATTTTAATAGACCATCCTAAGTAAACCAAACCAATCACCCAAGATAGCCCATTATGGGGTGGGGTAAAATAAAGAATACAAAACAAGTCTTGTATATAAGAAAAAAAAGATAGTGAACCAGAGTAAAAAGTAAAAAAAGGAAGATACAACTAATAAAAAAGGCTAAACCAGGAATAATGATAATTCTAGCAAAAAATATTCCATGTGAACAATCGTCACCTCCATGAATCATCCTAAAATGAAATAGTGACATAAAGAGAAGATAACATGCTATAAGATTCCCTTCCATTTTGTGTCCTGTAAAACAAGGTCCACAAACACCCAAAGGTATAAGTATGATGTGAGAAATAGATCTCAGTAGAAAACCACTAAAGAATCTATACAAGTTCTGATATAAATAATTCATAAGTTCTAGCTTTAAAACCAAAAAGTTTTACGGGAATTTTAATCAATAAAACAATTTGAAAAAAAATTCTCAAACATTCCTTGTGTTTTCCATAAATTTAATATCATATTTTCTAAATCCAAACAAATTATAGTTATAAAAAAATTAGTTAAAAATACCCAGGTATAAATATACATGTGATCCAACATCTATGAAATACTATATCATGAAATAAACAACTAGAAAAAATAATGAACCTTCCAGTCGAGCTCTATCATATGGGACAATACGTACTAGACACCCACGATCCTAAATAGAAATGTGGTTGGATAAAAATAATATTGATTCATTCCACAGTCCATCAATATATAATTGGTTACCTAATAGTGGAGTCACACACACTAAGGCTACTCGTGTCTCTTTCTTGATGCACCCAAGGTTCCCATTGTGCAATGTTTGTCAATTTTTGTTTTAAAAAAAATTATCAAATTTTTATAAAAACCATTTCAAATCCAAGATAATATGTTTTAGGGTTTGAAAATCTATTTTATGTTTTAAATTAGGGAAATTTACTTTTCAAATCAAAAACCCCTTTTAAACGTGAATCCTTTCTCTTTTCATTTTCAAAACATTGAATTCCATTTTAAATATCCGGTAAATAATAAGAACAATATAAAATTCAAGAAATTAGAAAACTTGTAAAAATACACCTACCTAAAGGATGTATAAATCATAATCGCCCTTGACTTTGGGGATTTGAAACCACAAGATCTTCCTTCGAAAGACAAGGCATGACAACAGACTGAAAAGGATTGATAAAAAAAGCTATCAAATATCTAAAATGCATCCAAACCATAGCCACAACCAAAAACAAAGAACTAGAAGGAACGCTTAACCAGAGAGAAGAAATCCAACCCCAATGGGGATAAATCACTAAATGAAGTGATCTAGATGGAGATAAATTGCTCAAAATCACCTATAGAGGATTCTAGATCGATAGAGGAGGGCTTCACTAAGAATGAATGAAACATATCACTTGTACGACACCATAAAACCAACACTGTGACACTTACATAGTGTATAACCCATTTAAATGTTGTGTAATCCTCAAGGTCCATATATTCCAAAAAATCCATCGCTTTTATTATTATTTATACCATATTTTTATACTCACACAATGTGTACTTGTTGCAAAGTGTGTAGATAATTCATGTTATGTATTCAGTTAAAAAATTCTTCCCAGTAACAAGTACACGATGTGTACTCAACTTACACCTTGTGTAAGCACTTAGAGAGTAGAAGAAAGTCTAGGGAAAAGCTGAAAATTCCAACAAATACATAAATTCACCATTATAGGTATCCTCCCAATTATTGGTTATCAAATAAACATCCAACAAAAGAGGAAACCAAAAGCAATGATTAAAACATACCTAGATGAAAGGTCACGGGGTGTTACAATCTCCCCGCCATAAAATCTTTCTATCCCTAGAAACTACTCAAGATCCTATATCCACAAAAAGATATGGTCACTGCCGCCTCATCAATGAATCCTTCTCCCATGTCTCATGGTGATCCAATCTACACTTCTATAGTACCCGAACCATGGAGATCATTTTATGGTGCAATATCTTATCTCAGTGATCAATAATCTGAACTGGATACTCAACCAAAGTGATATTAGGATCAAGATCAACATCCTCCCATCTAATCACATGGGAAGGATTTGGTATATACCTCTTAAAGTGGGAAATGTGAAACATATCATGGATAGAAGTCAAACCAAATGAAAATTAAAACTAGTAGGACACCCTCCCTAGTCGTTCAATGATCTAAAAGGGGACGACAAACCTCAGTGCTGAATTACATTTCTTACCCAACCGATGATGTTCTCAGTGATGTGAAACCTTGAGAAAAACTTGATCACCAACCACAAACTCCAACAGACAATGATGAAAATCTGTATAAGATTTCTGATGTCTTTGTGCTATGATCAAACACCTTTCGATCAACTACACCATCTCTGTAATCTCTTAAACAACACTTGGCCCAACCAAGTACCATTATCCCAACTCTTCCCATCACAAGGTAGATCAACATGGACTCCCATATAAAGCCTTAAAGGGAACCATAATGATCAAAGCCTGATAACTATTGTTATAGGAAAACTTTACCAAAGGAAAATGCCTATCCCAAGATCCACCAAAATAAATAACACAAGACCAATTCATATACTCAAGAACTTGGATATCCATCCCATTTGTCTGTGGATGATAAGTCATGATCAATTTCAACTGGGAACCCATTGCCTCCTGTAAACCTTTCTAGAACCTAGATGTGAACCTCGAGTCACTATTATAAATAAACATAGAGGGAACCCCATGAATTCCCAAAATCTCTCAGAAAAAAAGTCCCCATGCTTCTCTACTTACTTAGTTTCCTTTATTAGTAATAAATGCACTGATTAAGTGAGTCTATTAATAATCACCCAAAATGCATCCTTCCCACTTGGATTATATAGTAAACCAATGAAAAAATTCATGGAAATTTCATCCCACTCCCATAACAAAATGGATAAAGGATGAAAAAACTCTACAGGTCTCTGGTGTTCCACCTTAACTCTTTAGAAAGTGATACACTATGATAAAAAATATGCAACTGACCACCTCATCCCCAAACACAAATACCAACATCTCAAATCATGGTACATCTTTTTCTCTTCAAGGTGCATGGACCAACATGAACAATGTCCACTATCTAACAAATCTTATCTCAGAGAAAAAGAAACAACCAACCTTCCATGAAAGTAAAAATATGCATTGGTAGATCAAGATAACTTTCTCGAGGTCTCCCCACCATTTAGGATTTCTCCTAAGCATTTTATATTGGTGTATGAAATTTTCTCAAGTCAAAATCACCCATCAAAAGATGATTAAACCTTTATCAAATCTAATAACATCTATCCACCAACCTCCTTTACTCCTAAGATCATCTTGAAAAATAAACTCATCTAAGACCACTATTTAATTGATTTCTTCACTTCTTGGATTATTAATCTTATGATCAGTGCATGAGAAACTAAATTTAATTTCCTAAGGGTATACACAATATCAAAATCAAAATTTTAAAGATACTCAACCCAGTGTCTCTATCACAAGTTCAGATCACTTTGAGTAAAAACATACTTCAATTTTTTTTATTAGAATACACTATAAATCACTCCCCAAAAGATAGTGGATCCAATTCTTGAGTGTGTGCATAAACACCTCTAACTTAAGATCATGGGTTGGAAAATTATTCTCATAATGGTGTAACTATTGTGATATATAAGCCATAAACTATTTCCCCTGCATCAAGGCACATCCTAAACCTATAGCTAAGGCATCACAGAAAACATCATAACCTGAACCTAGTTCTGGGAGAATAAACATTGGTGTTGAATTAAATATCACTTTAATCTCCTCAAAAGATCTCTGAAATTTTTCATCCCACTCAAATTTTACACCCTCGTGGGTCTGATCTCTCATCAGAGATGCAAGATTATATAAGTCCCAAACATACCATCCATAATAACCAGCCAATCCCAAGAATATTTGGATCTCAAACATATTTCTAGTATTTTCCTAGGAAATAACTACCTGTACCTTTCTAGTATCCATTTAGATTCCCCTTTTTAATATCACATGCCTCAGAAACTTCACCTCTTGGATACAAAACTCACACTTAGAATGTTTACCATACAAACAATGTTCTTTCAAGGTTCAAATAATGACATCCAAATATTCCACATGTTCCTCCTCTAAATTTAAGTACCCCAAGATATCATCTATGAAAATAATAATAAAAGATTCCAAGAACAGATGGAATATCTAGTTTATCAAATCCATAGATACTGTAGGAGCATTAGTGAGTCCAAATAGATTTATCAGAAACTCAAAATTCCTATATCAACTCTTAAACGCTATCTTGGCTATGTCCTCCTCTTAGAATATCAACTGGAGATACCCTAACTATATGTCAATATTAGAAAACAAAAATCACCTCTAAGTTGACCAAATAGATCATCAATTCTAGGTAAAGGATAATTTTTCTTAATGGTAACCCAATTTAACTTTTGATAGTAAATTCAAAGCCTGATACTTCCATCCACCTTCTTAGAAAAGAGTATAGGCAAAGCCCACAGTGACACGCTAGGATGAATAAATACTTTCACCTCTAGGTCCTCAAGAAGGACCTTAATTTCCACCAAATCAGTAGGTGGAATTAGATAGGATGGCATATAAATGGATATCATTCTAGGGAGTGGGTCAACAATAAACTCAACCCCTCTCTATGGTAGTAAACTGAAGAAATCATCCAAAAAGACCTCAGGGTATTTACACACAATAGTAGGTAACTGAACAACTAAGAAAGGGTCAACTGTATCAAGAAACATCTTTAACAACTTTAATGATATTATTCTATTATAGAGAACAATAGGCCTTGTCCTTTCTAATCTAGAGTCCCACTCACCCTAGAAAACATGAGTGACCCCATAGGAAAATAAGAATTATGACTGATGGTGATAATAGTCAATTTGGTCCTTCATTCTGATCGGCCAACCCATAGTGTTAATCAAGTCAAAGATGTTAAGATAAAGCACTGAGAAGTCCCAAAAAACCAAAAAATCAGCTATCACCACCCAAAACATGGTGCACTTGAAACTTTGTTCAGACCTCTTTCCCAAAATCCAGGAAAGATCCAACAAGATTGAAATAAGTTCTGAACACAAACCCAACACATCAACTAACTTTAACGATATAAAATAATGAGTAACACCTATATCAAATAAATCTAGCACCATATAAGAAGAGATAAACATCGTACCTCTAACATTAGCTGGTCATGCGTTAGATTCCTCTAGTGCATACTCTACCACATAAATTCATATGGATAGGCACCTAGAAACCCCCCTTGGCATAAGAATGAGACCTGCTACCCTTGAGAGCATCAATGTGAACCTGTGATCCCTTGGTGAAATTGTATTTTACCTTATTTTCTTGGGACATATTTTCATAGAAATGATTTAGGTGGATAGATCATCCCCAAAGATGAAAAGTCCTAGGAGCCTCTATACAATGAGGCCTGGTATGACCATGCCTCCCACACTGGTAGTATATAACCTGTTTCTTCCCTAAAGAATCCCCTAAAACCATTCATTTAGAAAACTAACCACTCTTGCGCTTCCTTTTTTTACTAGAAGAAGCTCTCAGGCTAACCACTGCACCAACTAAAGCTCCACCCAAACCCATCCTTCCAGTTATGTCTTCTTTAGCCAAAGACGCTTTATCCACTAACTCCAAAAAGTCAAAAAGAACAAAAGAACTAGCATCGACAAAAAAAAAACCCTTAGCCCCATCTTAAACCTCCAAGTCTTTAGGTAATCATTGGTGACCATCTCTGGTTCCAGATGAACTAACTCAGAAAAATGGGTGGAGTACTCCAGAACAGTATGCTTCCCTTTTTCCAAGGTCAGAAACTCATGGGTCTTTACTGCATGTAAATCCTTAGAATAAAACTACTGATTCAATATCTTATTGAAATAGATATAGGCAAGAACTTCAGGCAAATTAACTTTCACTATAGAGTCCCACCATCTTCTTATTATCCTTTCAATCATACATGTTGAAAACCCCACCTGAAAATATTCAAGAGTCTTCAAAAAGTTTAAGATCCGTTCAATCTGTTCAATCCACTCCTCTGATTCTTGGGTACCTTTGTCAGTATAGAATATAGGTGGATGCTACTTGGTAGATTTTGATCCATGATCCACTACTCATCTAAGGTTCATGGTGCCCACTAAACCCAGAGTCTAAATGGTATGGATAACTAATTCGAATAAAGAAGGGTCCACTGGAGAATCCACCTATAGAACTTGCCTCACGACTTCCCCTCTCATATTTGGAAGAGATCTTCTAGGTTGAATTTTCTGTTAAACATAATATAATAATCAATCAGTCCTGAGAAAACTCCCAAACCATTGAAAAATATTCTAGAATCCAAATAAATTATTTAAAATGGTAATAATTTAAAGAAATTATGAATTCTACCACAAAATAAAACACCTTTTAGAAAGGAACTGGTCCCTCTAAATAAACTCCCCACTTAGTTTATTCAAATGAACTTGCACACATAAATTCCCCAAACATAGTATATAGGTCAATTTAAATATATTTACCATATAATTTATTAAAATGAACCTAAATACCAGGTCTTGGAATTAGTGAATATTATTTCTGACCACCCATGGAAACTCAAATTCAGTTATGGGAGTGAGAGGTACAAGATCCTTTTCCACACCTATTATATGAAATTCAACAATCCTACACTTTTCTACCCAAGACATAGAACCAACTCAGTTAGTGATAGAACACTTCAGGCTGAGTATCCCCTTTGATACCAAATTGTAATAAACCATCCCAAGTAAACCAAACTAGTCGCCCAATACAGCCCATTACAGGGTTTGGTAAAACAAATAAGACAGAACAAGTCTTGTGTATAATAAAAAAGATACATACAACCAAAGTAGAAAGAAAAAAACAAAGGAAGATACAACTGAGCCAAAAAGGCTAAACCAAGAAGAAAGACGAGTCTATCCAACAAGACTCCATATGACCAAATGTTACCTCCACAAATCATCCCAAAACAAAACAACGACATAAAGATAATCTAGCATGCTACAGTATTCCCTTCCCTTTACCTGTGTCTTGAAAAAAAGTCTAAATCCACCTAAAGGCATAAGTATGGTGTGATCAAAAGATCCCATTAGGAAACCACTTGAGATATATATAAGTCCTAATATTAATAATCCATAAGTTCTAGCTTTAAAATAAAATAGTTTTACAAGAATTTTAATCAATAAAACAATTTGAAAACATTTTTCTCAAACATTCCTTGGGTTTTCCATAAATTTCACATCATATTTTACATATCCATAAACATGAAAATTACAAAACAAAATAGGTAAACATACTCAGGTATAAATATACATGTGATCCAACATCCATATAATACTATAGCAAGCAATAAACAACCATAAACAATAATAAAACTTCCAGTTGGGATCTAGCCTTTGGGAAAATATATACTAGACATTCATGAGACAAAAAAGGAATATGGTTGGATCCAGATAATATTGAGTCCGACCATAGTCCATAGATATATATGCAGTTACCTCCTAGTGATTTCACATACACTAAGGCTGCCTGTGTCTCTTTCTCGATGCACCAAAGGTTCGCGCTATGTAATGTTTGTCAATTTCTATATAAATTCCATGATCATATTTTTATAAAAAAAATTTCAAAGCCAACACAATATGATTTAAGGTTTGAAAGTACATTTTCCATTTTAAATTGGGGTAATTCTATTTTAAAATAAAAGACAAATTTTAAATGAAAATCCATTCCCTTTCCAATTTTAGCACATGCAATTCTGTTTCAAATGTCAATTAAAAAATAAGAACAATATGCTATTAAAGAAATTAGAACACCTGGACAGATTCTTCCACCTCAAGGATGTAGAAAACCTAACTAACTTTGAAGCCTGGGATTTGAAACCAAAATATCAGCCTTCTGAGGAAAATTCATGACTAGTGACTGAAAAGGATTGATAGAAAAATCTATCAAATTTAAAAAACACAGCCATACCATAGCCAAAACCAAAACCAAAGAATAACCAAAATGAACGCTTACCCAGAGAGAATAAATACAAGCCCAATGGTGATCAATTGATGAATGAAGTGATTTTAATGGAGAGAAATTGATCAAAATTGACTAGGTAGGACTTTAGGTTGAGAGAAGAGGGCTGCATCAAGAATGAATGAAACATATCTCTTGTGCGCCACCCTAAAAACCAACACAACGACATTTACATGGTGTGTAACCCATTTTCACATCATATAATCCCAGGGGTCTATATACACTGAAAAAACCATCATCTTTTTTTATTAAAACTAAATTTTTAAACTTACACGGAGTGTACCTCTTACACAGTGTGTAGAAAATTCACACTATGTATTCAGTTTGTGGATTCTACCCGGAAAAAAGTGCATGACGTGTACTAAACATACAAGGCGTGTAAGTGCCCGACGAGTAGTAGAAATTCTAGGGAAAAGCTGAAAATTCAAACTAATCCATTACTTCACCATTATTTGTATCCTCCCAATTCTTGGTGGGAAAATGAACACCTAAATAAAGAGGAAATAAAAATAAAATATTAAAACATACCTAGAAGAAAGGTAACAAGGCATTACAGTTATCCAACCATAGAACTATATTAAGAATATTATCATAGCACATCGAGGTTATCATCATAGTGGGTAACTTCTTTAACCTTATCAATGCGACAAATACTCTAAGATATTATTACGTTAAATCCATGTAGAAAAATGAACAATATTTAATAATATTTTTAATTAATTTTTAATATACTGAATATACATGTAATCAAAGTATATAAAGTTTTTTCTAGGACACTGAATCCAACATCCTCCCACTTGGACTAGATCCATCTGCCTATGAATTTCAGTCCGCTAGACCTCACATGATAATCATGTTTCTATTGAGTCAAGGCTTTAGTCAAGGGGTCCTCCATGTTATCTTCCTTGGAAATACTGCACACTATAGTCTCACCTTTTGATAAATATCCCTAAAGATATGATACTTCTAAAGTATGTGCTTCATCCACTGATGTGACCTTTGGGTCTTTTTTAGGAGCCACCATTATAGTATTATCACAATAAATTATGATATGATCTTTATTTCTAGGTACCATGTTAAGCTCTTGGATGAGATTTTTCATCCATATTGCTTCCTTAGCTACCTCAAAAGCTACAATATACTCATAATATGATGTATAATCTATAACCAAAACCTTATTTTAGATCTTCCATCTCACAACACCTCTATTCAAAGTGAATATGTATACTGTTGTTAACTTCATGTCACCTTGATCAGTTTAGAAACTTGTATGTGTATATCCTATGATGAATAATTCTTCATCTCATCCATAGACTAGGAATATATCCTTAGTATTCCTCATATACTGAAGGATAGTCTTGAATACCATCCCATGATGATCACCTGGATAATCTTGATATCTTCCTACTACACTTAATGCACAAGCGACATCTATCCATGTAAATAACATAGCATATGGAATCCTTTCCATATGCTAACCCAATCGCTAATGCATATGGAATCCTTTCCATTCTATTTCTTTACTCATGCATTTGAGGAAACATTTTATTAGAAATACGAATGCCATGTGACATTGCTAAAAACCCCCTACTTTATTGTTCCATACTGAATCTCTTTAGTATCTTTTCAATGTATGTACTTTGACTTAGGTCGAGAAACCTATTGGATCTATCACAATCAATCTTGATCCAAAAAATATATGCTACCTCAACCAAGTTATTCATAGATAATCATATATTCAACCACACCTTAATAGAATATAATACTGGTATTAAATTTCCAATGAGTAATATGTCATTAACATATGCTATTAATAAAACAAATGCACTCCCAATTAACCATTTTTAGACACAAGGATCGCACTCATTCTTTATGAAAAAAAATTTCATTATGTATTCATAAAAATGAATGTTCGATGACCGAGATAATTGATTTAATCTAAAAAATACATTTTTGTAATTTTTATATATCATTAGAATCCTTTGTAGTCATAAACCCTTTGGGTTGTGTCATATAGTCATCTTCATGAAGGTTCCCCTTAAGGAATAATGTTTTGAAATCCATTTTCTAAATATCATATTCATGGTATGCCATAATGGAAAGTAGAATTATGATGGATTTAAACATTACAGTGGTGAAAAGGTTTCATTGTAGTCAATTCCTTGATGTTGTTTAAACACTTTTTCAATCATTCATGCCTTATATGTACTAACTTGTCCTTTAGTGTCCAGTTTCTTCTTTAATAACCATTTGCAACCAATGATATTTACATTCACTGGGGGATCTACCCAAATTCAGACTTGGTTTTGGTACATGGAATCTATTTCATAATTCATTACTTCTTTCTAATTGAAAAAATATATGCCACTTACTGCTTCCTTGTAGGTTAGCGGATCAATATTATCAACTATTAATGAGTCACAATCCTCAATGACTAGAAAACCCTAACATTATAGTTCTCTAACCTCTATTGTAATCATACATAGTACCTATGTCTCTAGAATAGTTTCTTCTTACATGTGTTTTTTTGGAATCTATCCATATACCAACTCTTGTGTACCTTGAGACATGATGTCATTCAAGTCTATCTCACTCCCACTATCTCTTTTAGTTATGTGCTCTATCTCAAAAAATATGGTGTTCCATTACAATATGATATTTTTTTGAGTGTTTGTATACGTAATATCCCTTTATTTATATGGGATATCCTATAAAGGTACACTTTGTGCTTCAGGGTGCAAGTTTGTTACCTAAAAAGGCCATAACAAATGCTTCCCTACCCCACACATGTAAGTTTGACAATAGGGGTTTCCTTTAATTCCAAAATTATTATGGTATACCTTCTTCTACTTTAATTGGAACTTGGTTTAGTATTTTTGTTGTTGTTTGTAAATTGTATCCCTAAAAGGATAATGTAAGACTCACATGAATCATCATTGCTCTCACTATGTCCAACGAGGTTTGGTTCCTCCTTTCACTTACAACATTCCACTTAGGTTTATAAGTAAGAGTGAGTTGAGAGAGTGTCCCAAAATCATATAAATAATTAATAAAGTATTGATTATGATATTCTTCACCACAGTATGAGTGGAATTTCTTAATCTTATTACCAAGTTGGTTCTCAATAACAAATGCACATGAAGCATCCCCTTGCTTATTTGGTTGGGTGTAGTTTTTCTTTTAGTGACCCTTCTCTCCACATGTGAAACAAACAACATTATGTTCACTTTCTTTACCATTTATCTTATTCTTCTTGGAAGGGTGTAAATAATATTTGGGCTTAAATATCGTCACTTTCCCTTTTAATTTTTTCACTATAAGGATGGAATAATTTTCACGATTTGTATCCTTGTCTACTTGGTGAATGAGAGTAAGAAGATTTGGAAGATACTTCTCAATGTTGTTCATATTAAAATTTACAAGAAGATAGATAATCTCTGAGATAGTGATGCCATAATAAGATTGGTGCCCAGTTATTCTATGAGTTTAAACCCTAGAACCTCTAGGTGCTCAATGTAACCAATGAGCTTGAATACATGAGGTACTACTGGGAACCTTCTCTAAGATTACTCTAAAAGAGAACCTTGGATGTCTCAAACCATTCATGTATATCTCTCTCCTAGTAAAGACCATGGAGGTACTCAAGCATGTTATACGCATCCATATTTTCATGAGACTTCAAGAGTTCACTAGACATAAACAAAATCATTAAACATTGAATGTCGAATGCATCACTCAAATGTTTTCGTAGACTAGGAAATCTTCATCATTCACCTCTTTAGCAGGTAGATCAAGTATTGAGTATTCTATCATGTAATATTTCTGTTCATGGTGTAGCACAACTCAAAGGCATCTAAACCACTCCTGGAAGTTACTGCTAGTAAGGAGGTTGTATTTCTCCAATATTGATTGTAAGGATAATGTGGATGGTGAGATTTCAATTTTACTCTAAAATTTAGAGGTTAGATTATTTGTAATTTTCTTGATTAAAAATTATGTGAGAAATAATAAATTAATTTTATTTTATGAATTTTTATTAAATCTACCACTATTTTATCATTTCCCAAAAACCCTCACTATTGAACTTGGAATTTCTAGTTGCTATGAATTTTATTATAAATGATCCATATTCCCCTTCTCATAATGACAATGAGGTTTGGTCAAGCTACTTGAAGTTATTTAGGTAGGAAAGTCTTTGCCAACTTTGGGCTTAAAGCTTCTTGATCTGTTGAGTGGACTCCCCTATCCTGAAATCCTAACTTAGATTTCCACAACACTTGCCTCCAAGTTACACCAAGTCTATAGAGGGATACTTCTCTTGATTTAATATGGTTAATTCAACCCATAACCCTCATAAGAACTCTGCATTAAAAGTAAGTGTCCCAACGATGGTTGGTCAAACACTTAGTTTCAAGGATTTCTTTCAAAATCAAGTAATGGAAGGCCAATTTTGACATAATATTTAATAGAGGGATTTTAAATAATTGTGAATAAATTTTTATCTTGTTTTATCATTTATATGTATTTTTAATATTAAGTGGATGTTACTTAATTAATTAACCATGATGGATAAAAAATTACACAAAATTCATTTATTTAATTTCTGACTTTTCACATAAATTCATTTATTTATGTGATTGTAACCTTATATCCATAAAATAAATAATTTCATAGAAATAAATAAATAAATGACCCATTCATGAGCTTTATATAATAGTTGATTCAATTATAGGACATTAAATCATCCTTTAAACTAGGGGAAATTACTCCTATTTCTAGTCTTGGCATGAGTAACAACATTCCACATGTCCACTTGTGTATCACCTAAGTTGGAATAATAATGGTTATGTCTTGTACTGCCTCTACCCACATTGGGATACTCCATTAATTACATGTATTTATGAATCATATGCAAGTGAGGGGAACCAAAATACTAGTAAAAATGGGATTACATAAACATCATTGGACACACAATTCCTACATAATAATAGAGGGAGGGATGACACGCAGACCATCATATTTAATTTAATAATAAATGATTTCAAACTCATGAAATAAATTAAATTAAAACATCCAACACAAACATAGGTCTTGTTCAAGTTCATAAATGATCATACATGCAACCAATACAGAAATGTAACTAGCTAGCCTTCATTTATTTATTCATTATTTATTATTAAGATGAAAGTGCTTGTATTAATTAATTCCATAATTAATTCCCTTTCATCTTAATGATCATTCGAACTTAATTGGAGATACCCATCATTTATGGAATTTATGACAAATAAACGAAAGATCTAATAATGACATATTAATTACAATAAATTAATTGATAATTTAATATTCTTTAAAACCATTATTAAATTGTCACACACACTTCTATTCGAATTAATAAAATAAGTTTTTAATGTTGTAATTTTTAATTTAATGTAATTTTTAATTTTTTCCTTTAATGGGAGACTACAAAGTGTGTATTGACCATCTACACAGTGTGTATCTCAGTTGTTATGTATCCATTTTACATGCCTCGGTCTATGGTGTGTGCCTTGGATGAACTACACAGTGTTTATAGACCAGCTACATGCCATTTTCTCTGCTTGTCGTGTGTCTAAGATGCACGCCTGAGTCTTTAGTGTGTGTTTCAGACATAGGAATTGATGAACTACACACTGTGTACACCGCATACACACTGTTTATATCATAAATTCTCTAGGTTGTCAGTCACATGCAGTTTTAATCATGTATAATGACCACATGGATTGTGCAATTTATGCGGCTAACACGTGTAGACTACACAACATGTACACGAATACACGCCGTGTAATCTAAAAAACCTTGTTCCCGGTTCATTGGTCAATATTTGGCATACACCATGAGTAATTACTGCATAGCATGTTGTGTATCCCCCAATGAATATAGATGTGGTGCAATATGGTATATGATGTGTACTTCTGAGCACACGCCATGTTTCCCTCTCTTACTGACAAAAAAATTGGCAGTTTCCTGATGAATTCTTCGATCATTATCTATCTATTCTTAAACCTTTAAGTAAATGAAACATTGAATGAATCATGATTATTATGTCCAATTATGTTAATTTAAATAAAATTAAATAACGAGTAACATGAATAAAAAATCTAACCACTATTTCTTATAAATCAATAATCAAATAAATAATTATAAATTTAAAGGTGACCCCTTTGATACCACTTTTCAATTATGGGTGCAGAAAAAGTGAGAATTGGTGGGTGATATATTAAAAATTATTTTAATTATCATTTCTCGAAATCATAATTGAAGATATTGCATGTAAAATTTATAATTTATTTATTTAATATTTGAAGAAATGAATACCTAGGATTATGATATTTATTCTTTGATGAATGTTGACTGTATGAAAATCCCCTTTCATATTTCCATCATTTCATTGTGAGGATATAAGGATATAATCCCTCTAGATGTGATCCACTCGTGATCTTATGATCTCTGAGCAATGCCACCATATCTCTGGGTACTAGTGTGGTGAATCGAATGCCTTGCATTGTTCATTATTGATTGTTCATTCTTCAGCCCTGAAGAAATATCTCTTACATTTCTTATTCTTGAGAGGGAGAGAGAGGGAGAATTTGATAGAGATTTTTTTGTGTGAAATAATTCTCTATTTAAATTTCACCAATAGATTCTCTACCAATAGACACAACCGTCTATTTATAGAGCTAGGGTTTAGGTTAAAATAATTATTTAATGCATGATGACCATTAAATAATATAATTACCTTTAATAAACCCCATTCCACATAATAAAATAAAAATATTATTATTTTGTGTTTCATGCCAACTTAAACAATAACAACTATTATTTAACCGACTTGTTAATTAATATTTGTCACCAGACTCGATCTTGGTCCGTTCGAACTCCTCTAGTATTTATTGAATACTAAAATAATTTTTTTTATTCTCCAAAATAAATATTTTATTCACAAACTAGTAAATATATATTTATTAAATATTAAATAAAATAAATAAATAAATTTTTTTCACAATGTGATGAATAAATATTTTTTTTAATTTATGCGATCAATAAACCTTAAATAAAATTATTCATCAGACTTGAGAATAATATTTAGTCAATTAATTAAATTAAAATAGAATTTAATTGAGGTAAATGGAAACACTTAGTGTGTGTCACTCTAGGATTATTTCTTGTTGGCATTAGGTGGGATTTCCTAAAGTCCAAGATTACTATCTAGAAATAGGTCAAGGAACCCAAGAGAAATAACTTAATATCACAATGAAAAAAACAACATATGAATGATAAATTTTTTATATAATCTATTTATCACAATATCTCATCAAGTAGGTTTCACATCCATGTCACCAACCTATATGTTTGATACATCATTCTTTGACCATCTAGAATAAACACATTGTTACACCGTGGCCATGGAATTTATGGTGACGGTTCTATTCTAATCAAAGAGCTGAGATATAAGCTTTCATAAAGTTGTAAGGGATAAATCCTTCCTCGAATCATCCATTAATGACATGTCAAAAGTGACACCCCCAACATACCCTACCTCACCACATACACATGTTATCATGATTTTATCAACAAATCTAACTGTGTATGTTGTGATATGCATTAATGATAATCTTAAAATCTAAGGATCATTATACACACTCGTAGATAGGAATATATGATGACACCAAAACATGAAGAATTCCTACTAAAAGGTATTTTCTCATAATCTCCCATCTTGAAGATTACAAAGTGTGAACTTCATGAGAAGAAGACTCATATGCTTACAAGTACTCACACCCGATGATCTAAATGATATGTGTCCCATAATTGTACATAATCCAACCACGGAACTATATTAAGAATATTTTCATATAAATTCAAGGTTATCATCATATTAGGGAACTATTATGACCTTATTAATGCAGCAAATACTCCATAATATTATTACATTAAATCAATGAAGAACAATGAACAATATGTAATAAGATATTTAATTAATATTCAATACATTGAATATACATGTAATCAAAGTACAAAGATTTGATCATAGGACACTAACTCCAACATATTATGCTCTCATGGTTTATGTTATTTGGTTTAATTATAATTAATGTCTTATGAACTTCCAAGATTTGTAAGGGCCCAAATACATTTAGTCTGAACCTTTAAGTGTTACCAGAGATTGTGGTTCTTATAAGAGGCTTAGAGTGAGTCTAGAGGGGTTCAAATATTAAAATATGGAACCTAGGATAATAAATAACGTGTAAGGGGTTTTCACATCATATATGTTCAGTTCATGACTTATTAAGGATGGTACATGAGATGCTTCATGATGTGTATTTATTCGAATTAAAAGGCTAAAGATGATGCAACATTTTGAAAGTGAACCATGCATGCAAAACCTTTAGGGTGTAAAAGAGTATGATAGTGAAAAATTAAAAGTAAATGGAAAAAATAAACACCCAACTAGAAATATGTCCCAACTTGACAAAACTAGAAAGTTAAACTATTGAGAGAGCCCATCTCCTAATCTTCAATCTATGATCATCGTACACAATATAAAGAACCTAGGCATCCCTAAGCTCCTTTTAAGTCACCACCAACATTCCCTTCATCTACATAAGACATGACATGTGTAGGAAAATACCATGTAGGGGTGAGTATATACATACCTAGTAGGACACCCTGAAAGATGATGGGGGGAGTAGTTAGAGATACAATATGAATATAACGATAGTAGATAGTACATAGGAAGCAATATATAGTGAAAGAAAATAGTTCAACCCAAACCAAGAGAGGGTACACAAGGGTCTCAATATAGTGTGTAGATAAACTACACATTGAGTCATTTCCACCTATAGCAGGAGAGTAGAATCATCCAACCATGATAAGATAAACATGGAAAGCACATGGCATACCCTGCACGTCTTCACACCCCATGGAAAAATAGTATCCAAATCCAAGAGTCTTGATATAGATGAATATATATATATATATATATGTGATAAGTTAAAATAATCCCAAATGAGAGAGGAATGATATTTAAAACTCACATATCAGACCAGGAAGAAGAGTCTCCAATAGTTTTAAAAGTCCATCAACGATGCCTGACATCTCACACATCTACCCAGAAGTAACTATCCAAATAAAGCCACACCTCATCACTATTCCACACAATTTAGGGGCCACAATATCTAGGTAGAGGACCCATTCCCGGGTAAAACATTATGGTTACTCTAATAGTCAATTGAGGACCCATTCCCTTTCCATTAGGAAGGTTCCACTCTAATTGAAGAGGACCCATGCCCAACCAAGCTGGAGGGTTCTACTCTAAAATTTGCCAAGAAACCATGCCCTATGTTGATAGGAGGGTTACAATCTAGTTATAAAGGACCCATTCCCAACTCAACTAGATGGTTCCACTTGGGAATTCTTTAGAGGACCCATGCACTGGGATAATAATAGGGTTCCACTCCAGTCATTGAGGACCCATTCCCACCTCGACTAGAGGGTTTCACTCTGGAAGCCGTCAAGGACCCATGACTAGATCAACTAGAGGGTTCAACTTTTAAGTCTGTAGAGGAACCATGACCTATCCTGATAAGAGGGTTCCATTATATAAATTTATAGAAGACTTATTCCCAGCTTGACTGGAGGGTTCCACTCTAAAAGTCGTCGAGTACCCATGCCCAGCTCGACTGGAGGGTTCCACTTGGGATGCCACTGGTGATCCTGCGTGATCACTTTCATTGTAGAGAATCACCTAAACAAGAGATGTGACAAAAAAAATCACATAATATTTCAAAAGACACAACTGAGGTAATTATCACGTTCTATATAGAAAAAAATTTAGGATAGGATAATCATGTGATAGAACCTGAGTCCAAATGAAGGAGATAAAAAACCTTGAAGTTTCCTCAAAAGGATCCAAGTAGTACATGAAGTGTGAGGGGAACCACATGGTGTGTTGTGTCGTCTCACCACCTTCCCATGTCCTTAGTAAGCACATGGATCCCAACCAATATATAAGTACACACTCTGTAGGTGGACTACATGACATGTCCAAACAATCTGGGACTGGGTCGTGTCCTTCTGGCCATGTTCGTGTAATTTGGTACATGACCATGTACTTTAACTTGTATCTATGTACTTTGATACATGGCCATATGCTTGGAAATTTACTCCCACATGGGGTGCCACCCATGTGTTCTGCCACATAGCTCGTCCATCTCGGGATGAGGTATACAACATGTGGGAGGGCTATATGCCATGCCATCTTTATAAACTTTTGAAACCCTAGTTGTCACTACCAAGGGGATAAAAGTTGTGTGTTCATCCTTGTACAAGGAATGTAGTTAGGTTTTTCATAGATTCTTAGATTCATGATCTATGCCTCAAATCTTGCCTCACTGCTTCAAATCTATCCCTATCTCCACCAAAGAATAGTGGATCTAGAATCAGACGGTGGATTCCAACCCTCTAGTGTCAAAAAAACCTGAATTCCCGAATCCCCACATGTGTCGTCCCACACCGTGAATGCTTGGGATCCTCCTATCTTCAATGATTCATCCATCGGTTGTTGAAACAATCACCCAAAACATGCAATGATCCTAGATCTGTGCCTAATTCATTGATCCATCCATCTTTCACAAAACCATTGTGATTCTGGGGGTCTAATCGGGCTTGGTACTTCCCGACAATGTCGAACCATGATCACGAGGTCCAACTGGTGACAAACATGAAGAAATCATGGGGGAAATCACAAGAACAAATTTTTAATCATTGTTTTCCAAGCTTTCTTGGCCAACGATCAATAAAAGCAATTTTCAAGTAAGAATCAACTAAAATAATCTAATTTAATTGATATATGAGCACATTCTCAAGCCATAATTAGCAAATATCAAAGAAAGTGATCAATCATCTCAAAAAATTTAATCAAAAAGGGCGTAATCCATGGTTTTATGGGTCCTACCTCAATATTGGATCATTCTCCATCTAAGAATGAACTAGAAAACGATCGAAGGAATTAATTGCATTCATTATTTCCTAATATGATCTGGTCTAGTGTTTCGTCATCATCTGAGGTGATTCACCAATGGAAGGAGGAAGGAAAAGCTCTTAATAGATCCTAGGATTTTGATGCTAACCCTAGGAATATCTCCATGGAGGTATTCTTATATAATTTTATTTTATTAAAAAATGAATGAATGAATGAATTAAATAATTAACTAATCCATTGAAGGTATCTCCAGTGATTGAGGTGTCTAAATTCCCCATGATGAACCATTTTACATTTTTCTTATAATAAACAACATGTTCCAAACTCAACCATGGTATCATATTTCTGATCCCAGCTTCTTTTTAATATTTATGTCATTTTATTTAAGAAATTGTGTGCGCACAATATAAAATATATTTAATACTTTTATAAAATTAATTTCAGGCACACCAGGTCTCAAAATCGCATTCCATCTCAGCGCCTAACTTTGGAAATATATATAGAAATATTTAAAAGTATTATAAGAAAAAAACAAATCTCTACATAATTCCCTCATTCTATATTTTTTCCCTGAAAAGAAAAACTAAACAAAAAACTTGGTATACTGAGCCTGCATCTGGCTCTCATACTCCCAGGAACTCTCCAACATGTTCTTGTGTTGTCACAACACGTGAACCAAGGGTATGGTCCATCCACAAAGGGTCATATCCTATCGATCCTCAATCACCAATGAGTGCTCCATAAAGGTGGATCTATCCTTGATATCCATCTCACCCTATTCAATGACATTTGTGGGGTCATGAATGTATCTCCTCAGCTATGACATGTGGAATATTTTGTGCACCCACTCCAGCTATGGGGTTAGGTCAAGGTGGTAAGAATCCCTATCAACCCTCTACACTACCTTGAATGGACCAATGAACCATGAGGATAGCTTTCCTCCCTAGCTAAAACTCTATAGTCCTCATCATGGGGAGACTATCAGGAAAATGTACTCTCTTTGGTCAAACTCCAAGGGCCTACCACGATGATATTTATAAGATTTATGTCTTCTCAAGGTCTTCCTCATCTACTCACGTATGACCTAGACCTTATTCATCATCACCTGCACCACCTTTGGGCTCACAAGATATTTATCACTGATCTTTTTACATCACAAGGGTGACCTTCTGGGTCTCCCATATCAGACCCCAAAAGGTTTCATGTTGATGGTATAGTGGTAACTATTATTGTACACAAACTCTACTAAGGTAAAGCGATCCTCTCGGCTCTAGCTGAATTCTAACATGTAATACATCAACATATCCTCCAACACATGGATAGTGAACTCGGTATTCCTATAATTCTGGGTATGAAAGATTGTACTCATCCACATTTGGGTCCTAAATTTATCCTACATATCTCTCCATAATAATGAAGTATACCACACATCACAATCAGAGACAATCGTTGAGGCTACCCCATGATGGCGAACAATCTCTCGTATGTACAATTTCCCCAAATTCTCCACCAAACTCTGGTCCTTGATAGTAAGGAAGTGTGCCGACTACATGAGTTGGTCAACTATCACCTAGATGGTGTCGTGGACCTTCAATGTTCACAAAACACCTATCACAAAGTCCATGGATATTCCATCTCACTTCCACTCTGGGATCTCAAGGAGATGAAAAAACCCTGAATAAACTTGGTTCTCATACTTTACATGATAATAGGTAAGGCACCGAGAGACGAACTCAGCTATGATTTATCTCATGATGGAACACAAAAACTACTAATGAAGGTATCTATACATATTCCCCTCATCGATATGTACAACTAGGGGAGAATTGTGGAACTCTCGCATCAACTCCTCCCGCATCGGGACCAGGACCAACATCTGTCCCTAAAAATGGATAACATGATTACCTCCTTCAGAATATCCATATGGTAGGTACCTCATGTATATATAGTCAGATATGAACTCACATTCATTGTATCTAAGTTTGTAATCTCATATGCTCGATAAGAGAGGGTGTTAACACCACCGACATAAGAAAATTTGTACCCTCCTACTCCACTAGGGTCTCTTGTAGGGTGACCAACTGCTTTGAAGCCTCCTGCACCAAGTGACCATGGGAATTACTACTAAGAGAATTTGTTACTATGTTTCCCTTACCTAGAGTATAAAATATCTTTTAAGTCATAGTCCTTTAGGAACTCAAACTAGAATCACCATCTCAGGTTCAAGTCCCTCTGTGTGAAGACGTACCTAAGACTCTGATGGTCTGAGTAAAGCACAAAGTGCTCTCCCAGAAGGTAGTGCCTTTACATCCTATGGGCGAAGTCTACCGATTCTAGATCTAGGTCATGATTCAAATAATTCTTCTTATGGGGTCTCAAATGCCTCAACCTGTATGTGATAACTAGTTGCTGCTGCATCAATACGTAGTTGAGCCCAGCTCCTAAGGCATCACAATACACTACATACTCTACACCCTCCTTTAGTAGTCTAAATGTCAGATCACTTACCAACATCGGCCTAAAATCCTCAAAATCTCTCCAGAACTGCTCAGTTTAGGTAAATAGCTGCCCTTTCTGCATCAGGGTGGTCAAAGGGGCTACAAATCTAGAGAAGGTTTTCAAAAACCTCCTGTAGTACCCTACCAAACCAAGAAACCTCCACACCTATGAAATGTTCTTGGGTGGCTCCCAAGAAAGAACCACATAAATATTTTCCGGGTCCACTGCTAAACCATTCTAAGAAATTACATTCCCCAAAAAGTGAACCTTAGGAATGTATAATTGTAACTTTTAGAGTTTTCCATAAATATGGTTCTCTCAAAGAAAATATAGAACCATCCTCAAGTGCTCTGCATGTTCCTCCTCCAATGTAGAGTAAATGAGTATATTTTCAATGAATACAAACAAAAACTAGAAAAAAAATCAATGGAAAACCTAGTTCATCAAATCTATAAACATGGTGGGGGAATTTTTCACACCAAAGGGCATCACTAGGAACTCATAGTGGCTGTAGTGACATCAAAATTCAAGATTTGGAATATCAGACTTGAGAACCCTCAACTAGTGGTATCCAGACTAGAGATCGATATTCTAGAACCACCTCATGCCTCATAATTGTTCAAAGAGGTCATAAATCCTAGAAAAGGGGTACTTTTCTTTATCATGTCATGGTTTAGGCGATAATAATCCACGTAAAGTCACAAGATCTTATCATCCTTTTTCATGAACAACACTAGAATTGCCCAGAGGGAAACAATGGGACTAATAAAAACCTTGTCTCAAAGGTCTCCAACTACAAATGAATCTCTCAGATCTTGGTAGGGGCCATCCGATATGCTATATAAGATATTGAAGCAGTCCCAGAATGCATGTCGATGCAAAACTCCATATCCCACCTCGAAGGTAGTCCCAAAATGTTCTCAAAGAATATGTCCATATAATCCTCTCTGAATGAAGGAGACCAGATGCCTGAAGAGCCTTCTACACCAAGGGATATACTCAACAACTGATGGATGATGGGTTATATCCTCCTTCTCACAAAACCCACTTGCCCTGCTTTAAGGTCTCTCTCACCAAAAAAAGTGAGTCTCATCCCATTAGTGCATAGGAATCTGAATTATCTACGGTGATTGTCAATCTGGGCTTGGATCATGGAAAACCAATCCACACCCAATATGATGTCATAGGGTTCTATCATGACGAACAAAATGTCCCATGTGAAACTCTCTCCACTAATCTATATCTCTCACTGTCGGAAGATAAAAGATACAGAAGAAGTGTTCCCTATAGGAACCCCAAGATGAATCAGCTAGGCTAGAGCCTCAACTAGAAGCTCCCTCTCTTGAACCAGGAGTATAGAGATGAAATAATGACTAAAACCTATGTCTACTAATAATGAATAAATAGTAAAATAAACATAGATAATACCTCTAATCAGATAGTGCGCTATGGGGTTATAAGCCTCCAGAGCATGCAGTTGTCCATGGCTGTGGCTACTGATTCCCTAAGCCTAAAGTGGTCCACTTGGTGGTGGTGGTGGTAGAAGGATCTCATAACATCATCCACTTCCCATAGCTCCTCCTACTCCTATTCTAGTTCCATCTCTCTAGGGACCACCCTATCCTTTCCGGGGAGATCTCTAATCATGGTATTGCCTCAACCGTGGTGGTCTGTCAGCTATCTGTCTATAATCCTAGACAAGTCTGGGAAAGCATTCTCACTCTATGTGACCTAGCCCATAATAATAATAGCACCATCCCTCTTCGGGCTTCCTTAGCAGTATGTGTTATCCCTAAACCACATGATCATGCACCTGAGTCTAACCATGAAAGGATCTCCTACACTAAGATCCCACTGACTTGTTCCTATTAGCAACTACATACGACTTGGCCTTATGATGCCCACTGCTATCTCTAGCCACCTGTAATATATTTGATAGAAAGATCTCTATCACTAGTGCCTAGTATAGTACCCTAACATCAAAATGGCGCTATTTTATCACATATTTATCTGCAAAGTCCTTTCTCAAACTTCTATGCTTGGAAGTATCCATGGAGGATCATGTCAAGGAAGTTCCGGGTAATGTTTATGAACCTTGTATCATACTCAGCCGCCATCATCCCTCCCTAATGCAACTTCAAATTCTCCTAAATCCAAAATGAATGCAAGAAGGAGGGGTAGTACTTCTCACATAATAACTACTGGAAGTCAGGACATGAGAGTATCGACTCATCATTCATCTGTGTGACAAGACTCCACCAGTTCCCAATTACTCCATGGAAAAGGATAGTTTCTAGTACAACCACCTGATCCATCACAATCAAAATGATACTAAAGATATGGACCACTGACTCTAGCCAATCCTCTTCTACCTGGGGATATAGCTCACCATGGAACCTCAACAACCTCTGCTATTAGAACTCATGGAGTGCGCTTAGCTTGTGCGTATCCTCAGTCTTCTCTACTGGAATGATCTGCTACTCGATATGTGGAGGTGCTACTACCTTCCCACTTAGAGGAAGGGGCTCATGGGATGGACCCTAAAATGAGGCCTCGTCGCTCATCGAATCATCATAACAATCCAAAACTGGTATCATGGTGGGTTTTAATCGCAAAGGCATCTTGAAAGTTTCAATATGCACCACAGTCATATGAGAATATACATATATCAACAATGGGGACCTGACTCAAAAAGGACAATCAAATACTCAATCCTATATGATTCATTTAAAATTGATCCCTACAACCAATGTCTCAGTATTCCAAGTTGAAAAGCAGGTAGTCAAGATCCCGGTGAATGGATATATTAGCCGCCCACACCATCATTGGACTCCCTGGCCTGAGGGCTTCACTTGAAAGACTTTGACATTGTTTTCCTAAACCCAACAAAATCCTCATAATGGGACTAGTCTGAACAACATTCCAAATAATGAACAGCTCTGATACCAATCTGTCATGACATGACCCAAGTCAAGGCTCAAGCTGCGACCACCCCAAGACCACCCCCATAGGCTAGGTGTGGTGACAAGTTCTGAAAGAAATATACTAAATGGGAGGCATTTTCTTAATAACTTGTACACACACACCAAACCATCTTAATACAGAAGTGAAGATAAATAATAATTAAAAAATATTTAATAGATAGAAATTGAACCAAGCATGAAAAACATCTAGGGTGTGCAAACTGAAATGTAAAGTGAAAAAATATATGCCCAACCAAAAACATGTCCCAAATTGAAAAAACTATAAATGTAAATTGCTGAGAGAGTGAAGATTCTGATCTCCAAGATACAACAACCATATACGGTCCAAAGAACCCAGGTATCCCTAAGATCCTCTAAAGTCACCATCGAATTACCCGTCGTCTGTATAAGACATGATGAATGTGGGAAATCCAATACTGGGGTGAGTATATACATACCTAATAGGATTCCCCAAAAGATAAAGGGGGAGTAGTAAGAGATATAATAGGAATAGAAAGAAAATAGATATTAAAAATGATGTAAGATATAGTGAAAGAGAATTGCTTAACCCAAAAAAAGAGAGATTAACCTCATCTAAACACAAGGGGATCAACACGGTGTGTAGATAAACTACACATCAAATCATTTCCACATATATAAGAAGAGTATACTCATCAAACCATGAGAAGCTAAACATGGAAATCAAGTGGAACACCCCATGAGTCTTCACAACCCATGAAAGGAGAGTAGACAAATACAATAGTATGGATACAAATGAATATATATATATATATATATATAAGCTTAGTAAAAATAATCCCAAATGAGATAGAAATAGGATCTCCATATCACAGCTCATCCTAGGAAGAAGAGTTTCAAACAGTTCCAAAATTCCATCAATGATGCCCAACATCTCACATGTCTTCCCAAAGTAACCATAAAAAACAAGACATACCTCATCACTATTATGAATATTCTAGGGAAAAAATATCTAGGTAGAGGACCAATTTCACGTTACAATAGGAGTGTTCCAATCTGATAGTCGATGGGGGGCCCATGCCTTTCCCAGTAGGAGGGTTCAACTCTGCTAGTAAAGGACCCATGCCTAGACTAATTGGAGGGTTCCATTATAAAAGTCATCAAGGACCCATGACACATGGTTAAAGGAGAGTTACACTCTATTAATCAAGGAACCTTGCCTAGTTCAACTCTAGGGTTCCACTTGGGAAGTCTATAGAGGACCCATGCCCTATCCTGACAGGAGGGTTCTACTTGGGAAGCTGTTGAGGACCCATTCCCAGCTCGACTGGAGGGTTCCACTCAGAATTATATAGAGGACTCATTCCCTATGCTGATAGGAGGGTTCCACTCTAGGATTAGGTAGAGTACCCATGCCCATCTTGACTGGAGGGTTCTACTCTAAAAGTCATTCTAGAACATATGCTCAGCTCGACTAGAGGGTTCCACTCAGGATTCCATAGGTGATCCTATATGATCACTACCATTGTTGTGCATCTTCTAACTAAGACCCATGCCTGGAACATTTAAAATTACATCTCAAAATCAACAACTGAGGGAACCATCACGTTCTACATGAATAAACACTCAGTATAGGTTACTCACAGGCCAAAATACAAGTCAAAATGAAAGAGATATGAAACATTGATGTTTCCTCAATAGGATCCAAGTAGTACACGACGTGTGAGGGGACCCACATGGTGTGTGGTCTTACTTCACTGTATACCCATGTCCTTAACCAACACATGGCTCCCAACCCATGTAGATGTACACGTCATGTAGGTGGACTACACAGTGTGTCCAAATAATCTTGGACCGGGCCGTGTCCTTATGGATATGTTCATGTACTTTAGTACATGACCATGTACTTTACCCCATGTCCATGTAATTTAGTACATGTTCAAGTCCCTAGACGTGTACTCCCACACAGGGTTTTGCCTGTGTGTTCTAGACATGGCTCATCCATCCCAGGGTGAGGTACATAGTGTGTAGAAGGGCTACACATCGTTCCATCATTATAAACTTTTGAAACCCTAGTTTCCAAAACCAAGGGTATACATTCCATGTGTTCATCCTTGTACATGGCGTATAGTTGGTTATTTCATATATTCTCATATTTGTGATCTACACCTAAAATATAGCATCACCACTTCAAATTCGACCCTATCTCCACCCAATAATAGTGTATTTAGTGTCGGTCGGTAGATTCTGGCCCTCCAGTGGCTGAAAAATCTAATTCCTAAATCTCTAAATGCATTTCCTCACACTGCGCATACCCTAGATCATTCCATATTCAATTATTAGACCATAGGTTATTGAAATGATCACCCACAACTCACAATGATCCCAGATCTGTACCTGATTCATCGATATGTCCATTTTTTGCAAAACAATTGTGATTCTGGGGGTCTGATCAGGCTCGATACCACTTGAAAATATTGATATGAGACCATGGGATACAACCAATAATGAAAATAAAGAAATAGTTATATAAAAGCACAATAATTAAGGTTTTAGTATCATTGGACAAGAGTTCTTGGCCAACAATCAAGAAAAAAGATTTTTGGGTTAGAGACAATTGAAATAATTCAATTTAATTGTACAAGGTCGCATACTTAATACAAAATTATCACAGATCCAAGAAAGGGATTGATATACTCAATCAATTTTAGAAAAAATATGTAATATAAATTTTTAATAGTACTACTTATACATTGGATCGTTTGTTGTCTAAGAATGTAGCCACCAATGATTGAAAGAAGTCGTTGCATTCACTGCATCCCGATCTACTCTAATCCTATGTTTTATCATTTTCTGAGGTGATTATCTGATGGAAGTAGGAAGGAGAAGCTCTATAAATATCTCAAGATTATGAGGGAAACCCTAGAAATATCTCCCAAGAAGTATTCTTTTATAATTTCAGTTTAGGTAGAAATGAATGAATTAATTAATTAATCCATTGAACGTACTCCCAATGAGTGAGGTGTACTAATGCCCTATGTCAAACCATTTTAGTTCTCACCTAGGATAAAAAATGTGGTTTGGACTCAACTGTGGTCTCATATTTTTATATCATAACTTCCATTTAAGAGTTATCCTATTTTTTTAAGAAATTGTGTGTGTGCAATATAAAATATATTTAATATTTTTATATAATTAATTTTGGGCACATTGGGCCTTGATATCGCATGTCATCTTAGTGCCTCATTCTAGAAATATATATAGAAATATTTCAAAGTCTTAAAAATAAAAAATAATTTATCTAAATTGATGATTTATTCGATTAGCTTAAAGGAGGAATTTAGTTCTCAAATATCAATTTGCGGTCATAATATCATCAGATGTTGGTGAAGGATGAGGATATCCCAAAGACTACTTTCTATTGATATCATGGTCATTATGAGTTCATTTTTATGTCATTATATGTGATTAATACTCCAAATATGTTCACAAGGTTGGTGAATGTAGTGATCAGAGCATTCCTGGATAAGTTTGTGGTGGTATTCATCAACGAAATCATTGTGTTCTCCACGTCTAAGGAGGAGTATGCAGAGTATCTATGTTCCATTTTGGGATTTATTTGTCATGATAATATGTTTGATATGTTGATTAAGTGAGAGTTCTGGTATTTTTAAGTCCTTTACTTGGGTCATGTCATATCCCTACAGGGATTGGTTGTGGATGCTTCGAAGATAGAGGGGATTGTGTCTTGGGTATCCACTAAGATAGTGGTATAGGTGAGGATTTTCCTTGGTCTTATAGGATATTATAGTAGTTTTGTAGAAAATTTATCTAAAATTATGACTCCTTTGAAAACCTTGACCCAGAAGCATTAAGAGTTATTGTGGACTGACCAATATCTGGAAACTTTTGAGTACCTAAAGGAGAAGTTGTTTAGTGCTCCATTCCTTTGTTTTCCTACAAAAGGAGTTTAGTTTGAGGTTTTCTATGATGATTTGCATATATAATTAGGTTGATTTCTAATGAATTATAAATTTTTTGTTTATTATATACATCGTTAGTTATATCCCCATAATCATAACTATACCACCCAGGATCTTGAGTTGGAAACAGTTGTGTTTACGTTGAAGTTATGGTGACATTACCTAATCGGCGAGCATTTTATGGTTTTTACTAACCATAAGAGACTAAGGCATGTCTTATCCTAGTGTGACATAAACTTTTATTGATGTTGGTGGATGGAATTCTTACAAGATTATGACTTTGAGATTTCATATACTCTAGGAAAGGGAAATGTTGTGTTAGATGCATTGATCATGAGGTCACATAGTGATGTCCTGTGTGAATTTGGAGATTCTTTGAGAGTGGTGTAAGAACTCTCAATGATGCATCTAGATATGGTAGTGGTTGTGGGTAGAGTTTTTCTTTTCCAGATGAAAGTGCAGTCGTCTTTGGTGCAGCAGGTGGAGGAGTCCCACTTGGGGGATTTTGAGGTGTAGGTCTGAAGAGACCGATTTGTTTTTGGTGATTCCCTTGATGGTTGGTTTGAGGATAGACAACACTAGGTGTTGTCTCATGGAATAATTTTCGTTATTTTGATGATTCCTGAGATGGTTCTTTATGAGTTCCACAATTCACCTTTGGCAATACATCCTAGTGTAACAAAGATTTACTGAGATTTTAGAGGCCAGTTTTGGTTACCTAGGTTGAAGCTAGCAGTTGTAGAGTTTGTTTCTCGATGTTTGGTCTTCCAGAAGGTGAAGGAAAAGCACCATGTTTCTGGTGGTTTGATCTATCCATTAAATGTTCCCCGGTGGAAGTGGGAGGACATATCGATGGACTTAATTATCGTTTTACCTTGATCTTAGTGAGGCTATGATGTTATATGGGTGGTAGTGTATTTTTTTGATGAAATCATCCCACTTAATAGTGATTAGGGATTTGATCTCGATACATGTTTTTTTAGGAAGTATTTGGAGGTGGTGGTGTGACTCCATGGTGTCTTGAGGGAGATAATCTCTGATAGATATCATCACTTTACCTCTAGGGTGTGGAGAGGTATCCAATATTCTTTTGTTTCTCACTTATGCCTTAGCACTACTTTTCATCCATAGATGGATGGTCAGATAGAGTGGACCATCCATACTCTTGAAGACATTTTGTGCTCTTGTGTACTATATTTTGGAGGTTCATGGAAGAGGAACCTACCCTTGGTTGAGTTTACTTACAATAATATTTTCCAATCCACCATTGGTATAGTTTCATTTAAAGCTTTTTACGAATTACCTTTTCATTATACATTGTGTTGGATTGGGGTCGGAGAGGCAGAAATTCTCAAGCCAAAACTGGTACAGAATACGATAGAGATGGTTCAGGTAATTCATGAGAGGATGAAGGCAGTGAAAAATCATCATAAATCCTATGTTGATCATAGGAGGAGACCTATCGAGTTGTAAATTGGATAACACATGCTCCTGAAGGTGACTCCTCATCATGGGTAGTGAAGGTTTGGTCATGGGAGTACACTTTCTCCCTGGTTTGTTGGCCCTTTCAAGGTGTTGGCTCATATTGGATCTATATTGTATTAGATATAACTTTCCCTAATAGATGAGCTGGATACAAAATATTTTTCACATGTTACATATCCATCATTATCTTTATGGTGACTCTCATGTCATCGATTGGGGAGAGATAAATGTTGAAGATAATGTGACCCTCAAGGAGCGGCCTATAGAGATCCAGGACCTCCAGAAGATGATGTTTTAATGGTGTGCTATTTTCTTGGTTCATGTATTATGGTGGCATGGTTTCATGGAGGAGATTACCTTGTAATGTGAGTCTAATATACACATTGAGTACCCCATGCTATTTGATGTTTGTATCTTATTTGTAACATTATTCCCTTGCATATGTTAACCTTTATAGTTTATGATATGGTTTCCTCTTATTTATTATAATGATTTTAATCTCATTTGAGTGTTGTCTCCTTAGAAATAGTTTTTAGTAGTTTTTTTCTATTATGTGTTTTTGTGATTATTTCCTCCGAGTGAGGTGGTTGAGCTCCTGAGATGGAGAGATCTTTGAGAGGTATCTCACGGGGTGGCTATTTGAATGACCCCCTTTTTTCATTTTCTCTATGGGTTTAGTTTTGGATTATTAAGGTCAAGAATTTTTTGAGAGGTATCTAATTTAAGGGCTTGGATCCATGTAGCCTGACACTTAACATGTTACCAGAGCTCGTGGTACTTGGAGGAGGCTTAGAGTTAGTCTATAGGGGTCTAGCTATTAAAACCTAGAAGCTGGGAGAATACATGATGTGTAAGGGGTTTTCACATCATGTATGTTAAATTCATGGCTTATTGAGGATGTTTAATAGCTTTCTTCATGATATTTATTAATTTAGATTAATAGTCTCGAGATGATGTGTTTTTTGGAAATATATGAAACCTTATTATTACACGATGAGTAAGGGTTATATGCTGTGTAAATCCCATCTGCAGTGTGTTTATAAAAGGTGAAATGCTAAGTATTTTCTTCAAAAACACATGGACCTCTCGAATCCAGGTGATATGGTGACCCTTTTCTCAGTATTTGGGATTACTTCAATGGGGATCAATCCTTGGCCTTCCATCTTTTATTTGTGGTAATCTGTGGTGATCTAAGCTCTATTTCTTGAGGTTCCTTCCTCGTTCAGTCCCATTTCCTAATTTTTTTTCTGTCCATGAAATGGAATATCATCTACCATGTTTATAATATGTTTTCCTTTATTTTTTAGTTCATTTTTACCATAAAATACTTGGATGGGTACAACTTCTTACAGGAGAGGTAATTTGGATCCGCAATATTGGTCCATTATTGTGTGAAGAACGTTAACACCTTTGAGTTAGGGGATTAGTTTCTTCTCTATTTATTTACATACAACCATAAATTGAAAATGTTTTAGTCCCTTGAATGGAAATGGGATTAAACTAATAATTTTTTAACTAGATTAATGAACAAATGTGTTGTAGCGATCATATGTTGATGCTTTATACCATTATAGCATGTTGCCTCTTGTTTTTCTAGATAGTGTGATATCTATAATATGATTTGTTATGATGTTGTTATGATTAGATTAGAACATTAAAATTGGATAATGAACAAAAGGTAAAATTTATCAATAATTAATTGTATTTATAATTAAATAAGAGGCATGCTGTAATCCCTTGTTTGTTGTAATTTGATATTGATCAAATTGATGCAAGTATGCATGTTTAATTAATTTTTTAACAAAAATAAATCTTGATAATTCTTGTTGATAATAATAAAAGGAATATTAATTTGATAATGGTACTTCTCTTGGTCTATTGGAATTGAAATAAATTCTAAGAGCATGTTTTTCCTTTGATAGATTGCTATAGCTTGATAGCTTAGGTTTCCTGTAGTTGGAACACGTGATTAACAAATCGGTTAATTCAAGATGGAATAAGAACCTGAATGTTGAAAAAGGTGATTGTTAGGGACTAAGTTTATTGTTTTCTTGAGAAGTATGAGTGCCTTTTTTTGGGAGTTGTGAGAGCTCATTTTCATGTGAAGGCTGAATGTCTTGTTTTGAGGGCCCAGTTGTCCTTTGGTTATGCTTGTTTGTTCTGACTGCTTTTGGGATGTGATCCTTGGATGGCTGAGCTTGGGATTGGTGTTGTGATATGTGGGGTGGGGAGTCCCATATGTTATGTGATATAGGTATGGATGATGTGATATGGGTGGGGATACCCAGATGATGTGGCATCAATTGACACCTATGCTGGTGAGATGCATTCTGATATGCATGTGGGTGTCAAGGATGACACCAGAGATGATAGAATTGGTTGAAACTGGGATTACTCATTTATGTGATGCTAAGATCTAGGATGATAATTGGTGAATCTGTTTAATCCTAGATGGTTGGGTTTCTTGTTTTATCTGCATTCTTTTCCCCACTTCTTGGTTACATGTTTCCTTTTGGTGGTAACTTATGATTATTTTCCTAGAGTACCTGAATATGGAATGATGATAATAATGAATAAATAATTCTTAACCCATGGTGTTAGTTGATGTTGTAATGAAAATGTTGAAATATGTTAATCTTATTAAACTATGGACTCGGTTTGAATTATTCCTAGAGGGCATGAACTTTACATTATTGATCAGAGTAATGTAATGTAATGTGGAATAATGATAATGGTTAATCAATAGATGATGAATTAATTAATGAATGGGAATTATAAAAAGAAAATAATGAATTTAATGCAACTCTTTAAAATTAATGTATGTTTATAGTCTATTTGGTCTTAGCAGTAGTAGTCGGGAGTCCAAGAAATGTTAACTGCAGTTGAGTCTAAGACTAGGTTATTCCCATAGTGTGGTTCTAAGACATATTATATCATATATATTCTATGATTTCATATGTTTCTCCACCCATGTTGTTTATATCAACTAACACCTAGTTGAATCTGGGAGGGTTTCTTCCCCAACATCCTGGTGGGAGGATAGATGGCTAACTACCCCCTCTGGGCTCTCTCTCTTCTTTTAGTAGTCACTTGTTTTGGTATGTACAATGGTTAGTTTTCTTATATGTGTGTGTAGAGGGATAAAATGTATTATGATTATTTCACACATATGTATTACCAAATATATTATCCAAAGGATTATTATAGGTATGATGAGTATATGTTGTGATGGCTTGAGGTACATACTCAGTGTATGTGTTATAATGGCTTGAAGTATAATACCTAATTTATGATATGTGTCATGTAAGCTGTGTTGGATTCCAGAAACTACTTGGTTAGTATATATGGTGATGTGATATGGGTTTATGTGATGGTGTGATGTTCAAGGTTCCTATTGTGATGCCTTTCCTAGGTTTGTTCGAGTTGTATTACTTTTGGAGAGAGATGGATTAGGACGTGTAACATTGGGGTAGAGAGGAAAACTAGTGGAAAAGTGGGAGTGAGGTAATATTGATGTTTCATTTATATATTGTATTCTCTCTTTTATGTAATACTTGGTGATAGTTTTCCATTATGAGGATGAGAACTTAGTATACCTATTTAAGTGACAAGTTAGTTTAACTTCTATTCACTGTGTTTTAGCATGATTTCTTTATCTTTTCTATGAGAGGATTTAGGGTGGATCCTACTGAGTATATTGTTATGCTCACCCTATATATATATATGGATTTTTTTTTCAAGTCAGTGGAAGTAAGTTGGAGATTATTCTGGATATTACTAGCTCATGGTTTTGTAGGAGATATTTGGGCTTCATGGTCAATGTCATCTTTACCTTTTTGGTACTTTTAGTTTTCCTTTCAGTTGTTGTAGTACTGTATAGAATTGATTATTTCAATTGGGATTTCTTTATATATGTGTGTGTGGGTGTGTGTGTGTTTGATCAGGTGTTGATTTGAGTACCCTTATTATCTCTATCTTCCACATTTTTCTCTTAGAGGGTAATGCCTCCCATATGTATGATTATTATACCCTTGGTACTAGTCGTTAACTAGGGGCATATTGGAGGTAAGACTTGGGTAGTCACCATCTCTCTCCCTAAGTTGTGGTATCTTTTTGGGGAGGGGGTTGTGAAAATATTTATTCCATGACTTAATCTTATGTTCTATGATATACAGGGTATGGTTTTCAAATGATATTCTCATATTATCATACCTTTATGCTCATGTTATGTTGATATCTCCCTTGATTACCCATATTGAGAATCTGAGAATACTATTTCTTATGTTTCCTTTCTGTGGGTTATGAAGAAAGGTATTATGTATGATATGTCTAATAAGGGCACTAGTTATGAAAAACTTAGTGGGAGATGATGTGGTTTATTTATGAATTGTTTGTTTATGTATCCATGTTTCCAAAGGCACACGACCTAAAAGATTATGGTGTGGATTGTTATGTTATGTAATGAATAATAATTTATACATATGTGATATTTATTTATTAAATGTGTGTGTCTCTATAATAACCAAACACATTCACTTCATATAATTAATTGAAATATGATATTCATGGGTCAAAACTACTTTCAAAGACCACTATTTTTCCCTCGACAAAATATTAAAAAATAATTCATGTATTTTTTCAATGTTATCAAGAGATGGGAAAAAAATATAAAAAAATTAGAATCACATTTTTCATGTAAGAATTATCTTAATTAAATGATATTGATAAAGATAGAACTATTGTGATGTGCAATGTGGAAAAGATAATCATGCTGATAATTTGTGGTGAAAGCGATCAAGCACTGATTGATACCATAAGGAATTTAAAAACCGAAAATGTATGATCGATCTTGATTGATGTGAATTGTTTATGAAATGTGTTTTTAATATTAATATGGAAATGGGGATGATAAATAAAAATAAAAATATAATATAAAGACAAGAAATAGAGAAAATAATACAATATAGAGCCAAAATTCATCATCTCATAAATTTTTTTTCATATATATAAGATAGAATTCCAAAGGATAAATAAACCCATTAAAGTTGACCACAACAAAGGGAATTTATTGGTAATCAAGGATTCATCATTATTATCATTATTATGATATTCATTTAATAATATCTCTTAACAAAAATATAGATATATCATTCAAAAAGATAGGGTCAAATCCCCATTACTAAACTAAATCCAAAACAAGGACCAAAGTGGATAGGATAAATTGTCATACTATTGATATATTATTAATGATATAAAATAATTAATAATTATATTTCAATATGATTAAATTATTTCAAAAAAAATATTATTAATTTTATAAATTCACACACATATATATATGGTATAGAATATTACAAACCACAAACAATACACTCAGATACTTCAGTGGGTCAAGCCTTATCTCTCCTCACATGGAATGAAAATCATCCAGTTGACCTATTTTATTAGCTATGAATGTGATGGATGAAAACAAAAATACTCCAAAGGCCACTAAGGATGAAAGTGTTGACAATGAGAACATAAAAAATCCAACATAACCTTAAAAAATTAGATGAAGAGATAAAAACAAGTCATAATGTATGGAGGTTGAGACTGAGACCAGTGTATTGATATCCTTGAAAAACATCAAACTCCTTTGATAGTGATAATATAAATTAATAAACATGGTTTATTTGGGAGACTAATACAACCATTTTTATAATCTAAGTTTCCCCCAATTCCTAAATCAAGCTCAAGAAACTTATTATATCAAACATTAAAGATATAGAACTAATTAATTTTTCATCCAAAGATTCACTGGTTATGAACCCCAAAAATAGTCCTTGCCTTCTTAGAGCCCTTCATGAATTGAAAAGGAAACATAAGAATAATTAAAATCAGGGAAATAAGAAACCAACCCATCAAATGAACTTGCACATAAACATGGCATCACAAGAAATTAACCGATAAAAAATAAAGTAACTTTATTGCTGGAACTAGGATATGATTATAGCCATGCACACACAAAAAAATCTACCACTAGAAACTTATAATAACCTTGAAAAAAAGAAAAAAATAACTTTGAAAATTACTTAGACCTTCCTATCAAGCTGAACGCTTCTTTCATCCTGATTCCCTGATTTATTGGAAGATAATCTTATATGTTTGAAAGAAGATGAGGATCGGTACACTACAACTTATATACGGTGGATCTAAATGTAGGAGTGAAAAGTTCCATTTCTTCTCCCCAACAAAATATAACCCAAACCCACCCCCAACCATGAAAAAACTTTGAATAGTAGCAAGTACTTAGAACTTACTATTAAGATGAATGGTACTTGCATATGGATTCCTCGATTTTATGATAAGAGGAGGAATCAGTAAATTTTAGCTTATATACAATGGATCTAAATGCATGATTGAAAAGTGCAATTTCTTCTTCCCTAGAAAGATAAAACTCAAAACCTACACAAAATACTTAAATTCCTTAGAAAGGTCTATGTAATTAATATTAGATCAAAGTTTTTCATGGTGTCATGAGAGGGATGAAGGGATCCCCCATAACATAGAGATGTTAGGGATTGAGAGTGATAGAGGAAGACACCACTGAGGAAAGGGGATGGAGGAAAGGTGAGAGGTGTGGTAGGCTTCACTTTGGGTCACTCATAATTGCAGAGTTGAATAGTGGGAGAGAGCAATGTAGAAGGATATGTCTTGGGGAAACACTATTGAGGGATGAAGAGTTACCCTCTAAACCAAGTTAAAAAGAGAGTTTATACCTTAATAAAAAAGAGAATCGACCCCAGCCGGTTTAGATAATAATATTAATAATTTTATACAATAAAAATATCTAGATTACTAACTAATTATATTGATATATATATTATTAATTATATATATATATATAATAGAATTAACTATTAATTAGATTTAAAAATTATTAATTATATTTAAAAATATATTATTTATATAAATGATTTAATATTTTTAAAATATATCACTAATTATATAAATGTATAATTATATTAAAAAAAAATTATATTTACATACAAAAATATTTCAAATTTATATTACTAATTACATAAATGTAAATATTGATTTGATTTATTATGTGTTGTATTAAAAAAACTATTCATTATTATTTATATTTAATTTATTAATTACATTTTAAATTGTTTTTTAATTATATTTATAAGAAAAATTAATATTATAGTTATATAAATAATATTTCATATTTGACAAATGTATCACTAATTTAATATTTTATACCAATAATATTAATTTTGTTATAATTTATATACAAATTTATATTAATTTCATTTTAATAATATATAAAAAAATATTTTGAAAATTACTAAATTTCTAAATATACGTTTATTTAATAAATTCATTTACAGATTGAAGTCATGCTTATAATTATCTCCTTTAGTGACATGGCATCAACCGCTTTTAGAGGTTACAATTGCCTCATCACAAAATCCTTTAGAAACTATCGATGATAGTTATTAATGGTGTACGTATGCATGGGGAATTATTGGTGGTTATCTTGGAATCTTAGGTATCCAAGGATACAGGATATTGTGCCTACCATGCATGGAAAATTCATGGTGGCAGAATGGTGTTAAAGGTGTCAGTGTGACATTGTTTGAGGTTGTCAAAAGTTAGGGGTGAGGGGTTGAAGGTGTTGGGAGAAAAATATTTTTCCACACCCTTCTGTTTCTGGTCATGTTGACCCCCCCGAGTGGCTAACTTTAGACACACATTATCATATTGTCCCAACTCATTGCAATTAAAAAATCTTACTATCAAATTTTTATTATTTTTTTAGTCATTATCCTTATAGTCACGAGCCATGTGACCGATATTTTCACATCGAAATAATTTCCCTGATTTTGAGAGACCTTCCCCAGGGTGATTCTTACCACACTTTTCATAAGAAGACAAATTAATTTTCTTACCTCCAAATTTATTAGATGAATTATTACTAAATACCTATGAACCTAACTACTTCTTATTTTTGTCATCATAAAGAATATACATTTCAAAAAACCCCAACTTAACTTTTTCATCATAATGAACAAGTTTCTCATAGATTCTACACTATCATAAATCCAAAGGTCTTCATAAAATTGGTTTCAAACCAGAGTAAAATCTATTAATTCTACAATCAATGTCCCGAACAAAATTCAGTATGTACTTAGCCAATCTTTTAAAATTGGATTCATATGAAGCTAAAAAATCTTCATCCTTCTACCTTGGTTCCAGTAATTGTTTCTCCCTTCTAATTTGAACAGTATTAGGAAAATATTTTTCTATAAAGAGACTCTTAAAATCATCAAATTCCATAACATCAAGATCATCTTTTTCTTTGGTATTCTTAAATAGAGACCACCATTGATCAAATTCACCTTAAAAATTATAAACAACTAGGGTTACCTTTTTGAATTCCAAACATTCCATGACATTGAATATATTTTTCAGGGCATTGATCCATCATTCCGCTACCACTAGATCTAAGGTTCCACTAAAAGTTGGAGGATGTTGCCTCATAAAATGATCAACTACCGATATATTTATCTATGGTTGATTTGGATACTCCCTTACATGGATAACACTAATATTTATAGCTTGTTTCAAATTAATTGTTACTATGAATAATTATCCTATTCTGATTTCAACCATACTAGGATGCTTATTTGGAAGGTTGTTTTCCTATCAATGCCTTCCCACCATAGATCCCATGTTTCCTCTATAGAAAACCATTCTGAACAGACATATCTTTGATAAAGAAACATGGTAATATTTATATTATATATCATTTAAACTTAACCATAAAGTGAAAAATTATTTATGGGTATTTTATTAACATTATCCTAAACCCTAAAGTTATCTAAATCATCCTTGGATACCAACTGTAAGGACCCGACCTTAAACATTACATATTCTAGTAAATTTAAACTAGAATTCAAATTATTACAATCCTGAGGATATTTTAGGTTTAGAGTTTTCGATAATTTGTACTAACTCATACATGGTAAACCAATACATTATAAGTGGACACCTATACTCAGTATCCATTTCTTTCATAAAACAAAAGTCTTAAAAAACATGGTTTCTCTTCATGTAAAATCTTCAAAATTTCCCCCTTGAACTCATCCTTGTCCCTACTATTCCTTAAAACCATGTGATTTTTTTTAAACTTGGGATGAGTATAAAATATAAATAAGGTAAATAAAATAAAGGAAACTATTAGTCCAATGAAAACCCATAAAAACATTTTCTAAAAAATGTCTTTTTACCCCGAAAAAATGAATTATCTTTTCAAAAAATGATCATTATATTACCTTTTTAAAACCAATAAATTTTTAATTTAAATCATTCTAAATAATATAAAATTTAATTAGGTAACTTTTAATATCATTTTCCATATCAATCTTACAAATTGAGAAACCAATATGTTCAACCTCCAACTTTGGAGTACCTAATGCATTATATGTTATAATGTAACCACACATCCTTGGTTTATCACGGAACCACCCATCATTGGTTTATCATGTAACCTCCATAATTGGTTTATCACATAACCACCTATCATTGGTTTATCATGAAACCACTCTTCATTATAAAAAATTTCCAAGAACCATGACATAAACATAAATAATGGAATATTTCATCATAAACACACTCTTTGAATAAAATGAACTTTTATCTTTGAAATCATTCATTTTGAAAAAATGTGAACATACAATGAATAAAAATTCTTTGAAAGTAACTATAAAAACTTGTAAGGTAATCTTAAAAAATTAAATTGACATGAATTTAGGAAATTATATTCATTCTATATATATAAACAAAATTATTTTTTAACAAGGAACTTTAAAAGAGGATTTTTAAAAGAAAGTCCCTTACAAATATCATATCATTGAAGTGTGCATCAATAAAATTAATTGATTATGTGTATTAACAATAAACAAACATAAAACAATTATAAATACAATATAAGATAATACAAATTCATTTTACACATAATCTTATCACTACATAATCAATAAGTATAAGTTTAACCCAATGAATGGAAACTGGGATAAGAATTACCTTACCTCAGGTATGAATTCCTTAAAACATGTCCAAACCTATTTTATAATAGATTAAAGAATGTTATTAATTTATTCTAAAACTATATTAATATTTATAACACCTTATATGATCTTTTTATTACATATTTTCACACATTTATTAATAATATTTCATTATTTTCATTGTTTTGGATGCATTCATTTCATGGATTCATGGTCGGTTCATTTGGGTATAATTACGGATTTTCTTGTAAAATTAAAATTAAAATATGAAATATTATTAATTAAATTACATAAGTATAAATATTCCCATTTATAATTTATATTTATTACATGAGGATGACTCATTTGATAAAATGTTAATGATAAATGTTTAGTTTATTTTTCCGGTTCTTCCAAACATCACAAACTAGTTCCATTTTATTTAATATTATGTATATATGTTAGTTATTGAACATAAAATATATTATAATATACCTATTAAAATTTTATTTAACCGTAATAATAGTTTTATGACCATCCTTAAAGGTGGCATTGGAAAACAAAAAATCATTATCCACAGAGATGGTTAACTGCCATAATTTAGACAATGGTTTTCTTTCTTTGAATAAGAGGAGATGAGATATGAAATGGACAATAGATATTCCATTATAAATATAAAATTATAGCACATACATGATAGTAGAGTTATTATTCATTTATTTATTAAGTGTGTGAGGATAAAATAGAAGAAGAAAAGAAATTAAGAGAGGTGGTTTGAGAAAATTACCTCTTGAATATCAACTCCTTGAAGGACCTCTTAAGGAACTTGGAATTAGTACTTTGGTGAGACTAGTATCACTTATATGTGGGTATAGTGGATAGAAGAGGGTTATTAAGATATTTTAAGAGATTTAAGTCTTTTTAAAAGAAAGGGGGTGGTGAGGAGTGGTATTTATACTTGAGGAGGGGTTGTTTTAAGTGATTAAATAATGATTATTTTAAATTTAAAGCCGACCACATTAGGGTGTCATTAATTCCAACAAATTATATTGACAATTATTGTTTTAAAAGATGTTTTTGGTTGAGAAACAAATCAACCACCTATTTAAAGATTTATTTTTTAGGTATTTTATGATTTTACCTTTTGACTTTAAACTGTTTCATTATTTTACCTATAGTGAGATAAATCTTTTCTTACCATGGTAATTTTTTATGTCTAAAAATGAAAATTGTAACAACCTGAACCCGGAATCCCAAAGTCAGTGCATTATTACATATCATTAGAATTATCACAAAAGATCAATTCTTGAAAGACCTATTAGTTTAGTATCCTTGTAAGTACTATATACATTCATAATGTTTACATTACATCATAAAATGGAAAACTACGACAACATTTTTTCCATATAAAATACTGAGATCCCATTGAATATCCCTACAGGTCAGTCATAATATACTTCTTCACATCCTGGAAAAAATAAAACATATAAATGGGTGATCTCAGATGCGCAGTAAGGATAACAAATATAGCGAAAACTTTCACAAATAAGCACAAACATTTAAGGCAATGTATTAAACTAAAACAAAAGCCTTTTCAACATAAAATTCATCATAATATGCAAAATATAAATCAAAATAATGCCATTTACTTACTCACATGGATATTCTTCTAGTAGAATAATCACATGCAATATCAATATCCACTTTCATAATGATGGAATGCATAATGCCAGACTTTCATAACCACATAGTCAAGGCCTTGTGCCAATACTACAAATAAGATTTTGTCAAGGCCTTGTGCTAAGACACTATTTTGTCTCGTGAGACCTACCGATTCATCTAGGAGATATAGAGGTCTCCACCCGTCACTTACTAAGTCCAATGCATTCCTCATGTGAAAAGTTTGAATCATAACATAAACATTCGTATTAAAACTAGCATACAAAATGTCAATACTTTATCCACAAACCATGAATGGTATAAAAATAGCACATCCACAGTCAAACATAAATCATTCAATACAATATGGAAGATTGTATTGTAACATATTAACCTCAATTGATAATAATGAAATATGTTGACCTAGATGAAAATAATCATCAAAACTATTTGAGAGAAATATCCCCCTTTTTCTTGAAAACATTTAAAAGTCACACTATTTGTCTAGAAGTCATTTAAAAATACATTTTTGAATCAAAGTGTCCCATACCACTTTGAAACTTTTAAAAGGAATTTTAATTTTAAAACTTTAATGTCCAAATAAATAAATCCTTAAAACCATTTTCAAAACATGGACAATAAATGAGAAAGATTTAGAATAATAAATCTTTAGAACATTTTAAAATGATATTTTAGTTAGATTTCCTAACCAAAAGAGAGACACTTGAATACAAATAATTGAGGAAATAAAAACTTTATAATATCATGGGAATAAAGGGATTCATGATATATTATGTCAAAGTACATTGTATACACCATATAAAAGTGAATTGGCATATAACAACAAAGATGTCTCAATGGAATGTTATTTCAGATGAAATCTATTAAAAAGACTGTATCCTTAGGTTAAGGATAAATAGATGACATAATTATGTGTGACAAATATAAATACACTCAATATTATTGGATATTAATTTTAAATCAATCAGATTACATTTAAACATATTCTTATAAAAACAACCCCAATGAATTGGATGTTTAACTCAATAAATAGAGATTGAGTTGAAATTACTCTTATCAAGTTCATATCGATGACTTGAGAATTTATCAATAGAGTGATTATGTGTATCAAAAGTATATCCACATAAATGGGAGTGTAAATTACTACACAAATAATAAATAGTGATTACACACATAATCATGGGTAAAATAACCAATAAAGTATGCGTAAAGCCAAATGAGTGGAAATTGAAATTGAAATTCCCTTATCAATTTGGTAACTTACGAAACATACATCCCATGAAAGATGGATCATAAAATGAAGATGTAATTACTAATAAATTAAATTATATTACAAAAATAAAATCATTGGGCAGTACATACACCACACAAAAGGAAATAGTGGCAGTATGACATGAATCTCATGGAAATATGAAGTGAGATGAAAACGCTTACTTCGTTGTAATCAACCGAGTCGTATGGAAAAAAGATAATAACAACCAAATGAATCACAAAATAACATGAATATAAATATAATAATTATAATATATATATCAAATGATAGTACACAATACACCACATTTAATAAATAATTGCCGAACAATAGAAATCTCACGGAATTAAAAGTGAGATAAGAAACCCCTTACTTTGTACTTTTTTGTGGTAGAGGGTAGGTTAAACTCCTGTATAATGGTGAAATAATTGTTATTAAATTATACAAGAATAATATACATTAATACGATATCATATATGATCTTTTAATATTGCTTTGTTAATAATATTTTAGTATTATCGTCGTTCCAGGTGTTAACTGATTTGTTTTCCTTTATATGCTTTGTTTTGTAAGTAGTGTTTTTCTTGAATAGGATGTATTTTATTCATATTTTTAATGATATTAAGTCTTTAAACATTATTTTTAATCATATAATTAAAATTTTTCTTGAATGCATTACGATGGGGAATGAATCTCAATGCGTTCGTGAAGACGGTAATCCGTACGTATGCACGAGCGACAATATCATTATTTTGATATTAAAATAATATATAATTGGATGGTATATCAAATATAAAGGATATTTATCATTTTATATTTATTATTTACATCAATTACACATCATTATTATACCCATCCAAATAATAATTTATTGAATAACAATTACACCATGACGTGGAGAAGGTAAGCCGTACGCACGCACGTATGGTGACATATCATTCAAAGGATGGATAGAATAATTAATATGGTTGTACCATATTTATAATAATATCAAATTATATAGAAGATATTGGAGTTATTATTTTATAATGGAAACAACAAAGAAAGCGGAAGTGGAAGAAGAAAAGAACTTGAAAGAGGTGATGAAATATTTACCTCTTCTTCGGGTTCTTCCTTTTGATTTGATCAAAAGGGCTCATTAGGGTAAATTTATGACTAAATTAAGGCCTCTAGGATAAATGGAGGATAGTTGAAATGTTATTTAGGCAGGGGTTGGACAATCCAAATGGCTTTGAAGGTGTGAATTAGAGAGAAGGGGGGGGGGTTCCCTTTTATAAGAGGGGTGAGGGGCACCTTAGGAAAAGCTAGAAATATTATTTTATAATAAAATCATTTTCGGTTTATAATGGATAAAAAATTAATTATTTAAAGGATAAGGTGGGTATGAGTCTAAAATAACTCAAAAAATAGGTTTTAGACAGGTTTGGGTCACTATATTAACTTTATATTTTAGATTTAACTCTTAGTTAAATAGTTTGACATTTACCATGTCTCTTTGTATTTTTATATTATATGGTTCATAAACTTACTATATACTTCCAAGCGTACCCCAAGTGGTTCATTAATGATAATCATATCATTATATAAGTCTTTTGTCTGAAACTTAGATTTTTAGGAATATAATATCAATTAATAATATAATATTTGTTTAAAAACTCTTTTATGTCAATTTTGACACTATTTGGTATTTTGTTTTTTCTAAATTCATAACAGCATTATTACTTCTAAAAAAATTCATCTAACAAACCCTAATATGTCATATTAACCTAGAAAATTAGTATAATTTATAAAAAGTCACAAATTACATTTATTTGAATATTTATAATATCAATTATTTTAATATTTCATTAATTAGGTAATTACTACATCATCATTGTGTCATAAATAAATTAAATTATTTAATGTCTAAAAAATATATATAAAATAACATTATGTAGAAAATATTTTTATATTTCTAATTAATATTTATAATCGAATTTATCTTATTTATAACCCTATATTAAAAATGGTTTAGTTATTATTCTTTTAATTTGACACTTTTAACTCTTCTTTGAATTAAATAATAATAAATGTCCTAATCTAATCCAAGTGGACCCAAAGGATTATATTTTATTCCTAAGGTTTTTTTGTCGAATTACACTTATCCAATAGAATTATGACATGTGTTAGGGTAATAATAATATCATTTTTACCCTTAATTACCCTATTTACTTTTAACCGTGGTAAATAAAAGTCAAAATTTACTATTCACAAAAATTATTTTTATCTTATTGAACCACATTTTATTTAATAATATCAACCGTGTCTCTCAGATTCTTGAAATTTAATTCACAAAAGTGGTAAAATTAAGTTTTATTCAAATTTGAAAATTCTCCTAGGAGGTGGGTAAAAGACGGTTAAAAAGTTCAATAAAATTTTTATATATCTAAAATTATTATAAACTGACTCCAATTAATTGCATTGAACTTATATAGGTATTATGTATCTATTTTAGCCTAAAATAAATTTAAATAAAATAAATAATTATTTAAATAAAAAATTGGTTTTAAACTATAACTCAGTGTTTTTCACTATTCATCAAAAATTGAAAGTTTTCAGAAAAATACCAAAAATTCATTCTAAGCTAATTTCGATATTCTGAATCCAAAAATTAAGTCCATTTTGAAAAATAAAATTTATAAAATTTTAAAAAGTGGGTATTACTATTCATAATGGTTAGTTTGATTGGCCGCGGTGTGTTAGAAACTTGAAGTTGCGTACAATGCAAGCTATTACATTATTCAAAGGAAAACGTACCGTGGAAGCTTGGGGTGTTACATTATTCCCCCCTTTGGTAAGTTGCATCCTCGCAATCTTTTTTAAAATTGGGCTTGGGAACATAATTGAAAGTCCCACCTCAGAAAAATAGTCAATAAAACTATCACTTTAAAATAAAGAAAGAGAAGTACAAAGGTCACCTGAAATAACCCATACTAGGATTCCATGTAGGAAAACACGCATATAGAAGATAAACTAAGTGTTATGGAGTGGGATAAAAAACATGATCAAGAGAAAGTTAACAATAAGAAAAGCACAAACTTGTGATGGAAAAAACGGTCATTAGTTTCCCAGTAGGAAAATTAAACGAACAACATTTTTTTTGTTTTAAGTTACATTTCATAAAGATGAGGAATTTATTTATGAGATTGAATAAGAACATAAAGAGATATACTTACTTTTTAAGTAGATTTTCATTCTTTAATAAATTTCTCCCACTAACTCTTTTTTTAATGATGAGTATTCAAGATGACTTGGTCACACCGGAAGAGCTATAATCAACTTCTAGAGAATCAAATGATCCAAAAAGGATAAACTATATATTTACCTTGTCTTTATAGATTAATCAAAACCAAAATAGTCAGTACAAGATCATATGATCCCATAAAATGATATTCCTTTAGAGAAAGAAACACTAATCTTAATTTCTAAAATTAAACAAAAAATGCCCCAAAGTTAAATAAATACCATTCAATAAACAATTGTCCTTAAAATCCTTCAATATAATCCAAAATAATATTGAAACCCAAAACTTAGAAGAACTTGGTTATGTAGTCTTACACATTAAATTGTATCTCCAATTGACATCGACTACTCTTAAAGTCACATACTTAAAAGTAATTAACCTAATCACATATTCTCTATTATAGGTTAATCATTTACATAAATAACCCAAATCACTATAAATCCACAATAAAAACATCGATAAAAATCCACCATTACTCCTCAAATGAAATCTCATAGTATTCTATTTTCCTTAAGCATATAGTGTTCCCAACAGAGCAAACGTCTTCCAAAATAACATTTATTGCTTAATCACAAAATCATTTTCCTATACTAAGGGTATTCATTTGATAATACATAAGATCCCAAATCAACTTATTATTGATCAATAAAATCATATAACTAAAAATAATTAGTCAAACTAACCAGGTACTTCACGTAGTCCAGTGGTAGGCGATAAATCCCAATCACATTCTGGTTGTGGGTTTGATTCCCACAGCTTTGTCTGACATGATGGGTTTTCACACGGTCTGCGTGTTGTCCTTTTTCAAAAACTATATTTTATAACATTACCATAATGAGATAAATTCCTCAAAATAACCATAACATAATTTAACCACAATTGCATTTTCATCCCAAAATTTAATAACTTGTAATTATCTCAAACCCAATGATCATATAAAACCAAGTGGTTATTTATAACTATATCCACAAGAGAAAAGATAATTCTTCCTCAAATTTAATTTTCACATGACAAACTGCAGGGTTACAAATACAAGAGAAAATTATTCCAAAGTAATCCCATCAACAAGGAGCACTAATACTTTTAAATATTTCTCCAGCTATTTGTTTCCACATAGCTTCTTCTTTGACCAAGAAAATATCCTATAGAATAGGGAATTTACTGGGGTAATGGAAATGTCCCCTACATTTATGAAAAATGATTGTAAATGGATTCTTGGAACCATTTTTATTTTCTTCCATAGTACTCTTCATTTTTCCTTGGAAATTATTTACTTTATGTCCTTCTTTCCCACACATAAATCATTTATTTGTTCCATTAAGACACTTTCCTAGGTGTCTCTTTCCACATTTCCTGCATGATGGAAATTGAGGATTATTTTCTCCATGGTCTCCACTGCTGGAGCTCTTATCATTCATCACCTTTCTCTTCTTTATTGAGTCTGGGAGTTGGTTAATATATATGTTGTTTATCATATTTTTGGAAAACTAATTTGTCATGAACACAATATATTTTATGCCTATCATCATTCCATTTTTTTTCTCATTTCCACCTTCATTCCCACCTTGTACATCATGCTCAAAGTTACTATGACTTCCTTGGAATCTAGACATTGACTAAAACTAGAAAGCATTGTGTGAGTAATTTTAGTCATAAAATCATTTAGAGAATATCATGACACCATATTTTCAATTTGAAACACCTTAGGATTAACCAAGGCAATTTATTCTCATCTTATATTAAAATCCTTCAAATCAGTTTGTAAATAAAATGTAAATTATCCTAAGCATATCCCCCGGGAGTGTCGTAACCAAGAGTGCAGCATGACCCGTTGTCGTACACTATTCCCCATTTGAGTCTAGCTCAAAGCGGTGTTTTCGGGTTTTACCCCTACGTACATCTCTGCCAGAGCCACCTCTACCTACTCGTATCCAGATAGGGATGTATTGCATTGAAAACTCACAAAATCTCTACAATACCAAAATTTTAGGAAGTTCTTCTATACTAATCCTCAAATTCTATCTTAGGGCTATGTGCTCTAATCAGAGTTTATCTAAATCTAGTTTCCAAGGTTTGTACTAAACTTCCTTAGATACCAACTGTAACACCTCAACCCCTGAAGCCTAGAGTCGGTACATTATTACGTATAATTGGCATGATCACAAAAGATCAAGTCTTGAAAGACCAATTAGTTTAGTAGCCTTGGAAGTAGTAGATACATTAATAAGGTTTACATTACATCATAAAATGGAAAACTACAACAACATTGTTTCCATAGACAACACTGAGATCCCATAGACTATCCCTACAGGTCAGTCATAATATACTTCTTTGCATCCTGGGAAAAATAAAACATAGAAAAGGGTGAGCTCAAATGCTCAGTAAGGATAACAATATAACAGAAACTTTCATAAATAATCATAAACATTTAAGGAAATTTATAAAACTAAAACAAAATCCTTTTCAACATAAAATTCATCATAATATGGAAAATATAAATCAAAATAATTCCATTTACTTACTCACATGGATATTCTAATAGTCTAATAATCACTTGAAATATCAATATCCACTTTCATAATGATGGAATACATAATGCCAGACTTTTATAACCACATAGTCAAGGTCTTGTGCCAAGACTACAAATAAGATTTTTTCAAGGCCTTGTGCCAAGACACTAGTTTGTCTCATGAGACCTATCGATGCATCGAGGAGCTATAGTGGTCTCCACCCATCACTTACTAATTTAAATTCATTCCTTATATGGAATGTTTGAATAATAACATAAACATTCATTTTAAAACTAGCATACGAAATGTCAATACTTTATCCACAAACCATGAATGGTATTAAAATAGCACATCCATAGTCAAAAATTACACATTCAATACAATATGGAAGATTTTATTGTAATAGATTAACCTCAATTGAGAATAATGAAGGATATTGACATAGATGAAAATAATCATCAAAACTATTTGAGAGAAATATCCCCATTTTTCTTGAAAGCATTTAAAAGTCGCACTATTTTTCAAGAAGCCGTTTAAAAATAGATTTTTGATTCAAAGTGTCCCATACCACTTTGAAACTTTTAAAAGGAATTTTAATTTTAAAACTTCAATGTCCATATAAATAAATCCTTAAAACCATTTTTAAAACATGGACATTAATGAGAAATATTTAGAATAATAAATATTTAAAACATTTAAAAATGATATTTTCATTAGAGTCCCTAACCAAAAGAGAGACACTTGAATACAAATAATTGAGGTAATAAAAACTTTATAATATCATGGTAATAAACGGATTCATGATATATTATGTCAAAGTACATTATATACACTATATAAAAATGAATTGGCATATAAGAACAAAGAAGTCTCAATGGAATGTAATTTGAGATGAAATCTCTTATAAAGACTGTATCCTTAGGTTAAGGATAAATCGAAGACATAATTATGTGTGAAAAATATAAATACACTCAATATTATTGGATATTCAGTGTAAATAAATAAAATGACATTCACACATATTCTTGTAAAAACAACACCAATGAATTGGATGTTTAACTCAATAAATGGAGATTGAGTTAAAACTACTCGTATCAAGTTCATATCAATGACTTGAGAATTTATCAATGGAGTGATTATGTGTATAAAAAGTATATCCATAGAAAGGGAAGTGTAAATTATTACACAAATAATAAATTGTGATTCCACACATAATCATGGAGTAAAATAATTAATGAAGTCTGCGTAAAGCTGAATGAGTGGAAATTGAAATTGAAATTACCTTATCAATTTGGTAACTTACGAAAAATACATCCCATGAAAGATGGATCATAAAATTAAGATTTAATTAATCATAAATTAAAGTCTATTACACAAATACAATCATTGGGCAGTACATATACCACACAAAAGGAAATAGTGGCATTATGGCATGAATCTCACGGAAATAAGAAGTGAGATGAAAACCCTTACTTTGTTGTAATCAATCGAGTCGTATGGACAAAAGTTAATAACAACCAAATTAATAACAGAATACCATGAATATAAATATAATAATGATAATATATATATCAAATGACAGTACACAATACACCACATTTAATAAATAAGTGGCGAACAATGGAAATCTCACGGAATTAAAAGTGAGATAAGAAACCCCTTAATTTGTACTTTTACTTAAAAGAGGAAAAGTTAACCTCATGTATAATGGTGAAATAATTATTATTAAATTATACAATAATAATATACATTAATATGATATCATATATGATCTTTTAATATTGCATTGTTAATAATATTTTAGTATTATCGTCGTTTTGGGTGTTAACTGATTCATTTTCCTTTATATTCTTTGTTTCATAAGTAGTGTTTTTTATGAATAGGATTTATATTATTCATATTCAGAATTATATTAAGTCTTTAAAAATTATTTTTAATCATCTAATTAAAATTAGTCTTGAATGGATTACGATGGGGAATGAATCTCACCGCGTTCGTGAAGACGGTAATCCGTACGTACGCATGAGCGACAATATCATTCTTTTGATATTAAAATAATATATAATTGGATGGTATATCATATATACAGGATAATTATCATGTTATATTTAATATTTGAATCAATTACACATCATTATTATACCCATACATATAATAATGTATTGAATAACAATTACACCACGACGTGGAGACGGTAAGCCGTACGTACACACGTATGGTGGCATGTCATTCAAAGGATGGATAGAATAATGAATATGGTTGTACCATATTTATAATAACATAAAATTATATATAAGATACTGGAGTTATTATTTTAGAATAGAAACAACAAATAAAGAGGAAGTGGAAGAAGAAAGGAACTTGAAAGAGGTGATTAAATATTTACCTTTCCGTTGGGTTCTTCTTTTTGATTTGATCAAAAGGGATCCTTAGGTTAGATTTCTGACTAAAGGAAGGCCTCTAAAATAAAGGTAGGATATTTTATATGGTATTTTTCCAGGGGTTTTCTGAGCCAAATGGCTTTGAAGGTGTGAATTAGAGAGAAGGGGGAGTGCCCTTTTATAAGAGGGGTGAGGGGCACCTTAGGAAAAGATAGAAATGTTATTTTATAATAAAATCATTTTCGGTTTCTAATGGCTCAAAAATTTAATATTTAAAGGATAAAGTGGGTATGGGTCGAAAAACACTCAACAAATAGGTTTTAGATAGGTTTGGGTAACTATATTAACTTTATCTTTTAGATTTAACTCTTAGTTAAATAGTTTGACATTTACCATGTCTCTTTGTATTTTTAAATTATATGGTTAATAAATTTAATATATACTTCCAAGAGAACCTCAAGTGGTTCATTAATGACACAAATATCATTATATAAATCTTTTGTATGAAACTTATATTTTTAGGAATAGAATATCAATTAATAATATAATATTTGTTTTAAAAACTCTTTTATGTCAATTTTAACACTATTTGGTATTTTGTTTTTTCTAAATTCATAAAAGCATTATTACTTCGAAAAAAATTAATCTAACCAACCCGAATATATCATATTAACCTATAAAATTAGTGTAATTCATAAAAAGTCTCAAATTACATTTATTTGGATATTATAATATCAATTATTTTAATATTTCATTAATTAGGTAATTAGTGCATCATCATTGTGTCATAAATAAATTAAATTATTTAATGTCTAAAAAATATAAATAAAATACCACTACGTAAGAGATATTTTTATATTTCTAATTAATATTATTAATTTAATTTATCTTATGTATAACCCTATATTAAAAATGGTTTAGTTATTATGCTTTGAATTTAACACTTTTAACTTTTCTTTGAATTAAATAATAATAAATGTCCTAATCTAATCCAAGTGGACCTAAAGGATCATATTTTATTCCTAAGGTTGTTTTTGGCCGAATTAAACTTATCCAATAGAATTATTACATGTGTTAGGGTAATAATAATATAATTTTTACCCTTAATTACCCTATTTACTTTTAACCGTGGTAAATAAAAGTCAAAAGTTACGATTCACCAAAAAATATTTTTATCTTATTGAACAACAATTTACTTACTGATATCAACCATGTCTCTAGGATTTTTGAAATTCAATTCAAAAAAGCGGTAAAATTATGTTTTATTCAAATTTGTAAATGTTCCTAGGATGTGGGTAAAAGACGGTTAAAAAGTTCAATAAATTTTTTTTATATCTAAAATTATTATAAACTGACTCCAATGAATTAAATTGAACTTATATAGGTATTATGTATCTATTTTATACCTAAAATAAATTTAAATAAAATAATTAATTTTTTAAATAAAAATTCGATTTTAAACTATAACTCATTATTTTTCACTATTCATCAAAAATTGAAAGTTTTCAGAAAAATACCAAAATTTCACCCTAAGCTAATTTTGATATTCTGAATCCAAAAATGAAGTCCACTTTGAAAGATAAAATTTATAAAATTTTAAAAAGTGGGTATTACTATTCATAATGGCTAGTTGGATTGGTCGCGGTGTGTTAGAATCTCGAAGTTGCGTACAATGCAAGCTATTACATTATTCAAAGGAAAACGTACCGTGGAAGTTTGGCGTGTTACAAAAATTGTAGTTCCCTAACCCATATTTCCACTGAAATAATGCTCAAGGCTGGTTTACCCCGATCCTTAAGTGTGCCTCCCTGAATGTCGAAGGTTGTCGACTAGTAGTGAGGTTCTAAAGAGGTGATAGTGGGAAGAATATACCCTCATATGGGGATAATAATAATGGTATATATAAATATAATGCATCAAAGAATAGACTATAAATAACTATACCAGTAACCCAAACTCATGGAAGAAGTGACATGAAATATTGAAAACATAAATAGACAATATAAAGAATAAATAATCCAAATATATTAGTTTTATAAATAATCACTACATGATACCATTTATAGAGCTTGCATACAAGTCAGGTCATACAGGACAATAAGCAGAAAGGGTCACTTGTAAATGAACTTAGTGTATATATATAAGCATTATGATACAAAATAAAGACCCAAAAATAAAAATCAACTGATTTAGGAACCTCTAAGGTCCCTTTCCATTCATCCCATGAAAAAATTCAAACATGATCCCTAAGTTCTAGCTCATGAGCTCAGTATCTTTCCTAATTTCAAGAGAATAAAGTCTACACATGTCTTTATGGGCCCATGTAGGGTGTGAGAATAAGTCTCAGTAGTCCACCATCAGTGTGTGCCTATTTTACATCTATGGTTACACATGTGTGTCTAGATATAAATAAAATAGAACATGAGAATCATAATAAATGACATGCTTCCCTTATACTCAATATCCACAAGGAAGAAATCACCTACTTTGGCCATCATTGGAATACAATGTTCACCTAATTATATATATGGAATACAGAAATACATCTTCATATATATAACTGTAGTGGTGATGATACTTAACACAAAGACCAAGGAATCACATGATGAGAAACAAGCAGGAGAGCCCTTAGGAACCTTTTTTAAAAGTTGTATTAACATCTTGTTCCAATAGACACCTCATGTAATCAATCATGTCACTGACATCCCAAAGGCACACCCAATCAATAGTACATGGTCCCTAGGACCTCAAATCAGAAATCCCCATCATCTCAAAGCCCGAAATTCGAGGCACAATGATGTATGTCCTCTAATAATAAGCATCGTCATCTCAATAGCTGACATCCCGAGGAACATTGATCTCTATACTCCAAAATAACCCAGACCAATGACCTCAATATACCTCGATCCTTAACCCCTAACCGATGGTATAAACATTATCAACCGATGGCTCCTCACCATCTAGGTGGCTTTCAACGACATGCACCTCCAACTATACTGATAGTCAACACCATCCTAAGATTCATCTAACAGATACCTCTATCTATACAAGTGGTCAAAACCACCTCATCATCTGAGTCATATCTATGTGAACATGACTCCAACAGTGTGTCAATGAATCATGGTGATCCGAAATCACCAATAAGGTACCCAATCCACATTAAAACAACACCTCATTCCCCTATAACCATGTCACTCAACCTAGGGGTCATCACTACCTCAAATCACTCGGGCCATGCCTGAAACTTGATGAACTCATTACCACAACCTGATGACCATGTCACCCAACTAGTGATCAACATCACCCAATGTGTCTAGGCATCACCCAACCTAACGAACTACATCACCTCATCCATATGGTCAACACCATCTCAATCCTTGATTTGTGCCCATCACATTCCCATGAAACTCATCACATTTAATATAAAAATTTAATCTAATTAATAAACAACCCATCTAAATCTTCCCAAGTTATGAATCCTCTCACCAGGATTAAACCATTTTTAGTTAGGTGGAAGCATTCCCATAGGCATCTCCAATAATCAATTAATTAATTTAAAATAAATGTTCTATTTAAATAAGGTCTTGGTTGGACTACCCAATTTCATGCTGAATAAAGAACCCCCAAAACACTCAAAAAATCATGAATAAAGATAAGCACCACCTACCTCATGTTGGTAGATGTTCGATCATCTGATATCAATATCTAAATCAAGTCGGTTCGAAAGAAATGAACATTATAAATGAATGACCTAAAAATAATGTAAAATATCTCACATGGTTTTAGAAAACCATATAGAGAGAGAAAAGGAAAAGAGAAAAATGGGATTAAAGGTCTTACCCATACGATTCAAATAAGACCAAAAGTATTTGAATTCTGGGTTGGATGTGAAGTGGAGGCCAAAAACTTGGGGGATAAGGAAAAGAGAGAGTTCCCTCTGTTGTACGTGCGAGTGGAGAAGAAAAGAAGAGGAAAACAAATAAATATAGGGATTATCGGTTTCATCATTTCACCAATTTAAGTTAACTGCATGGTTATTTCTCACAGTTTATCTAACTGTGTTCCAGTCGTGCAACTCCCACTACTTAGGAACAACATGCGCACAATTAGTCTGCATGGTTTGACAAATTATGTGCAAACTATGCATTATCCATTGTTAAAAACTATAGAATTAGCTACATATCCAGAAACCCCCTCCCACATGGTTTTGAAAACCATTTCCACATACAAGTGAGGGCCACATGGTTTCCTCGAAGGCCACATGGTTTGTCTAAACTATGCGCTTATGTTTGTGCATTCTAAAAAGTTAGTTTCCAACCATTGATGCACCTAAAACCCAACTAAAACCCAAAGGAACTTGATGAGCATCTAAAACCATCTAAAAAATGAATTAGGTCAAGGTAACTCTGGGAATTAAGTTTCAAATATAAATAAATAATTTGGTTCAACCACCACACTCCAAAAATTCAAATTTACCTGGAAAACGACCCATTCCAAAAAACTCAGGACTTTAAAATCTCACCACCTTAATATAGCTCATCCCAAAGCTATAAAGAATTACCCAGATAAGGTACCAAATGTAACCATATCATTTAAAACTACCAATTCTACCCCATTAATCAAGTCACAGGTCAACTCTCTTAAGGTGCTCCCCACCTTAAGAGTTACCTACCTCGATTTCTTCCCAACCAAAAGCTCAAATATACCAATGGTCCACCGACCATCCCTAGGCTCAAAATTCCTCATGTGATGCATCATCACTCCTTCACCTCATTAGTTTCTAAAATCACACATGTGTCAAATATAAAACCCATCATGATTCACACCTCGTTAGATTCCCACCTCATGCCCATGTTGCATATTGTACATATGAGGTCCCACATCTCAAAAGATGCCTAAAACTTATCCCGGTTCCTCACACCTATCATAGATCTCATGTTGCACCAATGCCCATTTGCTAAAACACCTAAAATAATACCATATCTCATCGATGACAATAATAAATCCTAGTTTCATGCACCTCATATATATATACACAATGCATTCGAGCTAATTACAACCTACTAACAAGTGTTTGGTTAGTCTAAAAACTACTCATGCACCTCATAAACCCAAAACTAAACAATCCATACAAAAAGGGCCATGCCAAAATAAAAAGATACCCAGTCATTCCCATGGAATAACTCTAACCACAACCAGATCCTCAACCTACTCTGCACCTAGAAGCTCAAATCCATGCACTAGGTATGATGCTTGACTACCTGATGTCTAGCCTCCCTATGGTGTTGCACTATCCACCTACCACTAACCCCACTGCTAGGTCTCACTATATTTTCCATGATCTCCATGTGTAGATAACTCTTGGATACCCACTCCTAGTCCATCCTTAAATTCCTGATTCTATCAAAGTCCTTAACTACCAAATGTCCAAGATGGCTTCTTATAGATCCACTCAAGATGTCGAACCTGGATACATGCTCGACACTCCTTTATTGCTCGATCAAACTGCATTCACACATGTCTAGACTACCTGAATTGGAAGCACACCATCAAAGAACTACTCCTCATTAGTCTTCTCGATTATCTAGCTTGAATGTCTTATTGAGACTCCTCTTATCCCCGCTTCCTATGATCTAAAGCATCACCGTTGTAATCACCTGATATCGTCACCTGACTCAAGCAAGACTAGTCTGTCAAATTTCCCTTAGCTATTATTTACTGATTCACATACTCTAATAATTAGGCTAACCTGAATATGTTTACCTTCACCCTGATGGCTATTATAAATTAACCTTGAAATTCCTCACTCTCATGGTGTCATCACCCACCATATCGGGTGCTAAGAAATAAAACTCTATAAAAGTAGCTGCATAATCCATGAAAAACATGTCTCCCTACTGTAGAATCAAGAACCTATGATCTCTATCTACCCTCAGCATCCCTAGGAAGTAGTTCTTGAAAAAACATGGCCTCAAAATCCTTACAATATAGTTCCTCATGTCTTCCTGTATGAACCTCAACATCCCACAAGATATTTTCTAGTCCTCTAAGAATGAACGTCGCCACCTTCACCCTCTGGCCTATGGGTGTCTCAAGCTGCTTGAAGATTGTATTCACTGCCTCTGTCTAGTTACTAAACACCTTTGGTCCACCATCACCCTAAAATAGTGGTGGGTTCTATGAGTAAAACTCATGAGTTAGGTATTCCATCGAAAGCTTAGCTACCTGAGATCACCTGTCTATCCCCTTGATGACATAAACCAACCTATCCTCGAGCTTCTCATCCTGACATGGCCCAAAAAATACCATATCTTGTGACTTTACCACATGTACTAGATCCTATACCTATGCTTATACCTATGGATAATGCTCTTCCTAACCCTCTAGGGCCTTATTCTGACCCTTAGGGGCCTCAACCTGTGTACGCTCATGCAACACCATATCATTGCCCGCCCAATGCTCCACCAGATTCAACCTAGGTGTCCATCCACTAAATACTAATAAAATGTTAAAACATCCATAATGACATACATATATATATATATAGCAGATAGGTAAAGCTGTAATAAGTAGCGCAATCTCACTACCCTTACACCCCCCTCGCAACCATGCCACACGACATCAGACCTCATAACCCCTTACCTTCCCATATCAGAGCCAGGTATCACATATAAATCATACCTCACAACCCCTCATCTTTTCATAATAGGGATAGACATCACATATAATCCTAGGTAGCGGAGTAGAATTCCACCAAAGAGAAGCTATGGAGGAAAATACTGTTTAGATTCCTTTGTTGACATTTTAAATATATCACCCCCAAACATCATCACTACCTACTCATATAAGAGCTATAACCATAAATATATATTACTTATCACAATCATTATACACATATTTCATTGGAACCACATGCCTGAGCTAGCTGAATAGAATGCCACCAAAGAGAGGCTTGGTATAAAAACACTACATAGATTCCATTGTTGACACTTAAAACAACTCAACCACTCTTAGCACAATCTAGGTTCACAATGACAATAAAAAACATTTTATCATAGGAAAATTGATTTATTAATTATTCTGCGTGCCTACCATGAAATCATAAACATTAATCCCTTACCATATCGGGCTAAGGGTCTCTATATTCTCCCTTTCCATATCATGCCAAGGGTCACATGTCATAATAGTTAATAACCATACCCAAGTGTGCCACGCAAGGTGGAAATCATATCAAATATAAAAAGAGTAAGGAAAAACACCAATTTCACAACCCTAGAAACTTGGTTTGTCCCTCGTGCATGGGGCTGTAGGCACCCAAACACGAGCTCAAAACCCAATTTTAACAATATCCTAATCTCAAATCTACCATATCCCAAATATTAAGACCAACTGAAAAGAAACAGCTCTTTAATACCATTAGTATCCATCCGAATGCTGATACTAAATCTCAAAGAAGAAACTGCACTGATACCATTTGTAGTGCCCCAACACATCTTTCCACCTAAAAAGTGCATTGGGCCAATTTACCACTAGGCCTTAAGAATTCCTCCATGTATACCAAAGTATTCTGACTAGTATTGAGGGTGTAAATAGGTGATAGTGGAAAGACTATACCCTCAGATGGTGATAATAATAATGGTCTATATAAATATAAAGCAACATAAGAAAAACCACAAACAACTGGACTAATAACCTGCACTAATGGAAGTAGTAACATGAAATAGTAGAAGTATAAATAGAAAACAGAAAGAATAAATAATCCAAACATACCATTTGTATAAATAAACACCACATGATACCAATTATAGAGCATGCATACAAGTCAGGTCATACATGATAATACACAGAAAGGGTCACCCATGGTTGACCTCTATATACATACATAAATAAATAAATAAATAAATAAATAAATATATATATATATATATATATAAGAATGATGATATAAAAGAAAAACCCAAAATTAAACTCCAACTGATGTAGGAACCTCCAAGGTCCCTTTCCATCTATTGCATGAAAAAGGACCAGCATGATCACAAAGGTCCAACTCCTGAGCTAGGTCCCTTACCTGATCACAAGAGCATAAAGTCTACATGCATCCCAAGGGGATAGTGTAGGGCGTGAGAATAAATATCACCAGGCCACCACAACCATGTTCCTATCCTACATCTATGATTGCATGGGTGTTTCTAAATATAAATAAAACATAACATGTGAATCATAATAAATGACCTGCTTCCCTTACGCTATGTAGCCACAAGGAATCAATCACCTGCTTCAGCCATCGCTGGAATACCACATGCTCCCAGTTATATAAATGGAATACGGAAACATGTATGCACATATATTAATTTTTTGGCAAGGATCCTTAGCATAAATTCTAAGGCCTACCCAAAATATTAACAATCTAGAGAACCCTATGGATCCTCCTATAAAAGTAGTACTAGAAGCTTCAGCTAACCAACACCTCTTATCTTCAATCATGTCACCAACGCCCCGAAGGCATGCCCAATAAATAATACTTGGTCTCTTAGACATCATCTTGAAAATCATCATCAGATCAATGATTTACATATGAGGAAAAACGATGTATGTCCTCTAATAATAAGTACCATCAACTCAATATCCAACGTCCCAAGGAACGATGATCTCCTTCCTCCAAAATAATTCACCCCAACAGCCTCAATATATGTCAAGCCTTAGCCCCAAAGCAAAGTTCTCAACACCATCAAATAATGGATCCTAACAATTCATGTGTATTTTTATATCAATAACCTCAAACCATAATGATGGTCATCACTATCTTAATTCACATCTAACGGAGGCCTCTACCCACATGAGTGGTCAACACCACCTCATCATATGAGTCTTATCTGTGTGCACATGACTCCAATAGTGCATTGTCCAATCATGGTGATAAAAAATCACAAATAACTAAGCCACATAAAACCAGAACCTCATGGATCTATGACCATGTCATTCAATTGAATGGTCATCACCATCTCAAATCAGTCTAGTCATGCCCCCAACCTGACGATCTCATCAACTCAACCCGATAACCATGTCTCCCTACTGATGATAGACATCACCCAATGTATCTAAGACTTTCCCAACCTGATGAACTATGTCACCTAATCCAAATGTTCAACACTATCTCAATCCTCAGTCCATTCCTGACATGTTCTCATGGAACTCATCACATTTAAAATAACAATTTAATCTAATAAATAAACACCCTGGCCTAATATTCCCAAGTCCTGAAGCTTATCACCTAGATTAAACTAATTTTATCTAGGTATAAGCATACCCATAGGCATATCCAAGGATCAATTAATTAATTTAAAATCAATTCCTTTATTAAATAGTGTCTCACTCAGACTACCCAATGGCGTGCTTAAGAACACACCCCCGAAACACTCAAAAAATCATAGGGAAAGATAAGGAAAAAAACTCTATTTTTAATTCTCAAGATAGAAAATTTATAGTTGAGAGGTAACCAAAAACACCACAAAAGTTAAATTGGGATTCAAAGGATTCCCAATTAAAAATAAAAAAACACAAATTCAGGGAAATAGGATCTGAAGTACCTTGAACCTTGAGTCAGACACATTATCCGATGTCACATCTCCTACCATCAATGTTGCATGAATCTACCTAATTCACCAGGTCTAATAATGTATATTTTCAATATCATAAGAGTAGTTTTGTGTTTTTCTTGGATATCACTATGTTTGTCTCTACCTCTATACATCTATGACTTGTTTTTATCTCATCTAATTTTTTAAGATATTGTTGTATTTTTTAATTTTGTAGTTTCAACACTGTTATCCTCAGTGGTCATTGGAGTAGTGGTGTTTTCATCCATCACTTTCATAGCTAAAGAAAATAGAGCATTTTCTTTTTTAAAGGTCTATATACTAGTTAATAGATCAATGTTTTTCATGGTTCCATGATAGGGATGGATGGATCCCATACAATGCATAGGTGTTAGGTTTTGAGAGTGATGGAAGGAGATTCCATCGAGGCAAGTGGATGGAGGCAAGGTGTGAGGTGTGACAGGCTTTTCTTTGGGTCACTCACAATCAAAGAGTTGGTTATATAAATGTATAATTATATTTTAAATATACCACAAGATATATAAATGTATAATTATTTAAAAAAATAATTATATTTACATACAAAAATATTTCATATATGTATTTTACCATTAGAAATTCAGTATAGTGGTAGCCATGATTGTTTCACGAGGGGGTTGCAGACTAAGTCTGCAAAACTGTCGCTTTTGTTAAGTTTTTTGTTAGATGTTAAATAAATTTGGGATTTAGAAAATAAAAAAAAATTAAAAATAAGTTAGAAATAAAAGTTATAAGTTAGATATAAGAAATATAGAATAATAAATGAGAAAGAATAATTAATATAACATCAGCGGAAAAGTTTTGACCTTCAGACATTCCCTTATTCATTACTTAAAAAAGTTACCCACTTGAGTTTCTCAATGTATACTTAAATAATTCAAAGTACAAACCTAAATTGCCTAAAAACCATATTGAGACGTCAAATATGAGTTTTTATCCCCTTATAAAAGTGGTTTGATTACCCAAAGATCTCCAGACAACCAAAAATAATTGAATTTACTGTGCTCATGAGTGAGACCTCACTCAAAAAATTTAAACAGCAAGAATAATTACTTTAGTTTCCTAAGTAAAAAAATTATCTAGAATAGTTTATAAGGAAATGAATTCAATAATGAAAATGACCTTTTTAATTCAAGCGAATAGTTTCCAAAATAACTCAAAATATTACAATGAAAAGTATGAAACTCAAAAGAGAAAACTATCCTCAGGCTTCCACTATCCATAACCACTTGGGAGTTCAGTCTATTATGAATAGATTAATCCACAAGCACTCCTATTCTCTATTTTACCCTCTCCAAAATATTTTGTTCTCTCTCCCTCTATAACTCTTGAAATGTAAGTGGAGACACATATTTAAAAATAAGAGTTGAGGTATATTTTCCCTCCAATTATGTAAATAATTTTTTAGTGCATTTTCATCCCACAAGAATACATAATCTTTGAAGGTTTTTTTCTAATAAATTGTTTCAAAAAATCTTGGATATCCATAAAAAAATTTTGATATTTGTTTTACTCATGAATAAAAAATTATCTTTGATCTACAAAATTTTAATTTTATAGCCGAACATACTTTTCAGTTCCCTAAACTTACACATGTTCACCAAATATCTTAATGATCTATTATTTCCTTGATATTTTATTGAGATATGATGCATTGGTATAGATTTTTTTTTCCAACTGGAATAAGCACATTTAGAGTCATATATATCGAGTTATGACCTATTTAATGAAGGTTACTCCATTCTATCCACCCAAAATTTTTCCAATTTTCATGCTTTATTTAGGCTTCAAATAGTTCTATTCATCACTAGGTCCTATTGAATTAATTGAATCCTAATAAACATTGAATAATAAAAAAAGTGTTCAATTTGGTGTAGTTTGGTAAAAGTTATGGAAAAAATATAAAAATGATAAAAAACACTTAAAAATACAGAATTAATCCATTTTTATTATAAATCTCAAAACTCACAAAAAATATGAAAATGATTTAATTTCATTCAAAAAGACACAATGGTGGGATTTTATTCCTTGAAATAAACATAAAAAGTAATGAAAATTTTATCTCTATCAATTCTCTCATACTTAAGACTTGGACTTCTGGACAAGTAAGAATAAAAAATGACACTAAAGTGATTTCACACAAGCCCATGAGATAGTGCTATAGATACCATCATTATCAGTGCTAGAAATAGCCTTAATTAGTTCTAAAAAAGTGATGATGTTCTAGGTACCTTTAAATGTCAATGAATTTTATCATCATTAAAAATAATGCTAACAAAAGATACCATTATCAATGATAAAAAAGCCTTGATAAATTGGTCCCTTTATTGACATATTTTTTAGCATTGATGAAGGTGTCCCTTCATCATTTATTTTTATAATTCTGAAAAAATATTACTTGTTGCAGTGTTCTACTGTAATTTACAATACACTATAGAACCAAATGGTGGAATTTAATTTTAATTAAATTTACATCACAATACAACGAAAAAACATTAAAAAATGATTTCAAATATTTCAAACATTGGTATATAAAATTAAATTGGAACGTAAAATTATAGTGGTATATATAATTACATTGGTATGTATAACTACATCAGTATGTATAATTTATTACAAACATCACAAAATTAAAAAGCATTATTTCATTGTATTTGGACTCCCTTCCAAAAGAAACGGATCATGCTATTAGTTCCCGAAAAGACCACCCCTGCTTGAAATAAGAGTTTAACTAGATCCTATACCTATGCTTATACCTATGGATAATGCTCTTCCTAACCCTCTAGGGCCTTATTCTAACCCTTAGGGGCCTCAACCTGTGTACGCTCATGCAACACCATATCATTGCCCGCCCAATGCTCCACCAGATTCAACCTAGGTGTCCATCCACTAAATACTAATAAAATGTTAAAACATCCATAATGACATACATATATATATATATTGCAGATAGGTAAAGCTGTAATAAGTAGCACAATCTCACTACCCTTACACCCCCCCTCGCAACCATGCCACACGACATCAGACCTCATAACCCCTTACCTTCCCATATCAGAGCCAGGTATCACATATAAATCCTACCTCACAACCCCTCATCTTTTCATAATAGGGATAGACATCACATATAATCCTAGGTAGCGGAGTAGAATTCCACCAAAGAGAAGCTATGGAGGAAAATACTGTTTAGATTCCTTTGTTGACATTTTAAATATATCACCCCCAAACATCATCACTACCTACTCATATAAGAGCTATAACCATAAATATATATTACTTATCACAATCATTATACACATATTTCATTGGAACCACATGCCTGAGCTAGCTGAATAGAATGCCACCAAAGAGAGGCTTGGTATAAAAACACTACATAGATTCCATTGTTGACACTTAAAACAACTCAACCACTCTTAGCACAATCTAGGTTCACAATGACAATAAAAAACATTTTATCATAGGAAAATTGATTTATTAATTATTCTGCGTGCCTACCATGAAATCATAAACATTCATCCCTTACCATATCGGGCTAAGGGTCTCTATATTCTCCCTTTCCATATCATGCCAAGGGTCACATGTCATAATAGTTAATAACCATACCCAAGTGTGCCACGCAAGGTGGAAATCATATCAAATATAAAAAGAGTAAGGAAAAACACCAATTTCACAACCCTAGAAACTTGGTTTGTCCCTCGTGCATGGGGCTGTAGGCACCCAAACACGAGCTCAAAACCCAATTTTAACAATATCCTAATCTCAAATCTACCATATCCCAAATATTAAGACCAACTGAAAAGAAACAGCTCTTTAATACCATTAGTATCCATCCGAATGCTGATACTAAATCTCAAAGAAGAAACTGCACTGATACCATTTGTAGTGCCCCAACACATCTTTCCACCTGAAAAGTGCATTGGGCCAATTTACCACTAGGCCTTAAGAATTCCTCCATGTATACCAAAGTATTATGACTAGTATTGAGGGTGTAAATAGGTGATAGTGGAAAGACTATACCCTCAGATGGTGATAATAATAATGGTCTATATAAATATAAAGCAACATAAGAAAAACCACAAACAACTGGACTAATAACCTGCACTAATGGAAGTAGTAACATGAAATAGTATAAGTATAAATAGAAAACAGAAAGAATAAATAATCCAAACATACCATTTGTATAAATAAACACCACATGATACCAATTATAGAGCATGCATACAAGTCAGGTCATACATGATAATACACAGAAAGGGTCGCCCATGGTTGACCTCTATATACATACATAAATAAATAAATAAATAAATATATATATATATATATATATATATATATATAAGAATGATGATATAAAAGAAATACCCAAAATTAAACTCCAACTGATGTAGGAACCTCCAAGGTCCCTTTCCATCTATTGCATGAAAAAGGACCAGCATGATCACAAAGGTCCAACTCCTGAGCTAGGTCCCTTACCTGATCACAAGAGCATAAAGTCTACATGCATCCCAAGGGGATAGTGTAGGGCGTGAGAATAAATATCAGCAGGCCACCACAACCATGTTCCTATCCTACATCTATGATTGCATGGGTGTTTCTAAATATAAATAAAACATAACATGTGAATCATAATAAATGACCTGCTTCCCTTACGCTATGTAGCCACAAGGAATCAATCACCTGCTTGAGCCATCGCTGGAATACCACATGATCCCAGTTATATAAATGGAATACGGAAACATGTATGCACATATATTAATTTTTTGGCAAGGATCCTTAGCATAAATTCCAAGGCCTCCCCAAAAGATTAACAATCTAGAGAACCCTATGGATCCTCCTATAAAAGTAGTACTAGAAGCTTCAGCTAACCAACACCTCTTATCTTCAATCATGTCACCAACGCCCCGAAGGCATGCCCAATAAATAATACTTGGTCTCTTAGACATCATCTTGAAAATCATCATCAGATCAATGATTTACATATGAGGAAAAACGATGTATGTCCTCTAATAATAAGTACCATCAACTCAATATCCAACGTCCCAAGGAACGATGATCTCCTTCCTCCAAAATAATTCACCCCAACAGCCTCAATATATGTCAAGCCTTAGCCCCAAAGCAAAGTTCTCAACACCATCAACTAATGGATCCTAAAAATTGATGTGTATTTTTATATCAATAACCTCAAACCATAATGATGGTCATCACTATCTTAATTCACATCTAACGGAGGCCTCTACCCACATGAGTGGTCAACACCACCTCATCATATGAGTCTTATCTGTGTGCACATGACTCCAATAGTGCATTGTCCAATCATGGTGATAAAAAATCACAAATAACTAAGCCACATAAAACTAGAACCTCATGGATCTATGACCATGTCATTCAATTGAATGGTCATCACCATCTCAAATCAGTCTAGTCATGCCCCCAACCTGACGATCTCATCAACTCAACCCGATAACCATGTCTCCCTACTGATGATAGACATCACCCAATGTATCTAAGACTTTCCCAACCTGATGAACTATGTCACCTAATCCAAATGTTCAACACTATCTCAATCCTCAGTCCATTCCTGACATGTTCTCATGGAACTCATCACATTTAAAATAACAATTTAATCTAATAAATAAACACCCTGGCCTAATATTCCCAAGTCCTGAAGCTTATCACCAAGATTAAACTAATTTTATCTAGGTATAAGAATACCCATATGCATATCCAATGATCAATTAATTAATTTAAAATCAATTCCTTTATTAAATAGTGTCTCACTCAGACTACCCAATGGCGTGCTTAAGAACACCCCCCCGAAACACTCAAAAAATCATAGGGAAAGATAAGGAAAAAAACTCTATTTTTAATTCTCAAGATAGAAAATTTATAGTTGAGAGGTAACCAAAAACACCACAAAAGTTAAATTGGGATTCAAAGGATTCCCAATTAAAAATAAAAAAACACAAATTCAGGGAAATAGGATCTGAAGTACCTTGAACCTTGAGTCAGACACATTATCCGATGTCACATCTCCTACCATCAATGTTGCATGAATCTACCTAATTCACCAGGTCTAATAATGTATATTTTCAATATCATAAGAGTAGTTTTGTGTTTTTCTTGGATATCACTATGTTTGTCTCTACCTCTATAAATCTATGAATTGTTTTTATCTCATCTAATTTTTTAAGATATTGTTGTATTTTTTAATTTTGTAGTTTCAACACTGTTATCCTCAGTGGTCATTGGAGTAGTGGTGTTTTCATCCATCACTTTCATAGCTAAAGAAAATAGAGCATTTTCTTTTTTAAAGGTCTATATACTAGTTAATAGATCAATGTTTTTCATGGTTCCATGATAGGGATGGATGGATCCCATACAATGCATAGGTGTTAGGTCTTGAGAGTGATGGAAGGAGATTCCATCGAGGCAAGTGGATGGAGGCAAGGTGTGAGGTGTGACAAGCTTTTCTTTGGGTCACTCACAATCAAAGAGTTGGTTATATAAATGTATAATTATATTTTAAATATACCACAAGATATATAAATGTATAATTATTTAAAAAAATAATTATATTTACATACAAAAATATTTCATATATGTATTTTACCATTAGAAATTCAGTATAGTGGTAGCCATGATTGTTTCACGAGGGGGTTGCAGACTAAGTCTGCAAAACTGTCGCTTTTGTTAAGTTTTTTGTTAGATGTTAAATAAATTTGGGATTTAGAAAATAAAAAAAAATTAAAAATAAGTTAGAAATAAAAGTTATAAGTTAGATATAAGAAATATAGAATAATAAATGAGAAAGAATAATTAATATAACATCAGCGGAAAAGTTTTGACCTTCAGACATTCCCTTATTCATTACTTAAAAAAGTTACCCACTTGAGTTTCTCAATGTATACTTAAATAATTCAAAGTACAAACCTAAATTGCCTAAAAACCATATTGAGACGTCAAATATGAGTTTTTATCCCCTTATAAAAGTGGTTTGATTACCCAAAGATCTCCAGACAACCAAAAATAATTGAATTTATTGTGCTCATGAGTGAGACCTCACTCAAGAAATTTAAACAGCAAGAATAATTACTTTAGTTTCCTAAGTAAAAAAATTATCTAGAATAGTTTATAAGGAAATGAATTCAATAATGAAAATGACCTTTTTAATTCAAGCGAATAGTTTCCAAAATAACTCAAAATATTACAATGAAAAGTATGAAACTCAAAAGAGAAAACTATCCTCAGGCTTCCACTATCCATAACCACTTGGGAGTTCAGTCTATTATGAATAGATTAATCCACAAGTACTCCTATTCTCTATTTTACCCTCTCCAAAATATTTTGTTCTCTCTCCCTCTATAACTCTTGAAATGTAAGTGGAGACACATATTTAAAAATAAGAGTTGAGGTATATTTTCCCTCCAATTATGTAAATAATTTTTTAGTGCATTTTCATCCCACAAGAATGCATAATCTTTGAAGGTTTTTTTCTAATAAATTGTTTCAAAAAATCTTGGATATCCATAAACAAATTTTGATATTTGTTTTACTCATGAATAAAAAATTATCTTTGATCTACAAAATTTTAATTTTATAGCCGAACATACTTTTCAGTTCCCTAAACTTACACATGTTCACCAAATATCTTAATGATCTATTATTTCCTTGATATTTTATTGAGATATGATGCATTGGTATAGATTTTTTTTTCCAACTGGAATAAGCACATTTAGAGTCATATATATCGAGTTATGACCTATTTAATGAAGGTTACTCCATTCTATCCACCCAAAATTTTTCCAATTTTCATGCTTTATTTAGGCTTCAAATAGTTCTATTCATCACTAGGTCCTATTGAATGAATTGAATCCTAATAAACATTGAATAATAAAAAAAGTGTTCAATTTGGTGTAGTTTGGTAAAAGTTATGGAAAAAATATAAAAATGATAAAAAACACTTAAAAATACAGAATTAATCCATTTTTATTATAAATCTCAAAACTCACAAAAAATATGAAAATGATTTAATTTCATTCAAAAAGACACAATGGTGGGATTTTATTCCTTGAAATAAACATAAAAAGTAATGAAAATTTTATCTCTATCAATTCTCTCATACTTAAGACTTGGACTTCTGGACAAGTAAGAATAAAAAATGACACTAAAGTGATTTCACACAAGCCCATGAGATAGTGCTATAGATACCATCATTATCAGTGCTAGAAATAGCCTTAATTAGTTCTAAAAAAGTGATGATGTTCTAGGTACCTTTAAATGTCAATGAATTTTATCATCATTAAAAATAATGCTAACAAAAGATACCATTATCAATGATAAAAAAGCCTTGATAAATTGGTCCCTTTATTGACATATTTTTTAGCATTGATGAAGGTGTCCCTTCATCATTTATTTTTATAATTCTGAAAAAATATTACTTGTTGCAGTGTTCTACTGTAATTTACAATACACTATAGAACCAAATGGTGGAATTTAATTTTAATTAAATTTACATCACAATACAACGAAAAAACATTAAAAATTGATTTCAAATATTTCAAACATTGGTATATAAAATTAAATTGGAACGTAAAATTATAGTGGTATATATAATTACATTGGTATGTATAACTACACCAGTATGTATAATTTATTACAAACATCACAAAATTAAAAAGCATTATTTCATTGTATTTGGACTCCCTTCCAAAAGAAACTGATCATGCTATTAGTTCCCGAAAAGACCACCCCTGCTTGAAATAAGAGTTTAACTATATAAAAAACAATTCTTATGTTAGTAACACTATAAAGAAAAAAATTAAACATAAATATAATACGATACATTAATAAAATGTCACTTTTAAACTAAAAACATGCACTTTGAGTCATACTGGGAACACTGTGTGTCAGATTAATGTGTGTTTGATTAATACATGTTACAAATGAATTGTGCATCATTTTTATAAATTTTAAAGAAAATAAAAGTGAATTTTCTTGGTTCTGATCATATGATGTGTGTTGTGGACTAAAATTTCAATTTTAAATTAAAACTTTCACTTTGAGTCATACCAACCACACCATGTGTCAGTTTGACGTGTGTATAATTCCTACTCATCACAAATGATTTAGGGACCATTTTACTAAAATATAAAGACAATTGGAATGTATTTTATTATCTTTAAGTGAGTGACACATGTTTTTAACTAAAATATCATTTTTAAATTGAAAATAGGAACTTCGAATCATATCGATCACACTATGTATTAGATTGACATGAACTTGATTCCCACACTTCAAAAATGACTTATAGATATTTTTACCAAAGTATTAAGTCCATTAGAGTTTGTTTTTTTCTTTTCATTGTGTGATATTTTTTTAACTAAAATGTCACTTTTGTACTGAAAACACACACATCAAGGGATATTGGTTATACCATGTGTCAAATTAATGTGTGGATAATTCCTATACACCATAGATAACTTATAGATCATTTTTCTAAATTATCAAGACAATTTTACTATGTTTTCTTATTTTTTAGTAAGTGATGTGTGTTTTGAACTAAAATGTAAATTTTAAACTAAAAACATACACTTTGATTCTTATTGGGAACATAGTGTGTTGGATTGATGTGTGGATGATTCATACATGTCATAAATGACTTCTAGATCATTTTCCTAAAGTATCAAGACAATATGAGTGTTTTCACTTGGTTTTGAGTACATTCCATGTTTTTTGAAGTAAAATGTCAATTTTAAATCAAAACATGTAATTCGAATCATAATAGGAAAACTGTGTGTTAGATTGATGTGTGATTAATTACGACACATATAAAATGATTTAAATATATTATTTCAAAAGTATCAAGATAGTAAAAGTGTGTTTTCTCAGTGAGTAATGTGTGTTTTGAACTGAATTACCGCTTTTAAACTAAATACATGCACTTTTAGTCATACCAACCACACCATGTGTTATATTAGTGTGAATATGATTCATATAAAACAAAAATAAATTATGGATCATTACCCAAAATTATCAAGACAATCTGAGTGGTTTTGATTGGCTTTTTGTAAGTGACACATGATCTGAACTAAAATGTTATTTTAAAACCAAAAACATGCACTTTGACTCATATCGGGAACATTGTGTGTCAGATTGATGAAATAATGATTCATTCATGTCACAAATGAATTATGGATCATTTTCCTAAATTATCAAGATAATATGAGTGGGTTTTACTGGTTTTTAGTGAGTGGTGCATGTTTTGAAATAAAATGTTGTTTTTAAACTAGAAACACCCACTTTGAGTCATACTAGGAACACCATGTATTAGATTAACATTCATCTAATTACTACATATAAAAAATGACTTATGGATCATTCTCCTAAAGTATCAAGACAATATGATGTTGTTTTATTAGTTTGGAGGACGTGGAGTGTTTTTTGTACTTAAATGTTGATTTTAAATAAAAACATGCACTTTTAGTCATACCGGCCACATTGTGTGTTAGATTGATGTTAAACTAATTCATATACATTAAAAATGAATTTAGGATCATTTTTTTAAAATTATGAATACAATCAAAGTGTGTTTAGATAGATTTCATCCAAAGATGCATGTTTTGAACTGAAATATTACTTTTAAATTGGAAACACACACTTTGTCATGTTGGGAACACCATGTAACATATTGACTTGTGACTAATTATTCCACATAAAAAAATGAATTATAGATCATTTTTTGAAATTATAAAGATAATTATAGATATTTTTCTCAGTTTTATACATGTGAAGTGTGTTTTGTACTAAAATGTCTATTTTAAATAAAAACATGCTCTTTTAGTCATACCGGCTGGATCGTGTGTCAGATTGATGTGCGGCCAATTCCTATATATAATAAATGACTTATATATTGTTTTTATAATTTTTAAAAACAATATAAGTGTTTTTTAATGGTTTTTAGTTAGTGATGCACATTTTAAAATAAAATATTACTTTTAAACTGAAAACATGCACTTTGTGTCATACCGAGCAGACCATGTATTGGATAGAAGTGTGGCTGATTCTTATATGTCCCAAATGACTTATGTATAATTTTACTAAATTATCAAGAAAGTAATAGTGTGTTTTCTTAGATTTCAGTCAGTGGAACACGTTTTGAACTAAAATATCACTTTAAACTAAAAACATGCACTTTGAGTCATATCAAGCACACCGTGTGTTGGATTGATGCGTTTCTAATTCCTATAGTCACAAATGACTTATGGGTTGTCTTTTCTAAAGTATCAAGATAATATGAGCACTTTTTTAGTTTTGAGTATGTGAAGTGTGTTTTGTACTAAAATGTCACTTTTAAACTAAAACCACACATTTTGAGCTATATTAAGCACATAGTGTGTTCACATACTGTTGATTACTACACATCACAAAAGATTAATGAATTTTTTCCTAGTTTATCAAGGAAATCCAAGGTTGTTTTCTTGGTTTTGAATATTTGTGATACATGTTTTGAACTAAATTGTAACTTTTAAATTGAAAACACACACTTTGATCCATACTAAGCACATCATGTATCAGATTGATGCAAAATTCACTATAGAAAAATAGTTTTTTAATGATGGGTTATTTTTTATAAATTCACATCACAAAAAGTTAATTGTAAAGGAAATTCATTAAAAATAACCCATTATAGAAAATCACATCGTAAATACTACTATTTGCAATGGGTCATCACAAATATGATCAAACTAACACTATTTAGGATGAATATAAAATTCCATCACAAATATTTTTCAAAAAAAAATTTATACAATGAATTCAAAATATCATCACAAATAACTATTTGTGTAAAAATATTTAATTCTTCGTAAAAAGTGCAAGTAAATAAAAAAATAAAATACACATAATAAATTATAAACTACTCTTAATTAATTAAATAATTAAATAATAAAAAATAATAATTAATGATAGTTAAACCATAAAAAATATATATAATTAATAACTTTTTAAAAAAATTTAAAAATTTGATTTTAGAAAAATGAAAAAATATAAATAAATAACTAAATCATTAATAAAATGCCAATTAATAAAAAATAATGAACAAAATTAAAATAAAACCATCAAATAATAATTAATAAAAAATAAATATATTGGAGAGAGTGTTGAGGGTGTTTGAAGTAGGGGAAATGGGAAACAGAGTGAGGCGGGGGTGCAGTTATGTTTATAGTTGACTTTATTATGATGAACTTTTTGTAATGGAATAATCTGTCGCAAAAAGTGTATAGTTTGAAATATTTTTTATGGATATTTGAAGTGGAATTTTTTACTTTGTGATGGGTATTTTTTATGGAATGTTTGACCATCACAAAAAGTAGCGGCTATAAATATTTTTCCTGCCTATTTGAAGATTATTTTCCCACTTATTTGAAAAGTATTTACAATGGATTTAAATCCATCCTAAATAAAAAAATGTCATGGGGTCATTTTTTATAAATGGGTATGTCCATCGCAAAAAAATTATTTATAACCTAATCATAAATCTATCACAAATAATTATTTTAGATGGAATTATGAAATTTATCACAAATAATCCTACAAGAAAAAATTATTTTAATGGATTTAAGAGTCTGTCAAAAAAAGTTGTCATCGAAATATTTTTCATGCCTACTCAAAAATTATTTTCCCACTTATTGAAAAATTATTTGTGAATAATTCTTAAATCCTTCGCAAATAATATTTCTACTATGGGGTTATTTTTTATGGAATTATAAAATCCGTCACAAATAACCTGAATGAAAAAAAGTTATTTCTGATGGATTTAAGAGTATATCATAAAAAACTTCATTTTTCCACAATTAATGCATTTTTACAAAACATTATAGAGATAGATTCCATGTTTGTCGCAAATTTTTGTGGATACAAATATTATTTGTGATTGAATTTGAAATCCATTATAAAAAAAATAATTTCAAAGAACTGTTTGCGACGGACTCCAATCTGTTGTGAACACTCATTTGCAAACAATTAAAATTTATGTAGTGGTTGATTATTACACATCACAAATGAATTATAGGTCATTTTTTAATGTATCAAGATAATTCAAGTGTTTTTTTAGTTTAGAGTATACAACGCTTGTTTTTTTCTAAAATGTAAGTTTTAAATAAAAACACACTTTTAGTCATAAAAGACACATAATTTGTCAGATTGATGTGTGTCTGATTCTTATATGTCACAAATAACTTATGGGTAGTTTTATTATATTATCAAGATATTCCAAGTTCATTTTCTCAGTTTTCAGTAAGGGAAGTGTTTTTTGAACTAAAATATTACTTTTAAATTAAAAACATTGACTTTGAGTCATACCAGGCACACCTTGTCTCAAATTGACATGTGACTGATTCCTACATGTCAAAAAAAACTAATGAATATTTTTCTTAAATATCATGAATATACAAGAACATTTTCTTAATTTTGTGTATATGAAGTGTGTTTTTACTAAAATTTTGATTTCAAAAAAGAATTCACACTTTCATTCATACTTTTCATAAAGTGTGTCAGATTGATGTGAGGTTGATTTCTATTTTTCAAAAAATACATATGGATCTTTTTACTAAATTTTCATGACAATATGAGTGTGTTTCCATGGTATCCTATTAGTGAATCACATTTTAAAATAAAATTTTACCATTAAATTGAAACCAAACATTATGAATCATACTGAGCACACAGTGTGTTAAATTGATGTGCAAATGATTCTCAAAAATGAATTATGGATCATTTTCATAAATTATCAACACAATCCAATAATTTTTGTCAATTTTGAGTATGTGAAGTGTGTTTTGTACTTACATGTCTATTTTAAATAAAAATACACACTTTCATTCATACCATCCACACCATGATCAAATTTATGTGTGAATAATTTCTATACATCAAGAATGAATTATGGATTATTTTTATAAATTATTAAGAAATTTTGAGTGTGATTGCTCTATTTTCAGTAAGTGATGCATGATTTGAAAAAAAAACATTACTTTTAAATTGAAATAATTCACTATGGGTCATATCGGGAATGTCTTTTTCCAAAGTTGGGTTTGGTATGAGTCAGGTGAGGTTGTTTTGTTATCAATTTCCATTACTTGGTTTGTGTAGTCCAACACATAAATACTGTTATTTAATTGTGTCTTACCATAACAAATGTTATCTTTAAAAAAGAAGCAACATTTATTTATAAATTTGAAAATAAAAACATATGTATCTAGTTTGGATACTGATATAATGTTTTTGGTAACTGAAGTAACATAATAAAAACCCTTTAAAACCAAGATCATCCCAGTTGGAAACATGAGGTAGTAGTCACCGATAGCTACAGTAGCAAGTTTAGCTCTATTGGATGCTCGTTGATCTACCTTCAATCATTAAATCTTTCTGAATCTACTTGGTTCCTATATTTTAATACATATGTGAGAAACAAAATCTATATCTAATAACCAATTTATAGAAATAGATAAATTGAACTTTATAAAAAATGCACCTGAATCTTCCCCTTTCTTCTTTGGTTAGGTGTAGTTTTTCTTCCAGTGTACCTTCTTTCTATATTCTAAACAAACAACATCTCATTTCCCTAATTTCTCCTTGATATTATTCTTCTTAGAAGGTTATGAAGAAGACTTGGTCTTAAATCTATTCACTTTCCCTTTCTGTTTCTTCACCATAAGGAAAAATGAATTTTTGCGCTTTGTATCCTTATCCACTTGGAGAGTGATATTTAGAATAAATGGAAGATACTTCTCAATGTTATTCATATTAAAATTTACAAAAAATCTGGAGAATCTATGAGGGAGTGATGCCAGAATGAGATTAATTCTTCGTTCTTCAAGGAGTTTAAACCCTTTAACTTCTAGGACCACAATGTGTCCAATGATATTGACTATGTGAGGCCCAACTAGGGAATCCTATCCATTCTTTCTTTGAAATAGAACCTAGTATATCTCAAACTGTTCATTTATATCTCTCTCATGGTAAATACCACATAGGTTCTCAAGCACACTATATACATCCATGTTTTTGTGATACTTCATGAGTTAAATAGACATATACAAATGCATCAAAAATTGAACATTGACCACATTTATCAAAAAAAATCATAGAAAAGGAACTCTCCATTACTCACTACTTTAGCAGGAAGTTCAGGAATTGAGGATTCTAGATGCAAGATTTCTGTTTTTGGTGTAGCACAACCCAAAGGTGTATAAAAAACTCCTGGAATTTACTGTTAGTGATGAGGTTGTTTTTCTCCAATATTTATCATAGGGATGATGTGGATTATGTTCTTTCCATTTTATTCTACAATTAAAAGAGATGATTATTAGTACTTTTCTTGATTACAAATTATATGGGAAATAATAAATTAATTTTATTTTATTATTTTTTATTAAATTTCCCACTATTTTATCAAATACCAATATCCCTCACCATTGAACTTGGAATGTCTAGTTCATATGATATTCTAGTGGCAAGTATCCATATTCCCCTTTACATAAACCTAATGAGGGTTGTTCGGGCAACTTGAAGGGATTTAGGTAGATAGGTCTTTGCTAACTGCTGGCTTGTTTCTCCTTGATCCTTGAGTGGACTCCCCAATCATGAAATCTGAACTTGAATTTCCTCATCACTTTCCTCCAAGTTGTATAAATTCTAGTGAGGGATACTTCTCTTTATGTAATATGGTAAATTCAACCAATAACCTTCATAAGAACTCTAAATTAAAAGTAAGTGTCCTAACGAGGGCTAGTTAAACACTTAGTTTCAAGGCTTTCATTCCTAATCAAGAATTGGAATAACAAGTCTAGCTTAATATTTAATTAAGGTATTTTAATTAATTATGAATAATTTTTTGTCTTGTTTTAACTTTTATATGTATTTTTAATATTAAGTGGGTGTTACTTAATTAATTAACCATGATGGATAAAACATTTATCCATAATTCATTTATCTAATTCTATCTTTGCACATTAATTCATTTATTTATATGATCATGGCCTTGTATCCTTAAAATAAATAATTGCATAGATAGAAATAATTAATTAATTAAATGACCCATTAATGATCTTTATATAATGATTTATTTAATGAGAAAACATTAAATTAACCTTTGACCTATGGGAAATAACTCATATTTCTAGCCTTAGAATGAGTTACAACATTCCACCTATCCACCAGTGTATCACCTAAGTTGGAATCATAACATTTCCATCTTGGACCGACTCTATGTGCTTTAGGATACTCTATTAATTACATGTATTTATAACTCACATAAAGGTGAGGATAATCAAATGACTGGTTAAAAGGGTATTACATAAATATCCTTGGACACATAGGTTCTATATAATAATTGATGGGGGACAACACAAAAACCAACATATTTAATTTAATAATAAATAATTGAAAAAACGCGTGATAAATTAAATTAAATCATTCAACACATACACAGGTATTGGTCAAGATCATGAACGGTCATACATGTAACAAATACACCAAAGTATGTGGATAAAATCCATTTCATTATTATTAAGATAAAACATGCTTACATTAATTAATTAATTAATTCTCTTGCATCTTAAATATCATCCTAACTTAATTGGAGATACCCATAATTTATGGAATTTATAGAAAATAAATGGTAAAACCAATAATGACATATTAACTATAACAAATTAATTGAGAATTTAATATTCTTTAAAACCATTATTAAATTTTCAAACACACATTGGTGTGACAATCAATAAAATAAGGTTTTAATGTTTCAATTTTCAATTTAATGTAATTTTTAATAATATCCTTTAACGGGAGACTATAAGGCATGTACAGACTATCTACACACCATGTATTCTGGTTGTCGTGTATCTAGGATACACACCTAGGTCTGCGGCATGTACCTTAGTCGATCTACACGACTTGTATAGACTAGTTACACGTCATGTGTTCTGCTTCCTGTATGTCCAAGATGCACACCTGGGTCTTCAACGTGTGTTTCATACATGGGAATTGATGAAATACACATTGTGTACACCGTATACACATTGTGTATATCATAAATTCTTCAGATTTTCAGTCTCATATAGTTTTGACCATGTATAATGACCACATAGATTATGTAATTCACGCCCCTAACCTGTGAAGACTGTACTATGTGTACACTGATACACAATATGTAATCCGATAAGCATGTTTCAGGTTGTCCGGTCAATACAAGACATACACCACATGTAATTACTATGTGGTGTGTAGTGTATCTATCAGCACATCCAGATGTAGTGTACTAAGGTATACGTTGTGTACTTCTGAGTAAATGCCCTATAAACCTGTCACATCAGCCAAAAAAATGACAGTTTCCCAATGAAATATCTGGTTGTTCTTCATATGTTCTTAAACCTTTAAAAAATAAAATACTAAACAAATCATGATTAATATATCAAATCACATTAATTTAAATCAAATTAAAGAAATAATAACATGAAATGAAAATCTTACCACAATTTTGCATAAACCAACAATCAAATAAATAATTATAAATTTAAACGTGACCCCTTTGATAACACTTATTGATTCCGGGAAATGTGTAAGTGAGCATTGGTGGGATATATATTAAAACTTATTTTAATTACAGTTTCCTGAAATCATGAGTGAGGATCTTGCACACCAAATTTATAATTTATTTATTTAATATATAAATACATGAATACATGGGCTTGGTATCTTTCTTCATTGATTAATGTTGACTGTATGAAAAGACCCTTTCGTATTACCTTCGTTTCACTATGAGGATCCAAGGATAGAATCCCTCTAGTAGTGATCCACATGTGCTCCTATGATCTTCGAGCAATGACACTTGATATCTGGGTGATAGCATGGAGAATTAAATGTCTTACATTATTGTTTCTTGATCATTATTTATTCATTCTTGAAGAAATGTCTATTTTTTTCTCATTCTTGAGAGAAAGATCGAAGGTGGATTTTATAGATAATTCATTGTGTGTAATAATTATCTATTTCGATTGAACTGATCGATGCTCTACATAATAGACATAACTGTCTATTTATAAAGGTAGGTTTTAGGTTAAAATAATTAGTTAGTGCATTCCAACAATTAAATAATTTAATTTAATTTAATAAACCGAAATCCACATAATAAAATAATTATATTATTATTTTTTGGCATGCTCCAAATTGGGCAATGACAAGTATTATTTAACCAACATGATAATTAATATTTGTCACCAGACTCAGTCTTTATTCATTTGAACTCCTCTAGAATTTTTTGAATACTTGAATAAAATATTTTATTCTCTTAAATAAATATGTTATTCATAAACCAGTGAATATATATTTATTAAATATTTAATAAATAAATAAATAAATATATATACTATTCACAATTAGGTGAATAAATATTTATTTAATTTATGTGATTAATAAAACTAGAATAAAATTATTCCTCAGTTTTGAGAATAATATTTATTTCATTAATTAAATTAAAATAGAATTTATTTTCGATCAACGTAAACACTTAGTGTGTGACCCTATAGGATTATTTCTCATTGTCATTTGGTGGGCTTACCCAAAGTCCAAGTTTATTGTCCAGTAATGGGTCAAGGCTCCCAAGATAAATAACTTAATGTCACAATGGTGACAACCACATATGAATTCTAACTATGTAATATAATATATTTTTTAAAATATCTCATCAAGAAGGTTTCACATTCATTTCACCAACCAATATGCTTTATACGACTTTTTTTGACTATATGTAATAAACATTTTGTTACACCATGACCATTGAATTTATGGAAATGATTATATTACAATTAAATATATGAGATATAAACTTCCATAAATATGGAAGGGACAAATTATTCCTCAACTTATCCATTAAAGACATGTCAATCGTGATGCACCCAATGTACCCTCCCTCATTGTGAACATATGTAATCATGGTTTTTATCATAAAATTTAAGTGTGAAAGTCATGTTATGAATTAATAATAATCTTAAAGTCTAAGGACCATTACACACACTCCCAAATTGAAATATCTAATGACCCCAAAACATGTGAAATTCATACTAGAAATTTTGTTCACATAATCTCTCATATTGGAGTTTATCAAGTGCGAAATTCATGAGAAGAAGCTTCATTATATTATGAGTACTCACACCTGATGGTCTAAATAACATGTGTCCCATCATAATACATTATCCAACCATAGAACTATGTTAAGAATAATTTTATAACACTTAAAACAATCATCAAAGAATAGAACTACTTAACTTTATCAATGTGAAAAATACTCTAGGAAATTATTACATTAATGTCATGTAGAACAATGAAAAATATGTAATAATATGATTAATTAATATTCAATAAATCAAATATACGTGTAATAAAAGTGAAAATAGTTGGTCCTAGGACACCAACTCCAACATATTATGCTCTCATGGTTTAAGTTATATGGTTACATCATGATTCATATATTATGAAATATCATGATTTAATTCACAACTCAAGATTATGATCTATGATATGCAAGATATGTTTTTCAAATGTTATTCTCATGTTCTCACACCCTTATGCTCGTGTTTTGTTGTTGTCTCACTTATTTACCCTTATTAAGCATATGAGATTACTATTTATTATTTTTCCTTTCCCTAGGTTATGAAGAAATGTATTATGTATGATATGTATAAAAGGTGTTCTAGTTATGAAGAACTTAGTGGGAGATGATGTGGTTACTTTATGAACCGATTGTTTATGTATCCATATTTCCAAAGGTACTAGCCCTAAACAATTCAGGTTTGGATCATTATATAATGTAATGAATGTAAATTTATTGATATGTGATATTTTTGTTTGAAAATAGTGGGTCTCTATAACAACCAATCACATTCAATTCATATAATTGATTTAAATTTGATAATCATGAGTCTAAATTGTATTCAAATACCATCATTTTTTCCTTGAAAAATATTAAAAAAATAATTCATATATATTTCCAATGTTATCAAGAGATGGGGAAAACAAATATAACAAAATCAGACTCACCTTTTTCACCTAATAATTATATTAAGTTGATGATATTGATGAAGACATCATTGTCATGATGTGCAATATGAATAAAATAGTCATGGTGATAATTTGTGGTGAAATAAATCAAACTCTGATTGAAACCAAGATGAAGTTCAAAACCAGAAATGTGTGATTGATCATAAGGAATGTTTATTGTTGATGGAACATGTATTAAATATTCATATGGATATGGTCATGATAAATAAAAATGAAAATATAAAATAAAGATAAAAAAGAGAGAAAATAATACAATGTAGATCCAGAATTCATCATCTCATTATATTATTCACATATATATAAGCTGTAATTCCAAAGGATGAAGAAACTCATGAAAATTTTAAATTATAAAGAGAATTTATTGGTAATAGAAGAGTCAAAATTATTATCATTATTATGATACCCATTAAATAATATTTCTTAATAAAAATATGGATATATTATTCAAAACAAGGTGGGGTCAAAGCCGTTTAACTAAACTAAAGACAAATAGTCATAATATTGATATATTATTAATTATATAAAATAATTAATAATCATATTTCAATATTATTAATTTTATTTAAAAAAAATAATATTAATTAATTATATATATGTATATATATTATATATAGAAGATTAAAAACCGCAAAAAATATATACTCAAATAGCCTAGTAGGTCAAGTCTTATCTCTTCTAACAAAGAATGACAACCTTCCAGTCAACCTATTTTATTAGTTATGAATGTGGTGGATGAAAATGTCAGTCTAAAGGCCACTGAGGATTCTAGTTTCAATAGTGAGAAATTAAAAATTCCAATATAACCATAAAAAAATATATGAGGAGGTTAAAAAAATTCATAGATGTGTAGAGGCCTAGGTCGATACCAATGTAGTGATATCCAAGAAAAACATTAAAAAAATACTTTGATATTGAAAATATACATTAATAGACATGTTGAATTTGGTAGATTCATGAAACCATTGGAAGTATCCAAGATCCCCCACTCCCTAAAGCAGGCGCAATCATCTTCTTCCTTCAAGCATGAAATATATAGAACTATTTAATTTTTCATCCAAAGCTTTACTAGTTGTGCACTCACAAAATTGCCCTGGTCTTTTCAGATATCTTCAATAATTCATAAGGAAATGAAAGAAAAATTAAAATCTAGGAAATAAATTGTTTTCCTCTTCTAGTGTTAATGCTCATAAATCATGCATAATTAAGTTACATCATGTTTAATTATGTTTACTCATGTTTACTTATCATTTTAATCTATTCTTATAGTGTTTCACATCATAGGAAATATTGATAGAATATGACTAATTATAAGTCACCATTAATGTTGAGTCACAGTTGTGGTGAAATCACTATTGGACATCCTACTGATGATAGAAAAAATGGCTATGTATGAGTTACTATTGGTAAGGACCTACCGATAAGATGTCTCACCATCAACTATCTCACCATGAGCACAGATGCTAAATTCTAACAAAGGATGAGACACTACCACTCAAGCTACTGATGCACTGAGTTACAATTGTTCAAACTTCTGACAGCTCAACTCGGAATTTTCACAAAGTACAGGACACCATCACATTGAGCTACCAATAGCTAAGTCACCATTCGAGATTGCAGAATTCATTAATTATGAGACATCATTATTGACTTACTATTCAGAGACACTATCAACTCTTACATTATCATTTAAATTCAAATTTACATCTAACAATCATATTTATGAAACTTATAACTTCCATTTATATTTATGATTTTTTATATCCTTTTTAGACAGCCTTTAAATCAATTTTAGACTCCAATACAAGGTTTGGGGTACCTATAAATGACCGAGAACATGATTCTTGTTGGCTGTAGTGTATAAAAATAATATCTATTCAAAAATTTGGAGAGGTGTGGAGCTACTCTTGCACCTAGTAAAAACTTAAGAACTGTAAACTGTGGAAACATGAAGATACTTATGAGAACAAAAGCTAAAGAACTTTTTGTAGCAACACACAAATAAAGGAGAATAACTCGTCGATCACATCCATATCTCATTGGAAATAGAAGATAGAAGTTATCACAGTACTCATTATTTCTATCTATTTATAGAAGTCAACATAAAATGATTTTCAAGACTTCTTACAAGTGTCTTAAGTTACACTTCCAATCACACAGATCCTTATAAATCCTTCCTCATTATTTTTATCTGCTTGTGTATTGTTTTTACATTGCAAGAAATGCATCTCTTTTTTCTATGAACACACACTGACTCTTGTAAAAAACTAGAAGATAAACTAATATATTCACAAACCATATTTCTAAACCTTACATTCCCATGCATAATAGTGGAAGAGGTCCCTGTGTGGCCTATTTTTTTAGAACTCCCACGAAAATTATGGAAGAGGTCTAGTTGACATGGACAGTGTGTATGTTGTTGTTTACCTCGATCTAGGGTTTGGATCCTTGTTTTTTTATATAAACTTCTTGGTGGTAGGTGATCACTAAGTAGAGATGATTAAGTATCATCTTGAGACTAAACCTATTGTTTTTAATTCTATCATGCCTTTCAAAGTTCTATTTTCTCTTATTTATTTATTCACTGAAGAAAACATTTATTTCACTTTGATATTTAATCTTATATAGTGTTTATTTTAGAATTTAATTCAGTAGATTGATTTCAAAATTCAAAATAATAATCCATATTACTTTAACTGAGAACTAATAACTCTTTGAGAAGTATTTTAAAAGAACAAAACTTTTATAAATCTACTACTTTGGTTAACTGGGTCATTTTTGATTCCAAATTTGGGAGCTTTTAAATAAGTGTTTCAGAAAGAAATTTTTATAGGAACTCAATTCACCCACTCTTGAGTGTTCTACTTTGACCAACATTTGGTATCAGAGGATTTATTACTTTATGAGTTTCAAAGTTTTCAAAGTTTTTAAATATTTTCAACTGTGATTTTAGTTGTGTTTTAACAATCTAAAAACTTTGTCAAATCGAAATTTGTAGTTATTTAAAAATTATTTTTATTATTTAACATGGAAAATAGAAAGGAAGGTATTAATACCAACATACCTCCTTATTTCAATGGCATAAACTATGATCAGTGGAAAATAAAAATGAAAATGCATTTAGAAAGTATGGTCTTTGAAATATGGTTTGCTATAGTTGATGAATATAATATTCCCACTACTTCTAGAAACACTTGGAATGATGCAACTAAGATAGCCTATAACAATAATTACAAAGCTATGAATTTCTTGTATTATGCTTTAAGTGGTGAAGAATTTAATAGGATTTCTACATGTAAAACAACCTCTGAAATCTGGGATACTTTATCTGTTTCACATGAAGGAACCAAAAATGTTAAATAAATAAGGATTAATACATATACCATTAAATATGATAACTTTAAAATGAAGTCTGATGAACCTATTTCTGATATGTATCTTAGATTTAATGAAATTTTTAATACAATGAGTACTTTGGGAAATCCAATTAATACCAAGGAAAAAATCATGTAGTTACTTATATTTTTACCAAAAAAGTGGAGAGGAACCTTAGTATCAATACGATAATCCTATAATATTAGTAAGTTTTCAATCAAGGAGTAGATAGGTAAGATTATGATGTACGAGGAAGAACTGAAGGTCAATAGAGAAGAAGATGATGAACCTAAAATAAATTCAATGGATTTCAAAATCACTACATGCAAACAAAAGAAGAAAATTCAATTTCCTACTGAAATTTCCAGAGATTAAGGTTCATCAAGTGACAATGATAAGGAAATGTATCAACTATCTAGGAGATTTGAGTAGTTTTATAGAAAGAAGAAGTTCTTTAGAAAGACTAGCTATAGAGGGAAGTATGACAACAAATGTAACTGGAAAAGGGATTGGAAAAGAATTGATAATACCAATGAAATAGTTTTCTATGAATGAAAATGAAAGGGACATGTGAAGGATGATTGTAAAAATCTGGATTATAAGAATAAATATGAGAAAAAAGATAGAAAGTACAAGAAGGAAATGAAGGCTACCTGGAGTGCTTCTGAGGACAACTCCAGTGATTCAGAATCATATCATAATGAAAATTATGACAAATACAACATGTGTTTTATGACAAAAAAAATGAGGTGACCCTAATATCTCCTACACAGAACTCTTATTATTTTTGAAATGAATCTAAATTTGACAATTATAAAAATATGACTAATGAAGAAATGTTTGAATACTGTAAAATTATTGAGCATACTTGTAATGAGTTGAAAGATAAATATAAATATCTCAAGAAACAACATGATATTTCTGCTACTGTTAGGTCTAAACTCACTATAGGAAAGGAAAATATTTCTCAAATACTCCATGACAATACAGAACATAAACTTTATAATGAGAAATTAAAGAAGTATTTAGAGATATTTACAAATTTTAAAGATGCCTTAGTTCAAATTCTTGGAAAAAAGTTGCTCCTAAGTATACTACTAGAATTTTTTATCAACTTGGGAAATGAAATTTTGTTAAAACCAATTTTGTATCTAAATATGGAAAATACGATTTTATGCCCAATTATGGAATTTTTTTTGCAAGTTCCAGCACTAGAAATTCTTTTACTGCTTCTAGTTATTTTGTACATCATAGAGTTTGTTTTTCTAAAATTTTACAAATTGCTTACAGGAAACCCATAAAGAAAATGTGGGTTCTTAAAGATTTAATCAAAAATATTATTGGACCTAAGAAAATATGGGTACCAAAGCCTTTTCTTGTTTAAAATATTTTATAAGAAATTTGTTTGAAGAGTTACCATAAGATCTTATGGTACTTGTATAGCGTATGTTCAAGACAAATGATAGGGGACTACTCTAGCTTCAAGAACCTCATAAAGATTGGTGGTGGACATGTCAACTTTAGTGATAATTCAAAAGGAAAAATTATTGGCCTTGGCCAAATTGGTAACACTAACTCAGTTTTAATTTATAAAGTTATTTATGTTGTGGTCTTAAGTATAATATTATTAGCATTTCATAGTTACGTGATGATGGATTTCATGTTAAATTTGAAAATTATTCTTGTAATGTTTTCAATTATAAGAATTATTTAGTCTTTACTGCCTTTATAAATGAAAATGTATATGTTGTAAATATGGATTCTTTAGTATCATAGAATGTTTCTTGCTTAAGTTCCTTCCATAAATAATCTTGGCTCTGGCATAGAAGGATAGGACACTATAATATTCACTCTCTTAGAAATATGACTATAAAAGGATTAGTCAAGGATCTACCTAAACTAGAGTTTCCAAATGATAAAGTTTGTAATCCTTATCAAAAAGAAAAACAACACAAAATATCGTTCAAAAAAAAAAAGAAATAAGTTTCAACTTATCAACCTCTTGAGTTGGTTCATATGGATTTGTTTGGACCTTCTAGATTTTCGAGTTTAAATGGGAAGCACTATGTCTATATTCTAGTGGATGACTTTTTTAGGTATACTTGGACCTTATTTTTAGATCACATAAGTGATGTTTTTTCTTATTTCACCAAGTATGATAGGTCAATAGAAAAATTAAGTGGATTTAGGATCAAAACCTTAAGAAGTGACCATGTCCATGTGTTTGAAAATCAAGAATTTGAATCTTTTTTCTCACAAAATGGATATAGTCATAACTTTTCTGCTCCTATGACACCCTATCTGAAGGGAGTTATAGAGAGGAGGAATAGAACCTTACAAGAAATATCACGGACTATGATTAATGAATATGATCTACCTATTTATTTTTGGGCAGAATTTTGGAATATATTTTTTTATATAATCAATGTAGTTTTTATTAGACCTATCCTAAAGAATACCCCCTATGAGGTGTGGAATAATAGGAAACCTATGGTTAATTAATTCAATGTTTTTGGTTATAAAGTATTTATTCTCAATAAAAAATATAATCTTGAAAAAAAATTCTCCAAAAATGATTAATAGATTTTCCTTGGTTATTCAATCTACACTAAATCTTATAGAGTCCTTAATAATAGAACCAAGTGTGTGGAAGAATCTGTACATGTAAAGTTTGATGAGATAAATCCACATGAGTCCAAAACCTCCCTAAAAAATCTTGAGGATAACCTATCAAGTCTAGACATAAATTCTAAACTTTCTGATTCCACTGTTAAATAAGTAGCAAAACTTGGTTCTGTAAACTCTCTAGATTTTGGCCAGGATGAACCTAAACCTATAGATGAACTCGAAGTGACCAACCCTTCTTTTTCTATGTCTGTTAGAACACTTAAAAACCATCCTCTAGATAATTTAGTTGGATACTTTGAAAAAGGAAAACATACTAGATATTCTCTAAGAAACCCGGTTGAATATAAAGTCTTTTTATCACATCTTGAACCTAAAAACGTCAATGATTCAATCAATGATGAATTATAGATGATGTATATACCGGAATAATTAAACCAATTTGAAAGAAACAAATTATGGAAACTTGTTGATATACCCAAATACACCTTGACCATAGGAACTAAGTGAGTGTTTATAAATAAAGTGGATGAAGTTGGTACAATAGTAATAAATAGAGCCAGATTTGTTACACAAGGTTATAGTCAAGTGGAAGGAATAGACTATGAAGAAACTTTTTCACCTCTAGCCCAAATTTAGGCCATTAGAATACTGTTATCTTGTAGAGAACATCTTAATTTCAAACGTTGTCAAATGGATGTCAAAAGTTCATTCCTAAATGGTTATATAGTTAAGGATATTTTTGTTGAATAACCCCTAGTTTTATAAATCTTCATTTTCTAAATCATGTTTTTAAATTAAGAAAAGCTTTGTATGCTTTAGAAAACCTCCAAGATCTTGGTATGATAGGCTCAACACTTTTATTATTTCTATAGGTTTTTATAAAGGTATATATGATCCCACACTTTTTATAAAAAGAATTTATAAAGATGTTTTAGTTCAAATATATGTTGATGATATTATTTTTGGATCTTAAAAAAATAATTTATGTGTTGATTTTTCAAAAATGCTACAAAATGAGTTTGAAATGAGTTTAATGGGTGCAATCAAATTCTTTCTTGTATTTCAAAATTTTTCCAAATAAGGTATTATTTTAAATCAAATTAAATATACTAAATATCTTATAAAAAAATTTAATATGGATAACAATAAAAGTATTGATACTCCTATGAGTACGACCTATAAATTAGATCTTGATGAAGATGGAAATCAGTGGATCAAACCAATTACAGAGGTATGATTGGAAGTATTATTTACTTAACTGCTAGCCAATATGATATTATGTTTAGTGTGTTTATGTGTGCTTATTTTTAAGAAAATCTTAAAGAATCACATCTTCTTGTTGTTAAAATAATTTTCAAATACCTCAAATATACTACCAACTTAGGACTGTTCTATCCTAGAGGAAAACCATTTTAATTAGTTTGTTATTATGATGCTAATTTTGGTGGTTGCAAGTTAGATAGAAAAAGAACCTCTAGAATATGTCACTTTTTCTGAAAGTCTCTAGTTTAATGGTATAGTAGGAAACAAAATTATGTTTCATTATCTACTGATGAAGCTAAATACATAGCTGATATTAGTTGTTGTGATAAAATTTTGTGGATGAAACACACATTACTAGACTATGGATATCAATTTAGGCATGTCCCTATAAATTGTGACAACACAAGTGCTATTAACATTTCTAAGAATCCAGTTTATAATTCAAGGACAAATCATATTGATGCAATCCATCAATTTTTTAGAGATAATTATCAAAAAGGTTATATAAATATAGAATTCATTGGAACTGAACATAATTTTGTTGATATTTTTACTAAGCCTTTACATTCTAGGAGAACGATCTACATCATACATGAGTTGGGGATAATAAATTTTTAGTGACTCACCATTGATGACTCACTGTTTGATGAATATTCATTGATGACTCACCATTGATGAATCACTATTGATGACTCACCATTTACGACTCACCGTTGGGACTCACCAAAGAAAACTCTCCATTAGGACTCACCATTGTGACTTACCATTGGTCTTTACTTTGTTATTTTTTCTGGATCGAACTTAAACTCACTGTTTTAATTATTTTAGTTTATTTTATTCCATATTTGCAATTTATGATTTTAAAATCCCTAAAAGATAAATATTGAATTGATCCAAAATCATTTCTCACTCACTAACTCTCACAAAACTGAAACTTTCTCTTTCGAACCTCTACTTCCTTCTTCCTTCGAACCAACCCTTTGAACCCTTCACAATGGCTCGAGTGAATTGTATATCTGAGACATATCCAAAGTATCATCCTTCAAAGAATCAAAAGTTATAAGAAAGTGATCCAAATATTGAACCTATTAACCCAGATCTTGCCAATAGAATAGTCATACCAGAGAAGGAAGTACATGAAGAATGGTTGTTGTCAAGTAAGTCTCTCATTTTGAGAGTTTTATAAGAACAAGGTTGATTGGATTGGTTCTCCAACAAAAAATAGACTCTCTATCAAATATTAGTGCATGAGTTTTATATGTATGCTGCATTTATTCTTGAGGTCATATAAGTTTTTTGTATTAAGTATATAATACATGGAAAAAGGATTTCCTTTTCTTCTAAGTAGTGGGCTGAATTCTTAAAGGTACCTCATGAAGGAATATTTGATGATTACTAAGCCATTCCTCCTCCTCTAAGTGATTTTTTAAGTTATGAAATAGTCCTAACCAGGTTGATCAGTGATGGAATTCCAAGAATACCTATAGAAACAAAAATGGATGGTTGATGTATATTATTATTTAATTTTATTCAGAATCAACTATGTCCTAGAAAAGGGGAATTTTCTTCCTTGAAATATCAATATGTTTATTTGTTGTATCTAATGAAAGGACACAAGAATAATTTGTGCAGATGCCTCATGGTCCACATGAGTGATATGATTAAACATCAATCCAAGTAAACTTCACTGTTTTATTCTAAGATGATTTCTATAATGTTGAAAGTTAAAGGATTTTTAAATGAAGGAGAAGAAACTATGACTGACTGTGATGGTTTTTGTATTACTAAATTCATATTCAAAAGAATGAGGATTCACTGGAATCCCTGGAATAGGTAGTGGGTTAAGGATAATGAGAAACTTTATGAATATTTTAATCCTACTCAACATCCATCTAGATCGAAATATATGGCTGAACCTGGTCTAGGATATGATGAAGTGGCAGAGTACTCGGATGAAGAAGAACAAGTAGATGAGGTAGAGAAAGAAATAGGATCTTCTATTTATGACATGAGTGATCATGATTTTTCATAAAGTCCAAAAATAATCACTTTTTGATCCCCTGGCCCTCCAAAAGAACCTCTCCTAGATAATGATCCCGACAAGGAGATAGAGGAATATGAGGGTGTTGAGTATGCTAGTGGAAGTGGAATTGAAGAGGAATAAGAGACTAGTGATGAAGAGGAATAATATGAGGATGAGAAAAATGATGAAGGGTAAAAGGATGATAATTATGAAGATGAAGTAGAAGATGAATAAAAAGAGAGTGAAGAGGAAGAGGAATAAATTTTAAGTGAAATTGATACTAATAAAGAAGATAAAAAAGAATAAAGTGGTAAAGTTGGTGATGAAATCAGTGGTGAAGTTGACCCTCCTATTAGGGATCAAGGTCCTATTGTAGAACCTGTAATTTTGGTTGAAACTGATTTAGCATAAAAGGAACAAGTTTTGGAATCTAATATGACTTCATACTCAATTTCTATTGAGGAATAAGTTCTAGTTATTCAAGTGAAATAACACATGTATGTTAGGAAGAAAAAATATATTGAGGGGGAACCATAGTCTAAAAGAGTTATATTTGGCACTCTAACTCCATTTTATATAATAATAGTGGCTGAATGGGAGAATTATATAAGATATATCACTTTAGGCTTGGATTATCCTGATTTAGATAATGAGGCATTTGATCCTAAGGGGCATATTGTTGATGCAGTAAGTCATGCTCAAATAGTTCAGGTTGTAACAGTCTCAGTAGTCTCTATTACTCCTAATCCTATTTCTACTCCTTTGGTTTCACCTATGCCTGTTAACTATGTAAGTTAGAGTAACTTCAATGTATTTAAAGAGGATTTTTGTTCAGTTGTTAGAGAAATTATACAAAATCAACATACACCTATGGAAAGTATTAGTGAAAGTGATGCCACTATGATTGTAGAAAGAGTTGTCTCTTATAAACACCCTCAATTAGTTTTTAAACTTTAAGAAGTGAGGATGGAAAATAAAAAAATTAAGTCATGAGTTGGCTATACTCATTCCTCTTGTGAAAGGGATGTCATCTGAGTATTAAGCCTCCTTGGAAAAAGTTGAAAATAGTTTTTAAGATACATATTCTGAGGATGATACTCCTCCTCTAAATATTGATCTGGATATTTTGAGATTAGTAGTTAAAGATATAGTAAATGAATCTTAAACCTCTGCTGCTTCTAATCATCCTTCTAAGAGTGATATGATCAGATTAGTGATAAGAGAATAACTTCAGACTATGATGGGTAGCTCATATAAGGAGATCCTAATAAAAACAAAACAAAACAGTTATCATGTGCATGATATGGTAATGTTTTATATGAAAGGGGTTACTAATGATTAGGTTGAAATCACCAAGAAAGTATATTAAACATTTAAAAGGATTTATACCAAACACCGATTGGAAAGTCATTTCAAATACTTGGTTGAGAATTTGAGGATACCTCCTATTACCCAAGCATTCAGGGAATAAGTGAAATAACACGAGGATCTTACTCTTTCTCTTCAGATGTTTATGGAGAACAAAGATGATTTTACTAAGGCTATGGAGAAAGGTCGAAATATAATAATTGATTTCATCAACCTTTTGAATCCATACCTACATGTGTATAGTACAACTATTGTATCTCCAGAAGCATTCCCTATTAGTCCTATAACTGAGAATCTACCTTCAATATCTATCTACCGATCTATGAAACCTTAGTTTACAGCTACTATTACTTGAAACCTTGTTTCTCCTCTTCCTGGAACCCTTTAACCATCTCCCATGTCTCATTTTTAGGCTCTTATTCATCTAAGGCATGCGATATATAGGAAACTTACAGCCTATACCTCTTCTACTCAAGGTCTCACCCCTACTGTACCTTTTAGAGTTCCCATTCATCAGTTATATACATCATCTCCTTCTACACATTTTGTTCCTCCACCTACTACTTCTGATGAGGAAAAAGAATTCATGGATCCTTCTTTAAAGAAGAATTAATTCTAGGTTTATTTTTTATAGGGTTTTATTTTTTGGGCTTTTTTACATCCAATGTACTCTATTTTTATCATGAAATGAGTTATCTATTTTCCTATACAATATGATCTTTAACTTTTCTAATTTATTATCTTCTTACTAATCCCAAAAGGGGGAGAAAATAGGAGAAATATGACATGAAATTTAATTTTATTTGTTTTTTTAATCCTATAATTTACTTGTTTATCCTAGAATTTACTTTCTCTGATCTATATGACATGTTAAGCAGAAAAATTCTTTTTTTACTTTGATCATTATGAATGGATTATTAATTCCATGATTTGTGATCCTCAAAAGGGGGTAGATTTTTGGCCTCCTCTAGTTTTAATGCTCACAAATCATGTATAATTAAGTTACATCATGTTTCATTATGTTTAATTATGTTTACTCATGTTCACTTATCATCTTAATCTATTATATTAGTGTTTCAAATCATAGGAAATATTGATAGAATATGAATAAGTATTTGTCATTGTTAAGGTTGAGTCACCATTTAGGTCAACTCACTGTTGGAAATCATACTCATGACAGAATAAATGGATAAGTGTGAGTTATTGTTGGTATGGTCCTATAAGATGTATCACTGTCAACTGTATCACCATCATCATAGATGTTGAATTCTAAAAAAGGATGAGACCCCATCACTCAAGAAAATGATGCACTGAGTTAACATTGTTCGACCAACCGACAACTCAACTTAAAATTTTTAAAAAGGATGAGACACTATCGCATTGAGCTACCAATATCTAAGTCACCATTCCATATTTCATAACGCATTAAGTCTGAGAAATCGTTCCTAACGTACCGTTTAGAGACACCATTAACTCTTACTTTGTCATTTAAATTCAAATTTACTTCTAATGTTCATATTTATGAAACTTAGTACTTCCATTTTTATTAATTAATTTTTATATCTTTTGTATACAACCTTTAAATCGATGTCAGACTTCAGTATGAGGTACAGGGTACCTAAAAATGACCAAGACCATGCTTCTTATTGGATTTAGTGTATAAATGGAATATCCATTCAAAAATTTGGATAGGTATGGACCTGATCATGCGCCTGAGAAAAACTTAAGAATTGAAAACTGTGGAAACATGAAGATACTGCTAAGAACAAAACCTGGAGAAATTTTTTGCAGCGATACACAAATTAAGTAGAGGAACTCATTGATCACATCCATATATTTCTGGAAATAGAAGATAGAAGCTCTCACGACACTCTATTTTATTTTCTATTTCCAGAAGTCGACTCAATATGCTTTTCAAGAAATCTTCCAAGAGTCTCAAGATACACTACCAATCACACAGAGAATTATAACTCCTTTCTCATTATTTTTCTATGCTTGTGTGTTATTATTACATTGCGAGCAGTGTGTGTCTCTTTGTTCTATGAACACACACTGACTCCTATGAAAAACTAGAATATACACTAATGTCTTCACAAACCATCTTTTTAAAACTTACATTCCCATGGATAATAGTTGAAGGGGTCCCTACGTGGCCTCTTTGTTTTATAACTCCCATGAAAACTATGGAAGAGTTCTAGTTGACCTATATAGTGTGTATGTTGTTTTTTACCCCGATATAGGGTGTGGATCCTTGTTTATTTATATAAATTTCTTAGTGTAATGTGACCACCAAGTGGAGAGGATTAAGTGTCTGCTTGAGACTGTACCTCTTGTTTTTAATTCCACTGTGACTTTCAAATTTATCTTTTCTCTACTTTATTTATTCTTAGAAGAAAAATTTTCCTTCACTTTGATAGTTAATATTAGATAGTGTTTATATTAGAATTTGATTTATTAGATTGATTTTAGAAGTTAAAATAATAATCTATATTAATTTAACTGATAACTAGTCACTCTTTGAGAATTCTTTTAAAAGATCAAAACTTTTATAAATCTTCTACTTTGGTTAATTAGGCCATTTTGTATTTAAAATTGGGGAACTTTTAAATAAGTTTTTTATATAGAAATTTTAATAGTAACTCAATTAACCCCCTCTTGAGTGTCCTACTCGGACCAACATAAATAACTATCCCATGGAATGAACATGCACACAAACAAGTAGCATAAGGAATTAACCAGAAAAAAACAATGTAACTTTACAGCTAGAACTGGGATACAATTACAGCTACGCACACATAAAATACCCGACCACTGGACACTTAAATAAGAATAATAACATGACACCAAAAAAAACTTTCATAATTAATGTGGCATTCCCATCAATTTTAAAGGATCTTTCATATGGATTCCATGATTTTATGAAATATAATCATATAGGTTTGAAAGAAGAGGAGGAATCAATACACTACAAATTATATATACTGGATCTAAATATAGGTGTAAAAAGTACTATTTATTATCCCCTAACAAGATATAACCCAACCCCACCCACTACCTCAAACTATAAAAAATATTTGATCTAGTAGAAAGTACATAGACCATCCCATCAAGATGAACTGTTCTTTCATCCAGATTCCCTGATTTTTAAATAAGGGGAGGAACTAGTACACTACAACTTATATACAATAGATTTAAATGTAAGAGTGAAAAATTCCATTTATTATCCCATGAAAATTTAAAAATAAACCCCAACCCTCCCTCCAATCGTTGAAAAAAATTGATCTAGTAGCAATTATGTAGACCTTCCCATCAAGCTAAAACATTTTTGAATCCAGATTCCCTAATTTTGTGAGAAGGGTATGAATATGTACATTGTAGATTATATATAGTGATGTAAATGAAAAAGTGAAAAATAATATTTTTTCTCCCCCAAAAAGAAATAACCCAACCCTACCCCCACCCCTAACTGTGAAAAATCATTGATCTAATAGAAAGTATGTAGACCTTCCCATCAAGAAGAACTATTCTTGAATCCGATTTACCTGATTTTGTGACAAGAGGAGGAATCAGTACACTGTAACTTATATAAAGTGGATCTAAATTTAGGTGTGAAAAGTACCATTTATTATCCCCTAAAAAGATAAAACCCAACCCCACCCCCAACCACAAAAAAAATTGATCTATTAGTAAGTATGTAGACCTTCCCATCAAGCTAAATCATTATTGCATCCAATTTCCCTGATTTTTTGATAAGATGAGAAATCAGTACACTAAAAATTATATACAATGGATCTAAATGAAAGATTTAAATTGATGTGTGACCAATTTATATACATCACAAATAAATTATGGATCATTTTTATAAATTATCAAGACAATTTGAGTTTGATTGCTCAGTTTTCAACAAGTGACATGTGTTTTGAGTTAAAATGTTACTTTTAAATTGAAAAAAATAGTTTGAGTCATATAAAGCATGTTTTAGTCCAAAGTTAGTTGAGGTATGAGTCATGATATTTTGTTTATTTATCTATTTTCTTTTCTTTTTTTGTGTATTCTTACACATAAAGACTGTTATTTAATTGTGTCTTACCATAAAAAATATTATCTTTATAAAAGAAGCAATATTTATTTCCAAATTTGAAAATAAAACCATCTATATCTAGAATGGATACTGATATAATGTTTTTGGTAACTGAAGGATCATAATAACAACCCTTTAAAACCAAGATCAACCTGGTTAGAAATGTGAGGTGGTAGTCATCGATAACTATAAAAACAATTTTATCTTAGTTGGCTACTCCTAGATCTACCTCCCCTAAGTCAATATTTATGAATCTACTTGGTTCATGTATTTGAATACATATGTGATCACCATAAGTTGTATATAATACCCAATTTATATAAATAAATAAATTTCACTAGATAAAAAATGCACATAAATATTCTCATCACTTCTTTGGCTAGGTGCAATTTTTCTTTCAATGGTCTGTCTTGCTACATGAAAAACAAATAGCATCTTGTTCCCTTGTTTTCCACCATATCTTGTTCTTCTTAGTAGGGCATGAATAATCTTTGATCTTAATGATATTAAATTTCACTTTATATTTTTTCACCATAAGTATGGAAGGCTTTTCATGATTCATATCCTTATTTACTTGGTGAAGGAGAGTAAAAAATCAGTAAGATACTTCTCAATGTTGTTTATATTAAAATTTACAACAAAGTTAGAGAAGCTCTAAGGGAGTGATTCCAGAATGAGATAGGTGCCCAGTTATTTGGAGATTTTAAACCCTAGAACCTTTAGGTGATCAATGTATCAAATGATCTTGACTACGTGAGGTCCATCTGGGTAACCCTCTCCAAGATTACTCTGAAAGAGCACCTTGGATATCTCAAACCATTCATGTCTAGCTCTCTCTTGGTAAAGACCATGGAGATTATTAAGCATGCTATATGCATCCATGTTTTTGTGAGACTTCAAGAATTCACTAGATATAAATGAAAGTATAAAACATTGAACAAAGACTGTTTCACTCAAAAAAATTTCATTGACTAGAAACTCTTAATCAATCTACTCTTTAAGAGGTGGATGAGGCATTAATGATTCTAGCATGTAAGATTTTTTTTCATGGTGTAGCACAACACAAAGGCATCTAAACCACTCATGGAATTTACTACCAGTGAAGAGGTTGTCTTTATCCAATATTAACCATTTGGATAATATGGATTATGATATTTACATTTTATTCTATAATTAAAATAGTAGATTATTATTACTGTTATTTATTACAAATTACGTGATAAATAAAAAAATTAATTTTATTTTTTTTAATTTTCATTAAATATCCAACTATTTTATCAAGTTAAAATATCCCTCATAATCAAACTTGGAATTTATAGTTTCTATGACATTCTAGTGGAAAGTATCCATATGACCCTTTGCATAACCCCAATGAGGATTTGTCAAACTACTTGAAGGTATTTAGGTAGGAATTTCTTTTCCAAATGTGAGCTTGCATCTCCTTGATTAATTGAGTGGACTCCCCCATCACAAAATCCTAAATTGGATTTCCTCAATACTTACCTCAAAGTTACATCAAGTTTAACAAGGGATGCTTATATTGATGTAATATGGTTAATTCAACCCATAACCTTCATAAGAACTCCACATTAAAAGTAAGTGTCCCAACAAGGGTTGGTCAAACACTTAGTTTCATGGATTTTGTTCCTAATAAAGTAATGCAAATATAAGTAAGACTTTGTATTTAATTGAGGATATTTAATTAATTATGCATAAAATTTATCTTATTTTATCCATTACATGTGTTTTTAATATTAAGTTGATGTTAATTAATTAATTAACCATGACGAATAGGACATTTATGCATAATTCATTTATTTAATTTCCATATTTTCACATTAATTTGTTTATTTATGTGATCATAGACTTGAATCCATAAAATAAATTATTTCATAGAAAAAATAATTAATTAATTAGATGACCCCTTCATGAGATTTTTATAATGGTTGATTTAATGAGTGAAAATTAAATCAACCTTTGACACACCTCCACACACCTTGGGATACTCCATTAATTACTTGTATTTATGAATCAAACTTAGGTGAGGTGAACCAAAAAATTGGTTAAAATGGGATTAAATCAATATCCTTGGACACATGGGTCCTACATAATAATGGAGAGAGGGATGACACGGAGGCCATCATATTTAATTTAATAATAAATAATTTCAAACCCGTGAAAAAAATTAAATTAAAACATCTAACACATACATAGGTTTTGGTCAAGCTCATGAATGATCATACATGAAATGAATATGAAAAAGTAACTTGCTAGAATTCATTCCTTTTATTAATTCTTTACTATTAAAATAAAAGTTTTGACATTAATTAATTAATTCCCTTTCACCTTAATGATCATCCAAACTTAATTGGAGATACCTATCATTTATGGAATTGATAAAAAATAAATTAAAGAACTAATAATTACATATTAATTACAATAAATTAATTGAGAATTTAATATTATTTAAAACCTTTATTAATTTTCAAACACACATTGTTGTGTTGATAAATAAAATAAGGTTTTAATGTTTTAATTTTCATTTTCATTTAATTTTTAAATTTTTCCTTTAATGAGAGACTACATGGCGGGTAAAAACCATATACACGCTATGTATCTCAGTTTCCATGTATCCAAGGTACACGCCTAGGTCTTCAGCATGTGCCTCAACTGGACTACATGATGTGCACACCATGTGTTCCACTTAACATGTGTTCGAGATGGATGCTTGGGTCTTTAGAATGTGTTTTAGACACAAGAATTTATGAACTTCACATTGTGTACACCACATATACACCATGTATATCATAAATTCTCTAGATTTTCAATCTCACATGGTTTTTACCATGTATAATTACCACACAAATTGTGAAATTTACACCATTAAACCATGTAGACTACACAGTGTGTACATCGATACATGTCATGTACTCTGACAACTGTGTGTTAGTTTGGCCGGTCAATACATGAAATACACCACATGTAATTACTTCATGGTGCATCGTGTATCCCTTGGCGCATCCAGATGCGTTGCACTGGGGTACATGATGTGTACTTATGAGTACATGTCATGTAACCCTCTCTTACCAGCCAAAAATTGGCAGTTTCCCAATAGAATCTCTGGTCGTTCTTCATATATTCTTAAACCTTTAAGAAAATGAAATACAAAATGAATCATGATTAATATGTCAAAGAATGTTAATTTAAATCGAATTAAAGAATGAATAAAATGAAATGAAATTATAACCACAATTATGTATATATCAATAATCAAATAAATAGTTATAAATTTAAACATGACCCATTTGATAAAACTTTTTTATTCTGAGTACAACTAAAGTGAGCATTGGTGGGAGATATATTAAAATTTCTTTTAATTCTCATTCCTTGAAACCATGAGTGAGGATCTTGCACATCAAATATATAATTTATTTAGTTAATATATGAATAAATTAATAGCTAGGATTAGGATATCTCTTCATTGATGAATGTTGATCATTTGAAAATTTCCTTTAAAATTTCCTTCATTTAATTATGAGGATCATGGATAGAATCCCTCTAATGGTGATCCACATGTGCTCCTATGATCTTCAAACAATGTTACTCAATCTTTGAGTGCTAGTGCATCGAATTTAAGGTATTACATTGTTTGTTCTTGATCATTTGTTCTTAAATCTTGAATAAATATCACTTATTCTTCTCATTATTTAGAGGTAGAGAGAATAATGATTTGAGAGATAATTTTTTGTGTGCACTAATTCTCTATTTCCATTGCAACAATCAATGCTTTGTACAATAGACATAACTGTCTATTTATAGAGCTAGGGTTTAGGTTAAAATAATTATTTAATGCATGTTTTCCATTAAATAATATAATAAACTTTAATAAACCCCATTCCACATAATAAAATAATAATAATATTATTTTTTGGTGTGCACCAACTTGCGGAATAACAAGTATTGTTTAACCGACTTGTTAATTAATATTTGTCACCGGACTCTGTCCTTGTCCATTTGAACTCCTCTAACATTTATTGAATACTAATTAGCCACTAAATGAGGATAATATTCATTGTTAATATCTATAATATTCATTTGATTTATTATTCATAATCACCATTTTAGTGCATTTTACACTTTGAACATCATTTCACATTATGATTGTAATTCTTACTTAAAATTCACTATTATGTGGTACATTTTTTTAACATCATTTAAAGTACCCGATGATTCATCTGATTTTAAGGAATCTAATTATAAATATTTTAATTTGATAATTTGGTAAATTTATATATACTTCAATATGAACATTTTTGATTCAGGTATCAATGGAGAATTCATGGAAGAAGATGGGGATATTTTGTGATGAAAGGAAACAATTCTGAAGAATTCAGATTGGACACAAGCCCACTGATGAGAATGTGGGGCCCACAATACAGGCCCAATGAATCCCAAAATTCGTGGTATGATATAAGACATATAGATTAACAAATCATTCTTCAGGATCCAACGCTAATTCGGCCTCCATGACTGGTATTTAGGTGGCCCAAATAGTATATCAAAATCTGGGCCAGAATTTGCGTCCTAGAAAAACAGCTCACCAATTAAACCATATCTCAAAAATCATAACTCATTTTGGGATGATATTTTACAAGATGTTAGGATAAATCAAGATCTTAATTTAAGTCTTCTATGGTCCACCCAAATTCGTCCATCTATAAGGTGTTTCATGCACCTCTGTTTGGTGGATGCCAGCTGGATGCCTTTTCAGGTCAAGGGTGGAAAGTTTTCTTTTCAAAAACTTTTCACCACCCTAGACCAACCATACTCAAGTGAGATGACTTTTACTGTTGTAGGATCGACCCAAGGTCTCAAAAATTCCTATTTAAGGCAGTGGTTTTGTGGTATTTATGGATCTTTGGTGCTTTGTTCAATTGTAATGTTATGCTGCGATTTTGTTGTCTCAAGTTTGTCTTTAACATGTAAGTTTTTTAATTCACTTTAGTTTCTTAATAAAATCTCTTATTTTCCTCTTATTCTGTTGTTCTTAATATCACTTTGATACTGTTGGTTCAATGTGTTAATTCATTCACACTAAACCTTGTGAAATTATTCACACAACGGTGGAGTGATCATTTTATTTTTATTGTTTTCTTTACTTCTCCATTTCCTCCCTCATGAGTCTACTTTCCCCTTCCATTAAAACCATGGGATCAATGGAGGGATAAAACAATTATGGGTTGATCCAAGGGAGTAGAAAGGGGCCGTATTTGATATTATTTATCACCCCATTAATTTATAATCACTTCTTTAATTGAGATTTTTATTTGATGATTTTTAAACTCCATCGTCCTTGTTGAATTTTAGGCCACACACTTCATGTGCTAATACGAACCTTTACCTTGAAGTGCTCAAAACTTTGATCCTTCAAGTGTATAGGTGATTAGTATTAAAGGGTGTAGGCATTAAACCAGTAAGTGATGATGTTGTTTTATCTTCTTAAATGAACCCATCTCAAATATAAGAAATTGAAATCATTGAAAAGGAAATACGTCCAATCCACCCTGAGCGATAACCCAGGATCAACTCATTATTTTAAATTGAATTCACTTAAATTTATTAGTTATCTTTTAAACCCATATAAAATCAACCCAATTTTTCCACTTCATAGCCAAAAATAGTCCATAGAATGTACATGTCTATAGGTTTCTTCTTAGGTCTCTGAGGATTCGATAACCCAAGCTAAACTACAAGGACCGTTCTACCTTCATCTCTTGGGTAAATTTGAGTGAGAATCAAATACCCAAATAAAATATTTTATTCTCTTAAATAAATATTTATTCACAAACCGGAAAATTAATATTTATTAAATATTAAATAAAATAAATAAATAAATTTTATTCACAATTCAGTGAATAAATATTTATTTAATTTATGTGATCAATCAAACTTGAATAAAATTAATCCTCAGTCTTGAGAATAATATTTATTTCATTAATTAAATTTAAATATAATTTAATCAATATCAATAGAAACACTTGGTGTGTGACCCTCTAGGATTATTTCTTGTTAACATTAGGCGGGCTTTCCTAAAGTTCAAGATTACTGTCTTGTAATGGGTCAAGGTACCCAAGAGAAATAAATTGATTTCGCCATGAAAAAAACCGTAAATTAACTCTCACTATGTAATATAATCCCTTTATCACAGTGTCTCATAAAGAAGGTTATGCATCTATGTCACCAACCTATATGATTGATATGTATTTCTTTGACTATATGGAATGAACATGCCATTACACCATGGCCATGGAATTTAGGTTGATGGTTCTATTCTAATCAAAGGGTCGAGATATCAGCTTCCATAAATATGGAAGGGAAAAATCCTTCCTCAAATTATCCATTAATGACATGTCAATCGTGATGCACCCAACGTACCCTACCTCACCACGAACATATGTCATCATGATTTTCATTAGAAAATCTAATTGAATGAGTGATTACATGCATTAATGATAATATTAAAGTCTAAGGACCATGACACATGCTCATAGAGAGGAATATATGAGGGAATCAAATTTTTTGTTAATGGTGCTTTGGGATTTCACTACTTTAGACCCCTTGATGTATCCTTTGACGCTCATGTTTGACAAAATAAATATAAATGTTAGTGTTCAGTCTGTCCTACTAGTGGATTGGTTCTCATAACCTCCTATATTAGAGATTACCAGGTGAAAAATTATTGAGAAGAAGCCTCATCCACTTATGATTACTCACAACCAATGGTCTAAATACTATGTGTCCCATCATAGTGCGATATTGTAATAGACCAGCCTGGGTAAACCAAACCAATCACCCAAGCTATCCCATTATGTGGTGGGGTAAAACAAAGAATACAAAAAAAGTCTGGTATATAATAAAAACAAGATAAACAACCAGATTACAAATCAAAAACAAAGGAAGATACAACTAAGACAAAAGGATAAACCATGAATAAAGATAATTCTAGCCAACAAGACTCTGTGGGACTAACCATCACCTCCACAAATCATCCCAAAATAAAACAGTGACATAAAGAGAAGATAGCATGCTATAGGATGCCCTTCCCTTTACATATGTCCTGAAAAACAAGGTCTTCATCTACCCAAAGGTGGAAGTAGAGTGTGATCAATAGATCCCAATGAAAGACCCCAGAACACCCTGAGAAGGGAGGGGTGAATTCAGGTGTCAACTTTTTCTTTTAAACTGAAGGATCTTGTTCCCACATTGGTAGGAACATGCTAAACCTGACTGAAGAGGAAGTGTAGAAAATAAACAATCACATGCAAAGTAATGACACAACAATTTTACTTGGTTTTCCACTAAGGGCTACATCCAAGGAGCATACGCCGATAGTTTTTCGGTTGTACCAAAAACATTAATCTTTATAAGTTATGGATTACAAGTGTTTAGCACAGTCACTCTATGTCAGGCGCACTACCTTTACAAGGTTTTAGGTATCACACACTGTGTCCCTCAGATCACTTCCACTAACTCCCCTTGCTCACTACGTTGGGAGAATCTTCACTCATTTGATCATCTTGAAGGTCGCTTCAATGGTTTAACATTATATCATGCATCTTCAACTACAAATGGATGCCTTGTTGAAGTATCATAATCACCTAAAGATGTAATTTATTTTTCCATACACTGATATGTTATAGAAATTAATTTCGCAAACTGATTTGGTCAATTTTCAGGCTTCCTTGGGTGTTCTGCATACTGCTTCTGTTTTCGCATACCACTGTTGTTTTTGCATACCACTGCTATTTCCGCATATTGTCCATCTTTTTATGTTTAATGTCTCGCTGTTTTCGTGTACTATCCAACTATTTTCAATTATTGTTCACCTCCTCCATGAACTATCCTTCTCTACGTACTAACCTACTCTACGTACTGTTCCACTCCTCTATGTATCATCCTGCTCCGCGTACTAACTTGCTCAGTTGCGTACTGCGAGAGCTTCCTACGCAAACCGCTCTCTCTTCTATGTACTATTTTCCTTCCATGGATGATACTCTCCATGTATAATCTTCTCCTCTTCATACCACTTTGGACTTCACTGAATTTGTTCCCAAAATTTTAATCTCAAATTTCGTCACTTAACAAAGGGGATTATTTCTCCTTAAATAGGCACATAACTTTGCAAATTTCAGTAATCTGATTTACCCAAAATTTCATTATAGGACAATCTTCACTATAAACTAAACTCCATATACATACGGTTAGCCTCCACCACATAATACAATCCTCTGAACTGCGAACTGTTATCGCGTACCATTATCCTTTCGTGTACCGTATGTATGTCAGTCTGTGTACTGCATATCCTCACTGTGTACCATTGCTGCGAACCGTTTTCAGTAGAATTTCTTGTACTGCACACCTTCAACGTGTATCGTTGCTATGAACTATTTTTAGTTCTATGCACCATTCCACATACTGCACACCTTCACTACGTACTTCACGCCTTCACCGCGTACCACGTGCCTTCACCGCGTATCGTGTGCCTTCACTGCGTATCGCGCGCCTTCACCGCATACCACGTGCCTTCTCTGCGTATCGCGTGCCTTCACCACATACCGCACACCTTCACTGCATACCATTTCTATGAACCATTACCAAACTTTTGATTTTTGAGGCCCAAAAATTTGGCAAACACTAGGAAACTACACCACCATCAATACTACTTTCAACCTCAAACGTATTACCATATTCTTTGCAAACTCCCTACTCATCCATGTGAAGATTGACACCAAACACAAACTAACTACCATTATTAGAAGTGATCAGCCTTGGTTCCAACACCCAAAATCAAACCTCCATATAATCTATTAAAGTTATAATATCAATTATTCACAAGTTATGGCTTAAAAAAAGAATACAATCATTTTAATCAATAAAACAATTTGAAAAAAAATTTCAAACATTCCTTGGGTTTTTCATAAATTTCATATCATATTTTTTAAAGACATAAACATTCCAGTTATAAAAAAAAGTGGGTAAACATACCTAGGTATAAATATATATGTGATCCAATATCCATAAAATATTATATCATGCAATAAATAACCAAAAACAACAATGTACCTTTCAGTTGGGATCTAGCCTATGAGACAATATGTACAAGATACTTATTTGAAAAAAATGGAATATGGTTAGATCCAACTAATATTGATTCCTACCATATTCCATCGATATACAGTTGGTTACCTTATGTTGGTGTCACACACACTAAGGCTACCTATGTCTCTTTGTTGACGCACCCAAGGTTCCCGCTATGCAATGTTTGTCAATTTCTGTTTTAAAAACCAGGCTCACATTTTTATAAAAACTATTTCAAATCCAAGACAATATGATTTAGGATTTAAAGATCCATTTTCCTTTTAAAATTAAGTCCATTGCCTTATCATATAAAAAACCATTTTAAACATAAATTCATGCCCTTTTCATTTTCAAAACATGAAATTCCATTTTAAATCTCAAGGAAACAATGATAATAATAGGTAATTCAAAAAATTCGAACACTTGAAAAAATAAAACTACCTCAAGGATGTAGAAAACCTAACTTCCATTAACAATGGGGATTTGAAACCAAAAGATATACCTTTGGAAGATAATTCATGCCAAGAGACTGAAAAGGATTAATAGATAAAGATATCAAATCTCAAAACTATATCCAAACCACAGATGCAACGAAAACCAAAGAAGAACTAGAAGTAATTCTTATAAAGAGATAATAAATCCAACCCCAATGGTGATCAATTGCTAAATGAAGTGATCCGAATAGAGAAAAATTGCTCAAATTTTTATAGGGAGGACTCCAGGTTGATAGAGGAGGGCTGCACTGAGAATGAATTAAATATATCAATCGTACGACACCCTAAAAACCAACATCATGACATTTACCCAGTGTGTAACCCATTTAAACATTGTGTAATCCTCAGGGTCTATATATTCTGAAAACCCAATCATATTTTTTATTAAAATTTTATTTTTATACTCACACGGCATGTACCTATTACAAAACATGTAGATAATTCACATTGTGTATTCAGTTCATAGCTTCTACCCAGCAACAAGTACATGATGTATACTCAGCTTACATGGTGTTTAAGTGACCAATGAGCAGTAGAAAGTCTAAGGAAAAGATGAAAATTAAATAAATCATTGACTTCACTATTATAGGTATCCTCCCAAATATTGGTCAGAAAATAAACATCCAAAGAAAGAGGAAACCAAAAGAAAAGATTAGAACATACCTAGAATAAAGGTTATGGGGCATTACAATATCCACACAATAAAAGATCTATGTCCCCATAAACTACTCAAGATCCTAGATCTACAAAAATAAATGGCCACTGATACCTTGTCAATAACTCCTACTCCCACATCTCATGGAGATTTTGTTTGCACTACCATAGTACTTGGGCCATGGGGATTGTTTTATAGCAAAATACCTTATCCTGGAACTCCATGATCTTAACTAGCTACTAAACCAAAGTGGTATCATGATCAGGATCAACATCCTCCTATCTAATCACATGGGAAGGGTCTGGTATATACATCATCAACTAGGAAACATGAAACACAACATGGATAAAAGTAAAACTAGATGGTAAGTCCAATTGGTAGGCTACCCTCCCCATTTGCTCAACGATCTCAAAGGGTCCCACAAACCTTGGTACCAACTTACCTTGCTTACCCAACTGATGATGTACCAATCAAGGTGAAACCTTGAGGAAAACCTGATCACTAACCCCAAACTCCAACATACGATGATGGAAATCCCCATAATATTTATAAAGACTTTGTGTCATGATCAAACACCTCTGGATCAACTGCACCATATTTTTTATCTCCTAAAAAATACTCATACCAACCAAGGACTGTTCTCGCAGCTCTACCCAACACAAGGGAGATCTACATGGCCTCCCATACAAAGACTCAAAGGGATCCATCTTGATCAAAGCCTGATAACTATTGTTATAGTAAAACTCAACAAAATTCAAATTCATGTCCCAAGATCCATCAAAATCAAGAACACAAGCCCAAAGCACATCCTTGAGAACTTGGATATCCATCTTTGTCTTTCCATCCATCTTTGGATGATAAGTCATGCTCAATTTCAATTGGTAACACATTACCTCCTACATACCATTCTAAAACCTAGATGTGAACCTCGAGTCCCTATAAAAATCCATCACAGAGGGAACCCCATGAAGTCTAACAATCTATAGGACATACAAGTCCCCATGTTTCTCTACTTTATTCATTTCCTTTATTAGTAATAAATGCACTAATTAAGTGATTATATCAATAATCACCCAAATCGTATCCATCCCACTAGGATTTCATGGTAAACCATTGATGAAATCCATGGAAATTCCATTCCACTTCCATAATGAAATTACTAAAGGATGGAACAACCCTACGGGTCTCTGGTGTTCCACCTTAACTCTTTGACAAGTGAGACATTATGATACAAAATCCACAACTGACCACCTCATCCTCGGGCACCAATACTGATGTCTCAGATCATGGTACATCTTTGTATCCCCAGGGTACATGGACCAACATGACCAGTATCCACTATCTATTAACTCCTGTATTAGGTAAAAAGGAACAATCAACCTTCCATGAAATCAAAAAGCTCCACTGGGAGATTAGGACAACTATCCCAATGTCTTATATCCAATTAGGATTTCTCCTAAGAATCTAATCTTGGTCTATGAAATATTCTCAATTCAAAATCACTCATAAATATATGTTTCAAATTTTATCAAATCCAAGGAAACCTATCCATCTACCTCCTTTAACTCCCAAACTCATCTTGAAAAAAAAAACTCATCTATGACCACTCTTCAATTGATTTATTCACTTCTTGGATTGGTAATCTTCTACTCATCTCATCGGTAACTATATTTCCTTTATCAGGGGGTATATATTATATAAAAAAACAAATTCCTGAAGACACTCAACCCAACGTCTCTATAACAAGTTCAGATCCCTCTGAGTAAAAACATATTTCAAAATTTTGTGATCAGAATACATTGTAAATAACTCCCCAAAAAGATAGTGGAACCACATATTTAGTGCATGAATAACCTATGTCGACTTAAAATCATTGGTTGGGTAATTCTTCTCATGAGGGTTTAACTATCATGATCCATAAGCCACAATGTATTTCCTATGCATCAAGACACATCCGAAACCTGTAACTGAGGCATTGCAGAAAACATTGTAACCTGAACCTAGTTCTAAGAGAATAAAAACTGGTGTTGAAGTCAATATCAATTGTATATCCTCATAATTTCTCTATAATTTTTCATCCCACTCAAACTTTACACCCTTACATGTCATATTTTTCATTAGAGATGGAATATTAGAGAAGTCCCGGACAAATCGTCTGTAATAACCCGCCAATCCTAAGAAGCTTATAATCTCAAACACATTTCAGGGATTTTTATAGAATATATTTGTCCGTACCTTTCCATGATCTACTTATATTCTCCTCTAAAATATCACATGCCCCAAAAACCTCACCTCTTGGATCAGAAACTCGCACTTGTAAAGTTTACCATACAAACAATGTTCTTTCAATATTCAAAGAATGACATCCAAATGGTCCACATGTTCCTCCTATTACTTGGAGTACAACAATATATCATCTATGAACACAAAAAAAGAGTCCAAGAACTAATGAAAGATATGTTTCATCAAATCCATAGATATTGCGTGGGTGTTAGTATGCTGAATGGCATTATCAGAAACTCAAAATAACCATATTGACTCCTAAGCATTGTATTGGGTATGTCCTCCTATCGGACTCTCAACTGGTGATACCCTGACTATAGGTCAATCTTAGAAAACAAACAAGCTCCTCTAAGATGATCAAAGTAATCATCATTTCTGGGAAAAAGATACTTATTCTTAACGGTCACCCGATTTTACTTTTGATAGTCAATAAAAAGACTTAGACATTTGTATGCCTTCTTAAAAAAGAGTATAGGAAAATCCCATGATGACACTCTAGGATAAATAAATCCTTTCACCTCTAGGTACTCAAGATGGACCTTAATTTCCACAAACTCAGCAGGTTCCATTCAATAGGATGGCATATAAATGGGCATAGTTCCAGGGAGCAGATCAATAATAAACTCAACCTCTCTCTGTGTAAGTAAACTAGAAAAATAATCTGTAAAGACCTTTGGGTACACACACACAACAATAGGTAACTAACCACCCAAGAAAGGGTCAACTACATCAAGAAACATCTCTAACAACTTTCAGGATATTATACCACCCTAAGGAATAATAGTCCCTACCCTTCCCGATCTAGAGTCCCACTCACCTTGGAAAACTAGAGTGACCCCATCATTAGATAAGAAATATACCTAATGGTGATAAAATTATATATGGAACTTCATGATAATCATCTAATCCATGTCTATAATCAAGTCAATTAAGTTGAGATCAAGCACTAAGAAGTCCCAAACCACCTCAAAATCTGCTATCACCACCCAACATGCAGTTCAGTTGAAAACTTGTTTAGACCTCTTTCCAAAAGAAATGGAAATATCCAAAAAGAAAAAACTAATATCAAAACACAAACCCAACACCTAAACTAACTTTTATGATATAAAATAATGAATAGCACCTATATCAAACAAATATAGCACCATAGAAGATGAGATAAACATTATACCTCTAACAGTAGATGGTCCATCTTTAGATTCCTCTGGCGCATGCTAGGCCGCATAAATACATTTAGATATATCCACCTAGACATACACCTTAGCCTAATAATGATACCCACTACCCTTAGGATCATCAACTTGAGCCTAAAATACCTTGGTTAAAGTGTATTCTGCATTATTTCCTTGGTATATCTTGTTATATAAATGATTCTGATGGATAGATTGTCCACAAAGATGAAAGTCCTAGGAGCCTCCATAAAATGAGGCCTGGTATGACCAAGCCTCCCACATTGGTAGTAGATAACCTAATTCTACCCTAAATAATCCCTTGAAACTAGTCTTGTATAAAACTTAACACTCTTGCACTTCCATTTTTTACTAGAAGAAGCACCCTGGATAACCGTTGCACCAACAGAAGCTCTGCCCAAACCCATCCTTCCAACTATGTCTTAATTGGATAAAGCTACTTTATACACTACCTCCAAAAATGTTGAAAAAAAACTAGCATCGACCAAAAATTATCCCTCAATCCCATCTCAAACCTCCAAGTATTCTAGTAATAATTGGTGAAAAGTTCTGATGCCAGATGCACCAACTCAGAAAAATAAGTGGAATAATCCAGAATGGTACACTCCCCATGCTCCAAGGTCAGAAACTCTTGGGTATTTTACACATGTAAATATTCAAGATAAAACTTATAATTAAATATATTATTGAAATAAAGCTAGGTAATACCTACATTCAAATTAGCTTTCACTATAGATCCCCACCATCTTCTTCCTGGCATTTAGAGCATATACATTGAAAAAATCACCTGATAATCTTCAAGAGTATTTAAAAAGTTGAAGATCCTTTCAATTAGTTTAAGCCACTCCTCTTATTCTTGGGTTCCTTTGTCACTATAGAATAAAATTGGATGCTACTTGGTAAATTTTGAGTAATGAACCACTACTTATCTCAGGTTCATAGTGCCCACTAAACCCAGAGTCTGAATGGTGCAGATAATTGCTTCGACCAAAGAAGGGTCCATAGAAGAATCCACCTGTGGAACTTTCCTTTCCGCTTCACCTATCATATTTAGAAGATATATTCTAGGAGGAATTTTCTTTTAAACACAAAAAAATAAACAATTATTCATGAAAAACTCCAAAACCATTGAAAAAACTTCTAGAATCCAAAAAAAATGCTTTAGAATGATAAGAATTTAAAGTAATTATGAATTATACCACAAAAGGCAACACCTTTTGGAAAGAAACTGGTCCATCTAAATAAGATCCTTACTTATTTTATTTAAACAACCTTACAAACATCACCTCCCCAAACTTAGTAGATAGTTCAATTAAATATATTTCTGATATAATTTTTTCAAATGAACCTAAATACCAGGTCTTTCACTTAGTGAATCTTTTTCCGACCACCCATAGAAACTTGAATTCAGTTGCAGGAGTGTGCCGGATAGACCCATTTTCCACACCTAATATCTGAACTTCAATGATCCTACTCTTTTATAATGAATACATAGAACTAACTCAGGTAGTGCTAGCACACTTCAGGCTGAGTAACCCCTTTGATACCAAATTATAATAGAGCAGTCTGGGTAAACCAAACTAGTCTCCCAAGATAGCCCATTACAGAGCAGGTTAAAACAAAGAAGACAAAACAAGTCTTTTGTATAAGAAAAAAAAATACATACAACTAGAGTAGAAAGTGAAAAAAAAGATAAAACTAATCCAAAAAGGCTAAAATAGGAAGAAAGACAAGTCTAGCCAACAAGACTCCATGTGACCAACTATCACCTCTATGAATTATTGAAAAATGAAACAGTGACATAATGAGAAGATAGCATTATATAGGATTCACTTCCCTTTACTTATGTTCTTCAAAACAAGAACTACATCCACCCAAAGGTAGAAGTAGGGTGTGATCAACAGATTCCAGTAGGAAACCACTAGAGATCTATAAAAGTCCTAATATCAAGAATTTACAAGTTCTATCTTTAAAAAAACATTTTTGGAAGTATATTAATCATTAAAACAATTTGAAAACATTTTTTCAAATATTCCTTGGGTTTTCTATAAATTTTATATCATATTTTCCAAATCTAGAGACATAATAGTTATAAAACAATGTAAGTAGACATACCCAGGTATAAATATACATGTGATCCAACATCCATGAAATACTATATCATGCAATAAACAACTAGATACAACAATTCAACTTCCAGTAAAGATCTAGTCTTTGTAAAAATATATACTAGACACTCATGAGACAAAAAAAGGCATAAGTTTATATCCAACTAATATTGAGTCCAACTATATTCCATCGATATATAAGAGGTTAAATCCTAGTGGTTGCACACACATTAAGGCTACCCATTTCTCATTATCGATGCACCAAATGTTCTTGTTGTGAAATGCTTGTCAATTTATGTTTTAAAAAACATGGTCACATTTTCATAAAAACCATTTCAAAGACAAGACAATATGTTTCATGGTTTGAAAATCTATTTTCTTTTTTAAATTGGTCCAATTTTGTTTTCAAAGAAAAACCCATTTTAAACAAAAAATTATTCCCTTTTCAATTTCATCACATGACATTCCATTTAAAATCTCAAGGAAACAATAATAACAACAGTAAATTCAAAAAATTAGAACACTTGGATAGATCCACCCACCTCAAGGATGTAGAAAACCTAACTGGCTTTAGCAATGGGGATTTGAAACCATGAGATATGCCTTCTGAAGACAAGGCATGACTAGTGACTAAAAATGATTAACAGAAAGAACTATAAAATATCAAAACCATATCCAAACTATAGATTCAACTAAAACCAAATAAAAACCAAAATGGAATTCTTACCTAGAGAGGAGAAATAAAACCCCAATGGTGACCAATCACTGAACGAAGTGAACCATATGGGGAGGAATTAAAAAAAATTCCTAGGGAGGACTCTGGGTTGAGAGGGGAGGGATGCATCGATAATGAATGAAACATATCACTTTTACAACACCCTAAAAACCAACATAGTGACATTTACATGGTGTTTAACCCATTTACACGTAGTGAAATCCTCGGGGTCCGTATGCACTGAAACACCCATCACTTTTTTTATTAAAATCATATTTTTATACTTACAAGGATTATAAAAATTAAATGAAATGTAGTCAATTCAAGATATGTATTCAGTTCATGGATTCTTCCCAGTAACAAATACACAACATGTACTCAACTTACATAGCATGTAATTTCCCAGTGAGCAATAGAAATTTTAGGTAAAATCTTCCAACTAATCCCTAACTTCACCATTATAGGTATCCTCTCAATTATTGTCTGAGAAATACACATAAAATGAAAGAGTAAACCTAAATAAAATATTAGATCATACCAAGCATAAGGGTAACGAGGCATTATAGTTATCCAATTTCATAACTATATTAATAATATTATCATAGCACATCAAGGTTCTCATCATAGTGGGGAACTGGTATGACCATATCAATATGATAAATACTCTAGGATATTATTACATTAAATCCATGTAGAAAAATAAACAATATATAATAATATTTTTAATTAATTTTAAATATATCGAATATACATGTAAACAAAGTATAAACAGTTGGTCCTCAGACACCAACTCCAAAAAACTCTCACTTGAACTAGATCTAGCCGCCTATGACTTTTAGTCTACTTTACCTCACATGATAATAATATTTCTACTAAATCAAGGATTTATTCAAGGGGTCCTCTATTTTTTTCCTTAAAAATACTACAAACTATAGCCACACCTCTATAAGAAAAACCCCTCAATAGATAACACTTATGATGTATGTGATTTTTCCATTGATGTGACCTTGGATATTTTGCAAGATCCACTACTATAGTATTATCATAGTAAAGTGAGAATGGATATTTACTTCTAGGTACCATGTTAATATCTTGAATGAAGTTTTTCATCCATACTACTTCTTTATCTTCCTCAAAGTTTATAATATACTCAAAATATGTTGTATAATTTATGACCATAGACTTTTTTGAGCTATTCCAACTCACAATGCCTCTATTTAAAGTGAATATGTATCCCATTTTTGACTTCGTGTCATCTTGATCTGTTTAGAAACTAGTATGTGTATATCCTCTAATGACTAGTTCCTTATCTCTTCCATAAAATATGAACATGTCCTTAGTGTGCCTCCGATTCTTAAGGATATTATTGAATACCATCCAATGGTGATCACTTGGACAATCTTGATATCTTTCTTCCAAACCTAATGCATAGGAACATCTATCCAAGTACATGACATGGCATACACGACTGAACCAATCTCTTATGTGTATGTAGTCATTTCCATACTATTTCTTTCCTCATGTGTTGGAGGAAACATTTTATTAGAAAGATGAATGTCATGTGATATTGGTAACAAACCCCTCTTGGATTGTTCCATATTGAATCTCTTTAGTATCTTGTCAATGTATGTACTTTGACTTAGGTCGAGAAACCTATTGGATCTATCATGATCAATCTTGATCCCAAAAATATATGCTTCCTCACCCAAGTCATTCATATAGAATCTTATATTCAACCACACCTTAATAGAATGTAAGACTAGTATTTCGTTTCAAATGAATAATATGTCATTAAAATATAATATTAAGAAAATGACTACACTCCCACTTAACCAATTGTATGCACAAGGATCACACTCATTATTTATGAAGAAAAATTCTATTATGGATTCATAAAAATGAATGTTTCATGACTGGGATTCTTGATTTAATCTAAAAATGTATTTTTTTTCAATTTTCATATATTATTTGAATCTATTGGAGTCATAAACCCTTTGGGTTATGTCATATAGGAATCTTCCTGAGGGTTCCTATTAAGGAAGGGTGTTTTGACATCCATTTTCCAAATCTCATAGGCATGTTATTCCATAATGTAAAGTATAATTTTGATGGATTCCATCATTTCAACTGTTGAAAAGGTTTCATCATAGTAAATTCATTGACGTTGTTTAAACACTTTTTCAACCATTCATGCCTTATAGGTACTAACGTGTCCTTCAATGTACAGTTTCTATTTGAATACCCATTTGAACCCAATGATATTTACATCCACTGGGGGATATAACAAAATCTATACTAGGTTTTGGTTTATGGAATCCATACAGTTTCTATTTGAATACCCATTTGAAACCAATGATATTTACATCCACTGGGGGATATAAAAAAATCTATACTAGGTTTTGGTTTATGGAATCCATGATTCTCACTCAAATTTACCCAAGAGAAGAAGGTAGGACGGTCCTTGTAGTTTAGCTTAGGTTGTCAAATCCTCAGAGACCTAAGAAGTAACCTATAGACACGTACATTCTATGGACTGTTTTTATCTATGAAGTGGCCAACGTGGGTTGATTTTATATGGGTTTAAAGTAACTATAAGAGACTTAAGTTAATTCAATTTAAAATAATGAGTTGATCCTAGGTTATTGCTCGGGGTGGATTGGACGTATTTCCTTTTCAATGATTTAAATTTCTTATATTTGAGATGGGTTCATTTAAGAAGATAAAACAACATCATCACTTAATGGTTTAATGCCTACACCCTTTAATACTAATCACCTATAAACTTTAAGGATCAATGTTTTGATCACTTCAAGGTAGAGGTTCGTATTAGCACTTGAAGTGTGTGGCCTTAAATTCAACAAGTATAATGGAGTTTAAAAATCATCAAATAAAAATCTCAATTAAAGTGATTATACATTAATGGGGTGATAAATAACATCCAATACAGCCCCTTTCTACTCCCTTGGATCAACCCATAAGTGGTTTAGCCCTCCATTTATCTCATGGTTTCAATGGAAGCGGAAAGTAGACTCATGAGGGAGGAAATGGAGAAGTAAAGAAAACAACAAAAATAAAATGATCACTCCACCGTTGTGTGAATAATTTCGCAAGGTTTGGTGTGAATAAATTCACACCTTGATCCAAAGGTATCAAATTGATATGAAGAACAATAGAATAAGAGTATAAGAATAACTTTTATTAAGAAACTAAAGTGAATTGAACAACTTATATGTGAAAGACAAATTTGAGACAACAAAATTTCAGCATAACATTAAAATTGAACAAAGAACCAAAAATACTTAAATCCTCCAACACCACTTCCTTAAATAGTAATTTTTGAGACCTTGGGTCGATCCTCCAATAGTCCAAGTTGCCTCAATTAATTGTGGTAGTCCATAGGTGGGTGGAAAGTAAAGGAGAGTTTATTTTTCCACCCTTGACCCGAGGTGGAGAACAACTTTCCTTCACCGAACAGAAGTGCTTGGAAGACCTTCTATATGGACGAATCAAAGTGGGCCATAGAATAAGAAAATGGATCCTAGGATGTCTTATAACCGCCTGCAAAATTGGGACCCATTTGGAGTTTTGGATTCTGAGATATTATCATATTAGGGGGATATTTTTCTGGGCCATAGAATCTGGCCCAGAATTTTATCTATAAATTGGGCCGCTTAAAAACCATAATGGAGGAAGAATTAGCACTAGACAATGAATAATTATTTGTTCCTATATATGTCTGATAGTAGAATATGAAATTTGGGCTTCATTGGGCCTGTATTGTGGTCCCCACATTCTCATCAGTGGGCTGGTGTCCAATATGCCTTCTCTAGAATTGTTTCTTTTCATCCCCAAATATCTCCATCGTCCTTTATGAATCATTCATTGATCCCTGAATGAAAAATGTTTAAATTGAAGTGAAGATACTTTTCAAAAAATATCAAATTAAAATATGGATAATTAAATTCCTTATAATCATATGACTCATTGGGTCTAAATTGGTGTACATTAGGCATGAAGTGCACAAATGATGAGAATGGATGTTCAAAATCAAAATCCACTAACTCAGGACCATAATATCAAAAATGAACATCTAATACCATTAAAATTTAATTAACATATGTGTTTTTATTGGATAATCACACCCCCCAACTTTAGATTTTCTAGTCCCGAGCAAATAATTCAATGATTTTATTTGAATTCCTTTCTTCAAACACATTATAACAAATAGTGCTCACAATGTAAACTGCACACAAATATATCTTTATAACCTATCAAAATAATTTAAAACAAGATAAATTTAAAAGTAGATCCCAATCCCAAGACCATTCCTTTGATCAAATCCATCATCATACTTCATCCAACTCAATTAGGTGTAATGATGTGTTGTGAATCACAATAGATATGGGGGTTCATTTTCATTCAAGGGGGAAATCATGGAAGCGCTAGGTGGAATCACATTTAATCCTAATATGAGTATTCTTAATTCCTTTTTTTGGATTTTTTTTGCAATATTGCCATAGTAATTGAGATTGAAGTTAATCAAATTAACCCATGTAGCAAGACTTTTCCGATGACTCCCAGACACAAAGGCCTTAGGGAACCAAGTGAAGCCCACATACTCGAGCATCGTCTCGAGTTAACTTAATCAAAAATAAAGTCATATTAACATAAATAGAGATAGAGTGAAAAACTCAGGGCTATAAAACTCTAGAGTCACGATCCCCAAGTGCCAAAATCCTCGCATTTTATCAATCCATTGCTCTACATGCAAATTTTTATTTTATTTATTTGAATACTGATATTATTCATAAAAATAAAACCATCCTATGCTATTTATTATGGGACCCCAAAAATTCAAATGAGTACCCCATAGCCTAGTGGACGTGCATTGTGGCATTTTGATTTAATGGATGAAAATAAAAATGATGAAAATTTTCATTGGACAACCAAACTTCCAAAATCAATGCTTTTAAACTTAATCATGAATTAAATTAAGAGTCAAGGAAATAAAAATTATTTGATATGTAGTTTTAATGTGAGCAAAGATGTTATTATATGAATGATAAAGGAATTTTACTTTACTTTTTTTTATCATTGTTTTTTTAACAAAAATTTTGTTTCCACACCCCCCAACTTAGAATGAAACTGTCCCTAGTTTTGTAAAAAGAAAATAGAGGAGAAGTGGGTGGGGGAAATGAGTTGGAAAGGGCATGGAACAAGTTCACCTGGTGGCTTCATAATGATTATTGTGGTGCTACCAAATCACTATTTGGTCTCATGGGAGATGTAGGTACCTCCTTGATTGAATATGTATCACCAAAAAAATAGTCCCTAAACCATACAAACAAGAACAAACAAAACAAAACAAACAACACAACAATTTATTTAATACCAAGTCTCATCATTTTTATGGTTTTACCTTTTTTTTTTGAAATCATCTAATGATACATTGTATTCTTTTTAATTTCTGGTTAAGGTAGTACTCAGGGATCACACCACGTGACACGGATGAATATGGTGCTCCCCTTTTGTACCCATCCATACTCATAATAGAAGAACATATCAACAATCTATTTTTTTTTTAAATATCAAAATTATTAATAAAAAAATTATTCCAAAAAGATTGAAAACATTAAAACCAGGGGTTGCCTCCCATGTAGTGCTTTGTTTAACATCGTTAGCCTGACATGGATCCTAAATCTATCAATTTGTTTCTGGTTCATAGGTTGGCTCAGTTAACTCCACCTCTATTTCCTGTTTATTGAATGATTCAATAAATGGTTTTAACCTTTGACCATTGACGTTGAAAATGTAACCACTTGTGGGATCTTGAATCTCTACTGCCCCATGGGAGAATACATGATGCACTATGAAAGGACCTAACCATCTAGACCTTAACTTTCCCAGGTGTAAATGAAGTTTTGAACTATACAAGAGCACAAGTTTTCCCGGTTCAAAATGTTTGACCTTGATATTCCTAGATTGGTAGACTTAAAATCTAGCTTTATTGATCCTTGAATTTTCATAAGCCTCCATCCTTAATTCCTCCAGTTCATTGAGATCTAATTTCCTTTTTGTTCTGGCCAATGAGAGGTCATAATCCATCTTCTTAATTGCCCAAAAGGCCTTATGCTCAATTTCAACAGGTAAATGGCATGCTTTTCCATAAACCAGCCTATATGGGGACATTCCTAGGATGGTTTTGAATGTTGTACGATATGCCCAAAGAGCATCTAAGAGTTTCTCAAACCAATCTTTCCTAGAGGGGTTGACAGATTTTTCAAGAATTTACTTAATCTCCCTATTTTCTAACTCAGCTTGACCATTGGTTTGAGGATGGTATGCAGTGGAAACTTTATGAGAAATACTATACTTAGACATGAGTGAAGAGAATGGGAGATTGCAGAAATGGGTTCCTCGATCACTGATTATAGCCCTAGGAATTCCAAATCGAGAAAATATGTGCTCTTTCAGAAATCGGATCACAACATGATGGCCATTAGACTTGGTGGGAATGGCTTCAACCCATTTTGAGACATAATCAACAGCTAAAAGGATATAGAGGTATCCCCTAGAGTTTGGGAAGGGTCCCATGAAATCAATTCCCCAACAATCAAAGATTTCAAAGACTAGAATGGGAGTGAGGGTCATTTGATTCCTTTTGATAATGGATCCTAATTTTTGACATTGAGGACAACTTTGGAAGAGTTGGTAATAATCCTTAGTGAGGTTAGGCCAGTAGAAACCACTTTGGAGGACCTTTTCAGTGGTTTTCTTTGTGGAAAAGTGGCATCCACATGAATCCGCATGACAGAATCTTAGAATGGACTCTTTCTAAGACTCAGGAACACATCTCCTAATGATTTGATCAGTATAGAACTTGAATAGGTAAGGATCATCAAACACATAGTGTTTGACATCAGAAAGAAACTTCCTTCGAGCTTGTGTCCCTAGGAATTTTGGAATGACTCCTGTAACTAAGAAATTGGCTATGTCAGCATACCAAGGGTAGTCACTCACAGAGTATAGGTGTTCATCAGGAAATGAATCAGACACAAAAAGGTGATTTGAGTTGTCTTTTAATTCTATCCTAGAGAGGTGATCAAATACAACATTTTTAACTCCCTTTTTATCCTTGATTGTGAGGTAAAATTCTTGTAAGAGAAGGACCCACCTAATCATTCTAGCCTTAGCATCTTGTTTTTGGAAGAGGTATTTTAGTTCAGAATGGTCAGTGAACACAGTGATGGGGGATCCTACGAGGTAGGACCTAAACTTCTCTAAGTCAAACACAACAGAAATTAACTCCTTTTCAGTGGTGGTGTAGTTGATTTGGGAATCATTTAAGGATTTGCTTGCATAAGCAATGACATAATGATTTTTATCACAACGTTTTCCTAACACAGCTCCTACAACAAAGTCAATGGCATCACACATAAGTTCGAAAGGAAGGTTCCAATTTGGAGATTTCATGATGGGGGAAGAGGTGAGAGAGGATTTGAGGGTTGAGAATGAACCCTCACAGCTTTCTGTCCAAATAAATGGAGCTTCTTTTACTAGCAGAGCACAAAGGGGATGGGAGATTGAACTAAAGTCCTTGATGAATCTTCTATAGAAACCAGCATTTCCTAAGAAATAACTCACTTCCTTGACAACTTTTGGTGACGGAAGGTGAAGAATGATGTCAACCTTGGCTTTATCAACTTCAATCCCCCTACCTGAGACCAGATTTCCTAGAACTAGTCCCTCTTTAACCATGAAATGGCATTTTTTCCAGTTTAGGACCAGATTTTTTTCTTCACATCTTGACAAGACTCTCTCTACATTCCGTAGACATCCCTCAAAAGTATCCCCAAACACAGAGAAGTCATCCATGAAGACCTATATAAAATCCCCTACTATGTCTGAGAAGATTCCCATCATGCACCGCTGGAAGGTTCCAGGAGCATTGCATAAACCAAAGGGCATGTGTTTGAAGGCAAAGTTACCGAATGGACATGTGAATGTAGTCTTCCCTTGATCCTCTAGGGATACCTCAATTTGATTGTACCCAGAGTACCCATCTAAGAAACAGTAGAAGGCATGAACCGCCACTCTCTCAAGGACTTGGTCAATGAATGGTAAGGGGAAATGGTCCTTCTTGGTGAATGAGTTTAGCTTCCTATAATCAATGCAGACCCTCCATCCACTACTCACCCTCGTTGGAAGAATCTCTCCATCCTCATTGGTTATCACTGTGATTCCAGCCTTTTTTGGAACCACTTGGATTAGGCTCACCCATTCACTCTTAGCTATGGGATATATGATACCATCTTTTAACAATTTCAGAATTTCTTTCCTTACTACCTCCATGAGATTAGGATTAAGTCATCATTGAGGTTGACAACATGGCTTTGAATCAGACTCTAGAACAATCCTATGAGTCCCGATAAGTGGGCTAATCCTAGGAATATTAGACAGGGTCCAACCAATGGATTTATTATGTTTCCTAAGGACATCTAGAAGCATCCTCTCATGATTGGATTCAAGATAAGAAGAAATGACAATAGGATGTGTTTGATTGTCCCCTAGGAAAGCATACTTGAGTGCAGCGGGAAGTTCCTTCAATTCAAGATCAGGTTGGTTCAGAATTTCAGCAGAATATTGGGACATTGGATCAAGTTCAATTTATTTTTTAGAGTTTCAGATAAGATTTATTCCCCAAATGTAGAAGTTTCAGCTACTAGATTGGCTTGATCAGATTTAGGGAAGGAAGTTTGATTGGTCTCCATGAAATTGGTTTCCTGAAAGGTTTCACTGATTGTTGGACCAAAGACATCATCATAAGAGCAATTTGAAAATGATTCAAGCCAAGGAGATAAACTTCCTTCATGTGAACAAAGGAAATAAATCTCATCCTGACTTAAACATTCAGCAAATATCCCTTGATGTTCTATGGATTCATTATCAATGCTTCATATCATGTTTACTTCATGAATATCCTCGTCATCCCCTATTTGTGAGCTTTCATTATAGATGTTCAAGTCTAGACTCATGTTCCTAAAGGTGATGGTCATGTTCCCATTTCGAACTCGGATAATAGAGTTGATTGTTGGAAGAAAAGGACGGACAAGGACGATTGGGGTTTGTTCCTTATTTCCTAAGTTTGGATGGTTGTCAAGGACAATGGAGTCAGCAGGGTAGATTAAGTTTTCAACCTTTACCAGAATGTCCTTTAAAATCCCCTTTGGAACCCTAATGCTACGATCAGCAAGTCGAAGTGTGACAGATGTGGGTTGGAGTTCTTGTAACGCCCCGACCCCAGCTACCCAGAGTCGGTGCATTACTTCGTAACATTGGCATGATCACAAAAGATCAAGTCTCGAAAGACCGATTAGTTTAGTAGCCTTGGAAACACTATATACATTCATAAGTCTTACATTACATCATTAAGTGAAAAACTAATAACAAAGTCTTCATAGTCCACACTCATATCCTCTTCTGACTATCCCTGCAGGTCATTCCAAAAATACTTCTTTCACATCCTGGAAAATATTAAAACATTGAAAGGGGTGAGCTCAGATGCTCAGTAAGGATAACAATATTGCGGAAGCTTTCATAAATAAACATTAACATTTAAGGCGATGTATAAATAAAACAAAAGCCTTTTAAACTTGAACTTCAACATAATATGGCAAAACTAAAATGAGATAATGCCATTCACTTCTTCACATGGATATTCTACTGGTCGAATAATCACATGCAATATCAATAACCACTTTCATAATGATGGAATCCATAATTCCAGACTATCATAACCACGTAGCCAAGGCCTCGTGCCAAGACCACAAATAAGATTTTTTCAAGGCCTCGTGCCAAGACACTAGTTTGTCTCATGAGACCTGCCGATGCATCGAGGAGCTGTAGCGGGCTCCACCCGTCACTTATTAAGTCCAATGCATTCCTCATATGAATAGGTTTAAACATATCATAAACCATAACATAATCGTATCACATAAAACATGCAAAAAAGAAACATAACATTTCCACATTTCAATCACAAGATTTCAATACAACACATTGATATAATAAAAACGCTTTCAAAACCATTTTCAATACCAAAATAAAAGAAAGTTAAAACTTTGTATTTATTTTTCATTAAAAAAAATGATGGCTTGTAGAGGAAGCCGAAACTCAAATAGTGGTCACGGCAGCGGAGAAGTTGTTGTTGCCGCATACGTACAACAAAAACATTCCCTTTTGTCATTTAGTAAATGCTTCGTATAAAAAAGATTCCTTTTGAATAAACGTAAAAGTCAAAGTGGTTTATACACCGTATAAAAGAAATTTGTGTATAAAACCAAATATGCCTCAATGAAAGGAGATTGAGACGAAGTCCTTACAAAGATCATTTTTAAAATAAAATAGATATATTATGTTTATTCACTATAGGTACACATAAAGAAAGTAAAAATACAAAATAAGACATAATAATATCATGACATAATTTGAAAGTAGGAGATTAACCCAAAGAATGGAAGTTGGGTTAAGAAGTTCCCTTACCTCATGTCCGACTTGACTCAACCGTTCTTTAAACTCCTTAATAATAAACTAGAGTTAATATCTACCTTATTAAGAACCATTTTCATTTTCATTATCCTTTTTATATCACTTATTACAATGTTATGAACGTTATGTAATTATTTAAGTTAATAACGGTCGTTTTGTCGATCTTTGGTACTTGTGTCAACAATAACCTTCTTATAATTACAAGTTGTTCATGTGGTGAAATATACATTATATACAGAATTATATTCATGATGTAGATATCATATATATAATATATATCCAGTATATACATTCATTCATAATATTACGTAACATTTAGAGGTAAGAAATGAAATGCACCGTTTATGGAGACGGTAAGCCGTACGTACGCATGAACGCTACTTTCATTTCTATTTCATATTTAATGTAATGAAATCATAATTATATAAAGGTATAATATAGTTCCAGTATAATATCATATATAATATCATTTACTCCATCCTTTATACATCCTACATATGGCATTAACGATTCACATCACTTTGAGGGGGCGGTAGTCCACACTTCCTAAAATGAAATTATCGCGTTTTACCCGTAATGGAAATCATAAAGTATGCCATAAATGAGAAATACAGAAGCATAAGTAAAACATAAACATATTATATATCATATATAAAAATAGTGACATATTAATTGCCACCTTTGAAGGTGTTATATGAGTGTTGAACAATCATCGTTTCGTGAGGCAGAAATTCGCCATCCACAGAAACCGTATGTTCTTTAACCATTAGATGTATGTGTGTGTAAGTTTAGCTAGAATAATTCTTATAACAACATCCTAGTATATTGAGGATACTGTTGTTGTTACAAAAGAAATGAATAAAAAGAGTTTAGGGGGTTTGAGAAGAAAAATAAAACAAAACAACATTAGAGAAGACATTACCTCAAAATCGGGTAACTCTTTTTGATTTGAGCCAAAGGCTTCCTTGAGAAGAGTTCTGCCCAAAGTGAGGCTTCTAGGAGTAATAGGGGGAAGTTGGGAGAGTATTTGGTCAGAGTTTGGCCGAGCCAAATGGCTTTAATGTGTGAATAAGGTGGGAGAGGTGGGGACATTTTATAAGTGGAGAGGAGGGGATCTTTTGGAAAGATTGAAATGTTACATTATTACACAATGCTTTTCGGATTCTAAAGGTCCCAAACTTATATAATTCGTGGATAAGGTGATAAGGGTTCGAAATCTACCCATCCAATAGTCTTTGGACAAGTGTAAGCCTTGGATTTTACATTATCTTTTCATTTTATTAAAATCGTTAAACAATGAGGTCATCGCTGCATCATAATGATGTCATAAATAATTTAATTTATTTAATGTATAAAAATTATAAAAAAAATACTATGATTTAGGAAATCTTTTTAGATTTCTAATGAATATTTATAGTTAAAATTTGGACTTGTTTAACCCCACTTAAAAACTATTTTAGTAAAATAACTCATGTTTGTGTCAATTTAATTTTAACATTAAATAAATATATATTAATGTCATTTTCCAACTAAAGTGGCTCCATGGGGTCCCCAAGTTGACCCATGGGTTGTCTTGGTCGGCCATGACTCATCCAATAGTAGTAGGACAAGTTTCATTCTCATCTCATATTATTAAAACATTATTTGTACCTTAAACTACACTAATTACCTCTAATCGCGATTAAGAACTTAAAAGTTACTATTCACCAAAAAATTATTTTAATCTCATTGAACCACATTTTACTTCTTAATGAAAACCATGTATATCGGATTTTTGAAAATCAAATCACAGAAGTGGTAATATTTCATTTAAACGAAAAATCAGTTATTTAACTACCACTTAGTGGCTTCACTATTCATCAAAAATTGAAGTTTTTCAGAACAATGCCAAAATTTCACCCTAAGCTATAATTGATATTCTGAATTAAAAAATGATGTCTATTTTACAAAATTCAAAATATATAAGTTGCATTAATTAATTTTATAATTAATTCCCGCTGTCACAACAAATAGCGTGTGTTTAAGAAACAATTTATATCAAAAGATTGGCAATTGTTTATGTCCAATTTCAATGTTAAATTAATTCTAATGACCACCATTGGATAAAATGGTAAAAATATATTCTAATTCTACTTTAAAACCACTAAATAGTATAATTTATCACAATAAATTATTTTTATTAAAAAAGTTGTTTTAAGTATTTTTCACTATTCATAAAAAAATTGGATGTTCTCAGAAAGTTACAAAAAATTCAACTTAGGATAATTTCGATATTACGAATTCAAAAATGAATTCCATTTTGAAATTTAAAATTTCTATAATTTTAAAAAGTGGTTATTACTATTCATAACGGCTACTTTGATTAGTCGTGGTGTTTTAGAACTCAAAGTTGCGTACAATGCAAGCTATTGCATTATTGAATGAGAAGCGTATCGTGGAAGCTCGGGGTGTTACATTCTCCCCTCCTTCAATAAATTGCGTCCTCGCAATTTGAAATTTTTCTTTGAAAATAAAAGGTTGAAAAGAGAAAATACCTTTGAGGAAAACCCACATCGGAAATAAGATTAATAAAATTTAGCCTTAATAAGAGGGGAAGGGAAATGAAAAAGTCCCCACCCAATTATGATCTCGATTAGGAGAACATTGGTGGCAATTAGAGACATATAATTGGAGGAAAAACGTAAATATTTCTAGGGATTGATTGAGGTCATCAATCAAAATCAACTGTCAAATTGAGGGCCTCAAAGCCTTCAATCTATGTTGATTTAAAATATCATCAGTTCAACAAGACATAAGGTATTAGGATAACACATTTTTTTGTTTTAATATCCCTTTACTAAAGTTTAAGAATTAATTTATTCATTGAATAAGAGATAGGTATATATATATTTATGCTTGAAAATTAGAGTTTCAACCTTCAACTCATCTTTCACTCAAAAAGATAATAGAACTCAAAAATATTATACTTATCCTAATTGTATAAGGTTCCAAATGTTAACAGATACCATTTAGATTAGTAATATTATTTTGTAATAACCAGGGACTTCCTGTAGGCTAGTGGTAGGAAATAAAGGCTTGTCGCACTATGGTTGTGGGTTCGATTCCTGCAGCTTTGTCCGACGCGACGGGTTATGCCCCACCCTGCAGGTTGTCCTTTTTCCTAAAACTATAGTATTATAATATTCCAAAAATAATCTTCAGAAATGCTTTAACATTAAACAATACTATCCATGGTTCAACTTAATCCATTCCAACCTTAATAGTTATCCAAAATACCTCCATCCAGACTTTCTCTAAAAGGTCTCTAAATTCCAAAATCAATTGTAACATCAGATTCCCCAAACAAGAAAAGTTTCTCTTATTGTCACATACTAAAAATATGATTACCTTAATCATATTAAAACCTTACTGAAATCAACAAGTACTATAGTACAATCCTTATATATATATCACATTATTCTAAAACCAGAATATAATCCATGAGTCCAAAAGCACCAATACATTAGTTATTCTGCTTCAACTGTAGTAACAGCATAAGATTGTCCTTGATCCCTTGGCCTTTTCTGAGGTAAGTTTCCCTGACGCTTAGGACATTCATTTGCATAATGCCCCATTTCCCTACAATTGTAGCATTCAACTTTGACATCCTCTTTCTTTCCCTTGCAATCACGAGCTTGGTGACCCTTTTCTCCACATTTATCACAAACTCCCATTCCTTTTAGGCACGTACTAGGGTGATTCTTCCCACAATTATCACATAATGGAAAATCCTTCTTTCCCTTTTTCCCTTTATCTGTCTCTTGTTCCACCGTTCTCTTCTTCTCTCGCTTTACTTTGTTGTCATAAGACTTAGAGAATTCCTTTTCTGTCTTGATAGCACACGAGACAATATCTTCGTATGATGAGAAGGATTGTGATACTAAAGATCGACAGAGAAATGGTTTTAACCCATCAAAGAAACGATCAATCTTACTCCTTGGGTTACGTATATAATCGGCAGCATGCCTCGCTAACCTTGTAAAGTTAGCCTCATACTTTGCGACATTCTCATCCTCCTTCTGCCTCAGACTCAGAAATTGCCTTTCCATATCTGCTCGATGGTCACGAGGAAAGTATTTTTCTAAGAAAAGCTCTTTGAACTCCCTCCATTCCATATTCGATACGTCATCATCTTCCTTTGTGTTTTGAATCAGCGACCACCACTGATCGGCATCTCCACTGAGGCGGTAAACTGCCATGACAACCTTCTCCCTTTCACTACTCCCCAAGGCATGGAATATTTTCTCTAAGGAATTTATCCATTGCTCAGCTACTATAGGATTTGTACTCCCATTGAAGGTTGGTGGTTCTTGCCTCATGAAGCGGTCTAACATTGATCCTCCACGTTGCGGATCAGGGTGCTCCATATGAGTAAGGTTATTATTCATAACCTGAGTAAGTGTCCCGGTTTGGTGATTAGCTGATCGGCACCAGTTGAATCACCAGCCCCACTATAATTATCTTGAGCAGGAGGGAAATCCCTACATGGAGTGCGTGCATTGATACGGTTTCCATTTCTTCCACTAGGCGCCATTTCTAAATAATGGCATAATCTAGATCAGTTTATGAATCAAAATACATAATCCCATACTTATAAAACACTTAACATAAATTGAACTATTTATGGATATAATCCATAATCATAAAAATGTTTTCTTTGAGGAAGTATATACTCATAAACCCTTCATAATGATTTGTAAAGAAAATGAGAGTTATCCTAAGCATATCCCCCGGGAGTGTCGTAACCAAGAGTGCAGCAAGGCCCGTTGTCGTGCACCAGTTCCCATTCGAGTCTAGCTCAAAGCGGTGTTTTCGGGTTTTACCCCTAGGTACATCTGTGCCAGAGCCGCCTCTATCTGCTCGTATCCAGACAGGGATGTATTGCTCGGAAAACTCACAAAATCTCTACAATAACAAAATTCTAGGAAGTTCTTCTATACTAATCCTCAAAGTCTATCTTCGGGCTATGTGCTCTAATCAGAGATTATCTAAATCTAGCTTCCAAGGTTAGTACTAAACTGCCTCTGATACCAACTATAACGCCCCGACCCCAGCTACCCAGAGTCGGTGCATTACTTCGTAACATTGGCATGATCACAAAAGATCAAGTCTCGAAAGACCGATTAGTTTAGTAGCCTTGGAAACACTAGATAAATTCATAAGTCTTACATTACATCATAAAGTGAAAAACTAATAACAAAGTCTTCATAGTCCACACTCATATCCTCTTCTGACTATCCCTGCAGGTCATTCCGAAAATACTTCTTTCACATCCTGGAAAATATTAAAACATTGAAAGGGGTGAGCTCAGATGCTCAGTAAGGATAACAATATTGCGGAAGCTTTCATAAATAAACATTAACATTTAAGGCGATGTATAACTAAAACAAAAGCCTTTTAAACTTGAACTTCAACATAATATGGAAAAATTAAAATGAGATAATGCCATTCACTTCTTCACATGGATATTCTACTGGTCGAATAATCACATGCAATATCAATAACCACTTTCATAATGATGGAATGAATAATGCCAGACTATCATAACCACGTAGCCAAGGCCTCGTTCCAAGACCACAAATAAGATTTTGTCAAGGCCTCGTGCCAAGACACTAGTTTGTCTCATGAGACCTGCCGATGCATCGAGGAGCTGTAGCGGGCTCCACCCGTCACTTATTAAGTCCAATGCATTCCTCATATGAATAGGTTTAAACATATCATAAACCATAACATAATCGTATCACATAAAACATGCATAAAGGAAACATAAAATTTCCACATTTCAATCACAAGATTTCAATACAACACATTGATATAATAAAAACGCTTTCAAAACCATTTTCAATACCAAAATAAAAGAAAGTTAAAACTTTGTATTTATTTTTCATTAAAAAAAATGATGGCTTGTAGAGGAAGCCGAAACTCAAATAGTGGTCACGGCGGCGGAGAAGTCGTTGTCGCCGCATACGTACGACAAAAACATTCCCTTTTGTCATTTAGTAAACGCTTCGTATAAAAAAGATTCCTTTTGAATAAACGTAAAAGTCAAAGTGGTTTATACACCGTATAAAAGAAATTTGTGTATAAAACCAAATATGCCTCAATGAAAGGAGATTGAGACGAAGTCCTTACAAAGATCATTTTTAAAATAAAATAGATATATTATGTGTATTCACTATAGGTACACATAAAGAAAGTAAAAATACAAAATAATACATAATAATATCATGACATAATCTGAAAGTAGGAGATTAACCCAAAGAATGGAAGTTGGGTTAAGAAGTTCCCTTACCTCATGTCCGACTTGACTCAACCGTTCTTTAACCTCCTGAATAATAAACTAGAGTTAATATCTACCTTATTAAGAACCATTTTCATTTTCATTATCCTTTTTATATCACTTATTACAATGTTATGAACGTTATGTAATTATTTAAGTTAATAACGGTCGTTTTGTCGATCTTTGGTACTTGTGTCAACAATAACCTTCTTATAATTACAAGTTGTTCATGTGGTGAAATATACAATATATACAGAATTATATTCATGATGTAGATATCATATATATAATATATATCCAGTATATACATTCATTCATAATATTACGTAACATTTAGAGGTTAGAAATGAAATGCACCGTTTATGGAGACGGTAAGCTGTACGTACGCATGAACGCTACATTCATTTCTATTTCATATTTAATGTAATGAAATAATAATTATATAAAGGTATAATATAGTTCCAGTATAATATCATATATAATATCATTTACTCCATCCTTTATACATCCCACATATGGCATTAACGATTCACATCACTTTGAGGGGGCGGTAGTCCACACTTCCTAAAATGAAATTATCGCGTTTTACCCGTAATGGAAATCATAAAGTATGCCATAAATGAGAAATACATAAGCATAAGTAAAACATAAACATATTATATATCATATATAAAAATAGTGACATCTTAATGGCCACCTTTGAAGGTGTTATATGAGTGTTGAACAATCATCGTTTCGTGAGGTAGAAATTCGCCATCCACAGAAACCGTATGTTCTTTAACCATTAGATTTATGTGTGTGTAAGTGTAGCTAGAATCCTTATTATAACAACATCCTAGTATATTGAGGATACTGGTGTTGTTACAAAAGAAATGAATAAAAAGAGTTTAGGGGGTTTGAGAAGAAAAATAAAACAAAACAACATTAGAGAAGACATTACCTCAAAATCGGGTAACTCTTTTTGATTTGAGCCAAAGGCTTACTTGAGAAGAGTTCTGCCCAAAGTGAGGCTTCTAGGAGTAAGAGGGGGAAGTTGGGAGAGTATTTTGGCAGAGGTTGGCCGAGCCAAATGGCTTGAATGTGTGAATAAGGTGGGAGAGGTGGGGGCCTTTTATAAGTGGAGAGGAGGGGCTCTTTTGGAAAGATTGAAATGTTACATTATTACACAATGATTTTCGGATTCTAAAGGTCCCAAACTTATATAATTCGTGGATAAGGTTATAATGGTTAGAAATATACCCATCCAATAGTCTTTGGACAAGTGTAAGCCTTGTATTTTACATTATCTTTTCATTTTATGAAAATCGTTAAACAATGAGGTCATCGCTGCATCATAATGATGTCATAAATAATTTAATTTATTTAATGTCTAAAAATTATAAAAAAAATACTATGATGTAGGAAATCTTTTTATCTTTCTAATGAATATTTATAGTTAAAATTTGGACTTGTTTAACCCCACTTAAAAACTGTTTTAGTAAAATAACTCATGTTTGTGTCAATTTAATTTTAACATTAAATAAATATATATTAATGTCATTTTCCAACTAAAGTGGCTCCATGGGGTCCCCAAGTTGACCCATGGGTTGTCTTGGTCGTCCATGACTCATCCAATAGGAGTAGGACAAGTTTCATGCTCATCTCATATTATTAAAACATTATTTGTACCTTAAACTACACTAATTACCTCTAATCGCGATTAAGAACTTAAAAGTTACTATTCACCAAAAAATTATTTTAATCTCATTGAACCACATTTTACTTCTTAATGAAAACCATGTATATCGGATTTTTGAAAATCAAATCACAGAAGTGGTAATATTTCATTTAAACGAAAAATCAGTTATTTAACTACCACTTAGTGGTTTCACTATTCATCAAAAATTGAAGTTTTTCAGAACAATGCCAAAATTTCACCCTAAGCTATAATTGATATTCTGAATTCAAAAATGATGTCTATTTTACAAAATTCCAAACATATAAGTTGCATTAATTAATTTTATAATTAATTCCCGCTATCACAACAAATAGCGTGTTTTTAAGAAACAATTTATATCAAAAGATTGGCAATTGTTTATGTCCAATTTCAATGTTAAATTAATTCTAATGACCACCATTGGATAAAATGGTAAAAATATATTCTAATTATACTTTAAAACCACTAAATAGTATAATTTATCACAATAAATTATTTTTATTAAAAAATTTGTTTTAAGTATTTTTCACTATTCATAAAAAAATTGGATGTTCTCAGAAAGTTACAAAAAATTCAACTTAGGATAATTTTGATATTACGAATTCAAAAATGAAGTCCATTTTGAAATTTAAAATTTCTATAATTTTAAAAAGTGGTTATTACTATTCATAACGGCTACTTTGATTAGTCGCGGTGTTTTAGAACTCAAAGTTGTGTACAATGCAAGCCATTGCATTATTGAATGAGAAGCGTATCGTGGAAGCTCGGGGTGTTACAGTTCTTCTAGGCCCAACTGGCAGTACACGACATATGGGATGAGATTGACACTAGCACCTAGATCACAAAAGGCCTTGACTACTTTGTTCTCTCCTAGTTCAACATTGATGTAAGGGAAACCTGGGTCTTTCAAATTAGGAGGAATGGTCCCTTGAATGGTGGTACTCACATTAGCAGCCAAAAGGACTTGGTTTTTATGTGAAAATTTTCTTTTAAAAGTGCACAAGTCCATAAGGTACTTTGAGTAGGCAGCTATGGTTTGGATTTCATCGAGAAGGGGTATGTCCAACTTGACTTGTGAAAGGATTTCCCTCAATGTTTCACTCAATTCAGGCTTGGTTTTCCCCCTCATGCGTTGAGGAAATGGTGAAGGTTGTGGGGTTGTTTTTTGAAGAGTTGTTTCTTTCACATTTTTATCAGTTTCCTCAGTTTGATATTGTGGTTCATTTGAATTTTCATCCAAGTTTGAATATTCATGTGGGTTTTTAATTAGTTGTTCAGGTTTCTCAAATGATTTCCCACTTCTTAAAACAGTCACATCCTTTAGTTGTTCATGAGTTGTTTGAGTATAACTTGACTCTCCCCTTGAAGTTGAGGATGGCACCGCCTAAGTAGGCATGGGTGTCTTTCCAGTTTTGATGGTTTGAAGTTCTTGTTTTAGGGAAGAGACTTTTGAGTTCATCCTCTCCATTTGTTTGAACAGTTGTTCTAGTAGGCTTTGTGGAACAGTTTAGGTTAGTGCTTGAGTAGATTGGTTTATCCCAAGGGGATATTTTGGAGGTGGGATGGTTTGTTGAATATGGACCGGTGGCTATTGGTATTGGATAGGTTGGGTTTGGAACTGGTTATGGGATTGGTAGTTCTGATGGGGGTAAGGATTTTTTCCCTGTGGTTGGCTAGGTTGTTGGTTATATTTCCAGCGGAAGCCTGGGTGGTCATTATACCTTGGGTTGAAGTTGTTTTGGTATTGAGGCTTTTGAAAGTTCAAGGAATTTACTTCCTATGAGGGTCCTCCTAAGATAACATCCTTGATGGATGGAATGGTTGGGCAGTTGTCTGTCTTATGGTCATGTTTGTCACAAATTGTGCAGACAGGGTCAACAGTTTGGATTTCATGGACTTTCCTAAGGTCTATCTCTTCAACCTTCCTAGAGAGTGCTGCGAGTTTAGCCCTAAGGCTTTCCTCTTCTCTAAGTGTATGAATTCCAGTAGTTCTTTGTGTATTTTCATAATAAGGTGAATTTCCCCATATTTGTTTTTGTTCAGAAAGGCTTTCTAGATACTCGTAAGCATCATTTGGGGCTTTGTTTTTAAAGGTTCCATTACACATCATGTCAGTGAATTGTTTGTTCCCCATACCCAACCCTTTATAGAAAATTCTCACTTGTTCAGGAATATAAAAACCATGGTGTGGAACCATGTTTAGAGTGTCTTTGAACCTCTCCCATGTTTCATAGAATTACTCTCCCTCTTTTTCAAAAAAAATTTGGATACTCTTTTTAAGTGCAATTGTTTTATAATGGGAAAAGTATTTTTTGTATAATTCTCTTTGTAGATGGTACCAAGAGTTTATGGATGATGGTATCAAATTGTTTAGCCAATTTTTAGCTCAATCCTTTAATGAAAAGGGAAATAGCCTCATCTTATATGATTCTAGTTGATGTGGGGTACACATGGTTCCTACAATGTCATTGAATTCCTTAATGTGAAGGTAGGGCATCTCGGACTCCATTCCATGGAATGTGGGAAGGTGGTTTAGGACATGGGGTTTAAATATGTATTTTTCATCTCCTAGGGAATTGTTTCTAATGCATGAGGTGGCATTGGTCCAAGAAGGTGTGAGGTAGTCATTCATGGTTTGATCAACCGCATTCCCTAAGTTTGGGGCTGCATCATTTGGGTTTCCATTTTGGTTTCCACCCGGGTTTATGAGTTGGTTTCTTTGAAGACATTCCATTGAAATGGGATCAATTTTAGAATCTATAGTATTAGGTTCTAGTGTAAAAAAACCCTTTGGTTCACTTGACTCCCCTATCCTAGGACTTTCCACCCTAACAAGTCTTTTTGAGTTATCTTGGGTGTAGGCAGTCATGCGCCAAAATAAAAAAAAACGAGAAAGGGAAAATATAAGAGATCTTGGGTGATAAAAGAATAATGGAGGTGAGGAAAGAAGGTTTTTGGTATAAGGTACTTACTTGGTCCCCGTAAACGACGCCAAAATTTGATTCTCACTCAAATTTACCCAAGAGAAGAAAGTAGGACGGTCCTTGTAGTTTAGCTTGGGCTGTCGAATCCTCAGAGACCTAAGAAGTAAACTATAGACACGTACATTCTATGGACTATTTTTGGATATGAAGTGGACAAATTGGGTTGATTTTATATGGGTTTAAAGGAACTATAAGATACTTAAGTGAATTCAATTTAAAATAATGAGTTGATCCTAGGTTATTGCTCGGGGTGGATTGGACGTATGTCCTTTTCAATGATTTCAATTTCTTATATTTGAGATGGGTTAATTTAAGGAGATAAAAAAACATCATCACTTACTGGTTTAATTCCTACACCCTTTAATACTAATCACCTATACACTTGAAGGATCAATGTTTTGATCACTTCAAGGTAAAGGTTCGTATTAGCACTTGAAGTGTGTGGCCTTAAATTCAACAAGGATGATGGAGTTTAAAAATCATCAAATAAAAATCTCAATTAAAGAAGTGATTATATATTAATGGGGTGATAAATAACATCCAATCCATCCCCTTGCTACTAACTTGGATAAACCCATAAGTGGGTTAGCCCTCCATTGATCCCATGGTTTCAATGGAAGCAGAAAGTAGACTCGTGAGAGAGGAAATGGAGAAGTAAAGAAAACAACAAAAATAAAATGATCACTCCACCATTGTGTGAATAATTTCACAAGGTTTAGTGTGAATAAATTCACACCTTGATCCAACAGTATCAGATTGATATAAAGAACAATAGAATAAGAGTATAAGAAGAACTTTTATTAAGAAACTAAAGTGAATTGAACAACTTACATGTGAAAGACAAATTTGAGACAACAAAATTGCAGCATAACATTACAATTGAACAAAGCACCAAAAATCCTTAAATCCTCCAACACAACTGCCTTAAATAGTAATTTTTGAGACCTTGGGTCGAGCCTCCAACATTTCAAGTCTCCTCAATTAATTTTGGTAGGCCATAGGTGGGTGGAAAGTAAGGGAGAGTTGATTTTTCCACCCTTTACCCGAGGTGGCAGCCAACTTTCCTTTACCGAACCTAAGTGCTTGGAATACCTTCTAGATGGCCGAATCAGAGTGGGACATAGAAGAGTAAAATGGATCCTCGGATGTCTTCTAACCTCTTGTAAAATTGGGTCCCATTTGGAGTTGTGTATTCCTATATATGATCATATTAGTGGGATGTTTTTCTAGGCCTCAAAATCTGGACCATAATTTTATCTCTAAATTGGGACGCTTAAATAACCATAATGGAGGCAGAATTAGCACTGTCTCCTGAATAATTATTTGTTCCTATATATGTCTTATAGTATACTAAGAAATTTGGGCTTCATTGGGCCTGTATTGTGGGCCCCGAATTCTCATCAGTGGGCTGGTGTCCAATCTTCCTTTTCCAGAATTGTTTCTTTTCATCGCCAAATATCTTCATCGTCCTTTATGAATAATCCATTGATCCCTGAATGAAAAATGTTTAAATTTAAGTTAAGATAAATTTCACAAAATATCAAATTAAAATATGTATAATTACATTCCTTATAATCAGATGACTCATTGGGTCTAAATTGGTTTACATTAGGCATGAAGTGCACAAATGATGAGAATGGATGTTCAAAATAAAAATACATTAACTCAGGCCCATAAGATCAAAAATGAACATTTAATACCATTAAAATTTAATTAACATATGTGTTTTTATTGGATAATCAATCCATTTTAGAGTTCATGGATTTTTTCCACTTGGAAACATATTTTTCACTTACTACTTACTTGTAGGTTATAGGATCAATATTATCAACAAATAATGAGTCACAATCCTCAGTGACTAAAAAACCATAATGTTATGGTTCTATAACCTCTCTTGTACTCCTACACAGTACCTATGCCTCTGGAATAGTTTCTTCTTCCTTGGGGTTTTATGAAATCTATTCCTATACCAACTCTTGTGTACCTTGAGCCTTAACTTCATTAAAGTATATCTCACTCCCACTATCTCTTTTATATATGTGATCCATAACAAGAAATATGATGTGACTTTACACTATAACATTTTTTTCTGAGGGGATATATAGGTAATATCCCCTTGTTTCCTTGGGATATCCTATAAAGGTTTACTTTATGCCTTGGGGTGTAGGTTTGTTACTTGAAGAGGCTATAAAAAATGATTCACAACCCCACACATGTAACTATGAAAACGTGGGCTTACTTCCATTGCATAATTAGTATGTTATACCTTATGCAACTTTATTTGGAACTTGGCTTAGTATTTTTTTATCATTTATAATGTGTATCACTAAAAGGATAATGGAAGACTCGTATGACTCGTCATTGATCTCACCATATCTAAAAAGCTATGCTTCCTCCTTTCTCTTACAATATTACACTTAGGTGTATAAGGAGGAATGAGTTGAGATGGTACCCCAAATTCTTGTAAATAATCAATAATGTATTGATTAAGATATTCTCCACCATATTCTAAGTGGATTTTCTTAATCTTCTTACCAATATGGTTCACAACTTAATTATTTCATTCCTTGAATTTGACAAAAAATATGACTTATACCACATTAAGTAGACATATCCATATCTACTAAAATCATCAGTAAAAGTTACACTACGCCAAAATTTGTATTTAGCGGTGTTTTTTTTTCATTTAGCGGCGGTTTAAACCGCCACGAAATCATTCTACGACGGTTTTGGAAAACCGCTGCTAAATCGTGTGTCAGGAAATAATTAGTGGTGGTTTTTTAGCGGCGGTTTAAACCGCCGCTAAATCATTTTTAATTTTTTTAATTATTTAATTAGCGGCGGTTTTTTAGCGGCGGTTTAAACTGTCGCTAAATCGTTTTTATTTTTTATTTTTTTTAAATTTTTTAAATTTTTTAAATTTTTTAAATTTTTTATTTCTTTATTTTTTTATATTAGTAATTTATTTATTTATTATTACCACGCACATGCCCATCCATCTCCATGCATAAATCTATGTCCATGCACCTACCCATGCACATGCCCATGCACATGTCCATGCCATATATATAAATTCTGTGTTGGGTGAGATTTGAACTCCTTACCTCTTGTTTATTCTCCAAAGACTTTACCACTCCAGCAGGCTCTTCATGTGGTCAATAAATCGAATTTAATATACTTATACATATACATATACATATACATATATATATATATATTAATTGGAAAAACAAGTAATACATAATAAATAGATACAAAATAAATAATTATTAATAAATAATTATTAATCAATAATCAATAAGTAATAATTAATCATATATATAATATATAATATATAATATATAATATATAATATATAATATATAACATATAATATATAACATATAATATATAATACATAACACATAATACATAATATCTAATATCTAATATCTAATAGATAATATATAATGTATTATATATAATATATAATATGTATTATATATTATATATTATATATTATATATTATATATTATATATTATATATTATATATTATGTATTATATAATATATAATATATAATACATAATATATAATCGATAATATATAATACATAATATATAATCGATAATATATAATAGATAGGGGGAGGATGAGCCCGTAAGGGGCATAATCGGGCTAGGGTTTCCCCTATCGCCGCTATCCTCTTCCCCTTCCCAGGTTGGCCGTGGATCCTTCCTTCAACGATTCTTCACGGCGTGATCATGGTGCGTGTCTCCTCTACCTGCGGTGACATGGAGGATTCGAGTTCCAAATCCGATTCCTCTTCGACTCGTGTCTCGGTGGAGGTTTCGTTTCCATCTATGTTCTACACCTGCTGGAGCTCCAACCATCGTCGTTTCTCTGTTTCTTTCCTAGTTTGACGACAAGTCCTCGATGGCGGCCTTCGGGTTGGGTTGTTTCATGGATCGTCCTCGGTGGTCTTCTCTCGGCTTGGTAACTCTGCTTCATTCCCTAGTGGTAAGGTACTGCTTTCCCTTCCTTGTGGATTCCAGGCGTTCCTTCGGGTGTTCTATGTGGTGGTGGGTGCAGTTCTTTTTCATTTGCGGCGTCGAGGTTCGTCGAGGGTTTGTGGGCTCGGTCATTCCTTGGAGGCTCGGTGTGGTCGAGTTACTGACATCCACGGTCGGTTGGGTTGCCACCTCGGTCTATGTCTGCTGGAGTGCTTTGGGTGGATTGTAGTGATCTTCTTGAGCGGTTTTGGTGGCGGCGACAGGCTCTGCAGGACTGGTCTGGTTCGTTTTGTGGCGGGGTTTCATCCCAGCATCGTCTGGCGTCTGGGAAGCTTGCCTATGCAGTGATGGTTTTCTTCCCCTAAATTGCTGACATCATGAATTGGATCTATTTTTGGTTTTGATCGGTTGATTTGGAATAGTGGTAGGTGTTTTCTTGAATGGTTTGGTTTGATAAGGTGGGAAGTTTGTGATCCGGACTCGACTTCATGAATTCACTCCATAGGGGGTTTCAGAGCTGGAAATTCATCTTTGCAGTGTTTTTTGGATTTGGTTGTTTGAGAGGGTATGATGTCAGCCATCGGATCGGGTCTGAGCTTTGAATCAGGACACTTGCTTGTCGAATTACCTTGCAACGATGAAGAGCTTCTCCATGTTCAATTACTGGGGAGGAGCAGTTCAGTGATGTTATCCTGGTTTTACTCTTTCTTCCTTCGCGTGTGATTGTCCTATGTCCATGATGTCATTGGGTTTCCACCCCCTTCATCCCTTAAAAGGAGGCTTTATCATATAATAAAAAAATTGAAGGCCTTCGGGCCGTTGGATGGATAATATATAATAGATAGTAGATAATATATAATATATAATATATAATATATTATATATTATATATTATATATAATATATAACATAATATATATATAAGTAATGTATAAATAATAAATTAATAAAAAACTAATTTAATATATAATAAATAAATAAAAATTAATAATAAATTAATAAATAATAGATAAATTAATAATTAATAATTAATAATTAATAATTAATAATTTATATTTATAAAATTATAAATAATTTATAAATTATTAATAAATTATTAATAAATAAATAACTAATAATTAATAAATATTGAATAATGAATAAATAAATAAATAAATAAATAATCAAGTAATAATAAATTAATATTTAGTAAATTAAAAATAAATTAGTAAATAATAAATAATAAATAATAAATAATAAATAAATACATAAATAAATACATAAATAAATACATAAATACATAAATACATAAATACATAAATAAATAGATAGATAGATAATAATTAATTAATAATTAATAATAACTAATAATTGATAATTGATAATTATAAAATGAATAATTCTTAATGAATAATTAATATTAATATTTTAATATTTAATATGAAATATGAAATATTCAATATTTAATTAATAAATAATCAATAAATAATCAATAATAAATAAATAGATAAATAAATAATAATTAATAATTAATAATAACTCATAATTGATAATTGATAATTATAAAATTAATAATTCTTAATTAATAATTAATATTTTAATTTTAATATTTAATATGAAATATTCAATATTTAATATTTAATAAATAATTCTTAATTAATTAATTAATAATAAATAATTAATCAATAATTAATAAATAATTAATAATAAATTAATATTTAGTAAATTAAACATAAATAATAAAGAATAAAGAATAAAGAATAAATAATAAATAATAAATAATAAATAATAAATACATAACTAAATAAATAGATAAATAATTAATAATTAATAATAACTAATAACTAATAATAAATAATTTATAATTAATCAATAATAATTAATAATTAATTAATAAATAATGAATAATGAATAAATAAATAAATAAATAATAAATAATTTAAAATTAATAATAAACTAATAATTAATAATTAATAATTAATAATTAATTAATTAATAAATTAATAATTAATTAATAATTAATGTGTACATAATAACTAAATAACAAATAAATAAATAAATACATAATAATAAATAATATTTAAATAAATAATAAATAAATAATTAATTAATTAATTAATTAATATTAAATAAATAAATAAATAAATAAACAATTAATTAAATAAATCATAAAACATTAAGAACCTCTATAAACCCTAAAAACACTAAAATGGTCATAAAATATGATCTGATACTCATTTTCAAGTGCCACAACCAGTCAAATCTAAGATCATGAAATAAACTTCGATATTATATGCAGTACAGGCCGAATGGACACATAGATCGAAAGTTATAATGGTTTGAATTTTAAGAAATCAATATCTACAACTAAAACCTCTATTTCGGAGGCCTTCTAGGCCTTTTTAGTGGAATAAAAAGGGGTAAATTACTGAAAGAGTTGTTACTAGACCTAATCAGTGTAGATCTCATCGCAGGCTTCGATTTGATATGTGGTAGATCACAAACTGACACCCGAGTTAAAATATATAGTCGTTTGAAGTTCGAGTTTGATTTTTGACTTTTGAATTTTGAATATATTTTTTTCCTTTGATTATCACATGATTTAAATCTCACTTGGTTTTTTCTCATTTGATAAACTTTGATTTGACTGGTTGTGGAGCTGAAAAAGACTCTCGGATCAGAAGTTATGGTCATTTGATGTCGAAGTTTGTTCTTCTACTTATTTAAGATTTTCTTTCCCTTTAAAAATAGTATTAACTAATAATTATAAATATTAATTAATTGACACATTATAAATATGTAAAATTATAAATAATAAACTATATTTAATTGTAAATAATAAAAAAATAATTAATAATTAATAAATAATAAATAATTTTTAAAAAATTTTCAAAAAAAAACTCTTAATTTTTTCAGCGGTTTTCAAAAAATTGCTGCTATTTTGGGGCGGTTTTTTAAAAAAACCGCCGTTAAAAAAAATTAAATTTTTTTAGAAGATGTTTTTAAAAAAAATTAAAAATATTTTTTTAAAAAAACCGCCACTAAAACACTGTTTTCTCATAGTGTTATGAAGTATGATTACCCACCCCATGGTTCAATAAGAAAGGTATACACACATTGGTATGAACTAATTCAATAATCTATTTAGAACTTTCATATTACCCACTGAATGGGGATTTGGTCATTTTACCTTATAAACATGCATGACATACACCAAGTGGTTTTAGTTCAAAAGAATCTAAATATCCATCTTGATAAAGTTTAGTGATGCACTTTTCATTTACATGACCTAGTCAGTGATACCAAATTTGGGTGTTTTATGAGTCATGTGAGGTTGTTTATTTTCTGATTTATATTACTTGGTTTGTATAGTTCAACACATAAAGACCGTTATTTAATTGTGCCTTGTTGGTCGGAGAAATGAGGGAAGTGATGGCAAGAGGGGGGTGAATTGCCTTTTAAAAAAAATGATTAACAAATTAAAATCAAAGTGAAATCAAAGTTTGTGCAGCGGAAAATAAAAGAGGCAATCACACAAGAAATTGTTAACGGAGTTCGGCCAAAACCCGGCCTACGTCTCCGCTCCCAACTCAACCGTTGAGAGATTCCTACCGCTTGCTTTTCAATGGTTTTAGCAAGAAACCCACTAGGCTTTGAGGTAGCACTAGGACCTATTACAGCTTGCTTTTGGTGGTTAAGCAAGAACCCACTTGCTTTTAATGGTTTAGCAAGAACCCACTATCCTTCTTACAGGTGAAGGATAGCTCACCTATGTCTCAAGCTATTTAAAGGAAAGCTTGACAACCTTTTCACACCTTAATGGTGATGTGAAACCCAAAAGAAAGAGGGGATGAGAAATAGAGTGGTTTGTAGACACAAACCCAAATTAAGCTCAAAATAAATAAATAATGAAAAACCGTAATTGGGAAGACTTGGGCGCCAATGGATTGATGGAGCTGATGAAGGGCGCTCCCAAGCTTCTTGAATGGAGCTCCTTGGATGTGGAAATGTGTTGGAGCAAATGGGGTTCCCTTGGAGCAATCCGCCGGAGGTTTGCCAAATGATGGAGAAATGTGTCTGTTGGCTTCACAAGAGTTCCGGCTATATTCCTTTTGCTTCCGGGAGTTCAAGGTCCTTTATTTATAGAGGGGGAACCCTCATATGGCCGTTGGAGGCCTTTGGAGCCGTTGGAAAGGGCTTCGGAGCCGTTGGAGGACAAGTGGGCCAGCCTGGTCAAACTGCAACGGCTAGTTTGACTGGCTCCACCGGCTGGCCGGTACAGTCCCACCGGCTGGCCGGTGCTTGAGGAATTTGGGAGATTTCGAGTCTTGGATCCACCGGCTGACCGGTGGATGGGCCACCGGTTGGCCGGTGGCTTGGAAGTAGCTGATTCTTCTTTTCCAGGCACCACCGGCTGACCGGTGCCAGAGCCACCGGCTGGCCGGTGGTGAGGCAGTAGCTGCCACTATTGACTGGATGCCACCGGCTGGCCGGTGGTCAAGCCACCGGCTGACCGGTGGAGCCTGGCAGTGGGCAATGCCTCTGCCAGGTCCACCGGCTGGCCGGTGCTGTCACACTGGTTGGCCGGTGGACTGAATTTCAGTCCACTTGATGTGCTTCATGGCCCATTTCCTTGGCAATCTTTTGCCTATAAAACAAAAACACTTAAAACAATGTTAGATAAATAAGAGGGTGATTGTGATCATGAAAATTAAACCACGAGGGGTACGAGAGGTACAACAATCTCCCCCTATTTTGATGATCACAATCACCAAAACAAACAATGTAAAATACTGAAATTGAAAGGAAATGCTAAGCACGATGAAAAGGATTCTCCCCCAATCAATCAAGAAATTTCTCCCCCTTTGTGATTATCAAAAAAGAATGGGGCATAGAACTTGATTGAGGGAAAAGTTTGAAAAACAAGATATGAGAATTGAAAAAGAAAAAAAATCAATTGAGATTTTTGAAATTGAAATGAAAATTTGAATAAAGGTTTGAATTGAAAGTTTTAAATCAAAGTTTTGAATTGAGAGTTTGAAATGAGAAATTGAATAACAGTTTGAATTGAAAGTTTTGAAAAGAGAATTGAAATGAAAAATTTGAATTGAATATTTTGAAATGAAAATTTTGATACCAAGTGTTGAAATTGAAAGTTTTGAATCAAAGTTTTGAATTGAGAGTTTGAAATGAGAAATTGAATAACAGTTTGAATTGAAAGTTTTGAAAAGAGAATTGAAATGAAAAATTTGAATTGAATATTTTGAAATGAAAATTTTGATACCAAGTGTTGAAATTGAAAGTTGGAATTGAAAATTTTGAAATTGAAAATCAAAAGGGTTTAAACGATCCTAACTCCCCCTAAATAAAAACAACAAATCACCGGGGAGAGGGATTTTGAAAAGAGACAATTTTAGGCCCGGAGAGACTCGCTAAGAGGGATTTTTCAATCCACACTTGTCTAGTGGCAGGTCTTCTCTTATAAAACTCATCGGAATAGAAAATAGTCTTTGGCCTACCGTACCGGGCATTTTTGCAATCACACTCATAAATGAGGTGCCCGGGTTTTTTGCAATAATTACAAAATTTGAATTGGGAGCTCCCCCTAACAAAAACAGTGGGTGCATGGGAGGAGGAAGCTATATTGGTGTATCCAAGTCCATTGGTGGTTCTAGATACTCGTTGAGAACCTAAGAGTTTGGACAAATTTTGTTCACCTTGGGTGAACTTGGCTAGGGATTCCCTTAGGTCTTTGATGGTTGATTCCAAAGAATCAACATTTGGGAAATTTTGGATTTTTAGGGAGAGTTCCTCCTTCTCTTTGAGAAGTTGTTCTTTTTCGGAGGAGAGTTTTTTAAAATTCTTTTTCAAAGAAACAAATTTAGAAGAAAGTTCATGAAAACCTTTTTCTAGTTGGTCTCTAGCGTGTGAGAGTTCTTCATAAGATAGATGATTAAATGAATTAGAAGAACTAGAGGAGGATGAGGAAGAAGAGTCGTAAGATGATACCTCATGTTTTGCCATTAGGCATTTTTTACCTTGGTCGCTCGAGGAGAAGGAGGAGAAGGAGGAGCTATCACTCCATGTTGCCTTTGAAGCCTTCTTCTTTTTCTTCTTCTTGGCCCTTTTCTTGTGAGGTGGGAAAACGGGCTTGATCTTTTCGTCGGGTTCTTGCTTTTGATCGGATTCTTGCTTTGGAGCCTCGCTAGTACCTTCATAGGTTAGTTCTAAAAATTTCCAAAGATCGTAAGAAGTAGAGCAAGTAGAAATACAATTAAAAACATTACGGTCAAGACCACAATGAAGAGCGTTCATGGCTTTCCCATCAAGCTCAAAAAAAGCAATGTCATTGGGGGTCCATTTAGACTCATCGGGAGAGGAGAGGGAAAATCCTTGCATAACAATTTTATAAATAGGATATCCTATGCTTCTTAAAAAAGTGGTCATGCGGGTTTTCCAATAATTGTAGTCGGTCCCATCAAAAAATGGAGCCCGACCCAATGAGTAGCCCTCGGGGGCGAAAGAGGTAGATGCCATCACAATGGATCTTTGAATTTGAAACCGTTTAAGGTATTACTCAAATTACCCCTCTGATACCAATTGTTGGTCGGAGAAATGAGGGAAGTGATGGCAAGAGGGGGGGTGAATTGCCTTTTAAAAAAAATGATTAACAAATTAAAATCAAAGTGAAATCAAAGTATGTGCAGCGGAAAATAAAAGAGGCAATCACACAAGAAATTGTTAACGGAGTTCGGCCAAAACCTGGCCTACGTCTCCGCTCCCAACTCAACCGTTGAGAGATTCCTACCGCTTGCTTTTCAATGGTTTTAGCAAGAAACCCACTAGGCTTTGAGGTAGCACTAGGACCTATTACAGCTTGCTTTTGGTGGTTAAGCAAGAACCCACTTGCTTTTAATGGTTTAGCAAGAACCCACTATCCTTCTTACAGGTGAAGGATAGCTCACCTATGTCTCAAGCTATTTAAAGGAAAGCTTGACAACCTTTTCACACCTTAATGGTGATGTGAAACCCAAAAGAAAGAGGGGATGAGAAATAGAGTGGTTTGTAGACACAAACCCAAATTAAGCTCAAAATAAATAAATAATGAAAAACCGTAATTGGGAAGACTTGGGCGCCAATGGATTGATGGAGCTGATGAAGGGCGCTCCCAAGCTTCTTGAATGGAGCTCCTTGGATGTGGAAATGTGTTGGAGCAAATGGGGTTCCCTTGGAGCAATCCGTCGGAGGTTTGCCAAATGATGGAGAAATGTGTCCGTTGGCTTCACAAGAGTTCCGGCTATATTCCTTTTGCTTCCGGGAGTTCAAGGTCCTTTATTTATAGAGGGGGAACCCTCATATGGTCGTTGGAGGCCTTCGGAGCCGTTGGAAAGGGCTTCGGAGCCGTTGGAGGACAAGTGGGCCAGCCTGGTCAAACTACAACGGCTAGTTTGACTGGCTCCACCGGCTGGCCGGTACAGTCCCACCGGCTGGCCGGTGCTTGAGGAATTTGGGAGATTTCGAGTCTTGGATCCACCGGCTGACCGGTGGATGGGCCACCGGTTGGCCGGTGGCTTGGCAGTAGCTGATTCTTCTTTTCCAGGCACCACCGGCTGACCGGTGCCAGAGCCACCGGCTGGCCGGTGGTGAGGCAGTAGCTGCCACTATTGACTGGATGCCACCGGCTGGCCGGTGGTCAAGCCACCGGCTGACCGGTGGAGCCTGGCAGTGGGCAATGCCTCTGCTAGGTCCACCGGCTGGCCGGTGCTGTCACACAGGTTGGCCGGTAGACTGAATTTCAGTCCACTTGATGTGCTTCATGGACCTTTTCCTTGGCAATCTTTTGCCTATAAAACAAAAACACTTAAAACAATGTTAGATAAATAAGAGGGTGATTGTGATCATGAAAATTAAACCACGAGGGGTACGATAGGTACAACATGCCTTACTATAAAAATTGTTTTATTTATAAAATAAGAAATATTTATTTTCAAATTTTAAGATAAAACCATTTATATCTAGTCTGGATACTGATATAATGTTTTTGGTTACTAAAGGGACATAATAAAAATCCTTTAAAACCAATACCATCTTGATTGTAAATGTGAGGTGGTAGTCACTGATAACTACATAAATAAGTTTAACTCTGCTGGTTGTTCGTAGATCTACCTCCCCTCAGTCAGTATTTTCGAATCTATATGGTTCATATACTTGAATAAATATGTGAGCACCATGATCCATATATAATATCCAATTTGTAGAAATAAAAAAAATTACACATGATAACAAATGTACAAGAAACATCCCCTTGATTCTTTGGTTGGGTGCAGTTTTTTTCTAGTGGCCCTTTTTTCCACATGTGATACAAACAACATCATGTTCCCTTGCTTTCTCCTTTATCTTATTCTTCTTCAAAGGCTGTGAATAATCTTTGGGCTTAAATATCTTCCCTTTACCTTTATTTTTGTTCACCATAAGGATAGAAGTAATTTCATGCTTCGTATCCTTATCTAATTAGTGGAGGAGAGTAAGAAGATATAGAAGATACTTCTCAATGTTTTTCATATTAAAATTTATAATAAAGCTGGAAAAGCTCTGAGGGAGTGATTCCAAAATGAGATCGGTGGCTAGTTCTTCTGGGAGTTTAAACACTAAAACCTATAGGCTCTCAATGTATCCAATGAGCTTGACTAGATAGGACCCTACCAGGGCACTCTCTCCAAGATTACTCTAAAAGATCACCTTGGATGTCTCTAACCATTCAGGTCTAGCTCTCTCCTAGTAAAGACCACAGATGTACTCAAGAATGCTATATGCATCCATGTTTTTGTGAGACTTCTAGAGTCTATTATACATAAACAAAAGAATTAAAAATTGAACATAAAACGCGTAGCTCAAATGTTTTCATAGACTAGGAACTCTTCATCACTCACCTCTTTAGTAGGAGGATCAGGCATTGAGGATTATAGCACATAAGATTTCTGTTCATGGTGTAGCACAACCCAAAGGCATATAAACCACTCTTGGAAGTTACTTCTAGTGAGGAGGTTATCTTTCTCCAATATTGGTCATAGGGATATTATGGATGATGAGATTTCCATTTTACTCTACAATTAAAAGAGTAGATTATTAGTGCTTTTCTTAATTAAAAATTATGTGAGAAATAATAAATTAATTTGATTTCATTAATTTTTATTAAATCTCCCACTATTTTATCATGTCCCAATAGCCCTCACCATTGAACTTGGAATCTCTAGTTTCTATGAAATTCTAGTGGAAAGGATCCACATTCCCATTTTCATAACGCTAATGATGGTTGATCAAGCTACATGAAGGTATTTAGCTAGGAAAGTCTCTAACAATTGTGGGCTTGAAGCTCCTTGATCTGTTGATTAGACTCCCCTATCCTAAAATCCTAACGTGTATTTCCACAACACTTGACTCCAAGTAACATCAAGTCTACATAGGGCTACTTCTCTTTATGTAATATGGTTAAGTCATCCCATAACCTTCATAATAAATCCACATTAAAAGTAAGTGTCCCAACGAGGGTTGTTCAATGACTTAATTTCAAGAATTTCATTCCTAATCAATTAATGGAAGGCCAAGTCTAACTTAATATTTAATTAAGGGGTTTGAATTAATTATGAATAAATTTTTATCTTTTTTATCCTTCACATTTCTTTATAATATTAAGTGGATGTTAATTAATTAATTAACCATGATGGATAAAACATTTAGACATAATTCATTTATTTAATTTCTGCCTTTTCAAATTAATTAATTTATTTATGTGATCACAACCTTGCATCCATAAAATAAATAATTTCATAGATAGAAATAATTAATTAATTAAATGGCCCATTCATGAGACTTATATAATAGTTGATTTAATTAGTAGACATTAAATCAGCCTTTAAACTAGGGGAACTAAATCTTATTTATAGTCTTGTCATGATTAATGACATTCCACCTATCCACCTGTGTATAACCTGATTTGACATTAGAATGGTTCTATATTGTACCACCTCCACCCACCTTGGGATACTCCATTAATTACATATATTTATGACTCACACTCAAGTGAGGGGAAATAAAATACTTGTTAAAATGGGATTACATAAATATCTTTGGAAATGTAGGTCCTACATAATAATGGAGGGAGGGTTGAACCATAGACCATTATATTTAATTTAATAATAAATAATTTCAAACTTGTGAAATAAATTAAATTCAAACATTCAACGCATACGCAGGTCTTGGTCAAGCTCATGAATGGTCATACATGAAAAAAATACACAAATGTAACTAAATAGCCTTCATTTATTTATTTATTATTTATTATTATGATTAAATTTCTTGTATTAATTAATTAATTAATTAATTAATTAATTCCCTTTCATATTAATGATCATCCAAACTTAATAATAGATACCCATCATTTATGGAATTTATGATAAATAAACAAAAGATCTAATAATGACATATTAATTACAATAAATTAATTGAGCATATAGTGACCCTCACTTTTCATACATTAACATTACATAACATTTGTGGAATACTTAAAACATTATACAAAAAGAAACCCAAATACCATACTAGTCTAGTGCCTTTAGAAACATGGAAAGAATAAACATTGGTACATTAATGAGCTACATTATCTCCCACTAGGTTCTTCTTGACTATCACCCTTCTTAGGAACATCAAACATCATAAATATCTTCTTAAATTGGTTGAAATAAACATAAAACATGGTGATCACAAATGCTTAGTAATGGTAAACAAGGTAGATATGTAAGAATAATCATGAGAATAAGGGTATGAGAACATGATAGTAAAAATATAAGATCATACCCTACATATCAAAGATCGTATACATGAATCATGGAATAAATATTAGAAGATTATAAGACATTAATCATAAGTAAATAAAGAACATAAGCCATAAAATCATAACATGGGAATAAAATAAGTAATTATAGAAGACACATAAGCATATGTAATGATTTCCATATTAGTCAAGGCATTGATTTCGAGACCATCTTAGTGGAAAAAGTCCTTTACTGAACCAGGTTCACACCCCATTCCAGCCTAGTATCACTGAACCGAGTTCACCCCTCATTCCAGTCATGTATTACAGAACTGGGTTCATTTACCATTCCAGCCCTATAATACTGAACTAAGTTCATTTCTCATTCCATCCATGTTTATATCATGAGATATAAATATTTACCCAATACATTGGAGGGATATATAGGTCTCGCTCATCTCATAATGAAATCATACATACATGTGCCACAAGATCATAAATAACCATATCAAAACCCATGAAATGAAATGGGTATTATAAACATGTAATAATATAATAACATATAGAAAGAGATAGGTTTTATAATTATTTCATTATGAACATGATCCGTGAAAATAAGCATGTTTCAAAATAATATAACCCATGAAAGAGAAATGGGTTTCAAAATCATATAACACGTGAAAGAGAAAATGGTTTCATAAACATCATGCCATCAAAACACAATCCATTCAGAGAAATAATATGAATGTAAACATTGAATAATTTACTCATAAAGGAATTCATAACACCAATGGATTTTATCTTAGATTGGAAATAATTTCCAAATACCTTTTAAAAACATTTCTTGGGGAAAATATCCTTTCTGCATTGAAAATTATTTTTAAAACATAAAACATTTTTGAAAACATTTTTCTTTGAAAATAGATTTGAAAAATTATAAAGGAAGAATTGAAATTTATAAAAAGTTTTTAAAATCCCTTTTCCTTGAAAATGGGATTCAAATATATGTTGAAAACATTTTTGAAAACATTTCTTAAAACATGGTTTTTGAATATAATAGATTTCTTATCGGAGAGAGAGATGGTCATATTTCACTTAAAAATGTTATCTTAAGTACCAAAGAGTGAAAAAATGGTACTAATACATGGATATATCTTTAATAAATAGATCAGAATGAAACACGTTATTTTTATTGAGATATGTATCACAATATTTCATTGAAGTAAGCATAAACATAAACAATCTCAAAAGGCGATGAGATTGTCTCAATAAACTCTTATAACTTGGTAAATTTGGATCGTACCCCCATATAAGAAACTAAAATTACATAAAGATTAAAATTTCCTTAAAGAAAGAAAATTCATTATATAACATGTAAAATTTAATTACATACACCTCAAAATAGAATTTAGGTTCATAACAAAACATGAATCTCAGTGAAGGAAATTTGAGACAAAACTATTTTATCGATTTGGTAACTTATGAAACTTAAACCCTATGAAAGAAATGTAATAAAATGGATATTTTAATACCCATAAATTTAATTATAAGATAAATATAATACAACCATGGTAATTATATACACCATACAAAAGGAATGAGTGGCGAACATAGCATTTATCTCATAGAAATAAAAAATGAGATGAAATCTCCTTACCTTGTGTCTTAACTCTCATTGTACTCATTCAAAACATCTGTATAATAAATATAAATTTATTATACATATTTTATAGAAAAATATTCTTATATATGTTTTTTTATTACACCCTTATATTACCCTCTTGTTAAAAATCCTGTGTTAAGGTTTCACTTCAAGTAATATTTGCTTTATTCTTCGTATGTGTCTTAATTTATTATATCTTTGGTATTTAAAACTTATATCATGATTTAAAAATTTTAATCCAAAATATAAATATTATTTTTATAAAATATATGTGTATTATAATAATCTATATAATATATAATAATGAAATGGAATACACTGTTCATAGAGATGGTAGGCCGTACGTACGCATGAACGTTATTTTCGTTTAATTGTCATGTTAAAAGAAATTAAAAGACATATATGTATATATACATATATATCATTTTTAAATAATATTTATGATATATATTATATATTATATATTCACTAAAACCATCCTTAATACAATTCATGTATTGTATGAACGAATCATATCGATTTGGGGGCGGGGTGGTAGTCCACACTTCCTCAAACAAAATTATCATATTAACACCAAATGGAAAGTAAAGATATGTGTGTTGTAAAAGCAATAAATAAGATTAATAAAATAATAAATATATTATATAACATATATAAAAAAAATTCCATCATAATTTCCACCATGAGAGGTGGTAAAGAAAATTGAACAATCATCGTTTAGTGAGGCGGTAGTTCACTGTACACATAAACAGTATGTTCATTATCCATTAGATTGAGGTGTGTGTAAGTATAGGTTGAAAATTATCATAAAAAATCCTAATATATTTAGTATACTTGTTTTGTTATAAAATTATGGAAACAAATAAAGTGGATTGGGTGGAGAAATAATGTAAAAGAAAGGACTTGAGAGAAGATGTTACCTCTTAATTGGGTAACTCCTTTTAATTTGTGCCAAAAGGCTTCCTTGGATTTCCTTATTCCCAAGGTAATACTTCTAGGAGTGAGGGAGTATTTCTAAAAAGTGTATTGGTCAGGTCTTGTCCGAATTTAAGAGGCTTTATAGGTGTGAGGAATTGGGAGAGGTGGTGGCCTTTTATAGGGAAGGAAAAAGGGCTCACTTGGAAGTTTTGAAAACAAGTTAGGTGTACACATGTTATTACCTAAAAAAGTCATTAAAAACCAAAATAAATCTATAATTTAAGTTTTATGGCCTAATAATGGCTAGAAAAGTGTTTTTGACAAGTTTCTAGGTTATTTGCCCCCCAAAGATTAAGGTTTAGTCCCCAATTAAACTTAATTTGACCTTAATCATTGTGACTAATTTTAATTACTTTTACTAATATTTTTTTTCAAAAATTAAGGTGATATTATTATAATCTAGATATTATAATTATTATAATGGTTTATGGTGTATTTTTTAAATTCAATTCACATAATCATTAAAATTAAGATTAATGTTAATCAAGTAGATAAGACGAAATAACGAGTTTTTAAAGTAGAAAAATGTTCAAAAGTTTGTTAAGTTTTTATATTCAATTTCAATGTGAAATTATTTATAATAAACTAAATTGTATTAATATATTTATAATTTATCTAATTTTACCTTAAAAAGAATTAAAGTATAATTTTACATTAATAATTATTTAAACGAAAAAGCAGTTTTTAACCTAAAAGTAGTATTTTTCACTATTCATCAAAAATGAAGTTTCTTAGTAAAATCCAAAAAATTCACCCTAATCTAATATTTAAATTCTAAATTAAAAAACAAAGTTTATTTTATCAAATTAAATTTCTAAATATTTCTAAAATTAATTTTATTATTGAAAGCGGTTCATTTGAGAAAATAGTTTTTTTAAACATAAAAGGACTTTACCAAAAAAACCATATCTTTCATTATTAATATGTTTTATTTATATAAAACTATTATAAAAAATATTTGAAAGTTTTTTATTACTATTCATATAACCAATTTTAATATCTAGGTTATAATTATCTCATTTAAATAATTATAACAATAAAATGATGTTTCATAGAAACATCAGTGTTGCGTGTAATGTACGCCAAGTTAGTGTTGCATGTAGAGTATTCTAAGTTGATGTTCTGTGTAATTTACACCAAGTATGTTCCATGTAAAAGGAATTTTTTACTTATTTCATTTCAAGACATAAATTGAAATTTAATTTATTAAAAAAAAAGGCCCATAAAAACATAGGGTGTTACCTTATACCCCCATTAAATTGAATTTCACCCTCAAAATTCATCACTTGGGTAAAAAAAATAAGGATAATTCTTCTACATAATATCCTCAAGTTTCCACATTGATTCCTCTAACTGGTGATTTCTCCACAAAACTTTGACCAAGTGATTGGTCTTGTTTCAGAGAACTTTCTCTGTACAATCTAGAATTTCAATAGGTTTCTCCTTGTTAGAAAGATCCTACTCTATTGGTATGACCAATAAGTTTAGTACATGTGAAGGGTTAGGTATATACTTACTTAGAAGAGATAAATGGAACAAATCATGGACATGAGAGATATTTGGACGAAGTTTTAAGTGATAGGATACCATCCTGATAAGATCAAGAATATCATGGGGACCGATATATCTTGGGATTAGTTTCCCTTTCTTCCCAAATCACATAACTTTCTTCTAGGGTGATATTCTTAACAACACTTTTTCACCAACTTCAAATTTGAGATCATGCCAATAGTTATCAGTGTAAATTTTCTACCGACTTTGAGATTCCTTGATATGTTTCTGAATGGTTCTAACCTTCTCAACCATTTATTTAGAAATTTCAGGTCCTAATAGCTTTCCTTATCCAACCTCATCCCAATATATTGGATCTCTACATTTCTTCCCATATAGGGATTTATATGGTGCCATATGAATGCTTGAGTGAAAGCTATTTTTGTAATAAAACTCAAATAGAGAAAGGTGTTGATCCCAACCACCTTTGAAATCCATATAACATGACCTCAACATACCCTTAAGGGTTTGAATTTCTCTTTTAGACTTATTATCTATTTGAGGATGATAAGAAGTGATGAAACTAAATTTTGTATTAGGTTCTTACTGAAGACTTCACCGGAACTTTGAGGTGATCCTAGTATCCCAATTTGATATAATAGAATGTGGTAGTCCATGAAACCTTACCAATTCCTTAATGTATATCCTGGAAATATGATCCATATATAAGTCTTCTCTGATAGTGATAAAGTGTGCTGAATTAGTAAGGTGATTGACTACCACCCATATATAATTAAACCCTTTTCGGGTTTTGTGTAGTCTAACGACAAAATCCATAGTGATGTTCTCCCATTTCCATTCTGGTATGGGTAATGGATACAAAATCCCCTTTGAATTTTGTCTTTTATCCTTAACTTTTTGGTGTACCAAGCACTGAGATACAAACTCCGCGATATCTCTCTTCATTCCATCCCACTAGAAGTATTAATTCAAGTCTCTATACATCTTTGTACTTCTAGGATGAATAGAGAATAAAGAACTATTAGATTCCTCTAATAGATCCTTCTTCAAATATTATATGTAAAGAACACATACATGGTTCCTAAACATTATCATTCCATCCTGATCAAGGTTAAACTCAAGAACATTTCTAACTTACTTTTATAGCTCAACATCTTCCTTCTGCGCCTCCTTGATATTCACTCAGATAGAAGGTTGAACATTAATTTGAGAAAGATAAGATTTTCCCCCTTCCTTCAGGATGTCTAGATCTATCCTTTTCAAATCTAGAAATATTTGATCTTTTGTTATCCTCATCATGGATAAGCTAACATGATCCATATGACTCAAAGCATCGACCACCTTGTTTGACTTCCCAGGGTAGTAATATATTAAGTAGTCATAATAATTTATCAAATCTAACCATGTTCTTTGGAACATATTGAGCTCCTTCTATGTGAAAATATATTTCTGAATTTTATGATCAGTATATATATCACACTTTTCTTTATAAATATAATGCATCCATATCTTTAAAGAAAAAATTATCAATGCTAACTTTAAATCATGAGTTGGGTATTTTTTCTCATGAATCTTCAACTGTTGCGAGGCATAAGTGATAACCATGTTATTTTTCATAAGAAAACATCACTATCCATTCTTTTATGCATCGTTATAGATTAAAAAACCTTCCCCACTACAAGATTGTAAGGTTTGGTGTCCTGAGAACCAACTGTTTTTTACTTTGATTACATGAATGTTCACTTATTATATATTATTCATTGTTCTACATGACTATAATATAATAATGTCCTGGAATATTTGTTGCATTGATAAGGTCATGGAAGATCCCTGCTATGATGAGAACCTTGAAATGCTATAAAAATATTCTTAAATAAAGTTCTACGGTTGGATGACATACTATGATAGGACACATAGTATACATATCGTTATGTGTGAGTACTCGTAAGAATACGAGACTCTCTCTCGTGGAGTTCGCACTTGGTAATCTCCAAGATGGTAGATTATGAGAATAGACCCACCAGTAGAAATTCCTCATGTATTGGTGTCATCGGACATTGCTATCTACGAGCGTGTGTAATGGTCCTTAGACTGGAAGATTATCATTAACTCATGCCATGACTCACGCACTTAGATTTACTGACAAAAACAGTCACGCAGACAGTTGGTGGGAAGTAGGGTACGTTGGGTGCGTCACGAGTGACGTGTTGTTAATGGATAAGTTGATGAAGGATTTGTCCCTTACATTTATGGAAGTTCATATCTCAGCCCTTTGATTGAAATAGAACTATCACATTAAATTCCATGGACATGGTGTAAACGATGAGTTTATTTCAGGAAGTCAAAGAAAGACGGATCAAGCATATAGGTTTATGACACTGCCACGAAACCTGCTTGATGAGATATCGAGACAAAGGGATTAAATTACACAGTAAGCGTTCGTATGAGGTGATACGTCAATGCGGAATCAACTTCTTTCTCTTGGGTGCCTTGACCCGTTGCTAGACAGTAATCTTGGACTTTAGGCAAGCTCGCCTAATGCCAATGAAAAAGAGGCCTAAAGGGTCACACACTAAGTGTATTCAACTATCTCAAGTAGAATAAAGATTATTCCCGTATGTGGTTTAATAATTATTCAAGGAATCCTAAATCATTTTAATTATGGAGTAAGAAGGAAATGAAAAACAAGATATACACGCCATGTATTAATGATTACACGCCGTGTAGTTTTTCATGGAAAACAAGTATAAGCCGTGTATTAATAATTACATGTCGTGTAGTTTTCTTTATGGAAAGGAAATTAATAAATGAAAAAAAGATATACACGCCGTGTACATTGAATGTACATGCTGTGTAGTTTTCAATGAAAAAATAGTACATGTCGTGTATTTATTAATACACGCCGTGTAGTTCTTCCAGTCAGGATTTTGAGGATATAATATTGTTTTATATGATATTTATTATAATCAGTGTGAGAGCATGTCAAGGAATTAATTATTCAACATGGGGGGTTTTAAATAAGAGTCAATGAAATAAATAAAACACGTAACGCATTTATTTATTGTCATAACTCTACAACCTCAAACCTGATTATAAATATCCTCACAACCCCAACTCTTTTCTGAAACACAAGAGAATCGTTGTGCACAACAACTCTGGAGAATTATTTCAAGGCCGAAAGAACCTCTTCCTCCAAGAACTCTCTCAAGACTGATAGAGATCCTCTTCCATCGGATCAAGATGATCTAAGGTGGACAACAAGTGCAAAGGTTTCTCCACGCTAGCACTGAGAGACTCCTTTGGCGACGTCCCGAGATATGAGGTGCACATGTGGATCACTTCTAGAGGAAGTCTACACTTGGCTTCTACGACGCAATGACGAATCACATCAGAACGTGATCAAGAACATCAATTAAAAAGAACACCAAAAAGGTATTTCTTTTAAATTGATTAAATTACTTATAATCAACCTGTAACGATCCTACTTTTTTGGTTCTGGGATTTTCCTTTTCTTTGTCTGTTTCTATGATTCGATCTGTGGAGACTGGCGTTTATCGTCGTATTGATCCCGGATTGATCATTGTTAATGAAAAAAATCCAAGTGGGCACATCCACCCATGCGCTTCCGCTGCACCTGAAACCTTAAAATGGTATCAAAGGGAAGTTACAACGTTGATTATAGTTATTTAATTTTCATTGATAATTTATGCATTTATATTTGATTCAATTCGAAATAAATCATTCTATAAATTTGAACTAACGAGATTTGTTCTTCCTCCTTCATTTCTCAATTCATATCACAGAAATGACCTTTTAATTTTAATTTTTGATTAAAATAAAAATGAAGAACTCATCCAGAGGAGCCGCTCTCTCTGTCTGTACAACACGGGAATACACGGCGTGTAATGAAAAACTACATGTCGTGTACTTAGGTTCAACGAACCAGTACTGGTCCGCTAAACCACGCAGTGTGAATTGATTACACCTAAGCATTTAACACCCCGTGTTGACCAGAATTAAATGGTGTGTGGGAACCAGAATACAAGACATGTATGTTGGTGCAACACGCCGTGTAGTCCGATCCGACCCAAGTGAAACTGTGTAATAAAGAAGAATCCATGTACCATGTACACAGGATTACCAGGCCGGTTACCACGTAACAAGGAAGTACACGACGTGTATGATTTATCTACACGTCGTGTACTCCAACATTTCCAAAGTACAGAGAACACGCCAAAGCCCATGGCTTGTACTTTGGATAAAAGGTGAAAATAAATACACGCCGTGTAAATATAAAGTAAACTCCGTGTACTTTCCAGAAATTTCACCAGGTTTCCTCTAAAATTACAAATACCGGTACAAGGGATATGGATGAGAAGAATCTCAAGGAAATTCAGAAAGGAATTTAAGATAAATAATTGATTAATTATAGGATCATAATTAATTGAATTCAAGCGCGACTTATCTTGAATAATAGAACGATTAAACGAATTTTAATTCTAAATATGCCTAAATGTTGTTGCATGTTATGGATGATCATGAGCTAGACCAAAGACCCTTTGTATGTGTGTATGGTTTCATTTAAATTTATTTAAATTTTTTGGCCTGTAAGCCTTCTGCCAATAAAATGTAGGGTATGCGTGCCCATGGTTTCTTTAATGTAAACCCATGTAATGGAGGATCTCTAAAGCCAGAGGATACAGTTCAAAACCCAAAGATGAGGTGAAACCAACCCAAGAAGATACAAATATGGATAGGTGGTAGCTGAAAAACATGAACCATCGGTTCAAGGTGGTTTTCCCTAGGTCAGGGTTAGCTTATCAAACCGCTAGATAAGCTAACCAACAGAAGCTCATGATCATACCATCATATTTTATTTCTGTCTGATTGCATGGTTTATTTATTATGTATGTGTTGTCGTGATCGCATAATTAATGAAATAAACAAGCATGCAAAGATGGAATAAAATAAAAACTGGACTTTGCGTAAACATTATCGAAACATGGTTAATCACTTAAGCAAGCATCACTTAATATTAACAAGCATGTGATAATTCAAAACTATTCATAAAGATTAAAATCCATCAATACCATATTAAGTCAGACCAAGCCTTCCGTTACTTAATTAAGGGCAAGACTCAATAAAACTATGTGTTTGACCAACCCTTGTTGGGACACTTACTTTTATAAAGGAAGCCCTTATGAAAGTTTAGGGTAGACTTAACCATATTACATCAAGAGGAGTATCCCTTGCTAGACTTGGTGTAATATTGGAGGCAAGAGTTGAGGAAATCCAAGTCAGGATTTCAGGATTGGGGAGTCCACTCAACAGATCAAGAAACTGTAAGCTCACAGTTGGCAAAGACCTGCCTACCTAAATACCTTCAAATAGCTTGACCAACCCTTGTTGGGGTTATGCGAAGGGGAATATGGATCCTTGCCACTAGAATTTCAAATCAACTAGACATTCCGAGTTCAATGGTGAGGGCCATTGGGACTTGATAAAATAGTGGGAGACTTAATAAAAAATTTATTTTTTCTCATAAAATGCAATCAAGAAAGTACTGATAAATCTGCTCTTTTAATTTGTAGAATCGAAATGACAAACTCATCAACCACATTTTCTCTACGATCAATTCTGGATAAAGACAATATCCTCACCGATAGTAACTTTCAGGAATGGTTTAGGCGCCTTTGGGTTATCCTATGCCATGAGTGAAATTTTTACGTGCTGGAGTCCTCACTTCCTGATCCGCCTGCCCAAGGGGTGAGTGATGAAGATTTCCTGGTCTATGATCAACATTTGAGCGATGCACTCGACATTCAATGTTTGATGTTGTCATCAATGTCTAGTGATCTCATGAAGTCTCATGAAGACATGGATTCCTACAGCATGCTCGAGCACCTTCGTGGTCTATACTAGGAGAGACCAAGAAAAGAAAGGTTTGAGATCTCCAAGGATCTATTCTAGAACAAGCTTGGAGAGGGTGCCTCATTTGGGCCTCATGTAGTCAAGCTCATTGGATAAATTGAGCACTTGGAGGTTCTGGGTTTAAACTCCCCGAAGAACTGGGTACCGATCTCATTCTTTCATCCCTCCCCCAGAGATTCTCAAAATTTGTTGTGAACTTCAACATGAACAACATTGAGAAGTCTCTGTCTGAGCTTCTTATCCTTATTCGCCAAGTGGACAGTGACATGAAGCGTGAAAAGTCTTCTGTCCTCATGATGAATAAAATGAAAGGGGAGGATAAGAGCTTTAAGCCCAAATATTCTTCAAGGCCTTCCAAGAAAAGGAAGATCAAAGGGGAGGAAAGGGAACATGATGTTGTTTGTTTTTCATGTGGCAAGAAGGGCCACTGGAAGAAAAACTACACCCAGCCAAGGAAGCAAGGGGAAGATTCAGGTGCGTTTGTTATCAAATTCAATCTATCTGTTTCTACTAATTGGGTATTAGATACTACTTGTGGTGCTCACATCTGTATCCAAATACATGAACCAAGTAGATTCAGAAAGATTGACCGAGGTGAGGTGGATCTACGAGCAGCCAATGGAGCCAGACTTGCTATTATAGTTGTCAAAGACTACCATCTCACAGTGCCTACTGGGATGGTCTTGGTTTTGAACGGATTTTATTATGTACCCTCTGTAACCAAAAACATTATTTCAGTGTCTAGATTAGATACTGATGGATTCATCTTCAAGTTTGGAAGTGGATGTTGCTACTTTTATAAAGATATCATTTGTTTTGGTAGGGCACATTTATATAACGAACTTTATGTGTTAGACTACACAAACGAAGTAATGGAAATAGATGACAAAGTTAATTCACATGACTCATACCACACCCAAATTTGGAATCACCGGCTAGGTCATGTCAATGAGAAACGTTTGACAAAATTACATCAAGATGGGTATTTAGATTCTTTTGAACTAAAACCAATTGGTGTATGTCATGTGTGTCTACAAGGAAAAATAACCAAAGCCCCATTTAGTGGGAAAGTTGAAAGAGCTAAAGAGCTTCTATAATTAGTTCACACAGATGTGTGTGGACCATTTCCAGTTGAAGTAAGGGGTGGGTTCTCATACTTCATAACTTTTACTGATGATTTTAGTAGATATGGATATATTTAATTAATGAGGTATAAGTCAGATTCTTTTGATCGGTTCAAAGAATACAAGAATTAAGTTGAGAACCAGCTTGGTAAAAATATTAAGAAACTCCTCTCATACAGAGGAGAATAATATCTTAATCAGGACTTCATTTATTTCTTATGGGAGTTTGGGATTCTATCTCAACTCACTCCTCCTTACACACCTCAGTGGAATGGTGTAAGTGAAAGGAGGAACCACACCCTGTTAGACATGGTGAGATCAATGATGAGTCATGAGAGTCTTCCATTATCCTTTTGGGGATATGCATTACAAACAGCAGCACACATACTAAACCAAGTACCAACTAAATCGATAAATGGTATTCCATACGAGTTATGGAGTGGACGCAAAGCCATGTTATCGAATTTACATTTGTGGGGTAGCGAAGAATTTGTTAATGCCTCTTTAGGTAACAAACTTGCACCCCGAGGCACGAAGTGTATCTTTATAGGATATCCCAAGGAAACAAGTGGATATTACCTATACAACCCCTCAGACAAAAAGGTTACATTGGAAAGACACACCATATTCCTTGAGAGGGAGAACATCTCCAAAAGAGATAGTGGGAGCGAGATAGACTTTGATGAAGTCGAGGCTTAAGATACACATGAGCTGGTACAGGAACAGATTCTACAAAGCCCCATGGAAGAACAATCTATTCCAGAGACACAAGAACTACGTAGGAGAATGAGATAGGTGAGAGAACCTGAACGATATAGTTTTCTTGTCACTGAGGATGGTGACTCGTTATTGGTTGACAATGATGATCCTATTACCTACAAGGAAGCAGTTGAAGGCACAGACGTTGCCAAGTGGAAAGAAGATGTGAATTCTGAAATGGATTCCATGTACCAAAACCAAGTCTGGATTTTGGTAGATCCTCTAGTTGATGTAAATACTATTGGTAATAAATGGGTATTCAAGAAGAAACTGGACATGGAGGGGCAAGTCAGCACCTATAAGGCACGACTGGTTGTAAAAGGTTTTAGACAGCATCAAGGAATTGACTATGATGAAACCTTTTCACCGGTTGCGATGTTGAAATCCATCAGAATCCTATTGGCTATTGCTGCTTACCATGAATTTGAAATTTGGAAAATGGATGTCAAAATAGCATTCCTTAATAGGAACCTCCGGGAAGATGTCTACATGACACAACCTGAAGGGTTTGTGACTCCAAAGGATGCCAACAAGGTATGAAAGTTGCATAAATCCATTTATGGATTAAAGCAAGCATCAAGGTCATGGAACATTCATTTTGATGATGCTATAATGGAATTTGGATTTGTTAAGAATGAATGTGAGCCTTGTGTCTATAAGAGGTTTAGTGGAAGTGCAGTCGTTTTCCTAATAGTATATGTTGATGACATATTACTAATTTGAAACGAAGTACTTTTCTTACAGTCAGTTAAGGCATGGTTGCATAAATGCTTCTCCATGAAATACTTGGGTGAGGCAGCATATATTCTTGGGATCAAGATCCATCATGATAGATCCAAGAGAATGTTGGGCCTAAGTCAAAGTACATACATTGACAAGATACTGAAGAGATTCAGTATGGAATATTCCAAGAGGGGATCGTTTCCAGTGTCACATGGCATTCATCTTTCCAAGAAAATGTGTCCTCAAACACAAGAGGAAAGAAATAGAATGGAAAATATCCCTTATGCATCCGCGGTTGGGTCAGTCATGTATGTTATTCTATGTATGAGGCTAGATGTTTCTTATGCATTAAGTGCGGTAGGCAGATATCAAGCTAATCCAGGAGACCACCATTGGATGGTAGTCAAGACTATCCTTAAGTATCTAAGGCGTACTAAGGATATGTTCCTGGTTTATGGAGGTGACGAGGAACTAGTCATCAGAGGACATGTAGATGCTAGTTTCTAGACTGATCAAGATGACATGAAGTCGCAGACTGGATACATCTTTAGTTTGAATGGAGGTGCAGTGAGCTGGAAGAGCTCAAAGCAAAGTGTGGTGGCAGATTCTACAGCGGAGTCCGAGTGTATCGCAGCTTCTGAGGAAGCTAAAGAAGCAGTATGGATGCGAAGCTTTGTCTAAGAGCTGGATGTAGTACTTAGTAGTAAAGATCCTATCACACTCTATTGGATAATACTGCAGCGGTGGCACTTGCAAAAGATCCAAGGACACATCAGCGGAAAAATCACATAATTCGGAAGTACCATCTCTTGAGGGATTTTTCTCAGAGAGGTGAAGTTGTAGTGAGAAGTATTTCCACAGAAGACAACATGGAGGACCCCTTGACTAAATCCTTGACTCAGCAGAAACATGATCATCATGTGAGGTCTAGCAGACTAAAAGTCGTAGGTAGTTTTCTCTAGTCCAAGTGGGAGTTTGTAAGGGTTGGTGTCCTGAGAACCAACTGTTTTGTACTTTGATTACATGAATGTTCACTTATTATATATTGTTCATTGTTCTGCATGACTATAATATAATAATGTCCTGGAATATTTGTTGCATCGATAAGGTCATGGAAGATCCCCGCTATGATGAGAACCTTGAAATGCTATAACAATATTCTTAAATAAAGTTCTACGGTTGGATGACATACTATGATAGGAAACATAGTATATAGACCGTCATGTGCAAGTACTCATAAGAAGATGAGACTCTCTCTCATGAAGTTCGAACTTGGTAATCTCCAAGATGGGAGATTATGATAATAGACCCACCAGTAATAATTCTGCATGGCTTGGTGTCATCGGACATTGCTATCTACGAGTGTGTGTAATGGTCCTTAGACTGTAAGATTATCATTAACTCATGTCATGACTTGCACACTTAGATTTACTGACAAAAACCATCACACAGACAATTGGCAGGAAGTAGGGTATGTTGGGTGTGTCACGAGTGGCATGTTGTTAATGGATAAGTTGAGGAAGAATTTGTCTCTTCCATTTATGGAAGTTGATATCTCAGACCTTTGATTGAAATAGAACTGTCGCATTAAATTCCATGTCCATAGTGTAAACGATGAGTTTATTTCAGGAAGTCAAAGAATGACGGATCAATCATATAGGTTTATGACACTGCCATGAAACCTTCTTGATGATATATCGAGACAAAGGGATTAAATTACATAGTAAGAATTCGTATGAGGTGGTACATCAATGCGGCATCAACTTCTTTCTCTTGGGTGCCTTGACCCGTTGCTAGACAGTAATCTTGGACTTTAGGCAAGATCACCTAATGCCAATGAGAAAGAGGCCTAGAGGGTCACACACTAAGTGTATTCAAGTATCTCAAGTAGAATAAAGATTATTCTCGTACGTGGTTTAATAATTATTCAAGGAATCCTAAATTGTTTTAATTATGGAGGAAGAAGGAAATGAAAAACAAGATATACATGTTGTGTATTAAAGATTTCACACTGTGTAGTTTTTCATGGAAAACAAGTACATGCCATGTATTAATAATTACACACTGTGTAGTTTTATTTATGGAAAGGAAATGAATAAATGAAAACAAGATATACACTCCGTGTACATTGAATGTACACACCGTGTAGTTTTCAATGAAAAACAAGTACACGCCGTGTATTTATTAATACACGCCATGTAGTTTTTCCAGTCAGGATTTTGAGGATATAATATTGTTTTAAATGATATTTATTATAATTATCTTGGGTGCATGTCAAGTAATTAATTATTAAACATGGGGGTTTTAAATAAGAGTCAATGAAATAAATAAAATGTGTAACGTGTTTATTTATTGTCATAACTCTACAACCTCAAACCTGATTATAAATATCCTCACAACCCCAACTCTTTTCTAACACACAAGAGAATCATTGTGCACAATAAATCTGGAGAATTCTTTCAAGGCTGAATGAACCTCTTTCTCAAAGAATGCTCTCAAGACCAAGAGATATCCTCTCCCATCAGATCAATACGATCTAAGGTGGACAATGTGAGAAAATTTTTCTCCACGCTAGCACCCAGAGGCTCCTTTGGTGATGTCCTGAGATACGAGGTACACGTGTGGATCACCGCTAGAGGAAGTCTACACTTGGATTCTGTGACACAATGACGAATCACATCGGAACGTGATCAAGAACATCAATGAAGAAAGAATACAAAAAAGTTATTTCTTTTAAATTGATTAAATTAATTATAATCAACCTGTAACGATCCTACTTTTTTGGTTCTGGCACTTTCCTTTTCTTTGTCTATTTCTATGATTCTATCCGTGGAGACTGGAATTTATCGTCGTATTGATCCTGGATTGATCATTGTTAATGAAAAAAATCCAAGTGGGAAAATCCACCCACGCGCTTCCGCTGCACTCGGAACCTTCAAAGGTAATGTAAGAATAGGTGCACTGACTAACCTTCTCTTTAGTTCCTTGAAATTTCCCTCACATTCATTTGTCCAGAGAAACTTGACACCCTTCCAAGTTAACATGGTCATAGAATTAGATATTCATGAGAAATTATCCACAAACCATCGATGATATCTAGTTAAACCAAGAAATCTATAGATCTCAGTCACCATGGTTGGTCTAGGCCAGCATTCAATAGCCTTTGTCTTTGATAGATCTACTGATATACCATCTCTTGAGATTATGTGACCCAAAAATGAAATATTATGTATCCAAAGTTCACACTTTGAAGATTTTTCATATAGTTTATACTTCCTTAGGGTCTTTATTAAAATTATCAAGTGATCTTCATTCTCTTCCTTTCTCTTTGAATAGATAAGAATATCATCTATAAAGACTACCAAAAACTGGTCAAGGTAATCTCTAAAGACTCTATTCATTAAATCCATGAAGACAGTATGGGAATTAGAAAGACCAAAAGGCATCAGTATATATTAATAGTGTCCATACCTTGTATGGAATGTCATATTTGGTATATCCTCTTTCTTGAACCTCAATTTATGATATACAGAATGAAGATCAATCTTGTAAAATTACTAAACTCCATGTAGTTGATCAAACAAGTCATCAATATTGGGAATAAGATACTTATTATTGATTTTAATCTTGTTCAACTACTGATAATAAATGAATAGTCTCATTAATCCATCTTTATTTTTCAATAAAAGAATGGGTGCACCCCAAGGAGACACACTTGGCTTAATGAATACCTTATCAAGGTTTTCTTGGAGTTTCTTCTTCAATTCATGCAACTCAATTGGGGCTATTCTATAAGGATTCATTGAAATTGGTGTAGAACAAGGTATAAGTTATATTGAGAACTCAACTTCACTTTTTTGGGGAATACTAGGTAACTCTTTCGGAAATAAATCCAAAAAATCCAAGACGATAGGCATATCATTGATGTCAAATTTATCCCTGACCATTTGAGATAAACAATCCTTTTGAATGGGAATAAAGACCCATACACTAGATGTAATCTCTAAAGGAAGTTCATACTTATCATCACATGGATGGATGATCATAGGAGGGTTTGAAATTTCAAAATTAACTTCCCTTACTTGAAAATTTATGTGATATTTATGAAGATAAAGTCAATCCATGCCTAAGATGACATAAAATTCAACAAAAGTAAGAATGAAAAGATTTACTGGAATCACATTGCCACAAACTTAAACTAGAGAGTAATCATATAATTGAGATGAAATCATCATACCATTAGGGGTTTTCACTTCTAATTACACATATAATTGTTTTGGTGTAATATTAACACACTTATCAAATTCTTTAGATATGAAATAGTGGGTAGATCCAAAATAAAATATAACATTAGTAGTTATATAGTGGATAGTAAGTGTACCTTTCATCATGTCATTATCACACTCCTCATCAGAAATAGTTATTGCATGAGATTTCCCCTTGTCTCTCAACTTAAGAGGTTACTTGCATCAATAATCATCATGAGACCTTGGGTTTGGGTAGTGGTTATCATAATGCCCATTCTCCTTACACTTGTAGCATTGAATCATGTGAGGTGTATTCTATGTGGATTTTTCTCCATTATCATTTTGAGCTAACTTATTCCCATGATTTAAATAATAAATTTCCTAGTGACCTTACTTTACACACTTAAAATATTTAATAGACCCCTTAAGAAAAATTCCTCCATGCTTCTTCCCACATTTAGAGCATAAAGGAAAACTCATCTTCTTTTCTCCATGTTTTTTAGAGTTTCCTTAGGACACCATATTCCTCTTCTTGTCAAAACCATGAGATTGCTATGTGACTTCAACCTCTATTTTAACCTTTATTTCACAATGCACAATCTCTTCATAGCTAATAAATTCACTTATGGCCAACTCCCTTCTAAGACTTATATTTAAGCCACTGAAGAACCTATCAACTTTATTTTTGTGTTGGATAATAATTCATGAAGCGTACCTTGAAAGTCTCTTGAAATTATCCTCGTAGGTACCAATAGATTCACCATCCCTTTGATTCAACTCAAGGAACTATTTCTCTATCTTGGTATGAAGAATCTGAGGAAAGTACTTATTGAAAAATAAGTTCTTGAACTCATCACAATCCATGGATTCAATCTCATATTGCTTCCTCGTATTCTTGATTAGATTCCACCACTGATCTGCCTCTCCTTCTAACCGATAGAATTACATAATGAATTTCTCATGCTCTTAATACTTGAGAATGAAGAATATATTTTTAGTAGTACTGATCCATTATTCAGAAAAAAGTATATTAGAATACCCTCTAAAAGAAGGTGCACATTACCTCATAAAAGACTCAACAGAATTTTGTTCCCTCTATTTATCATTTGGAATTCCACCATGATTCATAGATTGAGAAAGTTGTGTGAGCATAGAAATTGGGATTTTCATTATAGCTCCCATAGAATTTAGATTATTAGGAGGAAAAATATTTCATTATCTATTTCAATCCCCATTAACGTCATTCCTTTGGGTTCCATCCATTGACTAAAACCAAAATCATAGAGTAAGAAATAGTTATCATAGTGAGAAACCACATAATCATGAAAATTCACTTATAGGATGTATAAATTATTACACCTTGATTAATCTATGATACCTTTGGTTTGTACTAGGTTAGCGATAGACAACTTATTCTTAAATCCTTCATGATGGTTCATGAAGAGTTTTTGAATTCCCAAAGCATATCCCCCAGGAGTGTCAAACTAGGTGTGCAGTAAGGCCCATTGTTGTGTACCAGATTACCCTAAGTTAGGCCTGAAACATCTTGTTAGATTTGTTACCCCTAGGTACATTTGTACCAGAGCTACATCCAATTGTAGTATCCATATGGGGATGTATTTCTAGAAAACCACTTACTCCATCCTTCACCAAAATTTCAATACATTTTCCTATAATTTTTATTACTCTTAAACTTATCCTTAGACACATCCTTAGGGTTATCACTAAGATTTTATCACAATAGATTCCAAATATTAACTAAACCATTGCTTGGATACCAACTTTAGTGACCCTATCTTTTCATACATTAACATTACATAACATTTTTGGAATACTTAAAACATTATACAAACAGATTCCCAAAGACCGTAGTATTCTAGTGCATTTGGAAACATGGAAAACATAAACACTAGTACATTAATGAGCTAAATTATCTACCACTAAGTTATTCTTGACTATCACCCTTCTTAGACACATCAAACATAATACATATCTTTATAACCTAGGGAAATAAACATAAAATAGCAAGAGTTTAAATGTTTAGTGAGGGTAAACAAGAGATATATATAAGCATAATCATGAGCATAAGGGTATGAGAACATGATCATGAAAATATAATATCATACCCTATATATCAAAGATCTTATACATGAATCATGGAATAAATCTTGGCAATTACTAAGACATGAATCATAAGGAAATAAAGAACATAATCCATGAAAGCATAACATAAGAATAAAACATGGAATTTTAGCAGAAACATAAGAATATATACTGATTTCCATAGTAGTAAAGTCATTGATTTCAAGACCATATTAGTGGAAAAAGTCCTTTACTAAACCAAGTTCACACCCTGTTCCATCCCTGTATCACTGAACCGAGTTCACCCCTCATTCCAGTCCTGTATTACTAAAATGAGTTCATTTCTTGTTCTAGCCCAGTAATACTAAACCAAGTTCATTTATCATTATATAAATGTATATATCACGAGATATAAATCTTTAACCAATGAATTTGAGGGTGATATAGGTCTCACCCATCTCATAATGAAAGCATACATACATGTTCTACAAGATCATAAATAATCATATCATAACACATGAAATGAAATGGGTATTATAAACATGTAATAATATCATAACCTATGGAAATAGATAGGTTTAATAATAATTTAATCATGAAAATAACCCATGAAAAGAAGTAGTTTTCAAAATCATATAACCTATGAAAAATAAATAGGTTTCAAAAGCATATAACTCGTGATAGAGAAACAGGTTTCATAAACATCATTCCATCAAAACATAATCCATTCAAAGAAAAAAATATGAATGGAAACATTGAATAATTTCCTCATAAAGTCATGATTAACACCAATAGATGTTATATTATATGGGAAATAATTTTTAAATACCTTTTAAAAACATTTCTTAAGGAAAATACCCTTTATACATTGAAAATAATTTTTAAAACATAAAACATTTTTGAAAACATTTTTATTTGAAAATATATTTGAAAACTTATAAAGGAAGAATTTAAAACTATAAAAAAAAATTAAAATACTTTTTCCTTGAAAATGGGAATCAAAGATATTTAGAAAACATTTTTGAAAACATTTCTGAAAATATGGTTTTTGAATACAATAGATTTCCATCCTGAGAGAGAGATTGTCAGACTTCACTTAAAAACATTATCTTAAGTAGAAAAGAGTTGGAAAATGGTACTAATACATGGATATATCTGGAATAAACAAAGGAGTAGTAAAATCATGAGTTTTATTGAGATATGGATCATAATATTTCATTAAATGAAGAATAAGCATAAATAGTCTCAAAAGGCGATGAGATTGTCTCGATAAAATATTATAACTTGGTAGCTTGGGATCATACTCTCCTTGTAAGAAATAGAAATTACATGAAGCTTAAAATATCATGAAAGAAATGAAATTCATGTTATAACATGTAAAATGGAATTATATACACCTCTAAAGATAATTTATGTGCATAAAAAAATATGAGTCTCAATGAAAGAAAATTGAGACAAAACTATTTTACCGATTTGGTAAATTTTGAAACTTAACCCCCATGAAAGAAATATCAAAAAATAGATATGTGAATAAAAATAAATTTAAGTATAAGATACATAGAATAAAATCATGGGAAGTACATACACCACACAAAAGGAAAGAGTGGTGAACATAGCATGTATCTCATGGAAATAAAAAGTGAGATGAAATCCCCATACCTTGTGTCTTGACTCTCATTGTAATCATTCAAACCCCATGTATAATAAAAATAAATTTATTATACATCTTTTATAGAACCATATTCTTATATAAATGTCTTAATTATGACCTTATATTACCCGATAGTTACACTACTACAAAATAGTCCTTTAACAGTGCTAGAATAGGTCTTTATTAGTGCTAAAAAAGCGCTGATAATTTGAGTGCGGTTAAAAGACCGAAACTTTTATCAGTGCTAAAAATGCATCGTTAAACGGCCCTTTTAACATCATTTTTTTAGCACCATTAATGGGGGCCTTTAACAGTGCCTTTTTAGCACTGATAAAGGCAACACTGTTAAAGGGGTTAAAATTAAATTTTTTCAGATACCTACGAGCTCGGTCCCCTTTATCAGTGCTTGCATGGCCATTTTAATAGTGCTCTACCCCCCCCCCCCCAATCAGAACTTTTCATGCCACCAACTTTTATCAGTGCTTTGTGAATTTACAGTCTTATTGCGTGCCCACCTGGATTCAAACCTTATACCTCTCCTTCGAAGTTGGAACACCTTTACCACTATACCATGTTTTTTTCTATTTGTTTAATGATATTTCTGTTTATTTATATATATATTTACATATATTTATATAATTATTTTGAAATACATTTATAAAATATATGTATGTGTGTGTGATATATATAAAATTATATTTATTTAAATATATTATATATTATATTCATTTATATACACTAGAATATAATATAAATATATATCTCTTTATTAATACACACATATGTATATGTATATATAATGTAAAAAATTGTTAGATATTTTTTAAAATACATTTTTAGAATATTTATTTATTTACATATATTATAATATAAATTTTTACATAAATATTTTGATATATGTATTTATATGAGTGATTTATTATAAGTAAATATAAACAATAAATTTATATATTTAATTATAAATTAAATTAAATTATGAAAAATGATAAAATTTAAAAACCATAATATCAATCTAAATGTAATACATGGGAATAAATTCAATATCTACCAAAAAAGGAAATAAGAACCCCTTAAACGAGGTTCAAAATCCATCAAATGTTAAAAAAATCGGGGTACCCCGACTAAAAAATCATCTTTAGAGTCCTTCTGGGACTTTTTGAACTCAAAATATGTGATAGAGGTTTACATGTGTCACTAATGGAATAGAGATCATCACAGGCTTCAATTTGAAATGTGGTAGAGCTCAAACAGACACCTGGATCAAAATTTATGGTCATTTGAAGTTTGAGTTACGTTTTCAACTTATTTTATATCTTTTATTAATTTTTTTTCTTCTGATTGATATTAAATGACTATTAATCAATAATAATAAGAAAATTATTAATTAAAAATATTTTTTTAATTATTTTATAATCCATTTTCACAAAATATATTATATATTAAGTGTAAATGACTATTTACCTTATCTAAAACATATTTTAAAAAATATATATTATATTTATATCGATGTAAATATATTTATATATTAATATATTATTCTTAATGATTTTTTTTTGAAGTATGCCTTTATCAGCGCTACTAAAAAAGTGATGATAAATACCCCTCATTAAAAGTGCATTTTTACAAGTACTGTTAAAAGACCCCATTTATCGGCACTTGTAAAAAAACACTAATAAAGGTCCCCCTTTAATAGTGCTTTTTTAGCACTAAAAATGGATACTTTAACAATTTTTTTAGCTAGTGATATTAAATCCCTAGTGTATGTAGTGTTAACAATCCTATGTTAAGGTTTCACTTCAGGTAATATTTTCTTTATTCTTCGCATGTGTCTTAATTTTTTATATCTTTGGTATTTATACTTTATATCATGATTTACATAATGAAAGCCATTGTTGGAGCCAAAATATGGCATGAAAGGAAGGAACGAAAAAGGCTGGCGTGCTGCCTCGCGAAGCCCCGACGCGAAGCCCGCCGCGAAGCTCTAGAGGTGGTAACGCTCCGCGAACGCATTTGACGTTCGCGAGCCCGCCGCGAAGCTCCAGAGGTGGTAACACTCCACGAATGCATTTGACGTTCGCGAGCACTCCGCGAAGCTCCAGAGGCGGTAACCCTCCGCGGACGCCGTTGAAGTTCACGAGCGCGCCGCGAAGCACCTGAGGCGGCACGCGAGTTCTGCTTCGCGGCGCCCCTTTCCTATAAATACTGGACTCCCCTGAGTCCCAGAGGACGGACAATCCGACCTTTCGGCTTCTCCTCTCCCGAATCGCGAAGCACTCTTTGCCCCGGGAATCATGAGCTCTGCGAGGTACTTCTACTTCGCGAGCCGCCTTCGCTTTGTCTCATTTTGAGCCCCTCTTCCGAGAGGGACGCCCTTCGCGAAGCTCAAGGGCATTCGCGAAGGAAGGGGATTCCCAAGGGAACCTGGGCAGCCGCGGAGCGTTTATGCTTCGCGAAACACCCAAGATGCACTCGTGATCCCTATGCTAAGGCAGGATCACTACACATCGCGAAGCACACTGCTTCGCAGGACCCTGCTTCGCGAGGCACCTCTTCTTCGCGAGGCAGTGCTCCGCGAACACTGTTCCACTTCGCGAAGCACCTTCCACTCACACCTACGCCCCATGCTAAGTCCAAGGCACTCCACTTCGCGAAGCACACTCCTTTGCTTAGAAATTCCTCTTCCCGTGTGACCCTCCAGGTTTGCACAATGTGATTTCAAAGTCCCATGGACAATAACACCCGTAGAGTTGCTTCGCCTAATGATTCTTCGCATAGGCAGGCTAACGGCTATTGCTTCTTCTCATAGCCACGCTAACGTGGACCCCTTGATGGTTCGTTCCACGACCCCCCTCGACTACGGCCTTACTGGTACCTTCCCTTCCCCAAGGACCAGAGGTTACCAGTTATGTAAGTCCTAGGGGTGCGGAGTGAACCCACCTCGTCCGAGCTGCAGGATGTTAAACTGCCAAGCTCCACGTCCTCAACACATGACGGTAAACTGTGACCCGACCTCGTGCCTCTCACGAAGGGTCCCCCCAGCTCGAACATTCTTTACACCACTCGTCTCCACAGGAATGGAATCACCCATCCACAAGGGATGATATCCTCCTTATTGGAGTGGCGTATGTTCTCAGGAGAAGGGTGACCCTAGCTCCCCAACGGATGGCTGCACCTCTGCATCTTCGTACTTCCCCACTACCAAGGTCAGTGGAGGGCGTGATAGGGAACGAGGCACCTCCCATCAGTGGTCCCAAATCCCTCTTTCGCTGCGCTTTGCCGCACCCTGGGCCTCCATCCTGGAGTAAGTCCCATCACCATGGGCCGCCTAACGTGTAAGCCCCTCTTCGCTTCTCACGGACGCATCCTTCGCGACGTGATTGTCAGGTCCTTGCAACCTCTTGTTTCTCACACCGAGCATGACTCACGTGGGCTTAGAGTGAGCACCGACCCTGACCCCCACCCATAGAGAACTACGAGGACTTTGATCCATGTCAAGGCATGGTATGTAGGAAGCCTCCATGAGGTTCAAGCCACGTTACTCGGTCATCCATTCACGTCGAGTTTCTCCCTCATCCAGCATGACATTAAACTGCATGCCCTCGTCCAACATGACGTTAAACTGTATGCCTTTGTCCCGCATGACATTAAACTACACACCCATTCCCATATAAACTACGAGGTCTTTGATCCATGTCAAGGCATGGTACCTAGGAAGCCTTCTAGAGGTTCAAGCCCACCACTCATTGGACCAAGGTCCACCTTCACGTCAGTTCACCGACGAAGCCCCCTTTGAACTACGAGGACTTTGATCTGTGTCAAGGCATGGTACGTAGGAACCCTCCCAGAGGTTCAAGCCCATCTCCCATCAGACCAAGGTCCCTCATTTACGTCGGTTCGCCGACACCCACCGCACGTCGTCCATTCATGTCAGGGTTCACTATCGTCTCGCATGACGTTAAACTGTATTCCATCATCTGAACTATGATGACTTTGATCCATGTCAAGGCATGGTACGTAGGAAACCTTCCCAAGGTTCAAGCCCACCATTAGTGGACCCACGGGTCTAATTTCACGTCGGTTCACCGATGAAACCCTTTGAACTACGAAGTCTTTGATCCATGTCAAGGCATGGTACGTAGGAAGCCTCCCCGAGGTTCAAGCCCATCTCTCATCGGACCAAGGTCCACCTTCACGTTGGTTCGCTGACGACATTCATCAGGCCAAGGTCCACCTTCACGTCGGTTTACCGGCACCATCCTGAACTACGCGGACTTTGATTCCCCGCCACGGGGATATGTAGGAAGCCTCTTCAAGGCTCAAGCCCAACTTCACCATCGCCCATGCGATGGTCCCATTTCACTCCCCCTCCACTCCATTCATCCACCTATCACCCGTCCTGATTCTCGCCCTGACCATCATATCTCGGTGAGACCATGTCGGTACGCTCCTCTTCACAGCCGCCCATGGGCTGGCCCCGGTATCGGCATCCCTTCAAGGGAAATCCCTCAATCCGATCTATCCTAGCTAATGCTCTGATCGGGTTGATCCGTCCCCGCTGGACGTTAAACTCGCGGCGTACCCCGTGCTAAACACGGGAAGCTGAGGAAAACCTCAGATATGTGTCTATGACATATAATTCCCCGCGCTCGATGTGGGATGCCTTGGGCTTCCATGCCCTCGAGAAGCCCTGTGACCAGGGATAATAGACAGACATGCCAGGTTCCCCAGCATCCAGACACGCTACTGATGCCTCAACGTGACTACTCCCCCGACTGAAAGTTGCTGCCCTGACCGGACCCTTTGGAATGTCCTGGCAGAAGCAGTGTAATTAACCGGCGTCCATGGAAACATGGCACTGGGAAGAGTTTCACGAACTACGTATTAAATCTATGAGGGAGACCCGGACTAGGTGACGAGTTCTGAGGAGGAATCCACAGAAGGAAGAACCGACATCCCATCATCCCGTTTCGATCAAGGAGCAGACGTCCCTAAATAAGGAGCGAATGCCACCCACCTTTGGAAAGCGGGAATGCGGGGCCACAGCTGCGCGTCCTCCACGGACGGATGCGCGCGCCCCGGCGAAAGCGTCGGAAACAGAAATGGTGAACCCGACATGAAATTCTTCTGCTCAATATGGAGATTAGTAGCGTTCGAGACACCAGTAGATTGACGTGTCACCGGATCTAGATATTCGGCGCCTGGTCCCGCCAAGCAAATAGCGGGCCTGTCGTGAAACTCACTGGAAGTCGAGGCAGTAGAACGTGGGGCACTCTGTTCTGCGGCGTGTTGGCGTGGATCCTTCTTACAGACGTGGAGAATGGAAGGGCGTTGGGGCACTGGTTGTCAATCCTTTTCCTCTCAGTGCTGACGAGTTGATCCCTTCATTTCTCAGGAACCAGGTTGTTGTTACAGAGACGCGATCACCGCCCGCTCCTCGCCTACGCAGGGGCAGGGGCAACACCGCCACAGCCACCCCACATGGCACCGCTACCGCCACGACGGCTTCCACATCGCGGAATACGGGGCGCCCACGTCCCCTTTCCCCATCAGAGGTCATCCAGCGAAGGGTGATCGACAACCTTGTGCGCAAGTACGAGGAGGAAGGGGTCATCCCAACTAGGGATATGGCCCGCTTGGACCTGGAGGCCTCCAGGCCCCGCCGTCAATGCCGCCCTAACAGGCCGCGCAGGGAGCCCCTACTCCCTACCCCAACGTTCAACCGTTTCGGGAGCCTGTCCCCGGAATGCCTTGACAACTCCTCACCTTACGCTGAAGAGGCGGGCGTCGTCCGGCTCAGCTCGCTCAGGGTCCCGACCCAAGGGCTCCAGGCGAGAGCTCCCGTCCGGCTGCGTCAGCGCCACCGTCCGACTCCGCAGGAAGAGCAGGCAGGCCATGCCCCTGCACCACCTGCACCAGCTCGCCTGACCCGACGTCCGCGCCGGGCCCGGGATGAGGACGCTCGCCCAGGCGCGTCGACGTCGACAACTAAAGTGGCTCGAGCCACCGCCGACGTGCATCATGAGGCCCCTGCATACACTGAGTAGGGGAACTCCTTCACCCAACCAGGATCGAGACCCCAACCGCCCCACGGGCGGGCTGGGTTGACTTTCCGGGTGGCAGGCCTGAGTGGTGATCGCCGCGAACTAACCCACAGTGATGTCGCCCCGTACAGAGGCCCTCCCAGTACCACTACTTCACAGAGCGTGGGCCTTCCCCGCTCTGAAGTTTGTCATGGAGGTATGCCCCGCGCTACCCCCATCTCGAAGGAAGACCTGCCCCGCGGCAGTAACGCTCAGCGCTGAAACATTTCCCGCGCCCACTATACAGGGTATGGAGTTCATCCTCCTGCCCCCGACCGCTGATCTGAAGGCACCATCCATCAGGTCCTTCTCCAATGTGGGGGCCCTCCCTACGTCCTCTCTGCAACCGGCGAAGGTCCTCCTCGCCCCAGCAACTCGAGGAGTGAAGGTCAGCCTCGCTCCGCCCGCATCGACCATGGAGGTCCTCCCCATGCTCCTGCTGATTCCAACAGAGGCTCCGCCCACATGGGTGCTGTTCATGGAGGTCCTCCCCATGTACCCTTCGACATTTTCCCTGGTGCCCCACGCACCCCGGCTGTCTCGAGTGGGGGTCATCTCCGCCACGGCGCCACCGCCGCCCCGAGACTCCATGATAGGGATCAACCCTGTCCCGAAGATCCACCCCGGGGAAGGAGAGAGGGTCGTCGACGCCACAAGAAGAATCCTGGGAAGGCCCGGGTGGAGATCAAACCTGCCCGCTTCTCCGACTCTGAAGCGGAATGCAACTCAGCAATGTAACCTTCTCCCCGCTCCTCCGTATCAAGGACTGGGGCAGGAACCAGGCGCGTTATCCTCATCCTCCCGGAATATGAGGTCCACCAGATTCCCATCTCTCTCCGCAGGTACATCCAGGAGGAAGAAATCTTGGGAATTCTGTAGGTCTCGACCGCGCAATCATCTCCATCGCCACCAGAAGCGCCCTCTACCTCTACCAAAGATCACGGAGAGTTATTTTGGGGGCCAACGGCGGTAGAGCGACGACATGACCTGTCACCGGTAGCTGCGACTCCTGTTCCGGAAGCTGTGGCTATCAGCCCATCGTATCGTGACATCGTGACCAGGTCACCTTGCTCTTCGGAGGATGGCCCGTAATTCGGCGTCCAGTCAGCTCGTTCGTCGTATTCTCCGCCGCCGAGTTTACTATCCCAGAGGTCCACCTCGGTACCGCTACCGGTCCCTCAGCCGCCCCCGGTTGACGAGTGGGGCAACACAGGGCCAGACCCTGAGTCTGAGCCCAGGAGCTTCTGGATTATTCTTGCAGCGGATTACTTCCCGGAGAAGTTATGGCCGGCGGCGGCGCTGAATTTTCGCATACCAGAGTCTCTTACCCCTGAAGAAGTGGGGTGCTTTTGTCGAAACCTATGGGCGACACACTTCCTCCTTCGTTACGAACGGGTGGTGTACCCCAGAAGCCGAGAGCACTTCGAAGAAATCGACAAGCAGTGCCGCCTGATCGATGCGTCCGCACTTCTTGTGGACCAGCACCCTGAGTCGCCAGGCCGCTAGGGCACCCTTCAACGGAAATGAGTTCAGAGTTTTAAATCACTCCGCAGAATCGTCAGGGAAGCCACCCCCCATGTGCAAGTCCGTGGTTGGGGACACTATGTCGCTCTCCTCTTCGACCCTATCCCACGGCAACCCGATTCATTATGTGATATCGAGGACATGCCCTCGAGGGGGGTCGCAGTCCACATGGCCGACATTGTGGACAAGGAAGACGAGCTTGAATTCCTTGATGGAGACTTACCCCCCGAGGGTGTACCGCCACTGCTGGACCCGTCAGGGAGGGTTACCCGTCAGAAGAGGAACCTGCTAGGCCTCCCCGTACCCACCGAGTCGCTGGTACTCGGTCGAAACACTGGCAAGGGTAAGGAGAATGTCGGAACTGTCAAGAACTCCGACTCGTCCGCCTCTGTGCAGAAAACGGACGAAGATCCCGAGAAGGCCACATTACGCTAGCAGCTTGCTGAGCAGAAGAGGCTGGTTGACGAACTCTTGGCTGAGCGCGCTGCAGAGCGGAGACCCGACTATGGTAATCCCAGGCCGGGGCAGCATGGGCAAGAACAATTTACCCCCGGTGAGATGCCTCCCGGAAACCCTGATCATGCTACTTCTGCAGACAGGGCAGAAGCCAGAACGTATGTAAAGAGGGCGTGATACGTCTCGCCAAACCCCCCCGAGCGACGGGGCAATCTGAAGAACCCAGTCCGGGTTCCCCCAGTCGCCCCGTAGGTCGTTCTGCCAGTTGATCCACGAGCGACCAAAGCCGTCTACTGTGTTGAAGAACCTGGCAATGCACTTGGGGTTAGGGATCCCCATCAAGACAGGGACCCCCACCCGGATGATCTTATTGCGGCACTCACAGCCCGCCTCGAAGCGTTGGAAATGCGGCAGGTGGCGGTCCCACCGGATGGAAAGCCTTATCCCACGTGGGTGGATGATATGCCCGCACCTCCGGGTTTTGGGAACCCCACTTTCTCGCCTTTCAACGGGATAGGGGACCCGCCGCAGCACTTGGCTCATTTTTCTTCCAGGTGTGGCCCCATGCTGGGGATCCCGGCTCAGCAAGAAGCCGCCAAGCTCCGATGTTTCGTACAGACATTGGAAGGTCTGGCATTCGTCTGGTACAGCCAGCTCCCTATCAGATCGGTGATCGGTTGGGAGGATCTTCGCCGGTAGTTCTTATACCAGTTTAGCTCCACCACGCGGAAGACCAGCATTGCGGACCTCTTCAAGTGCAAGCAAAGGCCTGATGAGTGAGTCACAGATTTCATCGCCCGGTGGAAGGGACTTACATATTCCCTCGATATGCCACTGACTCAGGAGCAATTACTGACGATGTGTGTGGGTAACGTCAAGACAGAGCTGGTACCCTCCCTGATTACCCAGAACTACCCTGGAGGGTTCAGAGATTTCTCAGATAAGGCTCAGCGCCTTGAGGAAGCCCTGTAACAGGCTAGTCAGGCACGTTTGTTGCCCCCTATGATCCCAGCCAGGAGGACCGCCAGGGCTGAACCCGCCGCGGTGGCCCAAATAGAAGCCCTGAGGCAGCTGGAGTTACTGCCGGCGGCACCATCCCCGCAACCCCGCAGAGGTCCTCCACCTCAAGCACAGGTTCCTGCCCAGCAGCGACCGCCTCAGAACCAACAGGTTCCCCCATGCAATGCGCCACCGCCACCTAGGCGAGACAATCAGGCGCCGCCTCCTCGGCAGGCCCCTCCGGCCCCTCGTCAGGGCCAGGCCCCCTATCCAGAAAGAAGGCACCAGACTTATTCGTTCAACGAAAATCAGGTCCCTGGCTACTTCCGAAGTGCTCTAGAGCAAGGGATTGTGCGTCTGCCCGAGTGCAGAAGGCCGGCAGAGGAGAATCTCACCGATCACCCCAACTACTGCCCTTATCATCGGATTCTGGGGCACACCCTCAAGCAATGCTATGTGTTTAAAGACTGGCTTCAAGACCAGGTCAACAACAACATAGTCAAGTTGGGCCCGGCACCAGCACAAGTGGCGGGTGTCTTTGTAGGATCATAGATCGGCAGCGACAGCGAAGGCGAGTGGCAGCAGGTCCCCAACCACGGATCCCGGAAATACGACGACTGGATGGCTCAAAAAACCGTTGTTCGTGCCCATGGTATCATTCGGGTGCGCCTGAAGTAATCGGAACCTTCAGAAGAAGTAGCCGGTGCCTCCGCATCGTCTTTACAGTCGACCTCTTCCCAAAAGGGAAAGCAGCGGCGATGCAAGAAGAAGCAACGCGCACCGCCGGTGCCGTCGTCATACCGTACTCTCGGTGAATTTATGCCCCCTAAAATGGGGATTCCTCCCAGAATCTGCCCAGCGGTGGATGACTCCTCGAGCGATAACCAGGGGTACGCTTCAGTTAACACCATGGAGCTGGTAAAGCCCTATATGACTCCCGACGAGGGGGAACTCCGGGCGGACCTCCCCAACATTTCCAGCCGACGTCAACGTCAGCGGAATCGCAACCGCGCCGGTCATCGAGGTACGTCAGCAGGCACTTTCAGCCAGGCCGTGCATGCTATTGAGACCAGACAGCAGGCTCAGCGCAGAGCTCATCACGCGCAACCCCATCTAACGCTCTCGGCTCTACCTCCACCGCCGTTCGTACTACTAGATCGGGGATAGCTTCCTCATTCGTGTCACAGTCAGTCTTACCCGGATCCAGGCCTGCCTCCACTGTTCAATCCTAGTCCGGCGACTACTCTCCAGGCTTCAACTAGTAGGCAACAGGACGTACCCAGTACTAGCCGATCGCCGGTTCAACCGGCAGGACCCACTATGCCTCCAAATGCCGAACGACATCCTGTAAATAGAGGTTCACTTTTGGCACGAAAGTATGATGTCCTAAAGCACCTGGCCGACATTCCGGCAAGGCTTTCCATCCTTGAGGCCCTTTTCCTGTCATCCGAAATGCGCGAGGCACTTGCCGAGGCCCTAAAGAGCCCCCTCCAGTTTGAGACGGAGGTAGCATCTACAGAAGCCTTCCATACCGAGACGATTGAAAACGCCGAATGTCAGGCGGTTATCTCGTTCTTCGGTGAAGATGAGGACCCTCCTATACAGGGGCACATTCGCCCGCTGTACATCACTGGCCACTTCAATGGTGTGGAAGTCCGCCGCTGCCTCGTTGACACGGGTTCTAGAATCAACCTAATTCCGACTCGGACGTTGCGAAAGTTGGGTCTGTCTGAAGGTGATTTAACTCCCTCTGACCTCAGAATCTAGGGGTACGACAGGACCGAGAAAACCCCGATCGGCAATATCCACCTGAAGACTCAGTTCGGTGGCTTAATTTCCAGCACCGAGTTCATGGTCGTCTCTCAGGACACCGCCTACAACGCATTGATGGGTAGGCCATGGCTCTATCTGCATGCAGCGGTCCCTTCGTCGTATCACCAGTGCCTCAAGTACTCACTCAACGGTCGAGTAGGCGTGCTCCAAGGAGATGCGTCTCCCTTCGCTTCTTGTGAGGACCGCTATTTGGATGCGGGTTATTACAAAAGTAAGGATAAGAAAATCCTAGTAAGTGAGGATGAACCCTCCCCGGTCACAAGTGATCCCTGGGCAAGCATGGATGACACCTACATCCTCCCGATCCACTGGTTGGAGGCCACGACCCCCGACATGGGGCAATGTTTTGTTGTTTCGGGTACGCAAGGAAGGCATGTTCCCGTGTCCAAGCGACGGCGGAAAATCACCTTGTACTCCTACATCAACCAGTCTCAGGTCATCCCGGAACCTCCTACCCCTGTACAGTACCGGAATTTCAAGATTATGACAACGGCGGTATGCCATACGTGTCTCTTCCGCCGGGATGGAATTCACCGACTCAGGCCGACACGTCACCACTTCTTTGATATTATCAAACGTGGCCCCTTAGGCAGAAGGCCAGATGGGATAGGATCGACTGCCTTCATTGCTATGGTCTCAATGGAGAGTGAGTCTCCCGATGTGATGACCGCTGCTGCCCAATCCGGCACCAGCTGCCCCCTTGGGTTTTGATAGCCCAGAAGTATCTCCCGTCGCGGGAAGTCCCCCCACGGGTGGGGAGGAAGACCTGGAGGATGCTCCCCCCGCCTTTGAAGAAGGCGTCTCTACCACGGTTGATGAACTGGTACAGGTGAACCTTGGTAGCGAGGCAAATCCAAAACCCACATTGATCAGTGCAGCCATGTCCCCCGAGGAGCAGCAGCAGTACGTAGACTTCCTCAAACAAAGCCGTGACGTGTTTGCCTGGAGTTACAACGAGATGCCAGGGCTAGATCCCTAGGTAGTCGTTCACCGTCTGGGCCTCCCGGAAAAACATCATGGTTTTAAGCAGCCTCCCAGGAAAATGCACCCTTCTCATGGTGCTATGGTTGAGGTCGAAGTTGACAAGCTTATCAAAGCCAACTTCGTTAAAAAAGTCAAGTACCCCAAGTGGCTTGCCAACATTGTGCCAGTCAGGAAGAAGAATGGGCAGATCAGAGTTTGCATCGACTTCCGCGATCTTAATCACCACTGCCCAAAGGATGACTTCCCACTCCCGGTGACAGAGTTATTGATTGATGCCATGGCCAGGTTCCAAGCCCTCTCTTTCATGGATGGGTATTCCGGGTACAACCAGATCTGGATGGCCCCCGAAGACGAGGAGTCCACTGCCTTCAGGGCTCCCCAAGGTACCTTTTTCTACCAGGTTATGTCGTTCAGTTTGAAAAATGCAGGTGCCACTTATCAGAGGGCCATGCATCGCATATTCAAGTCGATTCTCAGGACATTGGTGGAATGCTACGTGGATGACCTCGTAGTCAAATCATGTCAGCACCAGGAACATCTCAAAGACCTTGAGAAAGTGTTTGGTTTCCTCCGTTCCCGTCACCTGAAGATGAACCCGTTGAAGTGTGCCTTCAGGGTCACCTCTGGGAAGTTTCTGGACTTTGTTGTCAGATACCGAGGTATCGAGATCAACCCGGAGAAGATCAAGGCCATCAGCCAAATGCCTCCCCCGAGCAACATTCGTGAGCTTCAAGGCCTTCAAGGCCACTTAGCCTATATACGCCGATTCATCGTGAATCTAGCCGGCAAGTGTAATCCCTTTTCCCGTCTCATGAAGAAGGGCGCCGCCTACGAATGGGATGAGGAGTGTCGGACCGCCTTCGAGGAAATCAAGCAGTATCTGCTCCAACCTCCGGTCTTAATGCCACCCGTCTCCGAAAAGCCGTTGGTCCTTTATGTGACCACCCTGGAGAGATCCCTCGGTGCGATGCTCACCCAGAAGAATAACGAGGGTACTGAGAACAGTCTCTACTATCTCAACTGCACGCTTCTCGATACGGAGGTCAGATACTCCCCTATCGAAAAGAGATGCATTGAGCTCGTATTCGCCGTGCAGAAGTTGCGACATTACCTACAGCACCATGAGGTGCAATTGGTCTCCCGGGTAGACCCCCTGAAGTACATCCTGAACCGCCCCATGCTGACTGGCCGACTAGCACGGTGGGCAGTGATTCTCCAGCAGTTTGATATCAGGTTTGTACCTCAGAAGTCCATTAAGGGATAGGCGTTGGCAGACTTTTTAGCTGCCCATCCAACCTCCGCGGATCAATCCCTGGACCTGGATTTCCCTGATGAGACGATCCTATCAGTCGACCATGTTGTCCCGTGTTGGCAAATGCATTTCGACGGCGCCTCCCGGAGCCCCACCGGTAGGAGGCTCAACGATCCCAAGCTCCACAGAGTGGGCCTGGGTATTGTCTTCATTACCCCGGCGCAAGCTGTCCTGCCATACTCGTTCCTGTTGTCAGAAGGTTGTATGAACAATGAGGCAGAGTACCAGGCTCTCATCACCGGCCTCGAGTTGGCCCTTGAGATCCATGTGCCCCATCTACATGTGAAGGGAGATTCCGAGATGGTAATCAAACAGGTTAATGGTGACTACGTCGTCAGGAAGCCGAAGCTTGCACCGTTACTAGAGTACACCCTCCGACTAATGGCCCAGTTCTCTTCTCAACCAGAGTTTACCCATGTACCGCAGTCACAGAACGGTCAAGCAGACGCCTTGGCTGGCTTGGCCACATCGCTCGCAGAACCCGAGCAAGATGATTTAATCATACATGTGGCACACCGGAGAGTCATTTCCCCCGTCACCCAAGAGGAAAATGATGGCCTGTGGGTAGGTCATCTCACCGCCGGACCCTCCACATCAGGGGTCCCAGGTTCGTCAGACACAGTGGTTGAAGCCACTCCCTACTAGAGGGCGCCTTTTGTCGAGTACCTCCAAAATGGTTGCCTCCTGGACGACCGGGCTGAGCGCGAACGAATCCGACGCCGCGCGCTGCAATTTACCCTCCAGAGTGGCCCCAGTCTTGAACAGATCCTTTATAAGAGGAGTTTCGATGGTGTCCTCCTCCGTTGCATCCAAGGAGTAGAGATACCTTAGTTTATGCAAGAGGTTCACACCGGTTCCTGTGGTGCCCATCAAGCTGGGCCGAAGCTGTCCCATCAAATCCGGAGGTTGGGGTACTTTTGGCCCTCTATGATCCATGATTGTATTGGGTATGCCAAGAGATGCCACGCGTGCCAAGTTCATGCCAACTTCTTGCATCGGCCGCCGGAGCCCCTCCACCCCACCAAGTACTCTTGGACATTTGCGGTATGGGGACTTGATGTAGTGGGACCATATCCACCGGCAACAGCCCGCCAGTGTAGGTTCATCCTGACTGCTACAGATTTCTTCTCCAAGTGGGCAGAGGCAGTTCCGCTCAAAGAGGTCAAGGCCCGTTCCATCGTTGACTTTGTGAGCTCCAACATTATCCACCGGTTTGGGGTCCCTCACGCCGTCCTCACCGATAACAGCACCAACTTCCGAGCGGCTGAACTGAAGAAATTGTACGCCAAGTACGACATCCGGTCGAACCATACCTCCCACTACTACGCACAGGCGAATGGACAGATCGAGGCATTCAACAAAACCCTCTCTAACATTCTGCAGAAGATGGTTGGTCAGAACAAGAAAATTTGGCCGGACAAGCTCCCCAACGCCCTCTGGGCTTACCGAACGATGACTCGCAACTCTACCCAGGTCACCCCATATTCCCTGGTGTATGGAGCTGAGGCCGTCCTACCCATTGAGATCCAGCTGACGTCATTACGAACTGCAGTTTATGATCACCAGACATCAGATGAGGTAGTCGAGATCCGTCTAGCTGAATTAGAAGCACTGGACGAGAACCGGCTTCGTGCCCTGCACAATCTGGAAAGGCATCAGGATAAGATAGCAAGGGCCTTCAACAAGAAGGTTCGTCTCCGTTCTTTTCTACAAGGCGACCTGGTACTGGCCCTTCGAGTGCTAATGATTCCCGGTAGGAAACCGCCCAAATTAGAACCCAAATGGGAAGGGCCTTATATCATCCATAAGGTTTACCCCAATGGAGCATACTCCTTGGTGACCATGGATGGAGAGCATATAACCCCTCCCACCAATGCCAAATTCCTCAAGTGATACTTTGCCTAGGGAAAAAGGGTCCTGCATGACCCTAAACTACGAGATGGTCCCACACGACCTTAAAATTCATCCTCGTCCTGCAAGACGTTAAACTGCAAGCCAGTCAGGCCTTCCTGACTGAGGCTCAGCCTCAGGCCCCTTGGACTCCTTGGGCCCCTGGCCCCCCGTCCTTACTGCAAGACGTTAAACTGCAAGCCAGTCAGGCCTTCCTGACCGAGGCTCAGCCTCAGGCCCCTTGGCCTCCTCGGGCTCACGGCCCCGTCTTCACCACGAGACGTTAAACCGCAAGCTGGTTAGGTCTCCCTGACTGCGGTCCGGCCCCAGGCCCCTTGGTTGTTCCCCGACTTACCCTCTCGCGGGATTGTATGGTATAGTGTAGGACTACGTCCTCATTCACATCGGATTACTTGTCGTACCTTACATATCCCCAAATGAGATTCTCCTCGTCCCGCATGACGTTAAACTGCATTTCAAGAACTACGTGTGGCTTGATTTCCATTTCAATGGGATACATAGGAACGCTCAGACGCCTCATTCTGAGCCCAGCCCCAATCTTTTCTCTTCCACTATCCCCCCTGGGAATAGTTTCCCTGGAGGATCTTTGTGTAGCAGGGAGTACGCTTTCTTAGCCCCGCTCATACAACCCCGCTCACACAAGGATTGTAAGGGTCGCACCATGTGCCCACTCCCGTTCTTCTATCCTCCCACGTCCTCACCACACGACACTAAACTGCATGGCCTTCAAGAACTATGTATGGCTTGATTCTCATCCTCATGAGATACGTAGGAATGCCCGGGCATTTCGTCCGTTGGCCCAGCCCAAAATCCAAAATCTTCCCCTCGGGTCAAGACATGGCGGGGTGCACACTTTTTCCCCAACTCACATCGAGCAAGCCTCGACCCGGCTGCACATCCCCCCTGGAGATGTTTTCCTCTTTCGTGGATGGATACAGCTATGCTTCACCCACTCCTTGACTGGGATTCCATCATTTTTCACACCCAAAGGGACCCCCAAGAACGGCCTGGATACAATTCCCAAGGGCTCTCCTACCGTTACGGACCAACGCCCCCGAGGGTTTTCAAGCAACAAGCTGATACAAGTCCCGCGTTACGAATTTGGTCAGCGGTCGACGCTCATTTGTTTCTCCCATATCAGGTTACCATAGGAACGCTGTGTTTCGAACATGGTCAACAGTGTCCTGGATCTTCGAGTCCACCCCGAGATGTCCCAGACATCGAGTGCAGTGATTCGTTCTGCCCCATCCTGAGGTGACAAACTTCCCCCCGGGTGGTGCTAGAGATCGGGCCCACGGCCCCGATTCCCCATAAGGGTGTACGGTGTGGTGTAGGACTACGTCCTCATTCACGTCGGTATCATGTACCATGTCGTACTCCTTCCCTTACGAGGCCCATCCTCAGGCCCCTTGGCCTCCTCGGGTCCCCGACCCCCGTCCTCATGCAAGATGTTAAATTGCAGACTCGTCAGGCCTTCCTAACTGATGCCTGACCTTAGGCCCCCTAGCCTTCTCGGGCCCCTCTGCCCAAGCTCTTACCAGGGGTGTACGGTGTGGTGTAGGACTACGTCCTCATTCACATTGGGATCATGTACCATGTCGTACGCCTTACCTTACGAGGCTTAGCCTCAGGCCCCTTGGCCTTTCCGGGCCACGACCCTCGTCCTCATTGCAAGTCGTTAAACTACAAGCAGGTCAGGCCTTCCTGACCAATGCCTAACCATCAGGCCCCTTGGCCTTTCTGGGCCACGACCCAGGTCCTCTCTTATAGGAGTGTACGGTGCGTTGTGGGACTATGTCCTCATTCACGTCGGCTTCTTCGCCATACCGCGCACCTCCCTTGTTTAGGGGTATATTACTCCCCTTCTCGTCCCGTATGACGTTAAACTACATTTAGAGAACTACGTGTGGCTTGATTCCCATCCTCATGGGATACGTAAGACCACCTGAATGTCCAGGATTCGGGTCCAGCCCCATCTCTCGGGAATCTTCATCCCATCTTGGCCCCTTGGCCTATCCTTCCTCCATGAGGGGATTATACGGTGGGATTATGTCCTCATTCGCGTCGGTCTCGTAATGACCACGCCATGTACCTCTCCCTACTGAGCTGTTTCGTCGATCCCTTTTTGGCGGTTCACCAATGTGCCTAAGAGTACTCTGGTTTATTACCTGGAATGCTAAACTTTACTCAGACACGTCTGCACCCGCTTTCCAGGCTTTGTGTATCCCTGCATCAGGGCTTCCATCATCTTTCACACCCGGAGGGACCCCCAAGAATGGCCTGGATACTACGCCCAAGGGCTCTCCTACCATTACGGGCAAACGCCCCCGAGGGTTTCGGACAACGAATCGATAAAATCCCGCGTTTCGAATATGGTCAGCGGTCGATGCTCGTTTGTTGTTCCCACCTCAAGCTAACGCGATATGGAAACTGCGTTTCCACCATGGTTAACAGTTTTCCTCTATCGCCACACCAACCCATTAAGCCCAAAATGTTGGGTACACAATTCACACCCTTCATCACTTCATCATGTCCAAGTAGAGTTTTGAAACTCTTGGTACTTTTCCTCCGTGCACGTCTGCATGTTGGGGAAACAAGCCATGTCGAAGGTGTCCTTCGGGACTCTACCAACTCCCATTTGACTCGCCCCAAGTATTGCGATGAGGATACCCTCCTTGTTTCCCACACCGAGTTTAACTCACGTGGGCTTAGGAATCGGGATGACATCTGTGCTTGCTCGGGAAGTTGTCACCATTCACGATCCGAGCTCTAAGACCATAAACTAAGATTCTCATCTAGAACTACGTTCAGCTTGAGTCCCATCTTAATGGGATATGTAGGAATACCCAGACCCTTTTTCTGTGGGTCCATCTTGAGTTCAGAAAATTCACCTCTCTGGTCCTGCCTTCAGGACCCCGACTACGGGACCGTGTGGCGTAGTGCGTGATTATGTCCTCATTCACGTCGGGTTTTCAATAGCTGCACCACGCACACACCTGTTCTGAGAGTTATCCCTCCTATTCCTTGTCCAGCATGACATTAAAATTCACCCTTAATAACTACATATGGCTTGATTCCCATCTTCATGGGATACGTAGGACCGCCCGGACGCCCTGTCTTCGGGTACAGCCCATTTCGGGAACCAGTCTCTCCCCCTGTTTCATCTCTTACCTCTATGTAGGCCCCTCGGCCTAAGGTCTCCCTCTCCGATTGGCGTAAAATTTGATGTGGGATCATGTCTCCGTCAATTGTGTTTTATAACACTACACACGTTCCCCACCTAGCATCATCTCTGCTACGTCTGCGCTGCATGACGATAAAATGCACGCTTGGTCCTATCATACGACCCTAAACTGTGACATTATCGTCCTAGTCGCACGATGAAAAAAGGCACTACATTGTGGTGACCTCGTTGTAGAGGAAATCACGTTGGGTATTGGTCACGTGCCATGCCATTTGTCAACACCCATCACGGCTTGATCCTTGTGGCGACATCACGGCCTACTATTCTAGGCATGTCGCTTCACAAAAAAAACCACTCACCTTAAAGAAAAAACAAGATTCATCAAATTCCTCTTCTTTTAGTGCAAGGGCCACGCCCGCACTCCCCTTTTTCCCCGGCACTGGTATCTTACCATGTCACTTTCTAGAACTACGTATGGATTGATTCTCATCCTTATGAGATACGTAGGAGCGCCCGAGTACTTCCCCGCGGGCCCAGCCTAACCTTTTTGTTTGGTCCCTCGACTCGATCATTTCCTCAGAGAACGCATGATAAGTATGGCTTAGGTCCTCCTTCACGTCGGGTCTTGATGCCATGCGTCCCCTGCTCCTTTTACCCATTTATGGTCTAAGGTCCATCAAGAACTACGTGAGGCTTGATTCTAATCCTTATGAGATACGTAGGAGCGCCTGGGAACTTCTCCGCGGGCCCAGCCTAACTTTCGCTTTTGGTCCCTCGACCTAAATCCTCTCCTAAGGGAATCGTGCGGTGTGATATGGGATTACATCCTCATTCACATCAGGTTGTTCATCGCACCGCACACACCCCCTATTCCCATTCATGCCAGGTGTTTGATTTACTCCACCATGTGCCTCTTATGTCTCCTCCCATCCATGGTCCGAATTATACGACCCTAAACTAAGATCTCCCTATGGGAAAGGAATCTGCTCCCTCTATCTAATACGTCTCATTGTCGTATTCAGATGTGTTTTGACAAAGAGCCCAAAGTGTGGGATTTTCATAGGGACATTCCCCTCGTCCCATGACCAAGCTTCATGAGCTTGCTATTTGGATCCTCATCCTCTTACACATCTAAAAGGACCCTCAGATGACATGGATACTAGGCTTAAGGGATCTCCATGAATGCTGGACCTGAGGGCCCTCCAATAGTTTCGGGCCAACGTCCCTACGGATCTCTGGCAACATTTGTGACATGGTCCCGTGTTTCGAACATGGTCAATGGTCGACCCTCATTTGTTTGTCCCCATTCTAGGCTAACGCGATATGGATGTTGGGTTTCTGCCATGGTCAACAGTTATCCTCCATCATCACGTCGCAATCATCGTGATCTAGATCTCGAGCACCATGATTCACACATTTCCACTTCCTCATGTTCAAGTGGAATTCCATCATACTCGGCTCTTTCTCTTCGCGCATCTAGGTGCGCTAAATGATCGTGTTAGTGTCATTGGGCCGGTATTCACTGAGCGTCCCTTTTCCCTAACCTGCCCCTTTTTGTGTCAGGAAATTCCCACCACTACTGCTTGTTTCCCACATCGAGCACGACTCACGTGGGCTTAGTAGTTTTGGCAGGATGTGTACCAACACGGCCAGGCTTCTCATCGTCCCGCATGACGTTAAACCGCGCTTCTAGAAATACGTATGGCTTGATTCCCATCCTCATGGGGTACCTAGGAATGCCTGACCACTCTACTTTGGGCCCAGCCTAATCCTTACTCTTGGCCCCTCGACCTGAAGAGTTTCCTCCGAGGGTACGTGGTATGATTTGGACTCCAAGTCCTCATTCACATCGGTTTCATATCTACCACGCCACACGCTCCCTGGGATCTTCCCTTTTATTCAACGTCCTATCGTATGACATTAAACTACAGGAGTCCATGTGTCCTCAACGCATGACACTAAACTGCGGTTCTACCCTGAACAAGTTCAGGATGCCCCAAGATCCCATTGGGAAGTGACAGATCCCCTCGCCAGAGAGGCCCTGTCTGAAAGAAGGAATGATCCATGATCAAACCGATGCGCCCATCTAGCGTACTCCCACCACGGTGGTGTAACTACCTAAGTGTTGGATTCTGTTCGGACAAACCATCACTCCATATTCCACGCTTTGCGTGCCTCTTATTCGGAACCTCGTCCCCTTTCATGTCTCACGAGACCCCCTAACGGCCTGGTCTCATGCCGCATCGGCTCACCTACCATCCTGGGACAACGTTCCGGAAGACGGGTCATGTCTGGAAGGACCCCCTAACAGTATGGATTTTCGACCTATGGTCCGCCAACTGTCCCGGGCCAACATCCCGAAGGATTGATCAACAACATTTGTGACATGGTCCCGTGTTTCGAACATGGTCAATGGTCGACCCTCATTTTTTGTCCCCATTACAGGCTAACGCAGTAAGGATACCGCTTCTCCTCTAAATTTAATGGTTGTCCCTTATTGTCATTCCATCCCCACAGTGTTCCGGATTTTGGGTATCGTGATTCAAACTTCCCATTTTCATCTGTTTGGACCGATTTCAGCGCCCCTGGTGTTGCCCCATTCGTGCATAAGAGCACGCTGAAGAAACGGTAATTCAGCTATCCTGAAAGTTCCTTCTCCGATCAATCCTCTCCCGTCTCTCAGAAATTCAGACTGGTAATCCGAATCCCGGATGCTCAGAGCATGATCCCCACTCCTATGTTAGGTGGGATGAGAGGGCAACTATCTCTTGTTTCCCACATCGGGCTCGACCCACGTGGGATTGGGTAATTGTCGCCGAACGTCCCGCAAACATTGTAGGGATGTAACAAGGCAATTCAAACAGTGGAAATCGTGCGCGCTACGACATTCAAAGAAAAGAAGGAAAAAAAATGAAGCACGAAAGTACCAATAAAAGGTTTTTGGGTTTGTTATAATACTTGGGGGTCGACTCCCCCCATGGACGGGTTGACCCTGTCAAAAGATCGTTGTAGCTATGCCACCCGTTGGCTTGTGGCATCCAAGGCTTGTTGCCGCTGACTTAGCTCCCGCTCCTCCTCAGCAGCGGCGGGGCGCAGTTCGTCCGTCTTGGATTTGGCCCTCTCTACGCCAGCTTGAACGGCAGCCATCTTTCCAGAGGTCTGCCTCATATGCTCTTCTGCCTCTGCCAGCTGGGCCTTCAACCATGAGACCAGCTCAGATTGTGCATCAAGAGAGGCTGAAAGCTCGTCTGCCCGGGTCTTCATCTGTTGGACCTCACCTTCAGCCTCCTGGAGCTTCTTAATGCTGGTCGCCTTCCTCCGATGCCAGCCCATGCTGAGCCCACGATCATGATCCCGGATCTTCTCAGCCATAAGATCTCGGATGAGTGCGTGAGGTCGTTGGGCATCCACTCCCCCATCACACAGTTTGCGCAACCGCGATCGGAGCCTATCCATTTCGGCCAACCATTGCGCTTGGGGGTGTCCTTGATAAAGCGCGTGATCAGCTTCCACGACCGGCGGTGGACTATGCTGCTGTCTTCCTCGTCGGAGGTCGTTTCGTCCCAGTCTGCGTGATTGGCAGGCTCGTACGCGGGATACGCCCGCAAGAAATCCTCGGAAGGATCTACATCTGGTGTTGAATCTAGTATGACACCTGGCGTCTAAGCAGGCGCGACAAGACTGGGACCGACCGGTTGATCCTCTTCCTCAGAGTCCACCTCAATGACTTCGGGTACGGCCCTGATGGTGGTTCCGCCAGTGATGATGTGTGTCGCAGCTTGAGGATATGGGGGGACTATCGCCACCATCACCGGCATTCCCCTAGGAGGGGCGCCACCAGACATCCCGACCAGTCTTTCCGTAGAAGCCCACGCCAGTCGGAGAACTGTATGACGGAGAGGGACATAAACGTTAGTTGGCAGGCATAGTCTACATATGACGCCAGGGGAATCGGTAAAGGAGACTTACGGAGATCGACCTCCTGGCGCTGCTCTTGAGCCGGTACTGACGGGACCCCGAGGCGAGGCCCTCCATATACTATTGGAATGTCTGGAGATTCCGGAGGAGCCACCTTGGGTGCTCTGGTCCCACCAGACGCGGAACTGGACGCAGCCATAGGTGCGGGTTCTGAAGGTCCCGCATCATCACCCGCCGAGGGGTGAGAATGAGGCCTGCGAACAAGTTCCTCCTGCGTGGCTCAAACATCGGTGAGAAGTTCATAGTGACCCAAGAACGTATCGTAAGGAAAGAAGTTCGGAATGCTACCTCGAGATCCTCTGCGAATTCGTCAGAATTTGAGCCTCGGTCTCCGACCTCGCCCTCCTCCAACGGACTCCCTCCTCTAGCCTCATCCTCCCGAGAGGAGTCCTCTGATTCTTCCGGCAGGGGGAAGCGGTCCCTCAGATCGGCAGCCGATAACTGTGGGGGGACCATCTGATTCAACAGTAACCTCACCCAGTCTGTCATTGGGATAGGGACACCACTGGAGTGGACGTAATCCTCCAGCTCGTCCAGGTATTGTTCTGCCTCCACTGGAGACGCCATGAATCTAGTCCGAACTGGGCCTATTCCCGGTAATTCCATCCCGAGGCGATTCAGGTGGGACCATATCTCGGGTGGGCTGAGGAATTGCCGGTTGACATCCCAAATGTCCTAGGCTTCCGAGAAGACAACATCCTCTTCCATGTCGATATGACGCAGCCGCTTCCCCGGAGCCTGAGTAGATATCGTACGAAATCCCCTCGGTGGTTGCCCCTCCGGATGGCCCTGCTCTTCCGGAATCATCGGATCCACCACTGCTGCCATACCCTTGGCCGGTGCGGGTTTCGCCGCCATGGCAGCCCCGCCACCTCGAGCGGCCCTAACTACCCTATGACCCCGACCTCGAGATAGAGGAGGCCCACCGTCACCGACCCGAATAGTTGGTTGCTTCATCATCTCCCCTGGGTAAGCAGCCTCCCAACTAATGGCGTAATCCCTCACCAATCCGAAAGCGGCGATGGATGGAGGCAATGTAATCCGCATCTTCCCATCTTCCCGTGTGAACATGAGCCATAGCTGCCTCATCACACACGGTTTCTCCTCGTGACGCACCTCCTAGTAGACCTGCAGGGTCAGCCGCTGGAGGCACCGGAACTGCCTCGCGAACCGATGCGGGGTGTACGGTTCGCAGAGTGGCTCACGATCTATTCGTGCCACCAAAACTCCACCTCGGAAGGCCAGGAGGTAAGCCCGATGTTCTTCCGTTCCCCGCCCGTCATCAGTAAGTATCCCCGTTGGCAATGGGAATGGGTGGAAATTAAACTCATCTGCCCTCCACACCCGATTCAGCACCATTGGCATGGCTAGTTTGAACGGGAAGCTCCCGACCGCGTTCAGTATGGAGGGGCGGAAGTTTGATCCCGGCGGTGAAATGGGGTTTGGATACTCATAAATCCCCCTGATATGCGCTGCGATCCACCCATACAGGAGGTGGAAGGGCCCGCATATCCTTGGAGGCTTCTTGCCCTCGCTAATGTGTCGTAGCATTCTGTACAGTTTGGTGAGCATCGGAATCCCCAGATTGATCCGCTGCCCCATGGCCAACATCGACGCCATAATAAACGAACTGGGCCGCACCCCCATGATTTTATCCCTCACCGGTAGGATCCAACCACAAATGAGAGCCGCGATGAACGCCGCCAGCCTGACTATCGGCTGTTGTTCAGTGCTGACACTAAAACCCCAAGTCTTCCATTGGTTGTCCTCCAAGACCCGCCAATACGAGTGCCCCTTGCCCCGTTGGGCTGCCCTTGGACAAGTTCGAGGCCTCAAAGGGAACTCTCGATTCTCTGGGAAATTCAGGAAGCATTTGAACCATCTCCTAAAGTGGACATCCCTCACTGCCTCCTTGTCCTCTCTAGGGACAAGTGTCATCAGCGCTGACGCCAGTCGCGACATTTTCTCTGTATCCTCCCACGCGCTGATGACGGGGAGGAACTCGTCATACATGGCCCCCAAGATCGGGACCCCAGAAATCTGGTGGACATCCCACAGGCTGATGCCCACCTCCCTGTGATGCAGGTGGAAGGTATTGGTCCTAGACGACCATCTGCTCATCAATTCCGGCATCAGTTTCTTGGGTTGGTAAATGTGGAATTGGGAGGCCCATACCGCCTCATACAACCCCACTCTCCTCAGATCGGCCCAAAACTCCTCGCATGAGGCACCTACCCAGTAGGCCCAGGCCCAGTCATCAGTAAAGTTGCCTCCTTGGCATAGGTCCCACCCATCGGACCATCCCTTCTTCAGATCCTACAAAGCCGCCTTCAGCATGGTACGGTAGAGAGGAGGGGACGTCTCTGGTTGCAGTGGCTTCCCGTCAATGTCGTTCAAATGGTTGTAGAGACAGTCAGCGGTGACGGGTGTGAAGTTCTCTTGTTCATGACCATCGGCCACCCTGAACCATTGGTGCTGGCATGGTATGCTCCTAAACCCGCAAGCTGGTTCATCCCTACTCGCCTCAGGGAAAAAGACGTCATCCCTCAGCCCGAAGCCGTACAATGGCAGTTTCTTGCACTTCGGATAGTCCTTCTGACCCTCTGATAGCAGATCTGTCAAAGAAGTGTGGTCCGAGTGGCTTCGGACCATCTCCCCCAGGCCTGGACAGTTGGCCATCTCATCCCAACGAGCAACATCTACAAGCACCCCCAATACAGCCTCTTGATGGGCCATTTCGATTCCGGCCCTCAGAAAAGAATTTTTTTTTCAGCTGGATTGCGAAGCTCGACCGCGAAGCTGAATCGCGAAGCCGGATCGCAAAGATCGGTCGCGAGACCAAGCCGTGAAGTCTGGCCGAGGCCGAAAAACAGAAGTTCACTTGGCACGGACGTGGAGTTGGAGACCTGCGGTTCGCCGCGAAGCTCGATTCGTGGAGGGCTGTCGCGGAGGGCGGGCGCGAAGTACGCGGAGCTTTGCGAAGTCGAGAGCACAAAAAGACAAGGAATTCACGTCAAGACAAAAGAGGTCGACCCCCCTATTTATAGGCGGCGACCCTGGAGCATCGCGGTGCGCCTCACCCGCACGGAGCATCGCGGCGCGTCCGGATCCGAGGCCCTGATCAGCACCGCGGGCCCCCTTCGCGTAGCGGCATCGTGAACCACCGACAATTTTGGAGATTTTCCCTCAGACTTCGACCCTTCACCCTCCGCAGCTCCAAGTCTGAGGGGGGCATTTGTTGGCGCCAAAATATGGCACGAAAGGAAGGCACAAAAAAAGCTGTCGTGCTGCCTCGCGAACCCCCGACGTGAAGCCCGCCGCGAAGCTCCAGAGGCGGTAACGCTCCGCGAACGCATTTGACATTCGTGAGCCCGCCGCGAAGCTCCAGAGGCGGTAACGCTCCGTGAACGCATTTGACATTCGCGATCCCACCGCGAAGCTCCAGAGGCGGTAACCCTCCGCGGACACCGTTGACGTTCACGAGCGCGCCGCGAAGCACCTGAGGCGGCGCGCGAGTTCTGCTTCGCGGTGCCCCTTGCCTATAAATACTGGACTCCCCCTAAGTCCCAGAGGACGGACAATCCGACCTTTCGGCTTCTCCTCTCCCAAATCGCGAAGCACTCTTTGCCCTGGGAATCATGAGCTCCGCGAGGTACTTCTACTTCGCGAGCCGCCTTCACTTTGTCTCGTTTTGAGCCCCTATTTCGAGAGGGACGCCCTTCGCGAAGCTCAAGGGCATTCGCGAAGGAAGGGGATTCCCAAGGGAACCCGGGCAGCCGCGGAGCGTTTATGCTTCGCGAAACACCCAAGATGCACACGTGATCCCTATGCTAAGGCAGGATCGCTACACATCGCGAAGCACACTGCTTCTCAGGACCCTGCTTCGCGAGGTACCTCTTCTTCGCGAGGCAGTGCTCCGCGAACACTGTTCCACTTCTCGAAGCACCTTCCACTCACACCTACGCCCCATGCTAAGGCCAAGTCACTCCACTTCGCGAAGCACACTCCTTTTCTTAGCAATTCCTCTTCCCGTGCGACCCTCCAGGTTTGCACGATGTGATTTCAAAGTCCCATGGACAATACCACCCGTAGCGTTGCTTCGCCTAATGCTTCTTCGCATAGGCACGCTAACGGCTATTGCTTCTTCGCATAGCCACGCTAATGTGGACCCCTTGATGGTTCGTTCCACAACCCCCCTCGACTACGGACTTACCGGTACCTTCCCTTCCCCAAGGACCAGAGGGTACCGGTTATGTAAGTCCTAAGGGTGCGGAGTGAACCCACCTCGTCCGAGCTGCAGGACGTTAAACTGCCAAGCACCACGTCCTCAACACATGACGTTAAACTGTGACCCGACCTCGTGCCTCTCACGAAGAGTCACCCCAGCTCGAACATTCTTTACACCACTCGTCTCCACAGGAATGGAATCACCCATCCACAAGGGATGATATCCTCCTTATTGGAGTGGCGTATGTTCTCAAGAAAAGGGCGACCCTAGCTCCCCAACGGATGGCTGCACCTCTGCATCTCCGTACTTCCCCACTACCAAGGTCAGTGGAGGGCGTGATAGGGAACGAGGCACCTCCCATCAGTGGTCCCAAATCCCTCTTTCGCTGCGCTTTGCCGCACCCTGGGCCTCCATCCTGGAGTAAGTCCCAACACCATGGGCCGCCTAACGCGTAAGCCCCTCTTCGCTTCTCACGAACGCATCCTTCGCGACGTGATCATCAGGTCCTTGCAACCTCTTGTTTCTCACACCGAGCATGACTCACGTGGGCTTAGAGTGAGCACCGACCCTGACCCCCACCCATAGAAAACTACGAGGACTTTGATCCATGTCAATACATGGTACGTAGGAAGCCTCCATGAGGTTCAAGCCACGTTACTCGGTCATCCATTCACGTCGAGTTTCTCCCTCGTCCAGCATGACATTAAAGCCGCATGCCCTCGTCCAACATGACGTTAAACTGTATGCCTTTGTCCCGCATAACATTAAACTGCACACCCATTCCCATATGAACTACGAGGTCTTTGATCCATATCAAGGAATGGTACGTAGGAAGCCTTCCAGAGGTTCAAGCCCACCACTCATTGGACCAAGGTCCACCTTCACGTCGGTTCACCGACGAAGCCCCCTTTGAACTATGAGGACTTTGATCCGTGTCAAGGCATGGTACGTAGGAACCCTTCCAAAGGTTCAAGCCCATCTCCCATCGGACCAAGGTCCCTCATTTACATCGGTTCGCCAACACCCACCGCCCGTCGTCCATTCACGTCAGGGTTCACTATCATCCCGCATGACGTTAAATTGTATTCCATCATCTGAACTACGAGGACTTTGATCCATGTCAAGGCATGGTACATAGGAAAACTTCCCAAGGTTCAAGCCCACCATTAGTGGACCCACGGGTCTACTTTCACATTGGTTCACCGATGAAACCCTTTGAACTATGAAGTCTTTGATCCATGTCAAGGCATGGTGTAGGTTACGGGCGCTGCGGAAGCGCGTTGGTGGGTTTGCCCAACTTTAATTTTAACGTTAAACAACGTTCAATCCGAGATCCGTCACGATATAAAACGCCGAATCTTCGGAATAGAACGAAGAACGAAAATAAAAGAAGAGTCCCGGAACCCTTGAGGAGGATCATCATATGTTGATTATAATTAATTTAATTAATGCATAAGAATTACCTTATTGGAATTATTTCTTCGTTGATGTGTCCGGTCACGATTCGGTGATCCGTCGTTGCGTCATAGAATCCAACTGTAGGATTCCTCTAGCGGTGATCCACACGTGTGTCACGTATCTCTGGACATCACCGAAGAGATCTCCGGGTGCTAGCGCGGAAGAACATTCACATGCGATGTCCGCCTTTGACCGCCTTGATCCGGTGGAGGATCTTGCTCTCGTAACTTAAGGGTGTTCTTGGTGGAAAGGGAATTCTCTCTTGGCTTGAGAGTATTTCCAAATCCATTGTGCACAACAATGGCTCTCAAAAAAATGTTGGGGTTGCGAGGCTATTTATAATCAGGTTTGAGGTTAATAGAGTTATGACAATAAATAAATGCGTTACACGTTTTATTTATTTCATTAACTCTTATTGAAAACCCCATGTCGAATTATTAATTCCTTGACATGCTCCCACGCTGATTATAATAAATATCATTTAATAAAACAATATTAAATCCTCAAAATCCCAATTGGAAAAACTACACGGCGTGTAATAATTAATACACGGCGTGTACTTTCTTTCCATAAAACTACACAGCGTGTATATTTAATATACATGGTGTGTACTTTTATTTTCCATTTTTCTCCACCACATTTATTAGACCTTGAGTAATGACTATTTATTTCTTAAATAAATGTAACTGCATTACTCGCTAATAAATATATTATTTTATCCACAGTATATTCTCTCGAATAACTAGTGTCAAAATAAATGCGATCATACATCCTTAAATAATTATTAAACCACAGTCGGGAATAATATTTATTTAACTTGTTAAATTAATATTTAACTGAGATACATGGACACACTTAGTGTGTGACCCTCTAGGCCTCTTTCTCAGTGGCATTAGGCTGAGCCTACCTAAAGTCCAAGGTTAGCGTCTAGCAACATGCCAAGGCACCCATAGAGAAAGAAGTTAACGCCGCAATGACGTGTCACCTCCTATGAACGCTTACCGTGTAATATAATCCCTTTGTCTTGATATCTCCAATCAAGCGGATTGCATGCTAGTGCCATCAACCCATGTGCTTGATTATTCTTTCTTTGACTTCCCGGAATTGAACTTGCCCATACCTTACCATGGCCATGGATTTATTTAGGCTATATCAATTCCATCAAAGGGCCTAAGATATCTACTTCCGTTATGGAACGGAAGGGACAAATCCTTTCTCGCATTATCTATTAATGCGGTATTACTCGTGACGCACCCAACGTATCCTACCTCGCTGCGAACAGTGTGTCGTCACAGTTTTCGTCAATACATCTAAGTGCGCGAGTTCTAATACCCATTAATAATAATCTTAAAGTCTAAGGATCAATACACACGTCCGTAGATAGGAACATCCAATGACACTATGAAATGTGGATTTCCTACTGGCGGGTCTCGTTCTCATAATATCCTCCTGGATATTACCAAGGGCGCACACCATGAGAAGGTGCCTCAAAGTTTTATGAGTCCTCACCCCTAATGACCTGTATTATTTGTGTTCCTCAAATAATATCATCTGGCCATAGAATATACATTCAAGAACGGTGTTATGGCACTTTCGGGTTCTCATCATAGCAGGGATCCGCTACGACCCTTTAATGCAACAGCTGTCCTTAGGACATTATCACATGACATGTCACGCAGAAGAACAATCAAGATGTGATAAGGCTTTTATTTAATGAATAAAGTACAAAGTAGTTGGTTCTAGACAACCAACTCCAACAGACTCCCACTTGGACTAGAGCCAACTGCTAACAACCTTTAACCCGCTAGCTCTCACATGATATTCATGCTTCTGCTGAGATAGGCCTTTAGTCATGGGGTCCGCCACGTTCTCTTCCGTGGACACTCTGCTCACTGCAACTTCACCCCTTTGATAGAAATCCCTCAAGAGGTGATACTTCCGGAGTATGTGCTTTGTTCTTTGATGTGACCTTGGTTCTTTTGCAAGAGCCACCGCTGCAGTATTATCACAATACAATGTAATGGGATCTTTACTGCTAGGCACCACATCAAGCTCCTGGACAAAGTTCCGAATCCAAACGGCTTCTTTGGCTGCATCAGAAGCCGCTATATACTCGGACTCCGCTGTAGAATCGGTGACAACTGGATGCTTTGAACTCTTCCAGCTCACAGCTCCTCCATTGAGATAGAAAACATATCCAGATTGCGACTTCAGATCATTCTGATATGTTTGAAAACCAGCATCAGCATACCCTCTGATGACAAGCTCCTCCTCTCCTCCATACACCAGGAACATATCCTTAGTTCTTCTCAGATACTTAAGGATAGTCTTAATAGCAGTCTAATGTTGTTCTCCTGGATCTGCTTGATATCTGCCTACCATGCTCAGTGCATAGGCAACATCAAGCCTGGTACATAACATGGCATACATGATGGATCCTATAGCCGAAGCGTATGGGATCTTGCTCATCCTATCTTTCTCCTGTTGTGTCTGGGGACACATTTTCTTAGAAAGATGTAAGCCATGTGACACTGGAACCAATCCCCTCTTGGATTTTTCCATACTAAATCTCTTTAGTATCTGGTCAATGTATGTACCCTGACTTAGTCCAAGCAGCCTCTTGGATCTATCACGAATGATCTTGATCCCTAGAATGTAGGCTGCTTCTCCTAAGTCCTTCATGGAGAAACACTTGTTCAACCAGTCCTTAACTAACTGTAAGGCTGGTACGTCATTTCCAATAAGCAATATTTCATCAACATATACCACTAGGATGACGACCGCATTCCCATTAAACCGCTTATAAACACATGGCTCACATTCGTTCTTAATGAAACCAAATTCCTTTATGGCTTCATCAAATCGAATGTTCCATGACCTGGATGCTTTATTTAATCCATAAATGGATTTCTGCAACTTGCAAACCCGTTTGGCTTCACCTGGTGTCACAAACCCTTCTGGTTGTGTCATATAGACATCTTCCTGAAGGTTCCCGTTAAGGAATGCTGTTTTGACATCCATCTGCCAAATCTCGTAGTCATGGTAAGCTGCTATGGAAAGTATGATTATTATGGATTTAAACATGGAAACTGGCGAGAAGGTTTCATCATAGTCAATTCCTTGACGCTGTCTGAATCCTTTAGCCACTAGCCTTGCTTTATAGGTGCTAACTTGACCTTCCACGTCCATCTTTCTTTTGAATACCCATTTGCATCCAACAGGCTTTACATCAACTGGATCATCGACCAGAACCCAAACTTGGTTCTGATACATGGAATCCATCTCAGAATTCATATCTTCTAGCCATCTTGCAGCTTCTGAGTTTTCTACTTCTTCCTTGTAGGAGAGAGGTTCATCATTGTCCAACAATAATGATTCACCATCCTCGGTGACTAGGAAACCAAATCTCTCTGGTTCCCTTACCTCTCTTGAGCTCCTACGCAGTACTTGTGTTTCTGGAACCTCTTCCACAGGGACCTATGGAACTTGTTCCTGTACCAACTCATGTGTATCTTGAGCATCAACTTCGTTGAAGTCAATCTTTCTCCCACTATCCTTCTTGAGGATGTGCTCCCTCTCAAGAAAGACGGCTTGTCTGGCGACAGTCACTTTCTTGTCTTGGGGGTTATATAGGTAATATCCTTTTGTTTCCTTGGGATATCCTATAAAGATACACTTCGTGCCCCGGGGTGCTAGTTTGTTGCCTGATAAGGCCTTAACAAACACCTCGCATCCCCATACACATGTGTGCGACAAAGTGGGTTTCCTTCTATTCCATAACTTGGATGGAATTCCATTTGCCGCCTTAGTTGGTACTCAGTTTAATGTGTATGCTGCAGTTTGTAATGCATATCCCCAAAAGGATAATGGAAGATCCGCATGACTCATCATCGACCTCACCATTTCCAACAAGGTACGGTTCCTCCTTTCACTAACACCATTCCACTGTGGTGTATAAGGAGGAGTGAGCTGAGATAGAATCCCAGACTCCCGTAGAAGATCAATGAACTCTTGGTTCAGATATTCTCCACCTCGATCCGATCGAAGCTTCTTTATCTTCTTACCAAGTTGATTCTCTACTTCATTCTTGAATTCCTTAAATTTCTATAAGGACTCTGACTTATACCTCATTAAGTAGACATATCCATATCTACTCAAATCATCAGTAAAAGTAATAAAGTAAGAATATCCACCTCTAGCTTCTACTGGAAATGGTCCACACACATCTGTGTGTACCAATCCTAGAAGCTCTGTGGCCCTTTCACCTTGTCCACCAAAAGGCGTCTTGGTCATTTTTCCTTGTAAACAAGCGTGACATCTATCAAGTGGTTTTAGCTCAGTAGAGTCTAAATAACCATCTTGGCAGAGCTTTGTCAAGCGCTTCTCGTTCACATGACCAAGGCGGTGATGCCATAACTGGGTGATGTATGAGTCATGTGAGTTTGTTTCGTTATCGATTTCCAACACTTGGTTTTCGTAATTTAATACATACAAACAATTATTCAAATGTTCCATACCATAACATACGTTGTTCTTATAAAAGAGACAACCCTTATTTCCAAACTTGAAAATAAATCCATCCATATCCAAACAAGATACAGAAATTATGTTCTTGGTAACACTAGGCACAAAATAAAAGTTTTGTAAAACCAAAATCATGCCAGTTGGCAATGAGAGGTGATAGTCGCCAGTAGCCAACGCAGCCAGCCTTGCACCATTAGCAGCTCGAAGATCCACCTCTCCTCTGGTGATCTTTCTAAATCTACTTGGTTCCTGCATTTGAATACAGATGTGAGCCCCACAAGCTGTATCTAATACCCAATGTGTAGAAATAGAAAGATTGCACTCGATAACGAACGTACCTTTAGCGTCCCCACGCTTCTGGGTGCAGTTCCTCTTACAGTGGCCCTGCTTGCCACATGCAAAACACACTGCTTCCCGTTCCTTGCCCTGCCTCTGGATCTTCCCCTTCTTGGAGGGACGGTGCTCGGGGGCTTCAGACCGTTTATAAGTCTTTGGCACCTTTTCCTTGTCCTTCCTTTTCTTGTTCACCATAAGGACCGAGGGTTTGTCACACCCCATGTCCTTATCTACCTGGCGAATCAAGGTCAGAAGCTCCGATAGACTCTTCTCATTGCCGCTCATGTTATAGTTGACAATGAAGCTAGAGAAGGTCTTGGGAAATGATGATAGGATGAGATCTGTACGCAACTCATCTGGGAATTTAATCCCTAAGATGTCCAAGCGTTCAATTTAGCCAATAAGATTGACCACATGAGGCCCAGCTGGCGCAGACTCTCCAAGATTCGTGGTAAACAAAGCATTGGAGATCTCATACCTCTCCTGTCTCGCCTTCTCTTGGTAGAGATCTTTAAGGTGAGACATCATGCTATACGCATCCATGTTTTCATGTTGCTTCAAGAGCTCATTAGACATGGCCGATAGCATGAAACACTGGACATCTGTGGAATCATCCATGTGTTTCATGTAGAGAGATAATTCCTCATCACTAGCCTCTTTCCCAGGCGTGACTGGAATAGGCTCTTCCAGCACATATAATTTCCTTTCGTGGCGAAGGACGACACGTAAACGCCTCTGCCACTCTTGGAAATTGGTGCCGGTGAGAAGGTTTTCTTTTTTGAGTATGGTGCGCAATGATATGTTTGAAGTCATTTTCTTGTCGTTTCTACAATTTAAGATGAGCAAAGGTTTAGTACTTTATTATAAAAATTGAGACAAATAAATAAATTAATACTTATTAGTCTCCCACTATTTCATCGAAATCCAATAGCCCTCACCATTGACTTCGGAATATTCTATTGCGTGAATATTCTAGTGGAAAGGATCCATATTGCCCTTAGCATTACCCCAACTAGGGTTGGTCAAGCAACTTGAAGGGTTTTAGGTAGGCATTCCAAATGCCAACTGCATTAACTCGCAGTTCCTTGATCCGCTGAGTGGACTCCCCAATCCTGAAATCCTTTTTGGATTTCCTCAACCTTTGCCTCTTGGTCACACCAAGTCCTGCTGTGGCATTCAACCCTTGATGTGAACCAAGTCAAGTCAACCCAAAACCTTGAATTAGAATTCCCCAATAATTGAAAGCACCCCAACTAGGGTTGGTCAAGCACTTTGAACTATGGTTCGATTCTAACCAAGATTATGGAAGGCTATGCCGACTTAATATTTATTTTGAGGGATTTTATCCTTATATGTAAATTTCCATTTTATTGTCTTTGATTACATGCTTGTTAATATTAAGTGGGATATACTTAAGTGATTAACCATGTATAAGATAATATTTACGTATAAGCCAATTTTATTTTAGTTCCATCTTGTATGCTCGTTTAATTAATTAATTGTGTGATCGTGACAACACACCCACAATAAATAAACCATGCAACTGACAGAAATAAAATAAATGGTATGATCATGATCTTTTCTATTGGTTAGTTTATCTAGCGGTTGATAAACTAACCCAAGACCTAGGGGAGAAACACCTTGAACCTTTCGGGTTCCTGTTTATAGCTTTCCACCTGTCCACCTTTGTATCTCCTTGGATTGGTTTCATCTTGGATCCTGACTTGAGCCGCCTCCACTATCTTGGGAGCTCCATCAATTACATATGCATTTATCTCACATGCAGGTGAGGGGGAAAAGGGGTTTTTACATAAAAGAATCCTTGGGCGCGTAGGTCTACATATTAATGAGGAGATGGCTCGCAGGACAACAAATTTAATTTAAATAAATAAATTAAAAGAAACCATTCACATAAAAAGGTCTCGGTCTAGCTCATGATCATCCATACATGCAACGATATTTACGCATAAATAAAACTAGCATTCAATTCTTTAATCGTTCTTTTTTAAGATAAATCACGCTCGAATCAATTAATTATCTTTAATTAATCAATCCTTTTATCTTAAATCCCTTTTCTGAATTTCCTTGAGATTCTCATCCATCATAATTTTAAACAAATAAATTCATTTAAAATTATCCTTGTACACAACTTGTACCTTGGAGGCAACCCGGTGAATTCCCATTTATTACGCAGATGTTAAATTAAACACATATATATAAAACACCTATCACGTGTTGTGCCTCAGCTTTACGCTTGCACCATGGTACACGTCTCAAGGGTTTGTATAATATAATAATAAATTTTAATAAATCTGCATAATTTGGGTGAGTACACGGCGTGTAGTTCCGACTACATGGCGTGTACTTTTTCTTCACCATCCATCCGAAGTACACGCCCGGGGATAGGGCGTGTTAATGTACTTCGGAAATTTTTGGAGTACACGGCGTGTACAGTGGGACACACGCTGTGTAGTTTCCGCGTTACACGGTTTCCAGCCGGGCAGGCTATGTACGGAGTACACGACCCAACCCTAACCCGAAGGGACTACACGCCGTGTTCATTGGACCACACGGCATGTATTCCGGAAACCGTGTGCCACCTATTTCTGGTCAACACATGGTGTCTTAAATTCTTAGAATTAATCCAATACACGGCCTGATTTGGCAGATCAGTCAATGCATTGAACCTAGACTAAACGGTGTGTACTTCCGAATACACGCCGTGTATTCTGGTGTTATACGGCCAGAAACATTTGGCTCCTCCGAATGAGTTACTCTATTTTATTTTAATCAAAATTAAAAGAAAAATCTGTTTCTGTGAGGTGAACGAGAAACGAGAGAGGAGGAACAGATCTCGATATTCAGATTTCCAGAACGATTAAACATGAATTGAAATAACTAAATTATTAAATGCGTAAATCACCAACAAAAAACTAAATAATTATAACCAACGATATGACCCCTCTGATACCACTTGTAGGTTCCAGGCGTTGCGGAAGCGCGTTGGTGGGTTTGCCCAACTTTAATTTTAACATTAAACAACGTTCAATCCGAGATCCGTCACGATATAAAATGCCGAATCTTCGGAATAGAACGAAGAACGAAAAGAAAATAAGAGTCCCGGAACCCTTGAGGAGGATCATCATATGTTGATTATAATTAATTTAATTAATTCATAAGAATTACCTTGTTGGAATTCTTTCTTCGTTGATGTGTCCGGTCACAATTCGGTGATCCGTCGTTGCGTCGTAGAATCCAACTGTAGGATTCCTCTAGCGGTGATCCACACGTGTGTCACGTATCTCCGGACATCACCGAAGAGATCTCCGGGTGCTAGCGAGGAAGAACCTTCGCTTGCGATGTCCGCCTTCGACCGCCTTGATCCGGTGGAGGATCTTGCTCTCGTAACTTGAGGGCATTCTTGGTGGAAAGGGAATTCTCTCTTGGCTTGAGAGTATTTCCAAATCCGTTGTGCACAACAATGGCTCTCAAAAAAATATTGGGGTTGCGAGGATATTTATAATCAGGTTTGAGGTTAATAGAGTTATGACAATAAATAAACGCGTTACGCGTTTTATTTATTTCATTAACTCTTATTGAAAACCCCCATGTCGAATTATTAATTCCTTGACATGCGCCCACGCTGATTATAATAAATATCATTTAATAAAACAATATTAAATCCTCAAAATCCCATTTGGAAAAACTACACGGTGTGTAATAATTAATACACGGCGTATACTTGCTTTCCATAAAACTACACAGCGTGTATATTTAATATACACGGCGTGTAATTTTATTTTCCATTTTTCTCCACCACATTTATTAGACCTTGAGTAATGACTATTTATTTCTTAAATAAATGTAACTGCATTACTCGCTAATAAATATATTATTTTATCCACAGTATATTCTCTTGAATAACTAGTGTCAAAATAAATGTGATCATACATCCTTAAATAATTATTAAACCACAGTCGGGAATAATATTTATTTAACTTATTAAATTAATATTTAACTAAGATACATGGACACACTTAGTGTGTGACCCTCTAGGCCTCTTTCTTAGTGGCATTAGGCTGAGCCTGCCTAAAGTCCAAGGTTAGCGTCTAGCAACACGCCAAGGCACCCATAGAGAAAGAAGTTAACGCCGCAATGACGTGTCACCTCCTATGAACACTTACCGTGTAATATAATCCATTTGTCTCGATATCTCCAATCAAGCGGGTTGCATGCTAGTGCCATCAACCCATGTGCTTGATTATTCTTTCTTTGACTTCCCGGAATTGAACTTGCCCATACCTTACCATGGCCATGGATTTATTTAGGCTATATCAATTCCATCAAAGGGCCTGAGATATCTACTTCCGTTATGGAACGGAAGGGACAAATCCTTTCTCGCATTATCTATTAATGCGGTATTACTCATGATGCACCCAACGTATCCTACCTCACTGCGAACAGTGTGTCGTCACAGTTTTCGTCAATACATCTAAGTGCGCGAGTTGTAATACCCATTAATAATAATCTTAAAGTCTAAGGATCAATACACACGTCCGTAGATAGGAACATCCAATGACACTATGAAATGTGGATTTCCTACTGGTGGGTCTCATTCTCATAATATCCTCCTGGATATTACCAAGGGTGCACACCATGAGAAGGTGCCTCAAAGTTTTATGAGTCCTCACCCCTAATGACCTATATTATTTGTGTCCCTCAAATAATATCATCTGGCCATAGAACATACATTCAAGAACAGTGTTATGGCACTTTCGGGTTCTCATCATAGCAGGGATCTGCTACGACCCTTTAATGCAACAGCTGTCCTTAGGACATTATCACATGACATGTCACGCAGAAGAACAATCAAGATGTGATAAGTCTTTTATTTAATGAATAAAGTACAAAGTAGTTGGTTCTAGACCACCAACTCCAACACATGGTACGTAGGAAGCCTCCCCGAGGTTCAAGCCCATCTCTCATCGGACCAAGGTCCACCTTCACGTTGGTTCGCTGACGACATTCATCGGGCCAAGGCCCACCTTCACGTCGGTTTACCGGCACCATCCTGAACTACGCGGACTTTGATTCCCCTCCATGGGGATACGTAGGAAGCCTCTTCAAGGCTCAAGCCCAACTTCACCATCGCCCCTGCGATGGTCCCATTTTGCTCCCCCTCCACTCCATTCATCCACCTATCACCTGTCCTGATTCTCGCCCAGACCGTCATATCTCGGTGAGACCATGTCGGTACGCTCCTCTTCACAGCCACCCATGGGTTGGCCCCGGTATCGGCATCCCTTCAAGGGAAATCCCTCAATCTGATCTATCCTAGCTAATGCTCAGATTGGGTTGATCCGTCCCCGCTGGACGTTAAACTCGCGGCGTACCCCGTGCTAAACACAGGAAGCTGAGGAAAACCTCAGATATGTGTCTATGACATATAATTCCCCGCGCTCGATGTGGGATGCCTCGGGCTTCCACGCCCTCGAGAAGCCCTGTGACCAGGGATAATAGACAGACATGCCAGGTTCCCCAGCATCCAGACACGCTACTGATGCCTCAACGTGACTACTCCCCCGACTGAAGGTTGCTGCCCTGACCGGACCCTTTGGAATGTCCCGACAGAAGCAGTGTAATTAACTAGCGTCCATGGAAACATGGCACTGGGAAGAGTTTCACAAACTACGTATTAAATCTATGAGGGAGACCCGGACTAGGTGGCGAGTTTTGAGGAGGAATCCATAGAAGGAAGAACCGACATCCCATCATCCCGTTTCGATCAAGGAGCAGACGTCCCTGAATAAGGAGTGAATGCCGCCCGCCTTTGGAAAGTGGGAATGCGGGGCCACAGCTGCGCGTCCTCCACGGACGGATGCGCGCGCCCCGACGAAAGCATCAGAAACAGCCATGATATAAATATTATGTATATAAATTATATGTGTATTATAATAATATATATAATATATAAATATGAAACTGAATACACCGTTCATAGAGACGGTAGGTCGTACGTACGCATGAATTCTATTTCTGTTTAATTATCGTGTTGAAAGAAAGAAAGTAAAATACATATATGTATATATATATATGTATGTATATATATATCGTTATTATAGTATATTTATGATATCATATATATCTTATATATTCACTAAAACCATCCTTAATTCAATTCATAAAGTGTATGAATGAATCATGTCGCTTTGGGGGGGCGGTAGTCCAAACTTCCTCAAATGAAAATATCATATTAACACCAAATGGAAAGTAAATAGATATGTGTTGTAAAAGGAATACAGAAGCCTGAGTAAATAATAAATATAATATATAACATATATAAATATATTTTCCATCAAAATTTATACCATGATAGGTGGTAAGGAAAATTGAATATTCATTGTTTAGTGAGGCGGTAGTTCACCGTACACATAAACAGTATGTTCGTTATCCATTAGATGGAGGTGTGTGTATGTGTAGGTTAAAAAACTTGCATAAAAACATCCTATTATATTTATAATACTGGAATTATTATAAAATCATGGAAAAAAAGAAATTTAATGGGTGGATAAAGAATGTAAAAGAAAGGACTTGAGATAAGACGTTACCTCTTAATCGGGTAACTCCTTTTGGTTTGTGCCAAAAGGCTTCCTTGGATTTCCTTCTACCCAAGGTAAGGCTTCTAGTAGGAAGGGATTATTTTTTGGAATTTTATTTGGAATATATTGGCTTAACCTAAGAGTTTTGATAGGTGTGAGGAAGTGGGATAGGTGGTGTCCTTTTATAGGGAAGGAAAATGACTCACTTGGAATTTTTGAAAATAAGTTAGGTTTACACATGTTCTTACCTAAAAAAGTCATAAAACCCCAAAATAAATCAATAATGGAAGTTTCATAGTTGAATAATGTCTATAAAATGGGTTTTTTACAAGTGTATAGGTAATTTGGTCCCCTGTGATTAAAGTTTAGTCCCTAATTAAGCATAATTTGATCTTAATCGTTATGATTATTTTTATTCACCTTTACCAATCTTTTTTCTAAAAAATTAAGTTGATATTATTAGACTATAAATATTATACTAATTAAAATAGTTTATTTTGGTTTTTCTAAATTAAATTCATAGAATCATAAAAATTAAAATTAATGTTAATCCCGTAGAAAAGATGAAATAATGGGTTTTTAAAGTAGAAAAATATTCAAAAGTTTGTTAAGTTTTTATATTCAGTTTCAATGTGAAATTGTTTATAATGACATAAATTGTATTAATATATGTATAATTTATCTAATGTGACGATAAAAAATTAAATTATAATTTAACATTAATAATTATTTAAATGAAAAGGCAGTTTTAACCTAAAAGCAATATTTTTCACTATTCATCAAAAAATAATGTTTTTTAGAAAAATACAAAAAAATCACCCTAAGATAATTTAGATATTATAAATTCAAAAATGAAGTTTATTTTATCAAATTAAATTTCTAAATGTGTCTAAAATTAATTTTATTATTAAAAGTGCTTTATTCGAGAAAACGATATTTTTAAACATAAAAGGACTTTACCAAAAATTATATCTTTCATTATAAATATGTTTTATTTATATAAAACCATTATAAAAAATATTTTAAAGTTATTTATTACTATTCATATAACTAAGTTTAACGTCTATGTTATAATTATCTCGTATAAATAATTATAATAATAAAACAATTTTTAGTAGAAAAATCGGTGTTGTGTGTAACATACACCAAGTTGGTGTTGCATGTAACATACTCCAAGTCAATGTTTTGTGTAATGTACACCAAGTATGTTCCATGTGAAAAGAATTTTTGAATTAGTGCACTTCAATACATAAATTAAAATTTAATTTATTCAAAAAAAGTCCATAAAAACTTGGGGTGTTACAGAGAACTTAATACTCTTTAAAACCATTATTAAATTGACACACACATTTTTATTCCAATTAATAAAATAAGGTTTTAATGTTTTAATTTTTAATTTAATGTAATTTTTAATTCTGTACTTTAATGGGATACTCTACGGTTTGTACTGACCATCTACATGTTGTGTATCTCTTTTTCCATGTATCTAGTGTAGATTCTTGGGTCTACGGCATGTGCCTCTACTAGACTACACAGCAAGTACAGGCCATATATACACTATTTTTTCCACTTATCATGTGTCTAGGATGCACGTCTAGGTCTTCAATGTGTTTTTCAGACATATGAATTGATTAACTACATGTTCTGTGCACCACATACACACCATGTATATCATAAATGCTCCATTTTTTCAGTATCATATGGTTTTAACCGTGTATAATGACCACATAGATTGTGCGATTTACACCTATAAACCATGTAGACTACAAGACATGTACATCGATACATACTATGTAATCTGATAATTGTGTTCTAGGTTCTCCGGTCAATATGTGGCATACACCATGTATAATTACTTATTGGGGTGTTGTGTATCCCCCAGTGAATCCAAATGCGGTACACTAGGATACACAATGTGTACTTCTGAGTACATTTTGTGTTACCCTCTCTTATTCGTAAAAAATTGGTAGTTTCCTTATGGGATCTTCTATCATTCATTATCTATTCTAAAACCTTTAAGAAAATAAAACACTGAATGAATCATGATTAATATATCAAATAATGTTAATTTAAATTGAAATAAAGAATGAATAAAGTGAAATGAAAATCTAACCACTATTACACAAAGATCAACAATCAAATAAATAATTATAAATTTAAATGTGACCCCTTTGATACAACTTGTTGATTTCGAGCATAGTGGAAGTGAATGTTAGTGGGTGATATATTAAAATTTCTTTTAATTGTCATTTATTAAAACCATAATCGAGGATCTTTCACATCAAATTTATAATTTATTTTTTTTAATATATAAATAAATGAATACATGGGTTTAGGATATTTCTTCGCTGATGAATTTTGATCATATGAAAAGTCCCTTTTGGATTCCCTTCATTGTGTTTTGAGTATCTAAGGATAGAATCCCTCTAGATGTGATCCACGTATGATCCTATAATCTCCAAGCAATGCCACTCAATCTCCAGGTACTGGCGTGATGCACCCCACATACCATACCTCATCACGGACACATGTCATCATGATTTTCATCAGAAAATATAATTGTGTGAGTTGTTACATGTATTAATGATAATATTAAAATCCAAGGATCATTATACACGCTCGTAGATAGAAATATATGATGACATAAAAATATACATAATTCCTACTGGAGGGTATGTTCTCATAATCTCTCATCTTGGAGATTACCAAGTGCAAAATTCATGAGAAGAAACCTCATCTGATTATGAGTACTCACACCTAATGATCTAAATACTATGTGTCCCATTATAGTACAATATACAACTGTATAATTATATTAAGAATATTTTCATAGCACTTCAAGGTTCTCATCATAGCGGAGAACAGCTATGACTTTATTAATGCGACAAATACTATAAGATATTATTACATTAAATCCATGTAGAACAATGAACAATATGTAATAATATGTTTAATTAATATTAAATACATCAAATATACCTGTAATCAAAGTACAAAGATTTGGTCTTAGGACACAACCTCCAACATATTATGCTCTCATGGTTTAGGTTCTTTAGTTCCATTATGATTCATTTCTTTTGAACTGCCAAGATTTGTAAAGACCCATATACATTTAGTCCAGGCCCATAAGTGTTATTGGAGATCGTGGTGCTCAGAGGAGTCTTAGAGTGAGTCTGGATGGTTTCATATATTAAAAGATGGAAGCTATGAGAATACACAATGTGTAAGGGGTTTTCACATCATGTATGTTCAATTCATGGATTGTTAAGGATGTTTCATGGGGTTCTTCATGATGTGTATTTATTCAAATTAAAAGGATCAAGATGATGTAATAGATAGAAAGTGAACCAAGTATGAAAAACCTCTAGGGTGTACAAGAGTATAACAGTGAAAAATGAAAAGTAAAGGGGAAAAATAAACTCCCAACTAGAAATATGTCTCAACCTAGAAATACTATAAAATTGTACTGTTAAGATTTCCCAGCTCCTGATCTCCAAGCTACGACCACTGTACACGGTCCAAATCACCTAGGTATCCCTAAGATCCTCTGAAGTCAGCATCAACCTTCCTATCATCTTCATAATATGTGATACATGCAGGAAAATCTCATGCAGGGGTGAGTATATACATACCCAGTAGAATGCCCCAAAAGATGAAGGGGGAAGTAATAGATACAATAGGAATAGAAATATAGTAGATAGTACATAGGGTGAAAGATACACTGAAAGAGAATAGCTCAGCCCAAACCAAGAGAGGGTAACCTCATCCAAACACAAGGGGATCAACACGGTGTGTAGATAAATTACACATCGAGTCTTTTCCACCTATATCAGGAGAGTAGACTCATCTAACTATGAGAATCTAAACATGGAAAACACATAGAATACTCCACACATCTTCGCAACCCATAGAAGAAGAGTATCCAAATCCAGGAGTATGGATACAAATGATTATATATATATATGTTCAGTCAAAAAAATCCCAAATGAGAGATAAATGAGATCTCTATCTCATAGCTCAGCCCAAGAAGAAAAGTATCCAACAGTTCCAAAAGTCTATCAACGTTGCCCAGTATCCCACACATCTTCCCAGAAGTAACCATCCAAAACAAGCCACACCACTTCACTGTGCCACACCGTTAAGGGGATAAAATCTATAGGTAGATAAGCCATGACCTTTTACAATAGTAGGGTTCCACTATGATAGTTCATGGAGGACCCATGCCCTGCCCAGTAGGAGGGTTCCACTCTAGTGGTAGAGGACCCATACCCAGGCCAGCTGGAGGGTTCCACTCAAAAATTCATAGAGGAACCATGCCCTATGGTGACATAAGGGTTCTACTCTAGTCATTGAGGACCCATGACTAGCATGACTAGAGGTTTCCACTTGGGAATTTTGTAGAGTACCCATACCCTGTGCTGATAGGAGGGTTCTACTCTAGTTATCGAGGCCCCATGCCCATCTCAATCAGAGGGTTCCACTTGGGAAGCCATCGAGGACCCATGCCCAGATCGAATGGAGAGTTCTACTCGGAAGTCTGTATAGGACCCATACCCTATGATGATGGGAGGGTTCCACTCTAAGAGTCGATAGAGGAACCATTCCTAGCTCTACTAGAGCATTCCACTCTAAAAGTCATCGAGGACCCATGCCTAGCACAACTTTAGGGTTTTACTCAGGATGCCACTGATGATCCTGTATGATCACTATCATCATCAAGTGTCACCTAACCAAGTGATGTTCCTGAAAAATTTTACATCGTATCTAAAAAGATACAACTGAGGTCACTGTCATGTTCTACATGGAAAAAAACTTAGGATAGGCCACTCATGGTCCAAAATAAAAGTTCAAATGAATGAGATATGGAACCTTGATGTTTTCTCAAAAGGATCCAAGTAGTACATGACATATGAGGGGATCCACATGGTGTGTTGTACCACTTATCTACCTTCTCGTGTCCCTGGCCATCACATGCCTCCCAACCCATGAAGAAGTACACACTGTGTAGGTGTAAAGTACGACATGTCCAAATAATCTAGGAATGATTCATGTCCTTCTAGCCGTGTCCATGTACTTCGGTACATGGTCGTATACTTTACCCCATGTCTATGTACTTCAGTACATGGCCATGTGCCTTGTCGTGTACTCCCACACAATGTGCCACTCATGTGTTCAACCATATGTCTCGTCCATCCTGGGATGAGGTACACGACGTGTTGGAGGGCCACACGTCATGACATATTTATAAACTTCTAAAAACCTAGACATCATAGCCAAGGGGAAACACATCATGTGTTTATCCGTGTACACAGCTTGTAGTTGGGATTTTCATAGATTCTCATATCCATGATCTAAACCTAAAATTAGGCCTCTCCACTACAAATTTGGCCCTATATTCACGTGAGAATAGTTTCTCTAGCATCATCCAGTAGATTATGGTCCTCTGGTGGTCAGAAACTTGAATTCCTAAAGCCCCACACACTTCACCTCACACCGTGCACACTCTGGATCCTTCCATATTCGATGATTCAAACATAGGTTGTTGAAATTATCACCCAAAACCTACAATGATCCCATATTTATGCTTGATTCTTCGATCTAGACTTATCTCATGAAACCATTACGATTCCGGGGGTCCGATCAGGCTCAGTGCCTCATGACAATGTCAGATTGGTACCACAGGATCCAACCAGTGATGAATGCAAAGAAATAAAAGGGAAAAAGCACAAGAATAAAGTATTAAGGATCATTGGCCAAGTTTTATTGTCCAACAATCAAGAATTTGGATTTTTGGATTAGAAACAATTTAAATAATGTAATTTAATTGATACACGAGAACATGATTAAGCCACAATTATCACAGATCCATGAAAGGGATTGATCTATTCAATCGATTTTATAAAAAATGGAATAATCCAAAGTTATATGAGTACTACCTAGAGATTGGACCATTTTTAATTGAATAATACACCTTCTAATGACTAAAGGAATTCATTGCATTTAGTTCATCTTGATCTGCTATAATCTGGCATTTCTTTATCATTCAATGTGATTCTCGAAGAGAAAGAGGAAGGAGAATCTCTCAGAAGATCCCAAGATTATGAGGCAAACCCTAGGAATATCTCCATGGTGGTATTCTAATATAATTTTTTTAGGTAAAAATGAATGAATGAATTAATTAATTAATTAATTAATCCATTTAATGTATCTCCAATGAGTGAGGTTTCTGAATTCCCCACACCAAACCATTTTAGTTTGCACCTAGGGTAAAAAATGTGTTCCAGACTAAACTATGGTCTTAGATTTCTAATCTGAGATTCTATTTAAGATTTATCGTCTTTTATTTAATAAATTGTGTGCACACAATATAAAATATATTTAATATTTTTATAAAATTAATTTTGGGCACACTGGAACTCATAATTTCATGTCATCTCAGTACCTATATAAGGAAATATATATATAAATATTTCAAAGTCTTACAAAGAAAATATTGAATCTCAACATCATTCCACCCTTCAATCATTTTTTCCCTGAAAAGAAAAAATAAACAAACAACTTGGGATACTGAGCCCGCATCTGGCTCTCCCGCACTCAGGAACTCTCCTACACATTCTCGTGTTTCCACTACACACTAACTAAAGGGATGGTCCATCCATGTAGGGTCCTCTCCTATCGATCATTGATTTCCACCGAGTGCTCCGCAAAGGTGGATCCATCCTCAATGTCCATATCTCTCGAGACGATGACATGTGTGGGGTCATGCACATATCTCCTTATATGTGACACATAGAAGATGTCGTTCACCCACTCCAACTGTGGGGGTAGGGTGAGGTGGTAAGAAACCTTTTCAACCCTCTGCCCGATCTCAAATCTCCCAATGAACCTTGAGGATAGATTGCCTCCCCGGTCTAACCTTTGTAATCTTCATCGTGGGGAGACTCTCAATAAAATGCGGTCTCCCTGGTCAAAATCTAAGGGACTATGATGACAATCTTTGTAAGATTTCTATCTACTTTGTTTTGTCCTCATCTACTCATGGATGGCTTGGACCTTCTCTTTCATCACATGCAACATCTATGGGCCCACAAGAGATGTCTCACTGATCTATGTCCATCACAAGGGTGACATGTAGGGTCTCCCGTATAGGGCCTCAAAATTTTCCATGACAATGGTAGAGTGGTAGATGTTGTTTTACACAAACTCTACTAAGGTCGAGTGATCCTCCCCACTCTGGATGAAGTCTAACATGAAAACCCTCAACATATCCTCCAATACCTAGATAGTGAACTCAGTCTACCCATCGATCTGGGGGTGAAAGGATATACTATCCTCATTTGGGTTATGAATGCCTCATGTAGGCCTCTCCACAATCATGATGTAAACCACGTGTCATGATTGGAGATAATCATCGAGGGAACCCCATGAAGGAGTATGATCATCTGTACATAAAACTTCCCCAAAATCTCCACTGAACTCTGTTCCCTAATAGAAAGGAAGTGTGCCAAGTTTTTTGAGTTGTTCAACTATCACCTAGATGGCATCATGGACCTTAATTGTGTGCAGAATACCTGTCACAAAGTCCATGGATATTCTATCCCACTTTCACTCTAGGATCTCAAGGGGCTGCAACAAACCTGCCAGAACATAGTGCTCATCCTTTGCTTGTTGATAAGTGAGGCACTGAGAGATGAAATTAATTGTGCTTCATCTCATTCTGGACCACCAAAAATTCCACTGAATGTCTATGTACATCTTCCCCACACTGTGATGTACAACTAGGGGAGAAGTGTGGAACTCTCACATCACCTCCTCTCTCATCATGACTGGGACCAACGTCCATCCCTAGAAAAGGATAATGTTATTACCTCCTTCAGAATATCCATATGGTGGGTTCCCCATGGATATATGGTTACGTAATACCTCACAATTGATGTCTCCAAGCTGGGAATCTCTCACATGCTCGAGAAGTGGATGTGTCAACACCATTGAGAGAAGAAAAGTTACACGCTCCTACTCCACGACGGATAGCTACAGGGAGACCAACTGCTTTGAAGCCTCATATACCAATTGAGCATGAGACTTCCTACTACAGGAATTTTCTACTATTTTTCCATTCCTTGGATTATAGAATATCTCAAAGTCATAGTCCTGTAGGAACTCTAACCAGCATGACTATCTCGGGTTCAAGTCTCTTTGTGTGAAGATGTACTTGAGACTCTGATGCTCTGAGTAAACCACAAAGTGCTCTCCCATAAGGTAGTGCCTCCACATCCTCATGGTGAAGACTACCGCTGCCAACTCTAGGTCATGATTCACATAGATCTTCTCATGGGGTCTCAACTACCTTGATCCATATGCGATAATTTCCTATTGCTGCATCAACACACAGCCGAGCCCAGCTCCTGATGCATCAAAATACACTACATACTTCATGCCCTCCTCTGGTAGTCTCAATATAGGAGCACTCGTCAGCCTCAACCTCAACCCCTCAAAAGACCTATGGAACTACTCGGACTAGGTAAATGGTTGCCCTTTCCATGTTAGGGCGGTCAAAGGGGCTGAAACTCTGGAGAAGTCTGTCAAAAACCTCATGTAGTGCCCCGCTAAACAAAGAAACCTCTGCACCTATGACATGTTCTTGGGTGGATCCCAAGCAAGCACTGCATCGATCTTTGCTAGGTCCACAGCTAAACCATGCTTAGAAATGACATGCCCCAAAAAGTGAACCTCATGAATACAGAACTAGCACTCAGAGAGTTTTCCATAAAGATAATGCTCTTGAAGAAAATATAGAACCATGCTCAGGTGCTCTGCATGTTCCTCCTCCGATGTAGAGTAAATGTGTATGTCGTCGATGAAGACAACCATAAAATAGTCCAAGATTGGTTGGAAAACCTATTTCATCAAATCCATAAACACGATGGGAGAATTTTTCACACTAAAGGGAATCACTAGGAACTCATAGTGCCTAAAAAGACATCAGAATGCCAGTTTTGGGATATCAGCCTCACAAACCCTCAACGGGTGGTAACCGAACTAGAGATCGATCTTTGAGAAACATCTCGTGCCTTGCAATTGGTCAAAGAGGTTGTCAATCCTCAATAATGGGTATTTGTTCTTTATCATGGATTGGTTCAGGTGGTGATAATCCATGCAAATCCATAAGCTCTCGTCCTCATTTTTCACAAACAACACTGGAGTTGCCCGGGGGGGACATATTGGGCCTGATCACTATGGGAAAATTGGGCATTTGCGACAGGTCAGTGTCCGGTCGCAAATAGTCCATCGGAGGGGCTTTTTTGTGACAAGAGCACCAGCCAGTCGTAAATAATAAGGTTTTTGCGACGGGGAGATAGTTCCCGTTGCAAATACCCGGTAGCGTTTTTAGTATTTGCGACGGGATCTATATCCCATAGAAAATACTATGTCGGCATGTTGTCTTTTGCGACGGGGCCTGTCACAAAAGACTTTTTAACCACCACCCCTAATTAATAGGGGTGGTGGACATTTGCGATGGGACCCGTCACAAATAGAACTATTTGCGACGGGAATCTCGTCGCAACTAATCCAACCTATATATACCCCCCATGTGTTTTTTTCTCATTTCACTCAATTCTCTACTTCTCTCTCTCTCTAGTGGAAAATTTTCTCTAAAAAATTTTCATAGTTTAAAATTTTAATTTGGAGCATTATTCACAGCTTATATCCTTCGAAAGCATCAGTTTAAATGTATTTATCTATTTTTTATATTTTTTACTTAATTCATTTTATTTTATTTAGTTGTAATAATTATTAATTAGTTGTAGTTAAATTAAATTAGAATTAGATAGTTTTATTTATCATTGTTTATGTTTATTTTTACAAATAATTAGGCGCGATTAGTATGAATTAGTATTAATTAACAGATATTATATTAATTATTATGAATTGGTAATAATTAGTATTAAATTGTAATAATTAGTATTAAATTGTAATAATTAGTATTAAATTGTTCTAATCAGTAATAAATTGTAATAAATTGTAATAATTAGTAATAATTAGTAGTAAATTGTGATAATTAGTAATAAATTGTAATAATTAGTAATAAATTGTAATAATTAGTAATAAATTGTAATAATTAGAAATAAATTATAATAATTAATAATAAATTAGAATAATTATTAATATATTTGAATAATTAGTAATAAATCGCAATAATTAGTAATAAATTGCAATAATTAGTAATAAATTGCAACAATTAGTAATAAATTGCAATAATTAGTGATAAATTCTAATAATTAGTTATAAATTGTAATAATTAGTAATAAATTCTAATAATTAGTAATAAATTGCAACAATTACTAATAAATTGCAATAATTAGTAATAATTAGTAATAAACTTTAATAATTAGTAATAAATTCTGATAATTAGTAATAAATTGTAATAATTAGCAATAAATTGTAATTATTATTTGTTATAAATTGTAATAATTAGTAATAAATTGTAATAATTAGTATTAAATTGCAAAAATTAGTAATAAATTGCAACAATTAGTAATAATTAGTAATAAATTCTAATAATTAGTAATAAATTATAAAATTAGTAATAATTAGTAACAAAATCTAATAATTAGTAATAAATTCTAATAATTAGTATTAAATTCTAATAAATAGTAATAAATTCTAATAATTAATAAAAAAATTCTAATAATTAGTAATAAATTCTAATAATTAGTAATAAATTGTAATAATTAGTATTAAATTGCAAAAATTAGTAATAAATTGCAACAATTAGTAATAATTAGTAATAAATTCTAATAAATAGTAATAAATTATAAAATTAGTAATAATTAGTAATAAAATCTAATAATTAGTAATAAATTCTAATAATTAGTATTAAATTCTAATAAATAGTAATAAATTCTAATAATTAATAAAAAATTCTAATAATTAGTAATAAATTATAATAATTACTAATAAATTGCATTAATTAATAACAATTAGTAATAAATTCTAATAATTAGTAATAAATTCTAATAATTAGTAATAAATTGTAATAATTAGTAAAAAATTATAATAATTAGTAAAAATTTCTAATAATTAGTAATAAATTCTAATAATTAGTAATAAATTGTAATAATTAGTAATAATTAGTAATAAATTCTAATAATTAATAATAAATTGTAATAATTAGTAATAAATTGAAATAATTAGTAACAAATTGTAATAATTAGTAATAAATTGTAATGATTAGTAATAAATCGCAACAATTAGTAATAATTTGTAATAAATTCTAATAATTAGTAATAAATTATAATAATTAGTAACAAATTATAACAATTAGTAATAAATTATAATAATTAGTAATAAATTCTAATAATTAGTAATAAATTCTAATAATTAGTAATAAATTCTAATAATTAGCAATAAATTCTAATAATTAGTAATAAATTGCAATAATTAGTAATAAATTGCAACAATTAGTAATAAATTGTAATAATTAGCCAAAATTAGTAATAAATTCTTATAATTAGTAATAAATTGTAATATTTAGTAAAAAATTGTAATAATTAGTAGTAAATTATAATAATTAGTAAAAAATTGTAATAATTTGTAATAATTAGTAACAAATTGTAATAATTAGTAATAAATTTTAATAATTAGTAATAAATTTTAATAATTAGTAATAAATTATAATAATTAGTAATTAATTGCAACAATTAGTAATAATTAGTAATAAATTCTAATAATTAGTAATAAATTATAATAATTGGTAATAAATTGCAACAATTAGTAATAATTAGTAATAAATTCTAATAATTAGTAATAAATTCTAATAATTAGTAATAAATTGAAATTATTAGTAATAAATTATAATAATTAGTAATTAATTACAATAATTAGTAATAAATTTCAATAATTAGTAATAATTAGTAATAAATTCTAATAAATCTAATAATTAGTAATAAAGTATAATAATTAGTAATAAATTTTATTAATTAATAATAAATTGTTATAATTTTGAATAATTAGTAATAAATTCTAATAATTAGTAATAAATTACAATAATTAGTAATAAATTGCAATAATTAGTAATAAATTCTAAGAATTACTAATAATTAGTAACAAATTCTAATAATTAGTAATTAATTTATAATAATTATTAATTGATTTCTAATAATTACCAATAATTACTAATAATTACTAAAAATTAGCAATAATTACTAATAATTAGCAATAATTGCTAATAATTAGCAAAAATTATCAATAATTAGCAAGAAATTGTAATAAATTGTAACAAATTGTAATAAATTGGCACAATTTCTAATGGATTGGCAGCTCCCTTTTGCCAGACACCTTATCACCTTGCAATTTTCTCCCACTAAAATCATTATGAAAAATCTATCCTCATGTACGGATATCCATTTTTATATGCACGAGAATGGATAGCAGTGCGGTGAGGCCTTCCTACTCTCCATTCTCCTACATACAAAAATGGATATGTGTACATCGAAGCAGATTTGTTATACTGATTTTAGTCAGAGAAAGTTGCAAGGAGATTATTTTTAGGCAAAAGAGGCTCTTTTGCCCGATGACTCATCTCCTTGAAACTTTCTTCTATTGAAATCACTATGAAAAATATCCTCTGATGTATGGATATCCATTTTCGTATGCATGAGAATATAGAGAAGCATGGAGAGGCCTCCCTGCTCTCCATCCTCATGTATATAGAAATGGATATCCATAAGTCAGATCTAATTTTTCATAATGATTTCAGTCGGAGACAATGGAGATGAGTCATTGGGAAAAATATTTGTTGTCAATCCGTTGGAAATTGTGTCGTCGGTAATTAGTGATTATTAGTATAGATTAGCTTTAATTAATAATGATTAGTGGTAATTAGTATAAATTATTATAAGTTAGTGTAGATTAGTATAAAATTTTAAAAAATACTATAAATAATTATGAAATAATAGAAATTATTATAATTTGATAGAAAAGATAATTTAATTGTCTTCTATTTTTTGGATAGTGTTATTCTTATATCAAATTATATAAAAAAACTAATTATTTTATATTTTTTAGAGAAATATGGAATAAGGAAGTCAACAAAAATCATTATTAGATGATTTTTCTTGGATAAATCAGCACATGAATCCAAACGGTTCTGGTTTAAATCCTATATATATTATAGGTATTGGAGCTTTCTTATCATTTGCATCATCAAAACCAGAATTTGTTTTAGAAAGGAAAATTAATTGTCCTTGTAAAAAATATGATTTGAGGACATTTGACACATTTGACAACATTGGGGGTCATTTATTGTGTTTTTTCAACCAAATTATGGTGTTTGGTATCAACTTGGTGAACATGGTTCCAGAGAAGATACTAATAATTTGGTTTTGGATCCATCATGGTTTCAAAACTTAGTACATGATGTAGCAGGTCCATCTTTTCAACAAGATGAAACTTAGGATGATATTAATTTAACTCTTGAGTTAGAACCATATCATTTTTATGAGTTGTTGATGTCCAATGAGGATGCCTTATATCCTGGTTGCAAGATAAGAAAATTTGAAGCAGTTGCTAAATTTATGGCTATTAAATCAGATAATGGAATATAAAATAGCGGTTTTGATCTTATATTATCTTTACTAAAAACATTGTTACCTAAAGGAAATATGCTACCTATAAATTTCTATGAGATCAAGAGTCTGGTTCATAATCTATGACTTGGTTATCAGAAGATTCATGCATGTTTAAATGATTACATCTTATATTATGGTGAAAATGAGTCAATAGATAGTTGTCCCACATGTGGACAATCGAGGTATAAATAGGCTTAATAAGGGAAGTCTGGATTGATTCCTATAAAATAATTGAGATATTTCCCACTTACACCTAGATTGCAGTGTTTATTTATGTCTCAGAACACATCAACATTGATGTCATGGCACAAAACTAATATTCCAACTGGTAAAACCTTACATCATCCCTTTGATGGTGATTCATGGAAACATTTTGACCAAGTGAATCCATATTTTTCTTTAAAACATTGAAACGTGTGATTGGGTCTTTCTACTGATGGTTTTTGTCTATTTGGTTCTTATGGTAGTGTGTATTCATTTTGGATTGTCTTTATAACTCCATACAATTTACCTCTTTGAATGTTGATGAAGGAATCATATATCTTTTTGAAATTATTATTTCCAAAACATCCGAAAAATATTATTGATGTTTATTTGAAACCATTTATTTATGAGTTAAATTCATTGTGGAGTAATGGTGTTAGTACATTTGATGTTATTGAGAAAAAAAATCTTGCTGAAAGTTTTATTGACATGGAAAATTAGTGACTTCCCAACATATGGAATGTTATCTGGCTAGAGTACACATGATCTAAAATCATGTCCATATTGTATGAGAGGCATCAAATCATTTATGATCGTCAATGTAAAAACCCTTTTTTTCGAATGTCATCGTAGATTCCTTCCAACTGATCATCCTTTTAAAAGGAACAAATATCATTTTAGAAAAAGGAACAATTAAAAGAGATGGACCTACAATAATGATCTTAGGTATAGAGTTAAAATCAATTGTCCCTTCATTGCCTCCCATCACATTTGGACCAATAATAAACCAACATAACATTGATGGCTTTGGGAAAGAATATAATTAGATAAAATGGAGCATTTTTTGGGATCTTCCCTATTGGTCTGATTTGTTGGTCCATCACATGTTGGATGTCATGAATATTGAGAAGAACTGTTTTGATAATTTATTTTATATATTTTTTGATACATTGGGTAAGACCAAAGATAATGTAAAGGCATAATTAGATATTTCCCAAATTTTCAGGTGACCAGAACTTGAACTATTTGAAAATATCAGATCACAGAATTTAATGAATCCAAAATAATCTTATATACTATCCAAATAGAATCGATTATTATTTTGTCAGTGGATTGTAGATTTGAGACTTCCATATGGTTATGCTTCTAATTTGGGTAGATGTGTCATAAATGGTCATATTACCAGATTAAAAAGTCATGACTGTCATGTTATAATGGAAAGACTTATGCCGATTGGATTAATAGGTTTGTTGATTTCTATTATTTTGGATGCACTAACAGAGCTATCATATTTTTTTCGAGACATTTGTGTGGTGAAAAGTGACTACGATGCATTAAGAAGACTGTAAGAAGATGTTGTTTTAATTTTATGTAAACTTGAAAAAATCTTCCCGCTGGATTTTTTTGACTTAATGGAACATTTGATATTACATTTTCCACATGAAACAAAATTTGGAGGTTTGTTACAGTTCTGATAGATGTAACCATTTGAGAGATACATGAAAAAATTGAAGAAAAAAGTACGTAACTAAGCGTCGGTTGAAGGTCCAATTGTAGAAGCTTATTTGCAATAGAAATTTTCTTTTTTCTACTCTCAATACTTTCAATCTAAATATCCCTCAAAAAAACTATATAGATCATAAAGAGGGAAATGGTGATGATGAAATGGGAAATCAATTATCAGTTTTCAATCAGACTGAACTTGTCTTCGGTGGTGTTCATGAATAATGGATTTCAGATGAACATCACAGAGATCATACATGTGTTCTGCTCAACTATAAAGAAATGAAATAATTTGTACAGTGAGTTCTCCTATCACTTATTCTATAATTTTTGTTATAGTAAATTAATATTATTTTATTTTTAGGTTATATGATAATCATATCAAGAAACAACTTCCAAAAATTACAGCATCTTCTCTTGAAAAACATCAGCAAAAAAACTTTTCTTATTGGTTTCAAAAACTAGTAACATAAATTATTTTTATTTTAACATATAAAATAAATTTATTATATATTATATTGAAAATCGTTTTAAAATTTTTCAGGTATCTCAACATGCAAATAAAATTGATAATCAATTGTCTGTATTGAGTAACCCACCATCAAAAATGGTTAAATCTTCTAATGCATATGTGGTGAATGGTTTTCAATTTCATACACATGCATATGGGAAATCAAAAAAATAATTAATAGTGGTGTCTTCTTGAGAGGATCTCATCATAGAGAAACTAAAGTTGAATTTTACACCATGCTGAAAGAAATTATTGAACTATGATATTTGGGACATCCTTATATAATGATGTTTAAATGTCAGTGGATGGATACTGAGAGAGGTTGAAATGTTCATTCGGACCATGGAATCATTAATATTAAATATAAAAGTATTATTATAGTAAATGACCCATTTTTATTGGTTCATCAAGTATATCAAATTTATTATTCAAAATATTGTGCTAATTCAAGAGATTTGAGTGATTGGTGGAGCATAATAAAAATTAAATCTTGAGAAAATATTTTTACTCAAAGTGAATGTGGTATTGTGAAGTGTAAGGAATTGAAATTTTTCAAGAGACTACTCCAAATCCATCTTTTTCATAAAGATACACGAATATTTATGATGACACCCCATAGTTAAGGGTCTATGGTGATGATGATGTTAATAATGTTAAAAATTAATTTTAAATGATAAGAGATGATGAAACTGAAACTCATATGGATATTGATGATGCTAAGGAGTAATATGAAGATATTGAAATCGTTGGATATGAATATGTGGATGAAGATTAACATTGACACGGTTAAATTAAAATTATAATCATATTAATATATATCTATATATAATAGTTTTTTTCAACTATTTGCTAACAACAGTAATTTCATGTTTTAGATGGATGAGGATCTGTATCATCTGTTGCAGGAAGATGATCTATCTTTAGACAAGAAAGATTTTGGGTCATCTGACCCTCATACTACTAGCGGTTCAAGGGGGACTCGAAGGGGGTGTGGTCTTACGCAATTGATTATTCTTGACCCTATCCCCGAGTGACGTCCACATCATGGCTTCTATCCATGCATGCAGAGGTATGTTTACCTATATATTTTAGTTAATTTTTAATAATTTATTTATATATTAATTGTTTGGTTTTTTTCATAGCTTTATACATATAGCTATTGGAAATGAGAGTTCTATATTGTGCAATTATTTTTCTAAAACATGAGTCTCATGGGATCATATTCCCATTGATGTGCAGTACCACATGTTCAATCATTGGATATTATGTAAATAAATAATATTTATTTTGAAATTAATTTAATTAATAACTTGATATTATAAATTATTTGTAGGGTTTATGGTATCCCATCAATGAGAGTATGTGTGACGCTATCTGGAAGGAATGGAAGGGGACTCTGAATTAGCATTGTAGTCATTTTTTGCACAATTTGAGAAGGAAAGAAATGGAGAAAAACATTTTTTTTGGGAAACCATAATGACATCAAAGACATAAAACACACCTCCATGGCCAAGATCATCAAGACCAAATAAAATCCACTTCAAAAGAAAGGGAAAGCCACACCCTAGAAACAAAAACAATATGATCAGCGTCCACCTTCCCATCGCTACTCGGCTAGATGTCCCATGCAAGAATTCATGGGCCTGGTACCGATGGAAAATTCCATACCCTCTCAAAACTTCCAATTCTGAATAGTTATGATAAGGAGAATGCTCCCTTCTCTGAATATATTCTGGAACGTCCCCTTGAAAATAAACTGGATGTAATGTCTCAAAGACCAAAGCCATAGTGAAATAATAAAACACACAAAATTCAAACCACAAAATCCTCAAAAATTCACAGAAACATAAACCAAATCAACCTTCACCAATTCAAAAGAAATCAAAAGTTGCATCCTCTTCCAACACCTTGAACCGCAGACCGCGGGACATCATCAAGAAAATCATACCTCAAAAACATAAGATTGAACCAACAACAGAATCACCCCAAACTGTAATCCTCTTAAACCAAACAGATATTTCTCCAGAATTATGCACTTCACTAAAAAAAAGAGGGGGAAGCTATCGTCTCTACCACCACCGTAGCACCACCACCGAACCGAAGAACGCCAGATAAAATCATAGAAATCCATCCCAAAATCCATCCAAAATAGGAAACATATGAAAAACGAAGAACAAATAAAACCTTCACTAGAACACCAGAAGAGAACCCAACCTAAATCTAGATCAAGATCCCATCGTCGCCATCCAGAATGACCATAGAGTCCATGCCCAATCACCAAACTCAAGCATCCGAGGATGAATTATCTCCCTCATACCGTAGAAGATGAAACACAGCCTCTGGTCTAACACCGCACTATCATGGAACCCTATCCGGTGAAGGGGAGTTGAGAAAAATAGATGAGCAACAGTGCGCAATGCCGAGATGGCCAATCCACAAAGACACCACCATGACAGAGGAGTTGCTTCCATGAACAGCCGATCATGGGAAGGAGAGCAAATCCAATCCAGGATGAAGGAAGCAGGTGGCAGTAGGAGGGAACCCTAGCGATGCATCGCCCCTTACGGGCTCATTCCAGTAATAGAGAAAACATGAGTGATAGAGTTTGATGAGTCTTATCACACCCACTGACTGGATTACATTTCATCTCAGGTTTGGAATGGATATCTTCATACTAGTTGGGTGGTCATTTTCAGAGTAGATCATCGATAGGTCGACAAAATCAGGGGAGAAAGGAGGTGACACATCAAGTCGATAGTCATACATTCTGTACGTATAGGGAGCATATGGTAATTAATTTTAAAAAAAATATTTTATATAACTTTAAATGTAAATGGTTTATTTTATATTCATATAGGTATTTGAACAACCCAATATTATGGAGTTCAATTTTTATAAGAAGATGTACAGTGATCTGATCACTAGAGATATTAGAGGTGATTTACAATGTCATATTGTGATCAGTATATTTTCTTTTTGAGTTTAAAATTTAACTGAAAATAATATTTTAACTATTTTAATTTTAAATTGCAATTAAAGGAGTCATATGAGGTTGTGATGTCTCTAACATAGACTGAGAGTCAGTCTGAGACTGATACTCAGAGCAGTGCCCACTGATTTTATGAGACAACATGGATGCAGACAACCTAGTATGCCTTCGAAAAGGTCTAGTTATTGGTATCAACTCTTGATTGGCGCCTGTGGATTATTATGACACCATTGTGATGTCGACATCTAGATCAAGAGGAGCTCGTGGAGAGTCATCATCATTTTCTGCATAATACCAGGAGTAGTTGTGAGCTCAGAGTGAGATTATAGAGAGTATGCATAGGGTGAAGGAGCAGATGTATCAATGAGAGCAGCAATAGGAGGAAGAGATGTGTCAATGGAGGTAGCAGTAGAAGTGAGAGTAGTTGGAGTACATGCGACGTATGACTCATGGTTTAGGGATGAAGTTCCCTCCACCATCTCCTCCAGCTCCTCCAAACGACCCTCCCCCTTAGTGATCTATTTATTTTTTATGACAAAACATTTGAATGTAAATTTTGTTTATAATATTAATTATCCACATTTCTATATAGCGTGTTTTTATAGTGTTTCAAATATTAAAATTTTTATTATTTATTTAATTTTTTATTATTTTATTTCTTTATTTATTATTTTTTTTTATTTTTTTTATTTTTGTTATTTTATTAATTATTATTTTTTATTATTTTATTATTATTATTTTTTTATAGTTTTCTTGAATATTTAGGTTTTCATTATTTTAAATTTTTTTATTATATTAGTAATATTAATATTATTATTTCATTAATACTGATAATAATAATATTATTATATTATCAATATTATTTTTATTACTATTATATGAAAATTATTTTATTATTTAATATTTTATTTTATTTTACTGATATTAATAATAATAATATTATTATTATTATTATTATTATTTTATTCAATTTTTATTTACACTTTGCAATGGGTCCCATCGCAAAAAATGTTTTCAAAGGATTTTTTTGCGATAGGTCCACCACCCCGTATTAAATAGTATTTGCGATGGGCCAACACAATAAGGTATTTAGAAAACCACGAGGAAGCTATTTGTGATGGATCTGCATCTTATCGCAAATAGTTTCTTTTTACGACAGGTCATCGCAAAAAACTATATTTTTTACGCCCTTTTTTGCAACAGGACATTTGTGATGGGGACCTATCACAAAAGGGTATTGGTGAAGAGATCTCGTCTCAAATGCCCCATCCCAAATATACCGATTTCCAATAGTTGATGAAACCATTCTCTTAAAGGTCCTCTAACTGCAACTACAACTCTCGAAGCTCAGTAGGGGCCATCCAATATGCATTAGAATATATTGGAGTGGTCTCGGGATGCAAGTCAATGAAAAAAATACATATCCTACCTCAAAGGTAGTTTTGAAACATCCTTAGGGAATACATTTATATAATTCTCCATGACTAAAGGAATACAGATGCCTGAGGTTCCTGCCGCACCAATGTCTATACTCGCCAATTGATGGGTGATGGGTTGCAACCTCCTCACAAAACCTGCTTGCCCTGCCATGAGATCTCTCTCACCGGAAAAGGAGAATCTTTTCCCATCAATTCATATGCATATGAATTATCTATGGTGACAGTAAATCTAGGCTTGTGTAATGGCTCAGACCTATTCGGTCCATTACTTTGTAAAATTTGATGTGTTCAAACACGACGCGTGTTATAATAATAATATTTGATAATAATAATAGATAATGGTGGCATGAAAATTTTTAGTGTTAATTAGATTAAATGTTTTTAATTTAATCATTGTGAAATAAAAGAAATAAAATTGAATGTATTTAATTCAATAAGGGGAGGTGCATGGTTTCCTTTTGATTTATTTAAATTTTAATAAATAATAAATTATCTGTGTAATGGACATGTAATGGGAGGCTGCTCGGCGTTGACGTAATGGTGGTTGGACATGGTCAACGTGGCGAATGTCAATAATAATAATTATTATTAATAATAATTGGTGACGAGTTAAGAAATTTTAATTGAGGATTTGTTATTATTATTATACTAAATAATTATAATAATAATGTTGGCTTAAATTCTGAAAGATCCGTTAATAAAGATTTAATGAGATTTAAATTTTGAATTCAATGCAATGACATTTGAGATGTGAGGATGGATGAGAGATGTTATTATTTATGATAATTGTGTTAAAAAAATAATGATAAAGGTTTAACATGGAGGTTGGGGCGCAACCCTTATGGGTGAATCCAACTTGTTTTTTCAAATATTAAAATAATTATTATAATATTCATTTAATAGATTATAATAAAATGATAATGAAGAATGGAAGGGGGTTCCTAACCCGTTCATGAATATCATGTGATTGGAGAGAGGGAGTAATTATAAGATAATAATGGGCGTCAATAATAATAATTATTATTAATGATAATGATGGCAACCCATTGATGAAATTGAAATACGATTTATTACTATTAAATAATAATGGTAATGGTGGATTTTTAGTGTGTGATTAATTAAATGGAATGGTTTTAATTTAATATGAGAATAACCATGGTCAACTAATTTAATAGGATTAAATTAGAACATTAATGAAGAATGTTGTTAATTTTATTAATAATAAAGTGAGAAAAGAGATGGGGCGTGATGGACATGGATAAAAGGCAAGGGGGGGTGCCACTTTTGTGGAGTGGGTGAAAGATTGGAAAGAGATTGGAGAGAGAGTGTGAGAATTAAATGGGGAAGTAATAAAATAAAAGAAAATAAAATCAATTAAGGTGAAAGGGAGTGAGTCTCACCAAATTGGAGAGAGGGTGGTGCATGGCTTTGGGTATTTTAAATAAATCAATTAAAAATAATAATACAATAATCATGTTATTGTTTTTGTTGATAAAACACCTTTTCAACCGTAACTTATTCGTGTGACCTCGGTTTCACGAACCGTCTGTGGCAGTGCGACCCATATTTTGAGGTGGACATTTCAAGTCCAATATTGGATGTCTTTTTTGGGTTTTCGGATCGGGTACCCGAAATGCTAGTTAATTAATAGATTTAATATTATTATTAAATCTTCGATCTGCCATAAATCTCACCTACGATGTCCGATTGACTTCTCGTCAGTGGCGATGTGATCCTGTCATTAATATGATAAATTCAATTTTAATGTTGGATATTAAATTACAGTTCGTGGCTCGAGTCCACGAAACACCCAATAATAATAATATTGTTATTATTACGGGATCTTGTATCTAACATATCTCCTTCATACGGTGTTGGAATGGCGAACCGTCTATGACATTGCAACCCTGAATTTATGATGTTCATTTTAAGACCAATGATGAATACCTTTTTATGACTCATGTCTCGGGTCAATAAAACACCTATTATTAATTGAAGGTATTATTATCATTAAATTCATAGAAATCATGTGATGTGTCGTGTGTTGACCAGTCAAACAATGTAACAGTTGTACGGTCACATCATGTATTCATTAATACATGCTACATACCGTTTTACCTTTTTGTTGCCTATATAAGAGAGGGTCATGTATTATTTACGGACCTCTCTTCTTCTCTGCACAGCGACGCTCCCAGATGACCCAGAAGCGTTCCTCCTATCTTCTTCATCCAGACTCCGATCATCGATCTGTCGGTGGCTGTGGGATCGTGTCAACAAGGCGAACATCGTGCACCTCGTTCCTTTACCTCTTCTTCGACTTCCTCTTCGCAGTTTCCTACTGAGGATATTGCTGATATTTGATGGGAACGACGCTCTTAGACAAACATCATCTTAATGGTACATTCTAACCCGTTCTTATTCCATCCTCGATACCCTCTTTCTGTTCCTCCTTGCCATGCTATGAAAAGTGACATCTTAAACCTTAATGGAGTATCTCTTGGTTGTTAGTGCAGTTGTGCCACAACGTCCACGAGAGGACATAGTCTTCGGGAGGAGTGATCGAAATCATCGTGGTGGTTGTTCTCATAGAAGGACATCAAAACCTGTTCAGGTAGGGATCTTACCTTCGTCTCTCTCTCTTTTTTGCACCATGTGGGGTGGGTATCCTCTTGTTTTCATGAGATACGGTTGAACCAGTAAATAAAGATAATAACTAGTTAAAGAACGGGTTTGGGGAAGTTTTGTTGATATTGTTGTTTTATTTCCATCGATGCTTATCCTTTGATTATGTTGTGAATTTAATAGGCTTATGTCTACTGAAAATCACAGTCGTTGGGGGCCTCTGGTTGCACAATTAAATGTTGCCATGTTTTTCTAGATTGTTTTGTGGATGGAATTTCATGGAATGTGGAAATTGGTTAATCATGTAAAGTTGGCTGATTAAATGAATACTTGGAACCCTTGTATGATCACCCCAGTTAAACTAAATGAAATAATGAATTTGTGGGTGTTGTTTGGGGTTTAATTATATGAAGGGGTGTTTCGTGGGTTGTTGTGAAATAGGTGAGCAATGGGGCTGTGGTTGGATGGGTTGTGGGTTGGCATGTATGATATGGTTGTGATTGGTAGTGGAACTGTGGTAAAAGGTATCAAAGGGATGATGATGTGGTACGAGTATTGTTTCTAATGTGTTGTGGTTATGGTGGTTGGCAGTAGGGCTGAAGGGATGGGTTGTGCATATGAATAAAAGTGTAAGAGTTAACTAATGAATTTTTGGGAATGGTAGTTTATTAAATACAGAAAATCAATGGAATTAATTGGCTGATAAAAGAAAATGTTATTATGTTGCTTGTGTTTTATCTAACTTTATTTGTGGTTGGTAGGAATATGTTTTATGAATGTTTGATCTGGTTTGGTTGTGGTTAGTTGCTCGGTAGTTAAGTAACTGATAAACTAAAATTGTTGAAACATGAAAATCTTAATGGGTCTTGGGGTTGTTTATTGTGTGCATACTTTCGAGGTAGCAGTGTCGAGGCATGTGCTCAGATCTTTTGTGTAGAAGCCTTAGGATGGGCTGAGTGGTTGATATAATTATATAAATCTATACTTTTTATGTTTCTTTACACACCCCACCCATGTTGAGCACTATGTGTCGAACACTCGTGGGATGGGAGGGTGAGATTCTCAAACATCTAAAGGATGGCTGGTTACTGATCTTCCCTCTGCTCCCTCTTCTAGGTTCTATAGCCCAAGATCCTTCGGGCAGGTTGCGACAGATGTTTCCCAAGAGTCTTCGGGATGAGGATGTGATATGTTCCCAGGTGTCTTCGGGATGAGATGTGATGTGGTTCCCAGGTGTCTTCGAGATGATATATGGTTATGGCTGAGGATTGAGTGCCGACGGGATACTATGAGCTTCGTATGGATAGGTTGTGGAACTAGATCGAGCTTCGTATGGCCAGGTTGCGGCACTAGCTCAGGAAGAGGGGGAAGCATCAGAGCGTTAGGCGTGAGGGCTTGAGCAGTATTCAGTGGGAAGGTGGTGCGGGGTACCCATACTTTGATAATATTACTATACTACACTATTGACTTGCGATATTTGGTGAGTGTGTCTTGTAAGGTTGGGTGGTTAGATTCCTTGCTAGGCTTTGGTTCCTTTTGTTTTCTCAGGAGGCATTAGGATGTCTCCCCACCTGTGCACGAGAGCTTTAGGTTTTCCTACTGAGTATACTTGTATGCTCACCCTAAGTTTACTTTCAGGTTTTCAAGAGGACTTTAGGGACCATGCGGGGCCTTGCTAGTTGGGCGTTGGAGTTTTCTGGTTGCAGTTTTTGCTTTCTTTTTTTTGGTATCATACTTTGGAGCTTTTCTTTTACTTGTACTTTTGTTTCAGTATTGTATAAAACATGCATATGGGTTTGGTTTTGGGTTTATTTTCATTTACTTGTTCCTTTTTCTTTTGGTGTTTGACTCATCCTATTTCCCAATATTAAATAATAAAAAGGGTAATGCCTCCCATATTTGTGAAAACTCATACCCTTGGTGCTAGTCGCCACTCTGGGGCCTACTGGAGGTGGGACTCGGGGGTCATTATCTCCCTTTCACCATTGCCAGCTCAAGAGGGGCATCTTTGGTAGGAGGGGGTCATGACAGCTTGAACCATGGAAAACTAATCCATACAAAATATGATGTCATAGGGTTCCATCTTCATGACCAAAAGGTTCTACATGAACCTCTCTCTACCAAGAGATAGCTCACACTACTGGAAGATAAAAGATACAAAAGAGGTGCTCCCTGTAAGAACCTCAAGATGAAGCTATTGGGCTAACACCTCAACTAGAATCTCCATCTCTCACACTAGGAGTATAGATATTAAATAATGTCTAGAACCTATTTTTACTAATACTAAAGAGAGAGTATAATAAACACATATCATACCACTAATCATCACGTTCGTTGTGGGGTCATAAGCCTCCAAAGCCTGCAGTTTTCTGCAACCCTAGTTTCCAGCTCCCTAAGCCTAATGTTGGCTACTTGGTGGTGGTGGTGTAAGGATCTCAAACCATATTTCACCACCCATAGCTTCTCCTACTCCTTTTCTAGCTTCACCTCCCTGGGGACCACCCTATCCTCACTATGGAGATCACTAATCACATCTCTGCCTCTATTGTGGTGGTCCATAAGCTATCTTCTAGGAATCCTCTATATGTTTGGTCAGGAAGCCTCACACTATGGGACCTAACTCATTGTAATAATATCATTGAACCTCTCCAAGATACCTTGGTGCTCTGCGTTATCCCAGAACCACACAACCATGTGCCTAAGTCTGATCATGAAAGGGTATCCTATGTTGAGATCCCACTGATAGGTGCCTATTAGCTACTGAAAATGAATCAGCCTTATGGTGGATACTACCATCCCAGGGTACCTAACATCCCTTTGACATAAATATCTTTGTCACCAGTGCTCGATCCAACACCTTGGCATGGGTGGGGGTGCACAAGGGAACCATGCTGGAACATATCTCTCTGTGGAGTCCCAACTCAAAAAAAAAATTCTTAGAAGTATCCATCACATATCATATAAAGGGAGTACTGAGTGAGGTATTTGAACCTCATTTCATACTCATCCACCATCATCACTCTCTGATATATCTCAAGAACCTCTTGAATCTAAACTGATCGCAAGAAAGAGGGGTAGTACTCCTCATGGAACAGCTACTGGAAGTTGGTCCATGAGAGTGTTGAATCATCATGCATCTGTGTAACGAGGCTCCACCAGTTCCCAGCTGCTATGTGGATAAGGATATCTTCAAGTGAAACCACATGATCTATTGGGTTCCATATGAGCCTGAAGATATAGACCAATGACTCTAGCCAATCCTCTACTACCTGAGGATTTGGCTCGCCACAGAACCTCAGTATCCTCTGGCACTAAAACTCATAGAGCATGTTGATATTGCACACATCCTCATCCTAATATAATGTAATGATATGCTACTCGATAGGCGGAGCTATTTTTACCTACCCACATGGAGGAAGGGGCTCATGAGATGGACCTTGAATTGTGGTTGTGCCACTTATCGGATCATCATCATGATCCAGAATTGGTATCCTAGTTGGCTGTGTTGCATAGGTATCCTAAAATTTATTAAGACATGCCATAATCATATGATCATATATATATCAACAATAGGGATTTGACTCAAGAAGAAAAGTAAAAGAGTCAATCATAAATGATGCATGTACCATTGATCCCTATGACCAATGTCTCTGTATTCCAAGTTGACAAGAAGGTACTCAAGGTCCTGGTGAATGGATACGTTAGCTGCTTGGACCATCACTGGACTCTTTAGCTTAAGATCCATAGTCAAAACACTTTGACACTATTTCCCTAAACCGAACCAAATCTTCATAAGGGGACTAGTCCGAACAAAATCCTAAGGAATGAACTACTCTAATACCAATTTTTCATGACCCAAACCAATCTGGAGCTCAAGCCGTAACTACTCCATGCCCACCTCCAAAGGCCAGGGGGTGGTGATAAGTGCCAAAATGCATATTCTAAATGGGATTCCTTTGACTAAGTACTTGTACACACACACACACACCAAACCATATTAATATAGAAGTTAGGAGTAATAATAATAATAAAAGTTGAAACAACTAGAAAGTGAACCAAACATGAAAAATCTCTAGGTTGTATAAGAGTATGATAGTGAAAAATGAAAACTAAGGGGGAAAAGTACACACCTGACCATAAATATGTCCCAACCTAAAAAATTAGAAAATTAAACTATTGAGATAGAATAGATCCTAATCTCCAAGCTACAACCACTGCACATGGTCTAAAACACTAAAGTATCCCTAAAATACTTTGAAGTCACCGCCGGCCTATCTTTCATCTACATAAGACACTACACGTGCAGGGAAAGCCTATACAGGGGTGAGTATATACATACCTGGTAGGATGCCCCAAAATCTAAAGGGGGATAAGTAAGAGATACAATAGGAATAAATAGATGGTAGATAGTACGCAAGATACAAGATATAGTGAAATAGAATAGGTCAACCCAAACCAAGAGAGAGTAACCACATCCAAACATAAGGGTCTCACATCAAGTCTTTGTCGTATATAGCAGGAGATTAAACTCATCCAACCATGAGAATCTAAAAATGGAAGGCATGTGGCATACCCCATGCATATTCATAACCCATGGAAGGAGAGTATCCAAATCCAAGAGTATGGATACAAATTATTTTATATATATATATATATATATATTCTCAGTCAAGAGAATCCCAAATGAGAGAAATGGGGTCTCCATCTCATAGATCAGCCTAGGAAGAAGAGTCACTAACAGTTCCAAAAGTCCATCAATGATGCCCAACATATCACGCATATTCCCATAAGTAACTATCCAAAACAATCCAAACCTTATCACTATGATTCACAGTCGAAGGTCCATAATCTCTAGGTAGGGGACCCATGCCATGTTATAATAGGAGGGTTCCAATTTGATAGTCTATGGAGTACCCATGACCTGCCCAATATGAGGGTTCCACTCCTGTGGTAGAGGACCCATACCCAGCCCATCTGGAGGTTTTCACTCTAAAATTCATCAAGGACCCATACTTAGTGGTGACTGGAGGGTTCCACTCTATTCATCAAGGACCTTTCCTAGATCTAATGGAGGGTTATACTTAAAAAATCTATAGAGGACCCATGAAATATGATAATAGGAGGGTTGTGATCTTGTTATCAAGGACCCATGCCCAGTTTGATTGGAGGGTTACACATGGGAAGCCATTGAGGAACCATGTCCAGCTCGACTGGAGGGTTCCACTCATAAATCTGTATAGAAACCATGCCCTGTTCTGATGAAAGTATTTCACTCTATGAGTTGGTAAAGGAACCACACCCAACTCGACTGGAGGGTTCCCCTCTAAAAGTCGTCAAGGGACCATGCCCAACTCGGCCAGAGGGTTCCACTCAAGATTCCACTAGTGATCTTTCATGATAACTTCAACCTTAGAGCATCTCCTAACCAAGAACTGTTCCTAGAATATTTCACATCATATCTCAAAATCCACAACTAAGAGAACCATCGCATTCTATGTGAAAAACACTCATTATAGGCTACTCATGGGCCAAAATATGAGTCAAAATGAAGGATATACAAAACCTTTAAGTTTCCTAAAAAGGATCCAAGTAGTGCACAACGTGTGAGGGGGGCCACATGGTATGTGGTCTCACTTCACCACCTACCCATGTCCCTAGAAAACACATGGATCCCAACCCATATACAAGTACATGCTATGTAGGTGGACTACATGGCATGTCCAAACAATTCGGGACCGGGTCATGTCCTTCTGGCTATGTCTGTGGACTTTGGTACACGACTGCATAATTTACCCCATGTTAGTGTACTTCGGTACATGGCCATGTTAGTGGTTGTGTACTCCCGCATGGGGTTCCACACATGTGTTCTACCACATGGCTCATCTATCCTGGTATGAGGTACACGATGTATTGGAGGGATACAAATCATTACATCTTTATAAACTTCTAAAACCCTATCTGTCACAACCAAGGGGATACACACCATGTGTTCATCCTTATACATGATGTGTAGTTGGGTTTTTCATAGAGTCTCAAATATTTAATCTATTCCTCAAATCTAGACTCATCGCTTCAAATCCATCCTTATCTTCACTCGAGAATAGTGGATCAATCATCGGTTGGTGGTTTCTGGCCCTCGGGTGGCTAGATACTTGAATTCCTGAAGCCCCATATGTGTTTCCTCGCACCGCGCACACATGGGATCCTTATTTCATTGATGATTCAGCCTTAGGTTGTTAAAAGGATCACCCAAAATCCAAAAAAAATCCCAAATCTATTTTAGATTAATTGATAAATCCCTCCCTCATGAAACTATTGCGATTCTGAGGGTTCGATCGAGCTTGGTACCACCTGACAATGTCGAACCAGGAATATGGGGTCGAAATGGTGATGAACAAAAAGAAATCGAGGGGAAATCACATGGATATATATTTAAACATATTTTTTCAATAATTCTTTGCCAACAATCAATAATAGTTATTTTCAGGTTAAAAATAATGTAAATAATCTAATTTAGCTGATACACGGGCACATGCTTAAGCCACAATTGGTGCAAATCCAAGAAAGGGATCAATCTGACCAATCAGTTTAATAAAAAGGGTATAATACATAGTTTGATGAGTCCTACCAAGATATTGAATCATTATTCATTGAAGAACATGCCCACCAATGATTGAAGGAATTTGTTGCATTTGTTACATCCTGATATGCTCTGATATGATGTTTCATTGTCATCCGAGGTGATTCGCCAATAGAAGGAGGAAGAAGAAGCTCTAAAAAATCCAAAGATTATGAGGATAATCCTGGGAATATCACCCTAGAATTATTCTTATATAATTTTAGTTTAGTTAAAAATGAATGAATAAATGAATTAATTAATTAATTAATCCATTGAATGCACCACAAATGAGAAAGGTGTTCGAACGACCCACACTGACCCATTTTAGGTCTCACCAAGGGTAAAAAATGTGTTCCAAACCCAAATATGGTCTCAGATTTTTTATCTGGTATTACCTTAAATATTTATCCTATTTTCTTTAAGAAACTGTGCACACACAACATAAAATATATTTAATATTTTTATAAAATTAGTTCTAGGAACACTGGGCCTCAGAATCACACATCGTCTTAGTACCTAACTCTGGAAATATATATATAAATATTTAAAATTATTACAAAGAAAAAAATAGGTATCTACATTGATGAGTTATTCAATCAGTTCAAGGGATAAATTTGGTTCTCAATGATTTATTTGTGGTCAGGATATCATCATATGCAACTAAAGGATAAGGATATCTCGATAACTGCTTTCTGTTGTCGTCATTATCATTATGAGTTCATTGTGATTACTTTATATGTGAAAAATTCTCCATAAATATTCATTGGGTTGATGAACACATTTTTCATAGCATTCCTAGATAAGTTTGTGGTGGTCTCCATTGATGACATCCTTGTGTATTATGCATCTAAGGAGGAGCATACAGAGAATCTGCAATTCATTTTGGGATTTCTTCACCAGCAGTAGCTATTTGGAAAGTTGTCAAAGTTTTAGTTCTGGGATCATGAATTTTTTTATTTGGTTCATGTTATATCCCAGTAGGGAATGGCTATAGTTCCTTCGAAGATATAATTAGTTGTGTCTTGGGTATCTCCCAACATAGTGGCAGAGGTGAGTAGTTTCTATAGTTTTATATGATATTATAGGAGGTTCATAAAAAATTTATCCCAGGTTGTGACTCCTTTGAAAACCTTGATCTAGAAGTATTAGGTTTTCTTGTGGACTGACCAGTGATAGGTATCTTTTGAGTACCTGAAGGAGAAGTTGGTTAATGCTCCAGTCCTTTGTTTTCCAACAGAAGGAGTTTAGTTTCGTGTTTTATATGAAACTTAACATCATGTATTGGTTTTCATTCTGATGAAGTATATATCATTTGATTCTTATAGTTATTGGTAGTTATGTCTCCATAATCATAACTATGCCACCCATGATCTTTAGTTGGCAGCAGTTGTGTTTGATTTGAAGTTGTTGAGACATTACCTCATCAGTGAGTGTTTTATGGTTTTTACTAACCATAAGAGCCAGAGGTATGTTTTATCCCAGCATTAATTGAACTTTAATTAATTTTGGTGGATAGAATTATTATAATATTATGACTTTGTGATTTCATATACACAAGGAAAGGGAAATTTCATAGTTGGTATGCTGAGCGTGAGGTTACGTAGTGAAGTCGTGTGTGAATCTAGAGATTCTTTGAGAGTGATGGAGTAACTCTCAACAATTCATCAAGATATGGGAGAGGTTAGGGGAAGAGTTTGTCTTTTCTAGATTAAAGTGCAATCTTATTTGGTGAAGCATGTGGAGGAGTCCCAGTTGGGGGATTCTAAGGTGGAGGTTTGAAGAGACCAATTTGTTTTTGGTGATTCCTATGATGGTTGGTCTGAGGATAGACAACACGGGGTGTTGTTTTAGGGAAGGATTTTTATTTCTTTTTCGATACATGAGGTGGTTCTCCATGAGTTCCATAATTCTCTTTTGGTAGTATATCCCACTGTGAAAAATATTTACCAAGCTTTGAGAGGTCATTTTTGGTGGCATAGTTTAAATCATACAGTTGTAGAGTTTGTTTCTCGATGTTTGGTCTACCAGAAGGTAAAGGATCAGCACCATGTTCCTAGTGGTTTTCTCTAGCCATTATATGTTCACTAGTGTAAGTGGGAGGAAATATTTATAGAATTTATTACCAATTTATATCTATCTCAAGGAGTTTATGAAGTTATATGGGTGATAGTGGATTTTTTTGATGAAATCAGCCCACTTTATAACGATCGGGGAGTTGAGCTCAATAGAGGTTTTTTCGAGGTAGTATATGGAGGGGGTGTTGTAACTCCAAAGAGTCCTATGGGTGATCAAATATGATTAAGATCGTCATTTTACCTCTAGGGTGTGAATAGGTCTCCAACATGCTTTTGGTTCTCAGTTATTCCTTAACACTTCTTTTTATCCATAGATGGATGATCAGACAGAGAAGACTATACATACTCTTAAAGACATGTTGCACTCTTATTTCATAGATTTTAGAGGTTTTTGGATGAGGCACCTTACCTTGGTTTATTTTACATACAATAATAGTTTCCAATCCACCGTGGGTATGAAATCGTTTGAATATTTATATGGTTGACCATACTGTTCTCTGTTGTGCTAGATTGGGGTCAGAGAGGCAGAAATTATTGGTCCAGAACTGGTATAGAATATGATAGAGATGGTTTAAGTAATTTTCCAAAGGGTGTAGGTAGTGTAGGATCATCATAAATCCTATGTTGATCATAGGAGGATACCTCTAGAGTTCGATGTTGGAGAACACATGTTCCTGAAGGTGAATTCTCATCATGGGCAATGAAGGTTAGGTCATGGTAGTAAGCTTTATACCTGCTTTGTTGGGCCTTTAGAGGTGTTGGATCATGTTGGATTCATGTCATATTAGATATAAAATCCCCAGAAGATAAGACAGATACAAAATATTTTTCACATCTCATAACTTTCTCTTTATCTTCATGATGACTCTCATGTCATTGATTGGGGTGAGATCAATGTTAATGATGATGAAACCTTAGAGGAAAGGCATGTGGAGATCCAGGACCTCTAGGAGATGGTTTTTCATGGGTGTGATATTCCCTTGGTTCATGTATTATGGTGGTATGATGTCCTCGAGGATATTACCTAGGAATGTAAGTTGAAGGTGCGCACTGAGTACCCCAAGTTGTTTGATTTTTATCTCTTATTTTATAACATTATTTCCTTATGGATGTTGACCTTTCTAGTTAATGATATGGTTTCCTCTTATTGTTTATTGTTATTTTACTCTGGTCTAAGAAGTATATCCTATAAAAGAGTGTTTAGGAGTTGGTTGTTTCTATTGTGTAGTTTTGCATTTTTTTTCTCTGAGTGAGGTGGTTAAGCTCCTGATATGGTGAGATATTTGAGAGGTATATCATGGGGTGGATGTTCGAAAGACCTCCTTTTTCATTTTATCTCTATTTTAAGTTTTGGATTCTTGAAGAAGAGAATTTTTTGAGAGGTATCTAATGTAAGGGTTCAGATTCGTGTAGTCTGACCCTTTACATGTTACCAAAGATCATGGTACTCATAGGAAGCTTAAAGATAGTCTGGAGGGGTCCGGTTGTTAAAAGATGGAATCTAGGAGAATACATGATGTTTAAGGGGTTTTCACATTATGTATGTTCAATTCATGGATTTTTGAGTATAGTTTACATGGTGCTTCATGATGTGTATTAATTCAAATTAAAAGGCCTGAGATGAAGTGTTTTTTAGTGAGATCTAAAACCCAATGATTATATGATGTGTAAGGGTTACATGACCTATAAATACCATGTTCAACATGTTTATAAAAAGTACAGTTCTCTAGATTTTCTTCATTACCCTATGTACATCTTGACTCTAGGAAATCCAAAGACCCTTTTCTTATGATTTTTGGTATTCCTTCATTGGGGATCAATCCTTGACTGATTGAAAATTAAATTTTTATTATTTCAAACATTTTTATGAAAAAAGTGAGAAACCATGAAATCAACCACAAAAATAAATAATAGATCCATTGAAGGATAGTTTAAGTCTACCATAATTAGTCTCCCTAAACAATTTCCATGAAATATTGGTTACCTGAAAGTTTGGTTCATCCATTATTAGATATTCAAACTAGAAGGCCAAATTGTCCTAGGACTAGATGTACTCCTCAAGGATGATATTCTCATTATTGAATCCCCCAACAAGAATCAGTTCCTACTTGTCAATATAGGTATATTTATCCTCATTGAGAGTCACCCTCAATGAGCTACCCATCATTTTAGCAGCTTCCTCTTCAGTGGCATTGAGTAATAGAGCCTATTAAACCACTTTTACATCCTAGCTCAAAAGAAATTCCAAGGATTGTTCAAACACATCAGCTGACTTTCACTAGAAAGTGACATCATTGTCTATATTCTTGATGTTAAAATTATTTTTTGATCATGTATCCAGGATGAGGTAAATAGGAGTAATCCTTTAGCTCTTTACAAATTCCCTTCCAGCTCCTATTTCTCCTCAGGATCGGAGGACTGTTACCTGCAGAAGAACTAAAACCATCTTCACTGGACTCATTCTCACAAACCTGGTCATTAGGACCCTCATCCTGGAATGATTTTGATTGATCAATATTCAGTCCTTCCTCAGTTAGTCCTTCAAATCTATTTCCTAGTTTAACCGAAGGTCTGTTCATTTGATTAGAAATCCCTATATTTCCAAATATGGACTGCTTAGCCACATCCTGGACAATCCCCTGCAGTCCCTCCTTTAGTGAGGCACCATTTCTAGCTCTTAGGACCTCAGAAAAAGAAGTTGCATTGGCTAAGGAAGGAGGTCCAAAGGAATACGATCTCTCTAGCTCCCCCTCCCTGGTATCTTGATTATCACAACTTGGATCCTTTTCTATAACAACATTACTCAGATCCAATTGGACCTCTGCCCTAACAGCACTATCCTACACGATTCCAACACACACCCTGGAACCACCATTCCTTTCTTGTGTATTTCAACTTGAAAAGTCATGGTTAACATTAGCATTCCAAATATCCAAATTAACATCCACCATTTCCATAACATAAGAATCCCCTGTAATCTCAGTGTCACCTGAAGGACCTTCCAGATCCTATTTCAACATGTTAAAATTTTAGTGACCTTCGGATTAAAAGGATTCACCACTACCTATTTCTATATCATTGCAACATCTAAATTACTACTTACAGTAGCCCTGCCAGAATTTTTGAATAGAACCTTCACAAAACTCAGTTGATTCATTGCAACCCACATCCAGGATCTTGCCAATAGATGGACCATCCAAAGACTGAGTCACCTGATCACCTGAATTCTTTAACCCCCTACACTTGTAAACCTCTATATTGTGCCCCAATTTATTACATGATGAACAGAATTAAAACCATGACTCAAACATGATGAATATATTTTACCAAAACTCCTCACACAAATAAATCAAAAAAGACTCAACAGACATCTTAGAAACATCAACTTTGACACAAAACCTTTGAGAAATCAAGTGGAAAACCACCCTAGTCCTACTATCCGAATAGAGGTAGCACCCTACCAGATTTCCTAGCATGAGAAGGATTGAAGGGTTTTGAAAGGAGAGTGAAATTTTTTTAAATCTTAACCAAACCACCATTTTTGGTGAATCCCACTTCATAAAGAAATCATATGACCATTTAAAGAGAATAAAATGAGATCCATCATAGGTATGAGGTGTGCTCAACCAGGAAAAGATCATGTCATCCTTTGGTGAAAACCAGATCATAATGTGTTTGGAATCAAGTGGCCTGGCCATTGCGTATTCCTATAGACCCCATGATTCAAAGATCAAACGATAGAAGAAATCCACTGATGGAAGGTGATGTTTGAAGCATGAAATCAAAGTTAGATGCAGTAGAGAGGATGCGTCAGTGAATTATAAAGTTGAAATAGATAGTTTCGGGCATCCGTCAAAACATTCAAGAACTTTAGGTCTTAGATATATTGGAGGGAAAGAGGGTAAAAATCAGGATTAGAGAAGGTAATGAAAGGAGGTGGTCGATCACTAGCAAGAGGCAGTGGAGGACCCTCCCCCACCAAGGGGGGAAGGGCCGGTGCGGAACCCATCACCACCTAGGGAATGGTCAGGCATCTATCGAGCAACAGATATCCCCCTTATCAAGTCATCCCTTGCATCCTTGGCCTTTCATATTTCATATATGGTGATATGTGGTGATCCAAGTTGTGTTCTTTCTCTATTTCTTGAGTTTCCTTACTCATTCAATCTCTTTTCCTACTATTTCTTATTTCCATGTGATAGTGGATCATATCTCATGTTTCTAATAGGGTTTCCTTGGTTTTTTTTGTGCAGTTGTGTCACAAAATCCTTGGATGGGTGCAAATTCTTATGGGAGAGGTTATCAGGATCCAAAATATTGGTTTGTTGTTGTGTGAAGAACGTTGACACCTTTTTCGTATGATATTAGTTTCTTATCTATTAATTTACATGTAATCATAAATTTATAATGGTTTAGTACTTTTAATGGAAATGGAATTAACCTAATAATGGTTTAACTGAATTAACAAAAAAATGGGTTGTAGTGATCGCATGTTAATGCTTTATATCATTATAGCGGGTTCCCTATTGTTTTTCTAGATAGTGTGATATCTATGATATGCTTTTTTATGATGTGTTTATGCTTGGAGTGGAACATTGAAATTTTATAATAAACTTAAATCCAGAATTAATCAATAATTAATTAGATTAAGAATTAAATAAGAGGCATGTTGTAATCCAATTTTTGTTGTAATTTGATGCTGATCAAATTTATTCAAGTATCCATGCATAATTAATTAGTTAATGAAACTAAATAATGATAATACTTATGGAAAAAAATAAAAGGCATGTTAATTTGAGAATGGTACTTCTCTAGGTTTGTTGAATCTAGAATAAATTCTAAGAGCATGTTTTTTATTTTATAACTTATTATAGATTGATTCCTAAGGTTGCCTATAGTTGGAACCAATGATTAATGAATTAGTTAATTAAAGATGTAATAAGAACCAGCTAGTTTATAAAGATAATTTTTAGGGCCTGAGTTTCTCATTTTCTTGAGAAGGCTGATTGCCTTGTTTTGGGATACATGAGAACTCATTTTCATGTGAAGGTTGAATGCCTTATTTTGAGGGCCCAGTTTCCCTGTTGGTTATGCTTGTTTGTTCCTTCTATTTTTGTGATGTGAGCCTTATATTTCTGAGCTTGGGATGGGTGTTTTGATATGTGGTGTGGGGAGACCCATATGTGATTTGATCTAGGGATGGATGATGTAATGTGGGTGGGGAGACCCTAATGATGTGGCAGTGGTTGACGCGTGTGCTGGCGAGATGCATCGGGATATGCATGTGGGTGTTGGGAATGACACCAAAGATGATGGAATGGGTTGAAACTAGGCTTACTCATTGATTTTATGCTGATATTTGGTATGACCACTTATGAATCAATTTAATTGTCGATGTATAAGTTTCTTATTTTATCTACATTCCTTTCCCTACTGCTTGAGATAGTTAAATGTGCTTGGTTGCATGTTTCCTATTGGTGGCACATTAGTATGGTTTTCCTAGAGTACCTAGATATGGAATAATGGTAATAATTAATAAATAATTATTAACCCATGGGGTTAGTTGATGTTATAATGAAAATGTTGAAAGATGTTAATCTTGTTAAACCATACACTCAATTTGGATTATGCATAGAGGGTATGGACTAATTTTTTGATTAGTGTAATGTAATGTAATATATAATAATTATAATGGTCAATAAATTGATTATGAATCAATTAATTCATGTAAAATTATAAAAAGAAACTAAATAATTTAATGTAGCTCTTTAAAATTCTTGTATGCTTATAGGATATCTAGTCTTAGTAGTGGCAGCTGGGAGTCTGAGAAACATTATCTACATTTGAGTTGAAGACTAGGTTATTCCCATAGTGTGGTTGTGATCCATATTATATCATGTATATTCTATGATTTCATGTGCTTCCCCACCAATTTGATTAGGGAAATTGACACCCAGGGGGCTTTGGGAGGGTGTTTTCCCCAACATCCCAGTGGTAAGATGAATGGATGACTACTCCCTCTAGACCCGCTCTCTTCTCTTGGTAGTTAATTATTCTGGTAAGTATGGCGGTTAGTTTTCTCATATACATGTGTATAATGATATAATAGATTCTGATTATTTCACACACACGTCTTACCATATATAGTATCCAAAGTATTATTATAGGTATGATGGGTATAGGTTGTGATGTCTTGAGGTACATACCTGGTGTATGTGCTGTAATGACTTGAGGTATAATACTTGATGTATGATACACATCACCCAGATTGTGGTGGATTCTAGAAACTACTTGGTTACTATATATGGTTATGTTATATGGGATAATGTGATGGTGTGATGCATGGGGTGCATGTTGTGATTCCTTGCCCATTTTTTTAGGTTGGATTGCTTTTAGAGAGAGATGACTCAGGACATGCGACATTGGGGAAGATATGGAAAACTAGTGGAAAATCTGGAGTGGGGTACTCTTTATGGTTCATTAGTATATTATATTATATCTTTTATTCAATACTTGGTGAGAGTTAGGCATGGTGAGGATGATAACTTAGTATGCATGTTTAGGTGATGAGTTAGTTTCACTATTGTTCATTATGTTTTAGAATTATTTATTTATCTTTTTCATGAGAGGCTTTGGGGTGGATCCTACTGAGTATACTTTATGCTCAAACTATATATATATATGGATTTTTTTTCAGGCTAGATGGAGTAGGTTGGAGATCAGGCTAGATATTACTAGCTGGTGGTTTTGTAGGAGTTGTTTGGGATTTATGGTCATTGTCATCTTTGCCTTTTTGGTACCTGTAGTTTTCCTTTTAGTTATTGGAGTAATGTATGAATTTTATTATTGGACTTGTAATTTATTTATGTGTGTGTGTGTGAAGGTTTTGATTGAATTACCCTTTTTATCTATATCTTCTTTATGCTTCTATTAGAGAGTAATTCCTCCCATATGCATGTTTATTATACCCTTAGTGCTAGTCACCAACCTAGGTCCTACTAGAGGTCGGACTTGATCATTCACTATCTATCTCCCCTAATTGTGGTATCATTTTTGGGGGGTCAAGAAAAATTTATGTTATTACTTAACTTTATGATCTACAATATGAAGGGTATGGTTTTCAAATGTTATTCTCATGTTCTCATACCCTTATGCTCATGTTATGTTAATATCTCCCATGTTTACCCATACAAAGCATCTGAGCATACTGTTTTTTATGTTTCCTTTCCCTAGGTTATAAATAAAGGTATTATATATGATATTTCTAAGAAGGGTGATATTTTTGAAGAACTTATTGGGAGGTGATGTGGTTCATTTAGGAACTTCTTTTTATCTATATATGTTTCCAAAGGCACGAGACCTAAAATATTCTGGAATGGATTGTTATATTATGTAATGAATATTAATTTATTCATATATGATATTTATGTATGAAAAGTATGGGTCTCGATAATAAAAAATCACATTCACTTCATATAATGGATTGAAATTTCATAATCGTGAGTCAAAACTGTTTTCAAAGCCCATTATTTTTCCCTCGACAAAAGATTAAAAAATAATTCACATATATTTCCAATGTTATAAAGAGATGGGAAAAACAAATATAACAAAAATGGAATCATTTTTTTCATGTAAGAATTATCTTAAGTTAATGATATTGATAAATATAGAACCATCATGATGTGAAATGCGAAAAAGACAATAATGTTGATAATGTGTGGTGAAACTGATCAGACTCTGATTGAAACCACATGGAATTTCAAAACTGGAAATGTATGATTGATCATGATCAATGTGCATTGTTCACAAAATGTGTGTTGAATTCATATGGAAATGGTGATGATAAATAAAAATAAAAATATAATAGAAAGATGAGAAATAGATAAAAGAATACAATGTAGAGCCATAAGACATCATCTCATTATATTATTCACATATATATAAGCTAAGATTACAAAGGATTAAGAAACTCATTAAATTTTAAAATTGTGAAGGGAATTTATTATTAATTGAGGATTCATCATTATTATCATTATTATTATATCCATTACATAATATTTCTTAAACAAAATATTGATATATCATTCAAAAAGATGTGGTCAAAGACCCTTTGCTAAAATAAATCCAAAACAAGGGCCAAAGAGGATGGGATAAATTTTCATACTATTTATATATTATTAATGATATAAAATAATTAATAATTATATTTAATTATTATTAATTTCTTTTAAAAAATATAATTAATTTTAAAATTTAATATATATAAATATTAGGTAGAGGAGATTACAAACTGAAAACAACACACTCAGACACTTCAGTGGGTCAAGCCTTTTCTCTCCTCACAAGGAATGAAAACCATCCAATCAACCTATTTTATTAGCTATGAATGTTATGGATAAAAACCCCACCACTTAAAAGTCCACTGAGGATGACAATGTCGGTAGTGGGAAATTATAAAATCCAACATAACCTTAAAAATTAGTTAAAGGGATCAAAACAAGTCATAATGTATAGAGGTTGAGACTGAGACCAGTGTATTGATATCACATAAAACATCAAACTCCTTTGAGATTGAAAATATAAATTAATAGAAATGGTGAATTTGGGAGATTCATACAACCATTAGTAGAGTCCAAGTTTTCCCCACTTCTTAAATCATTCTCAAGCATCTTCTTCCATCAAGAATGGAAGATATGGAATTAATTAATTTATCATCCAAAGATTCATTAGTTGTGCACCCCCAAAATATTCTTTATCTTCTTGAATCTATCTAAGAATTCAAAAGGAAATATAAGAAAAATTAAAATCAGGGAAATAACTAACCATCCCATGGAATGAACACACACATAAATAAGGCAGCATAAGGAATTAACTAAAGAAAATAAAGTAAATTTACTGCTGGAACTGGGATAAAATTATAAATGTCCATAAAAAAATACTCTACTACTATAAATTTAGCATGACATCATAAAAATAAATAAAAAATAAGTTTGATAAGTACTTAGACCTTCCCATCAAGTTGAATGCTTATTTCATCCATCTTCCCTAATTTTTTTGAAGATAATATTATAGGTTTTAAAGAAGATAAGGAATAGGTATACTATATATTATATTCAGTGGATCTAAATTCATGAGTGAAAAGTTCCATTTCTTCTCCCCTGAAAATATATAACCCAGCTCCACCCCCCAACTACAAAAAAAACTTTGATCTAGTAGAAAGTATGTAGACCTTCCCGTCAAGTTGAATGGTCCTACACCTAGATTCCTTGATTTTGTGAGAAGAGGAGGAATCAATACACTACAACTTATATATAGTGGATTTAAATATAGGATTAAAAAGTGTCATTTCTTCTTCCTCGATAAGATAAAACTCAAAACCAATTCAAAATGATGAAATTCATTATGAAAGTTCTATGTGTTTTTTAATAGATCAAAGTTTTTCACGGTGTCATCAGAGGGAAGGAGGGATCCCCCATAGTGTAAATATGTTAGGGATTGAGGGGGATAGAGGGAGTGGCCACTGAAGAAAGGGGATGGAGGCAAGGTGAGTGGCGTGGCAAGCTTCTCTTTGGGTTTCTCACAATCACAGAGTCAGACAGAGGGAGGGGAAAAAGGTTGGGGCTTGGGGGACCACCATTAAGGGATAAAGAGTTCCCCTCTAAACCCAGTTAAAAATAGAGTTTAGACCTTAATAAAAAAGAGAATCAACCCCAGCCAATTTAGGTAATAATATTAATAATTATATACAATAAGAAGATCTAGATTACTAACTAATTATATTGATGTATATATTATTAATTATATATATTATAGAATTAACTATTAATTACATTTAAAAATTATTAATTATATTTAAAAAGTTATTATTTATATAAATGAATTAATATTTTTTAAAATATATCACTAATTATATAAATGTATAATTATATTAAAAAATAATTATATTTACAAAAAAAATATTTAAAATATATATTACTAATTACATAAATATAAATATTGATTAGATTTATTATATATTTTATTAAAAAAAATTCATCATTATTTAGATTTAATTTATTATTTACATTTAATATTTTTTAATTATATTTATAAGAAAAATTAATATTATTGTTATATAAATAATATTTAATATTTGAAAAACATATCACTAATTTCATATTGCATACAAGTAATATTAATTGTGTTATAATTTATATAAAAATTTATATTAATGACATTTGAATATTATATATAAAAAAAATTACTAAAATTCTAAATATATGATTATTTTATAAATTCATTTATAGATTGAAGTCATTATTGGAATTATCTCCTTTAGTGATATAGAAACGACCTCTTTTGGAGGTCTCAATTGTCTCATCTCAAAATCCTTTAGAGACTACCAATGACGGTATTTAATGGAAGCATGTGGCGTTATTAGTGGTTGTCTCGATGTCTTCGGTAGCCAAGGATATGGGACCATGTGCCTGCTATCCATGGAAGATGCATGGAAGAAAAATGGTGATAAACGTGTCAGTGTGATGTCATTTGAGTTTGTTAGAAGTCAGGGGTGAGGGGTTGAGGGTGTTGAGAGAAAAATATTTTTCCACACCCTTCTGTTTCTGATCTTGCTGATCCCCCACCCCCACCACGAGTAGCTAACTTTGGAAACACATTAGCATATTGTCCCAACTCATTATAATTAAAACATATTACCATCAACTTTTCATTATTTGTTTGGTCATTTTCTTTACATTCATGAGCCATGTGGCCGATCTTTCCACATTGAAATCATTTCCCAGATTTTGAGATACATTCTTTAGAGTGTTTCTTACCACATTTTTCACAAGAGAAATTAATTTTCTTACCTACAAATTTATTTGACGAATTATTCCTAAATTTATTCCAATCTGACCGCTACTTATTATTGTTATCATTAGGCGTATACATGTCAGTAAACTTTATCTCAGCTTTTTCAGCATAATGAACAAGTTTCTCATAGCTTCTAAACTATCTTGAATCCAAAGGTATTTGTAAAATTGGTTTCAAACTAGAGTAAAATCTATTAATTTTACTATCAATTTCCTGAACAAAATCTGATGCGTACCTTGGTAGTCTTGTAAAATTGGCTTCATATGTAGCTACAGAATCTTCATCCTTCTACCTTTCTTTTAGGAATTATTTCTCCATTCTGAGTCGAACAGTCTTAAGAAAATATTTTTCAAGAAAGATACACTTAAAATAATTCCATTCCATAACATCAATATCATATTTTTGTCTAGTATTCTTCAATAGAGACCATAATCAATCAGTTTCACCTTCAAAATGATAAATAGCTAGGGTTACCTTTTAGTGTTTTGAATATCTCGTGACTTCGAATATCTTTTTTAGAGTGTTGATTCATCCTTTGGATACCACTAGATCTGAGGTTCTACTGAAAGTTTGTGGATTTTGCCTCATAAAATACTCAACTACTGATATATTCTTCTATGTTTGATCTAGCTACTCCCATGAATGGATACCACCACCATTTATAACTTGTTTCAACTAATACATCACTGTGAAAAACTATTTTGTTCTGATTCCAACTATCTCAAGATGCTGATTTGGAAGAATGTTTTCCTCTTGATACCTTCCCACCACATATGCCTTGTTTCCTCTATGGAAAACCATTCTGAACAGATGTATATTAGATTAAGAAACATGGTAATATTAAAATTTTATATCATTTAAACTTAACCATAAATTAAAAATCATTTATAGGTATTTTATTAACATTATTCTAAACCTTAAAGCTATCTAAATCACATTTTAATACCAATTATAAGGACCCAACCTTAAACATTACATATTCTAGTGAATTTAATCTAGAATTTACATTACTATAATCTCAAGGATCCTTTAGGTTTATAGTTTTAGAGAATTAAAACTAACTCATATATATTAAACCCATACATTAAAAGTGGACACTTATACTAAGTATCCATTTCTTCTATAAGACAAAATTCTTAAAAAACACAGTTTCTCTTCATATAAAATCTTCACAATTTCCCCCTTGAACTCATCTTTGTCCCTACTCTTCCTTAAAACCCGATGAAAAACATTTTAAAACTTGGTATGGGTAAAAAATCCTGGTAAAGTACATAAAATAAAGAAAACTATCAGTACAGTGAAAATATATAAAAAACATTTTCTAAAAAATGTGCCTTTTACCCCAAAAAAAAGGAATTATCTTTTCAAAAAAATATATTTATCTTACCTTTTGAAAATTAGTCAATTTTCAAGAAAAATAATAAAAAATAATATAAATTACAAGTATATAAGTTGGTACATCATTTTCCATATCACTATTATAAATGGAGTAACTAATATGGCCAACATCCAACTTCGGATCACCCAATGCATTGGAGGTTATAACATAACCACCCATCCTTGGTTTATCACAGAACCACCAGTTATTGGTTTATCACGTAACCACCATCATTAGTTTATCATGTAACCACCTGTCATTGGTTTATTATGTAACTGCTTGTAATTATAAAAAATTCCCCAAAACCATAACATAAACATAAATCATAAAATATTACATCATAAAAACACTCTTTGAAGAAAATGAACTCTGCATTTTGAAATCATTCATTTTGAAAAACTGCGCAAGTGCAACAGAAAAATATTTCATTGAAAGTAACCGTATAAAATTGTAAGGTATGCTTCAAAATATTAAAGTGACATGAAATAATGAAATTCCATTCATGGAATATATATAAACAAAATTATTTTGGAACAAGGAACTTTAAAAGAGAATTTTTAAAAGAAAGTCCCTTCCAAATATCATATCATTGAAGTGAACATTAATCAAATGAATTTATTATGTGTATTCACTGTAAATCCACATAAAAAAGTGGAAATACAACATAAGATAATTAAAAGTCATTTCACACATAATCTTAGCATGACATAACCAATAAGTAGAAGTTTAACCCAAAGAATGGAAATTAGGTTAAGAATTTTCTTACCTCAGGTTCGACTTCCTTCAAACATGTTCAAACCTCATGTATAATAGTTTAAATAATGTTATTAATTTATTACATAACTTTATTAGTATTTATAACACCTTATATGATCTTTTTATAACATCTTTACACTCATTTATTAATAATATTTCATTGTTTTCATTGTTTTGGATGCGTTCATTTCATGGTTTCATGGCCGGTTCATTTATGTATAATTATGGATTTTCTTGTAAAATTAAAATAATATTATGAAATAGTATTAATGAACATCAAGAAGTATAAATTTCCCCATATATCATTTCTATTTCTTACATGAGGATGACTCATTTAATAAAATGTTAATGATAAATATTTAGTTTATTTTGGAAGCTTTTTCGAACATCACTAACTAGTTCCATTTTATTTAATATTATGTCTATATGTTAGTTACAAAACCTGAAATAGGTTATAATATACCAATTACAATATAATTTTACCATAATAATATTTTTTTGACCAACCTTGAAGGTAGTAATAGAAAATGAAAAATCATTATCCATGGAGATGGTTAACCGCCATGATTTGGACAATGGATTCGTTTCTTTGAATAAGATGAGATGAGAAATGAAATGAATATGAGATATTCTATTATTAATATAAAATTCAAGTATATACATGATACTGGTGTTATTATGTCTTTATAGATGAAGGGGTGAGGAGAAAATAGAAGAAGAAACGAAATTAAGAGAGGTGGTTTGAGAAAATTACCTCTTAAATATCGCCTCCTTAAAGGACCTCTTAAGGACCTTAGAATTGGTATTTTGGTGAGACTAGTAGCACTTATATGTAGGGATAGAGGATATGAGAGGGTTTTGAAGAGATTTTAAGAGCATAAAGGCTTGTGAGGAGAAAGGGGGTGGTGAGTAATGGTATTTATACTTGAGAAGGGGTGGTTTTATGTGATTAAATAATTATTATTTTGTATTTAAAGTCAATCATATTGGGGTGGAATTAATTCCATAAAATTATATTGATAATTAATGCTTTAAAGACTGTTTATGGTCAAGAAACACATCAAACACCCATTTAAAGATGTATTTTTTATGCATTCTAAGATTTTACCATTTAACTTTAACCTGTTTCATTATTTTAACTATACTGCAGTAAATATTTTTTTTCTATGGTAAATTTTTATGCCTAAAAATGAAAATTGTAGTGCACTGAACCATCCTTCCACTAGAACAATGCTCAGGGATGGTTTACCACTGGGCCTTAAGCTCGCCTCCCTGTACGCCAAAGGCTGTCGACTAGCAGTGAGGGTGTAAATAGGTGATAGTGGGGAGACTGTACCCTCATATGGTGATAATAATAATGGTATATATAAATATAAATCCACGGAGAAAAGACCATAAAAAACTGGTCCAGTAACCCACACTCGTGAAAGTAGTAACATGCAATAACGAAAGCATAAATAGTCAACAGAAAGAATAAATAATCCAAACATATCATTTGTATAAATAAACACCACATGATACCATTTATAGAGCATGCATACAAGTCATGTCATACGTGATAATAAGAGAAAAGGGTTTCATGTGGTCGAACTCAGTATACATAGATATATATATATATATATATAAGCATTATGATACAAAATAAATACCCAAAAGTAAACTCCAGCTGATGTAGGAACCTCCAAATTCTCTTACCATCCATCCCATGCAAAAGGTCCAACATGATCCCTATGGTTCATCTTCTAAGCTCGGTCCCTTGCTCGTTCATACAAGCATAAAGTCTACACATGTCCCGATGGGCCCATGTAGGGTGTTAGAATAAATCTCAGTAGTCTACCATCAACATGTGACTATCCTACATAGGTAGTTTCACAAGTGTGTCTAGATATAAATAAAGCAGAACATGCAAATCAAAATAAATGACATGTTTCCCTTGTTCTTAGCAGCCACAAGGAAGCAATCACCTGCTTTGGCCATCATCAGAATACCATGTGCCCCCAGTTATATATGTGGAATACATAAACATGTCTGCATATATATAATTTTAGTGTTGAGGATCCTTAGTAAAAATACCAAGGCATCCTCTGATAAGTAATGAGCTGGAGAGTCCTTAAGAACCTCCTGTAAAAGTAATACCCACACCTTGTTCCAACTGACACCTTGTGTCATCAATCATATCACCAACGTCAAGAATGCATGCACAATCAATAATACATGGCCCCTCAGACTTCATCTTAGAAATCCCCATTGGCTCAAAACCCAACATCCAAGGAACAATGATGTCTATCCTATAATAATAAGCATCGTAGCCTCAACAGTCGACATCCTGAGGAATGGTGATCTCTATCCTCCCAAATAACCCAGCCCAAATACCTCAATATATGGTGATCCTCAAACCCCAATCGATAGTATCAACATTGTCAACCAATGGATCCTCACCATCCATGTGACTTTCTACAACATGCGCCTCCAACCATACTGATGGTCAAAACCATCCTAAGCCACATCTAATGGAGGCCTCTACCCACAAGAGAGTTCAAAACCACCTCATCATCTGAGTTCTATCTGTGTGCACATGACTCCAATAGTGCATCATACAATCATGATGAGCGGAAATCGCCAACAAAGTACATAATCCACGTCAACTTGGAACCTCGTGCCCCTATAACCATGTCTCTCAACCTGTTGGTCATCACCATCTCAAATCACTCAGGCCATGCCCGCAACCCGGTGACCTCGTTGCTTCAACCCGACAACCATGTCACCCAACTGGTGATCAACATCATGAAATTTATCTAGGCCTCTCCCAACATGAAGAAATATGTCGCCTCATCCAGATGGTCAACACCTTCTCAATCCTTGGGTCGTTCTCATCACGTTCCCATGAAACTCATCACATTTAATATAAAAATTTAATCTAATTAATAAACACCTCAGCCTAATCTACCCAAGGTATAAAAAATCTCAATGGGATTAAACCATTTTTATTCAGGTGGAAGCATGCCCATAGGCATCTCTAATAATCAATTAATCATTTAAAAATCATAGTGTTAATTAAATAGAGTCTCGCTTGTACTACCCAATAGAGTGATAAAGAAAGTACCCCCAAAACACTTGAAAAATCACGGATAAAGATAAGAACCACATACTACATGTTGGTAGATGTTTGATCATCTAATATCAGCCTCTAACTCGAGCTGGTTCAGAAGAAATCAGCATTTTAGACGAATGCCATGAAAATAGTGTAAAACATCTCACATGGATTTAGCACATCATATGGAGATAGAAAATGAAAAGATAAGAAAGAGGATTAAAGGTCTTTCCCATTCTCTTCTAACATGACCAAAATCATTCGAATCAAAGTTGGATGTGAAGTGGAGACCAAAGCCTAGGGGTATAAGGATAATAGAGAGTTCCCTTTGTAGTGCACGTGAGTGGAGAAAAAAATGGGAGGAAAAAAGAATAAATAGAGGGATGGATAGTTTTGTAATTTCTCCACTTTAAGTATCCCACATGGTTAGGCCACATAGTTTGGCTAACCGTATGACTCCCACTGCTCAGGAACAACACGTGCATGGTCAGTCTGCACGGTTTGTCGAACTTTGTGCAAACAATGCATGAGCCTCTGCTAAAAACTATAGACTCAGCTGCATAGTCATGTGCCCCCTCCCACATGGTTTGGAAACCATGTCAAGAGCCAAGTGAGGTCCACATGGTTTGTCCAAACTGTGTGCATCTGTCTGCGTGGTCTGAAGAGTTGATTTTCAGACTCTGATGCACCTAAAACCCAACCGAAACCTCAAGGCACTTGTTGATCATCTAAAACCATCTAAAAACAAGGTCTTGGGTCAATGGAACTATTGAAATTAAGTTTAGAAGATCAATAATGAAGTTGGTCCAACCACCAAAATCCAAAAATTCAAATTTGCCTAGAAAATAACCTGTTCCAAAAACCTTGGATGTTAAAATATCCCCACCTTAACCTAGCTCATCCCTGGGCTATAAAGAATTACCCAAAGATGGTACCAATTGTACCCATGTCATTTAAAACAATTTTTTCTACCCCAGTCATAAATTCACAGGTCATATATCTCAAGGCGCTCCCCACCTTAGGAGTTACCTACCCTGGTTGCTTCCCGACCAAAAGCTCAAATATACCAATAGTCCACCGACCATACCTCGACTCAAAAGTCCTCTTGTGATGCATATTCACTCCTACACCTCATCATGTTCTCAAATCACACCCATGTCACATCTAAAATCCATTATAATCCGCACCTCATCAGATTCCCACCTCGTGCACATGTCGCACGTGGAACATATGAGGCCCCACATCTCAAAATATGCCCAATACCAGTCCTGGTGTCTTACACCTCACATAGAGCTCACGTCGCACTGATGCCCAGATACTAACACACCTAAAATAATCCTGCATCACATCAATGCCCATAATAAATCTCAATGTCGTGCAACTCATATATATATAACGCATTCAAGATGATGCCAATCTACTAACAAAAGTCTAGTTAGTTCAAAAACAACTTGTGCACCTCATGCACCCAAAACCAGACATTCCATACAAAAAGGTCCATGCCAAAATAAGAAGATAATTGGCCACACCCATGGAATACCTATAACTGTAACTGGATCCCCATACTGCTCTGTACCTGGAAGCTCCATTGAGTGCACTAGGCCTGAAGCTCAACTACCTGAGGCCTAGCCTCCCTGTGGTGCTGCACTAGTCACCTTCCACTGACCCCATTGCTGGTTCCCACTGCCTTTTCCACGACCTACGCATGCAGATAACTCCTAGCTACCAGCTCTTGGTCTTTCCTCAGATGCTTAATTTTTTCTGGGTCCCTGACTACCGAATGTCTGAGAAGGCTTCCTAAAGAACCTCTTGAGATGCCCAACTTGGCCGCATGCTCGGCACTCCTTCGGTGCTCGATCACACTGCGTCCACAAATGTACCAACTGTCATCATTGGAAGCATTCCATCAAAGATCCACTCCTCGGTGGTCTTCTTGAGTCTTTGGCATGAACACCCTATTGAGACTCCTCTTGTCCCTACTACCTACTATCTAAAGCATCACTGTTGTAATCACCCAATGTCGTCACCTGGATTGAGCAAGACAAGTCCGTCAAATTGCCCTCGGCAATCAACACCTGATTCACAACCTCTAAGAATTAGGATAACCTTAATATGTTTACTTGCACCCTGATGGTGTGTCATAAACCATCTTTGAAATGCCTCACTCTCATGGTGTCATTGACCACCATATTGGGTGCAAAGAAAGACAACTTTGTGAAAGTAGCCGCATAGTCCATGATGGACATGTCTCCCTGTTGTAGGCTCAAGAATCCTCAAGCTCTATCTTCCCTCAGCATCTTCGGGAAGAAGTGCTTAAAGAACCTGGACTTGAAATCCTTCCAAACCAGTCCCTCATGTCTTCTCTCCTGAACCTCAACATCCCACCATTGCTTTTTTAGTCCTCTAAGCATGTACGTCACCAGTTTCACCCTCCAGCCTAGGGGTGTCTCAAGATGCTTGAAGTTGGTCTACACTACCTCAATCCAGTTCTCTGCTGCCTATAGTCCACACACACCCTAAAATAGTAGTGGGTGCTATGACTGGAACTCATGAGTCAGGTATTCCATCAAAGGCTCAGCTCCTTGAGATCCCCTGTCGATCCTCTGGATAACCAAAACCAAGATCTCCCTGAGCTTCTCATCCATCCATGTCCTAGAAACTGCCATATCATGCAGTTGTCCCGCCTATATTGGAGCATGTACCTGTGCTTATACATGTGCCTCATGCTCAACCTGATCCACTGGGGCCGTATTTTGACCCTCAAGGGCCACAACCTGTGTATGCTCATGCGGCACCATATCACTGCCCACCTGACGCTCCATCATAAGCTGCCTAGGTGGCCACCCAATGAATACCAATAAAATTTTCAAACAACCATAATAACACACACATACACACACACATCACAGATAGGGAAAGTTGTAATAAGCATCGCAGTCTCACCACCCTTATACTCCCCCATCGTAACCATGTCACACAACATCCGACCTCATGGCCCCTTACCCGCCCATATTAGAGTCAGGTCGCACATATATATCCAACCTCACAGCCCCTTATCTTTCCATAATCGGGATATACATCACATATAATCTAAGGTAGCTGAGTAGAATGCCACCAAAGAAAAAGCTATGTAGGAAAAAACACTATTTAGCTTCCTTTGTTGACATTTTAAATGGATCACCCACAACATCATCATTGCCTACTCCTATAAGAGCTATACCCATACATATATATCACAAATCACAAGAATTACACACAGATTTCATTGGAACCACATGTATGGGCTAGCTGAGTAGAATGCCACCAAAGAGAGGCTAGGCAGAAAAACACTACTTAGCTTCCATTGTTGACACTTTAAATAACTCAAACCCTTTAGCACAATCTAGGTTCCCAATGATAATCACAAACAATTTAACACAGGCATGTTTATTTATTAATTATTCTATGTGCCTACCAAGAAGGCATAAACATTCATCCCTTACCATATCGGGGCAAGGGTCTGCATCTCCTCCCTTGCCATACCATGCCAAGGGTCACATATCATAACAGATAATAATCACACCCAAGTGCGCCACTCAAGGTCGAAATCATATCAATTGTAAAAAGAGCAAGGAAAAATAGAAATTTCCCACCCCTGACAACTTGGTTTGTCCCTCGTGCATAGGGCTGCAGGCACCCAAACACGAGCTCAAAAACAAGTTCCGACAACATCCTAATCTCCAGTATACCATATCCCAAATAGTAATACCAACTGAAAATAAATATCCCTTTAATACCATTAGTATCTAGCTGAATACTGCTACTAAATCCTAGAGAAGAAACCACACTAATACCATTTATAGCGCACCAACCCCTCTTGCCACCTAAATAGTGTTCAAGGTCAGTTTACCACTAGGCCTTAAGTGCGCCTCCCTGTATGTCAAAGGCTTCCGACTAGCAGTAAAGGTATAAATAGGTGATAGTGGGGAGACTATACCCCCCATTTGGTCATAATAATGATGGTCTATATAAATATAAAGCAGCACAAGAAAATACCATAAACAACTGGACCAATAACCCACACTCATGGAAGAAATAACATGCAATAGCAGAAGCATAAATAGACCATAGAAAGAATAAATAAGCTAAACATACCGTTTGTAGAAATAAACACCACATGATGTCGTTTATAGAGCATGCATACAAGTAAGGTCATACATGACAATAAGAAGAAAGGGTCTCCCGTGGCTGACCTCTGTATATATATATATATAAGCATGCTGATATAAAAGAAAGACCCAAAAGTAAAATTCGGCTGATATAGGAACCTCCAAGGTCCCTTTCCATCTATCCCATGCAAAAGGTCCAACATGATCCCTAAGGTCCAACTCCTGAGCTCGATCCCTTACCTGATCGCAAGATCATAAATTCTACACACATTCCAAGGGGTTCATGTAGGGTGTGAGAATAAATCTCAGTAGGCCACCACTAACTTGTGTCTATATTACATCTTTGATTACGTAGGTGTGTCTAAATATAAATAAAATAGAACATGTGAATCATAATAAATGACCTGCTTCCCTTGTGCTCAACAGCCATAAGGAAGCAATCACTTGCTTCGACCATTGTTGTAATACCATGTGCCCCCAGTTATTTATATTCCATATGACAACACGTCTGCATACATATAATTATAGTGGTGAGGATCCTTAGAACAAATCTCAAGGCATCCCCAGATGAGTAACAAGCTAGAGAGCCCTCTGGCACCTTCTGTAAAAGTAATATCGGCACCTTGTGCCAACTGGCACCTCGTGTCATCAATCATGTCACCGACGCCCTGAAGGCACGCCAATCAATAGTACTCAGTCCCCCATACCTCATCTTAGAAATCATTGTTGGCTCAATGGCCGACGTTCGAGGAACAATGATGTATGTCCTCTAATAATAAGTATCATCAGCTCAACAACCGATGTCTTGAGGAACGGTGATCTCCTTCCTCCCAAATAACCCGGCCCAAAAGCCTCAATATACAGCGAGCCTTATCCCCCAACCAATAGTCTCGACACTATAAACTGATGGCTCTTCACCATCCATGCAGCTTTCTACAGCAAGCACCTCACCATCCTAAGCCACATCTAACGGAGGCCTCTACCCACACGAGTGGTCAACACCACCACATCATCTGAGTCATATTTATGTGCACACAACTCCAACAACGCGTCGGCCAATCATGGTGAGCGGAAATCACCAATACCTAAGCCGCATCAACCTGGCACCTCATGCCCCTATGACTATTTCACTCAACCTGATGGTCATCACCATCTCAAATCTCTTAGGTCATGCCCGCAACCTAACGACCTCATCGCCTTAACCCGACAACCATGTCGCTCAACCGATGATCAACATCACCCAATGTATCTAGGCCTCGCCCAACCTAATGAACTATGTGACCTCATCCAGATGGTCAACACTATCTCAATCCTTGGGTTGCGCCTGACACGTTCCCATTTAATATAACAATTTAATCTAATAAATAAACACCTCGGCCTAATCTGCCCAAGGTCCGAAGCCTCTCACCAAGCTTAAACCATTTATAGTCAGGTGGAAGCATGCCCATAGGCATCTCCAATGATCAATTAGTTAATTTAAAAGAAATACGTTAATTAAATAGGGTCTCGCTCAGACTACCCAATGGAACACTCAAGAACGCATCCCCGAAACACCCGAAAAATCATGAAGAAAGATAAGACTAAAAAATCTATTTTTAATTTTCAAGAGTCACTTTATGGTTGACTGGTAACCAAAAACATCGCAAAAGTTCAGACGGGATTCAAAGGATTCCCATTTCAAAATTCAAAAAAAGCACACATTCAGGGACACTAAATCTGAAGATACCTCGAACCTTAAGTCGCACGCATCAGCCAAAATCTCATCGCCCGCCATCAATGTTGTAAGATCACCACCGCCATCGTCGTCGTTATCGCCCTTCATCGTCCTCCTTCACCACCATAAAGGAAAAAACCCTCCCAGATCAAACAAATAGCAGAAGATCCCTTCAACCTCATCATCATCTCTTCACCATCATCATCATCACGAGTCGACGTCGTCATCCAATCCACCATCGCCCCACAATCAACAACACCGACCCATCCTGAGACGAATTGCAGCACCAAGGAGCATTTCACGACCACCCATTCAAACCATGAAATACCTTTCAACATCAATGCTAATGACCACCAAAAGAGAAACTCCAATATGAAACCAAAAGAAAGAATTCGCTCATCCAATATCGACCTCTAACTCGAGCCAATTCGGAAGAAATCGACGTTTTAGACGAACGCCCTAAAAATAGGGTAAAACATGTCGCACAGATTTAGCGCACCGTATAGCAATAGAAAGGGAAAAGAGAAGCAAGAGGATTAAACGTATTACTCGTGCGCTTCCAATGAGACCAAAAGCGTTCAAATCAGAGGTTGGATGTGAAGTGGAGGCCAAAGCCTAGGGGGAGAAGGACAAAAGGGAATTCCATTTGGTGTGTGAACGGGTGGAGAATAAAAGAGGAAAAGGATAAATAGAGGGAGGGTAGTTTCATAATTTCACCACTTTAAGTGGCGCATATGGTTAGGCCGCACAGTTTGGCTATTCATGTACTAACTGTGTGGCTCCCACTACTTAGGAACCACAAGCGCATGGTTAGTCTACACAGTTTTTCAAACCATGCGCAAATTGTGTGTGAACTTCCGCTAAAAGCTGCAGACTCGGCCACACGGTCATACGCCCCCTCCCGCATGGTTTGACAAACTGTGTCCAGAGCCAAGGGAGGACTGCACTGTTTCCCCTGGACGCCGCATGGTTTGTTCAAACCGCGCACATGTCTGCACCTTCTGAAAATTTGGTTTTCGACCTTTAACGTACCTAAAACCCAACCGAAACCTCAAAGCACTTGATGAGCATCTAAACCCATCTAAAAACAAGGCCTTGGGTCAAGAGAACTAATAGAATTAAGTTTCGAAGATCAAGAAAGAAGTTGGTTTGACCACTAAACACCAAAAAAATAAATTTACTTGAAAAACAACCCATTCCAAAAACTCAGGACATTACAAAAAAGACCTTACAACCTAATTTGGACCTTCTAATTCTAAATATGAAATCCATTTTACCAAACTCAATTCAGAGAATTAGAAAAAATAGAATTAAAACAAAACTCGTACACAATGAAAAAGCGGGGTTTCAAGAAGTGTATTTTTCAAGAAAAAAAATGATTTTATATCAACTCCCTGACTAATAAGAATCATTTTATGAAACTTAATTAATAATTACATATATATAATCTATACATTTCATTTAAAACATTTCCCATTATGGATTATTTTAATTAATTAAAACGGAGAAGCGTTATGTACTTTAAAACAGTTTTCAAAAAAATCATGTTTTTAAACGCAAAATAAACTTATTCTAAAATATATTATAAAATCGATTTAAAAGCATTCAAGTGGATGGAATATAACTAAACAATACTTATGTTACTTGAAACCATATTCAAAACATAACGAGACTTAAATTTCTTAATTTATTGAAAAGAAATGATATTTTTACAAAAATCGGGTATTTTTCACTATTCACTGAAAAATTAATTTTTTTCAAAAAATTCTAAAAAATTCATCCTAAGATAATTCTGACATGCCAAATCCAAAAAAATATTTTTGTCAGATTAAAATTCAATAATTTAAAATTTAATCTTTTAAATATAGCCTTATAAGAAATGAGTTTAATAAAACTATTTCCTATTTAACGTATTTATAATGAATTTAACTATTTAATTCGAGAATACTAATAAATATGAAAACAAATTATTCTATCAGTACTTTGATTGTTACATTATATTTATCTTCAATGAATTGAGCAAAGATTGATATCTCATGAGATAAACATAGCTAGATTGGACACTGAACCCAATTCAGTAAGAGACTTTGTCCACTATGATAGTCTTGGGAGTGAATTTTGGGTGTATAATGGTTTGAATAGTGAACTCGTTGCACTATGATTGTCTTGGCAATGAACCTAGACTAAATGATTTTCTATGTTTATGTGTAAGCACAAATTTATGTCTTATATCAATGTTATGCTCTCATGATCTATAATCTTTGGTTTTATTATGATTCATATCTTATGAACTGCTAAGAATTGTGACTCAAGTTTATGATCTATGACAAACCAGGTATGGTTTTTAAATGTTATTCTCATATTCTCAAACTCTTATGCTCATGTTATGTTAATATATCCCTTGTTTACCCTTACTGAGTATCTGAACTCACTTTTTCTTATGTTTCTTTTCCCTAAGTTATTATGGACTTAATGTGAGATAATGTAATTCATTTATAAACCAGTTTATATATCCAAGTTTTCAAAGGCACTAGACCTAAATGGTTCGGACGTTGATCGTTATATTATATAATGAATATTCATTTATTTAGATGTGATATCTATGTATTAAAAGTGTTGTCGCTATAATAACCAATCACATTTGCTTCATATAATGGATTGAAATTTGATAATTGTGATGCGGAAACATCAAGAGTTGCAACAACAAACACAATTCAGAGAAGAATAAAGGAAGAAAAAAAATGAGAACACAAGGATTTACGTGGTTCGAAAATAATCTCTATGTCCGTGAAGAGATAGAATTTCACTGTATGTCAATATCACAAATTACAGGGAGATTTCTCATAGTTTCTAACAAATGAAACTCTAGTCCGAAATGAGCTAATAAGGAGGGTAAAGCACAATTCCACCAACCGTCAAAAAGTTAATTGTGCTACACTGAAATGCGGCTAGAAATCCACATCGCTATAGTGAAAAGTGGACGCCCAAGTCAAAAGTGTTATAGTAGCCAGCGGCTGGAAGTCCAAGGAGTATCAATGCGAAACGGACGGGTTAGGGCGGGGCGGGCTAAACCCGCACGGGCTTTGGATCGTGCGGGCTTGAGATCGAAAAAACCAACATGTTAAACGAGCTGACTTATCAAGCCTACCATGCCCCACAACGGATACGGGGAAGCCCGCAGGACGACAACCTGGGGGAAGCTGAGGCGGGCGGCAAGGCTATTTCGATGTGGGGGGGCGGAGGGGGGTACGAGGTTGGTACTATGTGGGCGGAGGTTGAGGTAGGCGACGACATGCCTAGAGGGGGGAGGGGGAGGCAGGCGAGCATTGGCCTGTCTGGATAATAAGATGGAGGGGAGGAGGGGGCGGGGAACAATTGTCTCGAGAGAGGAAAGGACGAAGAGGCCTGATGCTGAGGCGATCTCGGGAGAGGAAGGGATGGTGAGCCGCCAGTTGGGACTGCTGCCACATTAATGGCACAAGAATATCATATACTTGCAGGGGCAGAAAAGCGACATGGATAGAGGAGGTGGCACAGACACACAGACAAAGCGTCATAAACGAGGGATTTTCGTCTTTGATTGGAGCAGTAACGGGAACTGTGCAACATAAATGGGATGGATTTTAACCGGTGTGGGTGGGTTGTTCGTTGAATAAATGAATAAATTTTATCTGAATTAATACACATATATATAATCATATGTTTTCAAATATTTTTATTTAAAAAAATGGGCAAGCGAGCTAGCCCGCATCTGCGTGGGCTTACCCGCCCCAGCCCGCATTCGCACGGGCTCAACTCACATAAGCCCGCACTCTAAACAGTCAAAAAAAATAGGCCCGCCCCGCCCCGTATCCCCCCATATCCGCAAAACCCGTGGGCCACGATCCCATTTTACATCGCTACCAAGGAGCTACAATACTATTGACTCCAAAGTCTGCACTGCTACAATGCCCTATCAATGTCGGTTCGGTGAGCTTTTCTACAGTGGTCAAAGACATTACAGTGCCCCCAAATTTGGATCGAAAACCTTCGGCCCCCGAACCCCTAGAGCAAGGGCATGTTGCCCCAACAACCCCCAACAAACTCGACCTGCGAATGTTGGTACGCAATATGGACCACAAACATTCAACCCAAACATTATCCAAACCGAATCGGGCTACAAAAATTCAACAAATCGTGAGTCAAAACTGATTTCGAAGCCCATTATTTTTTCCTCAAACAAATAATTAAAAAAACAATTCATATATATTTCAAATATTATCAACAAGGAAACAAATATAACAAAAATGGACTTATCTTTTTCATGTAAGAACTATCTTAGATTGATGATATTAATGAAAACAGTGTCATCACAATGCACAACGTGGAGAAAACAATCATGTTGATAATGTGTGGTGAAACCAGTCAAAATCTAATTGAAACCATAAAAAATTTCAAAACTATAAATATATGATCAGTCGTAATCAATGTGCATTGTTCATGAAATGTGTCAAATATTTGTATGACAACGATAATGATAAATAAAAATACAAATATAAGAGAAAGAAAAGAAATAGAGAAAAGAATACAATGTAAAACCACAAGTCATCCTCATTATATTATTCACATAAGCTAGAATTCGAAAGGATAAAGAAACTCATTAAAGTTCCATTATGAAGGGAATTTATTAAGAATCGATTAAGATAGAGGAGATTACAAACCGCAAACAACACACTCACACACTCTAATGGGTCAAGCCTTATCAATCATCACAAGGAATAACAACCATAAGTCGACCTATTTTATTAGTTATGAATGTGATCCACCACTCCAAAAGCCAATGAGGATGACATTGTGACACTCCAAAATTACAAAATCCAACATGATTTAAAAAATTAGAGCTGAAAACAAGTCAGATGTATGGAGGTAGAGACCAGCTTAGTGATATCCAAGAAATACATAAAATGAACTCCTTTGAGATTGACAATATACATTAACAGACATGGTGCATTTGGTAGATATAGAACTAATTAAATTGCATCCAAACCTTCACACATGACAAACGCCTCTCCAAATATCATAAGGTATAGTGACACAAGAGATCAATGGCTCGTGAGTCCCCACCTCCGCTATCCGTGTTGCTCAACATATTAGCTTGAAAGATGGATGGCTACGCTAACAGCCCAATAGAAGCACACGCTGCACATTTTCCCATTGCCTGAGTGATGGACCGAGACATAACCTTCCTCATAAATGACATTTTTCAGCTCTTCAAGAATTCCGAAGGAAACAGAAGAACAATTAAAATCAGGGAAATAAACAACCAGCCCATGGAATGAACACACACACAAACAAGGCAGCACAAGGATTAATTAACCGGGAAAAAACAAAGTAACTTTACTGCTGGAACTGGGCTATAATTACAGCTGCGCACACACAAAATACTCTACCACTACACACTTAAATAGTAAGCAAGACACCGCAAAAAAAAATTAAAAAACTTTGATAATAAGTTGCATCCGGCTTCCCTGATTTTGCGGAAGATAATATTATAGGTTTGAAAGAAGAGGAGGAATAGGTACACAACAGCTTATATACAGTGGATGTATATGCAATAGTCAAAAGTGCCATTTAGATCCACCTGCAGTGTACTGATTCGTCCTCTTCTCGCAAAATAAGGGAAGCTGGATGCAAGAACCGGCTTGACGGGAAGGCCTGTGTAATTGATGCTAAATCAAAGTTTTTCACGGTGTTATAAGAGGGACGGAGTACCCTCCATCGCCCTCAAACCCTAACATCTCTTCGATACCCCGCCGAGGGAAGAGTATGGAGGCGCGGCGAGAGGCGCGGCGAGTTTGAGGAGGACGGAGGGATCCCCAATCGCAGAGATGTTAGGGCTTAAGTGGTACGAAGGGAGACGCCGACAAGGGAAGGGTATGGAGGCAAGGCGAGAGGCGCGGCGGGCTTCCCTTTGGGTAGCTCACAATCGCAGAGTCGGACGGAGGGAGGGATAATAATATTAATAATTGCATTTTGAGTAATTACTAATTCTATTGATGTGTATGATATTAATTATATTTTTTTTGAATGAAAATATAAATTATTGATCAAGGGATCGAGGATTACAAAGCCAATCAGGAACGAGTTCACCCAACAATGATCACCTCAATGTTTCCCAAACCGAGTCAAACGATGGGCTTTCGAATTACTATCTATTTTGATAAAAGAAAATTTGCATGCATCGAATCCATCGGTCAGGAACCAAATCTTCCTCAAGATGAGGCCATAAGGCTGGGAATCCTCATCTTTTGTTGAGAGAGCGTTCACCACTTCGAGACAGTCGGATTCCACCAAAATCTTGGGCCAAATTTTTGAACAGGCAAAAAGAAGCCCTTGGAGGATGACCGAGGCTTCTGCCACCACAGGGCTCCATGAGTTAGGCACTGCCCTACACTGAGCTTCCACAATCTGGCTAAAACTGTTATGAGCAATGAGCCCAATACCGACCCTTGAATTAGTAGAGATAGCAGCATTAGTATTAATCTTGAAGAAACCCTCAGGGGGGGAGACCAAAGAGAAGCCGCTCGTCGAGTGTGGCTCAAAGAATGTCCCACATCACTTTTCTTCCAACCATTCATCCACTCCAAAGCTCTATCCACCCAAAGGTGATCAGGGGTCATCTTCATCTGGAAAATGCATTCATTCCGTCGGGTCCAAACCAACCAAGCAATTGTGCATATCAGACCTACCACTCTCAGTTCCAGAGAAGACACTCAATTAGTAAGGTTTGGGACCAACCCAATTGAAGGATCAAAGAAAATACCAAAATCTGACCTCCACACCTTCCACACCCCTTCTACCCCCTTACAGGAAAGAATTGCATGCAGATGGGATTCCACTTCATGGAGGCACAAAGGACAAGTGTCGTCCTCCGCCAAATGTCACTGCATCGGAAAGTCACGGGTTGGAAGAACCCCTGCACAGACCCACCACCAAAAAAATTTCACCTTAGGGGGAGCGATGAGGGACCAGAGGCACTTCCACCGATTATCGGTAAAGACCTGGGCCAAACCTTGAACCCTCATTTTGTAACCCGAACGAACAAAATATCTCCCATGAGGTTTCCCAGTCCAGCAAATCTGATCAATACTCATTCCTGGTGTGAGAGAGATACTCAGGATGAGCTGACGATCCACCTCGTTAAACCAGCAACAAAGCTTCTCCTGACCACACTACTCAAGCGAGTCATCGAGCAAGTCACGTACCCTTGCATCTTCGAATCCAGGAACAACCGGTGAGGAAACCTTATGATTAACGTCATCTGCCAGTCATGGATCATTCCAAATGTTAATATTATGCCCATCATCAATTCTCCACACACAACCCAAATCAATGAGAGATTTTTCTCACCAAATGCTTCTCCACATAAAACTCGATCGTGGTCCCAGCTGGGCATGCAAGAAGTCAGAATGAGGGAAGTACTTAGCTCACATCACCTTTGAAAACATGGTATTTGGGTGGGAAAGAAGGTGTCATCCTTGCTTCGCCAGAAGAGCCTCGTTAAACCATTTGAGATTTCGGAAGCTGAGGCCACCACAGAATTTTGAAACACACAGCTTCTCCCAAGTCATCCAATGAGAATTATGTTTTCCTCTCATGGGAGCCCCACCAAAAGTTGGCCAACTAGGAGTGGAGTTGGTCAACGAGAGTTTCTGGGAATTTAAACAGCGATATAGCATAAGAAGGGATTGCTTGAGCCACTAACTTCACGAGAACTTCCTTTCCCGCCATGGAAATCTTCCTACTAGACCAAAGACAAATCAGGTTATCCACCCTGTCCACAATCGCGCCAAAAACTTGTTTCTTCGACCTACCCACTAGGGTTGGGAGGCCAAGGTACTTAAGATGCTTATCAACCAGCGGAAACTCACACATTCGCTGCAAATCCTCTCTCTTAGCTTGTGGGACACCTTTACTGAAAGATAACTCTGATTTTGAAGCATTAAGACGTTGCCTAGAGGCCTTTTTGAACAAATTGATGATATTCAGCACTGCACTGCATTCTTGCAGGGTAGCACGCGTGAAAAGGAGGCAATCATCTGCAAAGAAGAGATGAGAGATAGAGAGACCATTTCTACATACCGTAGCACCATGAGGGAAAACATATATTACTAAAAAACTATTCATTATTACTAATTACTTAAATATAAATACTGATTAAATTGATTATCAGTTGTATTAAAAAAACTATTCATTATTATTTATATTTCATTCATTATCTACTTTTTAAATTGTTTTTAAATTATATTTATACGAAAAATTAATATTATAGTTATATTAATAATATTTCATATTAGACAAACATATCACTAATTGCATATTGTATACATATAATATTAATTGTGTTATAATTTATATACATATTTAAATTAATCACATTCGAACAATATATAAAAAAATATTTTGAAAATTGCTAAAATTCTAAATATAAGCTTATTTTATAAATTCATTTATAGATTAAAGTCATGATTGGAACTCCTTTAGTGGCAGGGCAGAGACTGCTTTTGGCGGTCACAATTAGCTCGTCGCAAACGCTTTTAGAAACTACCAATGACTATCGTTGTGTGCATATGCATAGTGCATTGTGGGTGGTTATCTTGGTGTCTTGAGCAGCCAAGGATACAGGACCTTGTGTCCACGCTACCATGGTAGGTGCATGGCAGCAGAATGGGGTTAAATGTGTTAGTATGACATCAGTTGAGGTTGTCGAAAGTTAGGGGTTGAGGGTGTTGGCGGTAGACGATGTTGATGGTAATCGAGGGTGGCACCTGAGGGAAAGCTATGATGCAAAGGGCAATGGGGTGGAATTGCAACGACAAGAGCGTCAGGGAGAATGTAACGATCCAAACTTTTATTAATGAAATTTTTCTTAATATAATTAAATGTATTATTATGTAAAATGGTTATATAAAACATATTCACTTCCTTGGTTTTATGTTTTTGGATTTTAAAATACCGTTAATAATTGTTACTGTTGCTAATATAGTCGTTAAACAATGATCACATGATTAGTATAAATACAGGGCATTAAAAAATCCAATTTACTCAGACAAAGGAAGTGATGATTGTAGGTTCCGGGCGTAGCGGAAGCGCGTTGGTGGGTCAACCCAACTTTAATTTTAGCGTTAACAACGATCAATCCGAGATCCGTCATGATGTAAAACACCGGATCCTCGAAATAGAACGAAGAACAAAAAATAAAATAGGGAGTCCCAGAACCATAGATATAGGATCATCATATGTTGGTTATAATTAATTTAATTAATTGACAAGAATTACCTTGATGGATTTCCTTCTTCGTTGATGTCTCCAGTCACGATCTGGTGTGATCTGTCGTTGCGTTGTAGAATCCAAGTGTAGGTTTCCTCTAGCAGTGATCTACACGTGCTCCACGTATTTCTGGACGTCGCTGAAGGGATCTCTGGGTGCTAGCGCGGAAGAACCTTTGCTTGTGATGCTCGCCTTCGATCGCCTTGATCCGGTGGTGGTGGATCTCTCTTGGTCTTGATAGAGTTCTTAGAGGAAAGAGTTCTTTCGACCTTGAGATAACTCTCTAGAATTGTTGTGCACAACGATTGGGGAAAAGTGTTGGGGTTGTGAGGATATTTATAACTGGGTTTGAGGTTATAGAGTTATGAAAATAAATAAACGCGTTATGCATTTTATTTATTTCATCAACTCTTATTGAAAACCCCCCATGTCGAATGATTAATTCATTGACAGGCGCTCATGCTGATTATAATAAATATCATTTAATAAAATGATATTATTTCCTCAAAATCTCGACTGAAAAAACTAAACGCCGTGTAATCATTAATAAACGGCGTGTACTCGTTTTCCATAAAACTACACAGTTTATATATTCAATATACACGACGTGTACTTTTATTTTCCATTTTTCTTTATTTCCTCCCCCACATTTATTAGTCCTTGAGTAATGAATATTTATTTCTTAAATAAATGTAACTGCATTACTTTCTAATAAATATATACTATTTCTTCCATAATATATTCTCTTGAATAATTAGTGTTGAAATAAATGCAATCAGACATCCTTAAATAATTATTAAACCACATTCAGGAATAATCTTTATTTAACATGTTAAATTAATATTTAACTGAGATACATGGACACACTTAGTGTGTGACCCTCTAGGCCTCTTTCTCATTGGCATTAGGCGAGATTTCCTAAAGTCCAAGATTACTGTCTAACAACGGGTCAAGGCACCCAAGAGAAAGAAGTTGACGCCGCATTGACATGCCACCTCATACGAACGCTTACCGTGTAATATAATCCCTTTGTCATGATATCTTGAATCAAGCGGGTTGCATGCTAGTGTCATCAACCCATGTGCTCGATTATTCTTTCTTTGACTTTCCAGAATTGAACTCGCCCATACCTTACCATGGCCATGGATTTATTTAGGCTATATCAATTCTATCAAAGGGCCTGAGATATCTACTTCTGTTATGGAACAGAAGGGACAAATCCTTTCTCGCATTATCTATTAATGCAGTATTACTCATGATGCACCCAACATATCATACCTCACTGCGAACAGTGTGTCGTTGCAGTTTTTTTCAATACATCTAAGTGCACGAGTTGTAATACCCATTAATAATAATCTTAAAGTCTAAGGACTAATGCACACGTCCGCAGATAGGAATATCCAATGACACTATGAAATGTGGATTTTCTACTGGCGGGTCTCGTTCTCATAATATCCTACTAGATATTACCAAGGGCACACACCATGAGAAGGTGCCTCAAAGTTTTATGACTCCTCACCCCTAATGGCCTGTGTTATTTGTGTCCCTAAAATAACATTATCTGGCCATAGAACATATATTCAAGAATAGTGTTATGCAACTTCCAGGTTTTCATCATAGCAGAGATCTGCTATGACCCTTTAATGCAACAAATATCCTTAGGACATTATCACATGCATTGTCATGCAGAAGAACAATAAAGATGTGATAAATCTTTTATTAATGAATAAAGTACAAAGTAGTTGGTTCTAGGCCACCAAATCCAACATACCCCCACTTGGACTAGAGCCAACTGCTAACAACCTTTAACCCGTTAGCTCTCACATGATATTCATGCTTCTGCTGAGATAGGCCTTTAGTCATGGGGTCTGCCACATTCTCTTCCGTGGACACTCTACTCACTGCAACTTCACCCCTTTGATATAAATCCCTCAAGAGGTGATACTTCCGGAGTATGTGTTTTTCCCATTGATGTGACCTTGGTTCTTTTTCAAGAGCCACCGCTGTAGTATTATCACAATAAAACGTGATAGGATCTTGACTTCTAGGCACCAAATTAAGCTCCTGGACAAAGTTCCACATCCATACTCCTTTCTTGGCTGCATAAGAAGCCGCTATATATTCAGACTCTACTGTAGAATCAGCGACAACTGACTACTTTGAACTCTTCCAGCTCACAGCTCCTCCATTGAGATAGAAAACATATCTAGATTGCAACTTCAGATCGTTCTGATCTGTCTGAAAACCAGTATCAGCATACCCTATGATGACAAGCTCCTCATATCCTCTATACACCGGGAACATATCCATAGTTCTTCTCAGATACTTAAGGATAGTCTTAACAAAAGTCCAATGATGTTCTCCTGGATCTGCTTGATATATGCCTACCATGCTCAGTGCACAGGCAACATCAAACCTGGTACATAACATGGCATACATGATGGATCCTATAGCTGAAGCGTATGATATCTTACTCATTCTATCTTTCTCCTGATATGTCTGAGGACACATTTTCTTAGAAAGATTTAGGCCATGTGAAACTGGAACCAATCCCCTCTTGGATTGTTCCATACCAAATATATTTAGTATCTGGTCAATGTATATACCCTAACATAGTTCAATCAGCCTCTTGGATTTATCATGAATGATCTTGATCCCTAGAATGTAGGCTGCTTCACCCAAGTCCTTCATGGAGAAACACTTGTTCAATCAGTCCTTAACTGACTGTAAGACTGATACATCGTTTCTAATAAGCAATATGTTATCAACATATACTACTAGGATAACGATCACATTCCCATTAAACCTCTTATAAACACATGGCTCACATTCGTTCTTAATGAAACCAAATTCCTTTATGGCTTCATCAAATCGAATGTTCCATGACCTAGATGCTTGCTTTAATCCATAAATGGATTTCTGCAACTTGCAAACCCGTTTGACTTCACCTGGTGTCACAAACCCTTCTGGTTGTGTCATATAGACATCTTCCTGAATGTTCCCGTTAAGGAATTCCGTTTTGACATCCATCTTCCAAATCTCGTAGTCATGGTAAGATTCTATGGAAAGTATGATTCTTATGGATTTAAACATGGAAATTGGTGGGAATGTTTCATCATAGTCAATTCCTTGATGCTGTCTGAATCCTTTAGCCACTAGCCTTGCTTTATAGGTGCTAACTTGACCTTCCATGTCCAGTTTTCTCTTGAATACCCATTTGCATCCAACATGCTTTACATCAACTGGATCATCAACGAGAACCTAGACTTGGTTCTGATACATGGAATCCATCTCAGAATTCATAGCTTCTAGCCATCTTGCAGCTTCTGAGATTTCTACTACTTCCTTGTAGGAGAGAGGTTCATCATTGTCCAACAATAATGATTCACCATCCTCAGTGACTAGGAAACCAAATCTCTCTGGTTCCCTTACCTATCTTGAGCTCCTACGCAGTACTTGTGTTTCTGTAACCTCTTCCATGGGGACCTGTGGAAATTGTTCCTGTACCAAAACCTATGTATCTTGAGCATCAACTTCGTCTAAGTCAATCTTGCTCCCACTATCCTTCTTGAGGATTTTCTCCCTCTCAAGAAAGATGGATTGTCTGGCGACAACCACTTTCTTGTATGAAGGGTTATATAGGTAATATCCTTTTTTCCCTTGGGATATCCTATAAAGATACACCTCGTGCCACGGGGTGCTAGTTTGTTGCCTACGAAGGCCTTAACAAATGCCTCGCATCCCCATACACGTGTATGCGACAAAGTGGGTTTCCTTCCATTCCATAACTCGGATAGAATTCCATTTTCCGACTTAGTTGGTACTCGATTTAATGTGTATGTTTCAGTTTGTAATGCATATCCCCAAAAGGATAATGTAAGATCTACATGGCTCATCATCGACCTCACCATGTCCAACAAGGTGCGGTTCCTCCTTTCACTAACACTGTTCCCATGTGGTGTATAAGGAGGAGTAAGCTGAGATAGAATCCCATACTCCTATAAAAGATCGATGAACTCTTGGTTCAGATATTATTCACCTCGATCTGATCGAAGTTTCTTTATCTTCTTACCAAGTTGGTTCTCTACTTCATTATTGAATTCCTTAAATTTCTATAAGGCTTATGACTTATAACTAATTAAGTAGACATATCCATATCTAATCAAATAATTAGTAAAAGTAATGAAGTAAGAATATCCACCTCTAGCTTCTACTGGAAATGGTCTATACACATCCATGTGCACCAATCCTAGAAGCTCTGTAGCCCTTTCACCTTGTCTACCGAAAAGTGGCTTGGTCATTTTACCTTGTAAATAAGCGAGACATCTATCAAGTGGTTTTAGATCAATAGAGTCTAAATAACCATCATGACAGAGCTTTGTCAAGCGCTTCTCGTTTACATGACCGAGACGGTGATGCCACAACTGGGTGATGTATGAGTCATGTGAGTTTGTTTTGTTATCAATTGTCAACACTTGGTTTTCATAATTTAATACATACAAACCATTATTTAAATGTGTCATACCATAACATACGTTGTTCTTATAAAAGAGACAACACTTATTTTCAAACTTGAAAATAAATCCATCTATATCCAAAAAAGATACATAAATTATGTTCTTGGTAACACTAGGCACATAATAACAGTTATGTAAAACCAAAATCATCCCAGTGAGCAATGATAGGTGGTAATCGCCAATGACCAACCCAGCCAGCCTCACGCCATTGGAAGCTCGAAGATCCACCTCTCCTCTGGCAATATTTCTAAATCTACTTGGTTCCTGCATTTGAATATAGATGTGAGCCATACAAGCTGTATCTAATACCCAATGTGTAGAAATGGAAATATTAAACTCGATAACGAATGCACCATTAGCGTCCCCATGCTTCTAGGTGCAGTTTCTCTTCCATTGGCCTTGCTTTCCACATGAAAAACATACTGCCTCCCGTTCCTTGCCCTGCCTCTGGATCTTCCCCTTCTTGGACGGACGACGCTCGGGGGCTTCGAACCATTTATAAGTCTTTGGCCCCTTTGCCTTGTCCTTCCTTTTCTTCTTCAGCATAAGGATTGCGGGTTTGTCACGCCCCATGTCCTTATCTACCTGGCTAATTAAGGTCATAAGTTCTGATAGACTATTCTCACTGTTGCTCATGTTATAATTGACAATGAAGCAAGAGAAGGTCTTGGGCAGTGATGATAGGATGGGATCTGTATGCAATTAATCCAGGAACTTAATCCCTAAGATGTCTAGGCGTTCAATGTAGCTAATGATCTTGACTACATGAGGCCCAACTAGCACAGACTCTCCAAGCTTAGTTGTAAACAAAGTGTTGGAGATCTCATATCTCTCCTGTATCACCTTCTCTTGGTAGAGATCCTTAAGGTGAGACATCATGTTATACGCGTCCATGTTTTCATATTTCTTCAAGAGCTCATTAGACATGGATGATATCATGAAACAATTGACATCTGTAGCATCATCCATGTGTTTCATATAGAGAGATAGTTCCTCATCACTGGCCTCTTTTCCAGGCACAACTGGAATAGTCTCTTCCAGCACATAAAACTTCCTCTCATGGCGAAGGATGACGCGTAAATTCCTCGGCCACTCTAGGAAATTGGTTCTGGTGAGAAGGTTTTCCTTCTCAAGTATGGTTTGCAATGATATATTTGAAGTCATTTTTCTTTCTGTTTCTGCAAATTAATATGAGAAAAGGTTTTAGTACTTTATTATAAAAACTGAGACAAATAAATAAATTAATACTTATTAGTCTCCCACTATTTTATTGAAATCCAATATCCCTCACCATTGAATTCGGAATATTCTGTTGCCTGAATATTCTAGTGGCAAGGATCCATATTTCCCTTCACATTACCCCAAATATGGTTGTTCAAGCAACTTGAAGGGTTTTAGGTAGGAATTCCAAATGCCAACTGCATTAACTCGCAACTCCTTGATCCGCTGAGTGGACTCCCCAATCCTGAAATACTTTTATTTTGGATTTCCTCAACCTTTGCCTCTTGGTCAAACCAAGTCCTGCTATGGAAGTAAAACCTTGATACAAACCAACTCAAGTCAACCCAAAACCTTGAATTAGAATTCCCCGATAATTGAAAGCACCCCAACTAGGGTTGGTCAAGCACTTTGAACTATGGTTCGATTCTAACCAAGATTATGAAAGGCTATACCGACTTAATATTTCTTTGAGGTATTTTATCCTTATTTGTAAATTGCCAATTTATTATCTTTGATTACATGTTTGTTAATATTAAGTGGGATATACTTAAGTTATCAACTATGTCTAAGATAATATTTATGCATAAGCAGGTCTTATTTTAGTTCCATCTTGCATGCTTGTTTAATTCATTAATTGTGTGATTGTGACAACTCACCCACAATAAATTTAAACCATGCAACTGACAGAAATAAAATAAATGGTATGATCATGAGATTTTCTATTGGTTAGTTTATCTAGCGGTTGATAAACTAACCCAAGACCTAGGGGTAAAACACCTTGAACCTTTCTGATTCTTGTTTAAAACTTTCCACTTATCCACCTTTGTATCTCTTTGGATTGGTTTCGCCTTGGCTCCTAAATTGAGCCACCTCTACTAGATTGGGAGCTCCATCCATTACATATGCATTTATCTCACACATAGGTGAGGGTTAAAAAGGGGCTTTTACATAAAAGAATCCTTGGGCACGCAGACCCTAAATATTAATGAGGATAAGGCTCACAGAATAAAAAATTTAATTTAAATAAATAAATTAAATTAAACCATTCACATACAAAGGTCTTGGTCTAGATCATGATCATCCATACATGCAACGATATTTACACATAAATAAAACTAGCATTCAATTCTTTAATCATTCTTGTTTAAGATAAATCACACTCGAATCAATTAATTATCTTTAATTAATCAATCCTTTTATCTTAAACTCTTTTATGAATTTCCTTGAGATTATCATCCATCATAATTTTAAACAAATAAATTCATTTAAAATTATCCTTGTACGTAACTTGTACCTTGGAGGCAACCCGGTGAATTTCCATTCATTACACAGATGTTAAATTAAACACACATATATAAAACACCTATCACGTGTTGTGCCTCAACTTTATGCCTGCACTATGGTACACATCTCAAGGGTTTGTATAATGTAATAATAAATTTTAATAAATCTGCGTAATTTGGATGAGTACACGGTATGTAGTTCCGACTACACAGCGTGTACTTTTTGTTAACCATCCATCCGAAGTACATGCCTGGGGACATGGCGTGTTGATGTACTTCAAAAATTTTTGGAGTACACGACATGTTCAGTGGGACACACACCGTGTAGTTTCCGCATTACACGGTTTCCAGCCGGGCAAGCCGTGTACGGGGTACACGGTCCAACCCGAACCCGAAGGGACTACACGCCGTGTTCAGTTGGACCACATGACGTGTAATCCGGAAACTATGTGCCACCTGTTCTAGGTCAACACATGGTGTCATAAATGACTTAGATGGGATCCAATACACGACCTGATTTGGCGGATCAGTCAATGAATTGAACCTAGAATACACGGTGTGTACTTCCAAATACACACCGTGTATTCTGGTGTTGTATGGCCAGGAGCGCTTGGCACCGCCAGATGAGTTCCTTTATTTTATTTTGATCAAAATTAAAAGAAAAATTTGTTTCTGTAAGGTGAACGAGAAATGAGAGGGGGGAACAGATCTCAAGATTCATATTTTTAAGAATGATTAACTTGAATTGAAACAACTAAATTATTAAATGTGTAAATAACCAACAAAAAACTAAATAATTATAATCAACGATATGACCCCTATGATACCACTTGTAGGTTCCAGGCGCAACAGAAGCACATTGGTGGGTCTACCCAACTTTAATTTTATGTTAACAATGATCAATCTGAGATCTGTCACGATGTAAAACGTCAGATCCTCAGAATAGAACGAAGAACGGAAAATAAAAGAGGGAGTCTCGGAACCATAGAGATAGGATCATCATATGTTGGTTATAATTAATTTAATTAATTGACAAGAATTACCTTGATGGAATTCTTTCTTCATTGATGTCTCCGGTCATGATCTGGTGTGATCCGTCATTGCGTTGTAGAATCCAAGTGTAGGATTCCTCTAGCGGTGATCCACACGTGCTCCACGTATCTCTGGACATCATCGAAGGGATCTCCGGGTGCTAGCGCGGAAGAACCTTCACTTGAGATGTCCACCTTCGATCACTTTAATCCGGTGGTGGTGGATCTCTCTCGGTCTTGCGAGTGTTATTGGAGGAAAGAGTTCTTTTGGCCTTGAGAGAACTCTCCAGAATTGTTTTACACAATGATTGGTGAAAAGTGGTGGGGTTGTGAGGATATTTATAATCGGGTTTGAGGTTTTAGAGTTATGAAAATAAATAAACGCGTTACACATTTTATTTATTTCATTAACTCTTATTGAAAACCCCCCATGTCGAATAATTAATTCCTTGACATGCGGCCACACCGATTATAATAAATATCATTTAATAAAATGATATTATTTTCTCAAAATCCTGACTGGAAAACTACACACCGTGTAATCATTAATAAATGGCATGTACTCATTTTCCATAAAACTACATGGCATGTATATTCAATATACACGACGTGTAATTTTATTTTCCATTTTTCTTTATTTCCTCCACCACATTTACCAGACCTTGAGTAATGGCTATTTATTTCTTAAATAAATGTCACTGCATTACTCGCTACTAAATATATATTATTTCATCCACAATATATTATCTTGAATAACTAGTGTCGAAATAAATGTGATCAGGCATCCTTAAATAATTATTAAACCATAGTCGGGAATAATATTTATTTAACATGTTAAATTAATATTTAACTGAGATACAGGGACACACTTAGTGTGTGACCCTCTAGGACTCTTTCTCATTGGCATTAGGCGGGCTTGCCTAAAGTCCAAGATTACTGTATAGCAACGGGTTAAGGCACCCAAGAGAAAGAAGTTGACGCCGCATTGACGTGTCACCTCATATTAATTCTTACCGTGTAATATAATTCCTTTGTCACAATATCTCGAATCAAGTGGGTTGCAAGCTAGTGCCATCAACCCATGTGCTTGATTATTCTTTTTTTGAATTTCTGGAATTAAACTCGCCCATACCTTACCATGGCCATGGATTTATTTAGGCTATATCAATTCCATCAAAGGGCCTGAGATATCTACTTCTGTTATGGAATAGAAGGGACAAATTATTTCTCGTATTATCTATTAATGTAGTATTACTCGTGATGCACCCAACATATCCTACCTTGCTGCGAACAATGTGTCATCATAGTTTTCATCAATACATCTAAGTGTGTGAGTTGTAATACCCATTAATAATAATCTTAAAGTCTAAGGACCAATACACACGTCCACAAATAGTAACATCCAATGACACTATGAAATGTGGATTTCCTACTGGCGGGTCTCGTTCTCATAATATCCTCCTAGATATTACCAAGGGCACACACCATGAGAAGGTGCCTTAAAGTTTTATGAGTCCTCACCCCTAATGGCCTGTGTTATTTGTGTCCCTTAAATAACATCATCCGGCCATAGAACATATATTCAAGAACAGTGTTATGGCACTTCCGGGTTCTCATCATAGCAGGGATCCGCTATGACCCTTTAATGAAACAGCTATCCTTAAGACATTATCACATGCATTGTCATGCAGAAGAACAATCAAGATGTGATAAGGCTTTTATTAATGAATAAAGTACAAATTAGTTGGTTATAGGCCACCAACTCCAAGAATGACCTCATCTAGTATAATTTCTCCATACGAAGCCCATTTTTCAGAGCTCGGAAAGGAGGTAGTATCACTGAGTTTCGCTCTTGAACAAGCCCAAGCTGAGTTTCAACACATTAATCTTGAACGAAATCACCTATGGGAGAAGTGGAAGTTAATAGAGATTACCACCCAAGAAATGTTATCCGAACCGCCCCAAGAGTCTCTTACAATCACAAATCTTACCCTTAGATCTTATGTGAGTGTTATAAGGGGTTATGCAACAATACCCTAACACTATGATTATGTGCATTATTTTTGTATAAAGAATATACATTCGTTTTATTATTGTTACTTTGTAAATAGGTTTTAAAGCAAAAATAATATTTTTAGTTAATATTTAAATTCAATTAAGAAATCTATTTTGATGAATTAATGAATTTTTGAATTAAATAATATTTTAATAAAATATTATATCTAAATTAATTTTTATTAAATATAAACGATCATATAATTTTTATGAGTACAATTGAAATTTTTATTAAGGTTTGAAAACTATTTTGTCAAAACCCATGAATTTTTAATAAATGTCGGTTTTTATTTTAAAATTGAAAATTCACATATTCAGAAAATTATTTAGATAAAATGAATATTATTTTTGGAATTAGGACATCGAAATTATCTAACAGTGATTTTTTCATAATTTTCTGTGACATTCGAATTTTTGGGTAAAAATTAAATACCGTTTAAATATATAATGTGTTTTATGACATCATAATGTCCTAATAATTATGTAATAAAATACTAAAAAATGGATATTCGGCCAAAATATGTTTTATATTTAAAATAATGTGATTTTAGATTTATTTGATTAATTTTATGATGCCTTAGTGGAACCACCAATACTTATAAAATATTTTAACATTTTAAAATGATTTCCTTGAGAGTGTGATTCACCTCCATATAAGCAAGCATAATATTTTAATAAGTTCAGCCATTGACCTTATAAAATAATTTTTTCCACTCCCCTTTGGAAAAAACCATGTGCAAAAACCATGGTTTGGTTTGTGGTTTTAAATATTTAATTATATAGATTCCAAAACCTAAGTTTGTGAAATAATAAAGAATTCTCCCTTCTTTCCTATATAAACCCACTAAATCTCCCATTCCTCTCCACTAAAACCATTTGGAGTTCGACCAACCTATTCCCTAATCTCTCTATAATCCTCCCAAGGAACCCCAAACTCCCAATAAGGCTCTCTCAAGCCTCTCCCAAGCCTTTGGGATCACACTTCCAAGTAAGGGATCCTTACTTTCATTCATTCTTTATTTATGTCCAAGTTTCCTTATATTGTTATGCCCTTTTATTTTCAATTAAAAATGTTGGGGTATGATTTCTAACCTTCCCTATACTATCCTCCTTATGTTTGAATGATGATAATCACATTTCTATCTCATTAATACCTCTCATGTACACCTGTTACCATGCTGAAATTCCGTAAGGGATTTATTCCTTTCTCATTTTTGTCCAAGTTTATTTATATTGTTATACCCTTTTATTTTCAATTAAAAATGTTGTGATATGCTTTCAAACATATCCCATACTACCCTAATTATGTTTTAATGATGATATATCTCTTTCCCTCTCATTAATCCCTCTAATGTACAGCTGTTACCATGCCAAAATTTCATAAGACCTATTCCTTTTCTCCTCTTTCTTCAAGTTTCTTTAATATGTTACGCCTTCTATTTAAAAATTCCATGTGTTGGGACATGTATTTATATGACCCCCTTAGTGTCCATTTATTATACATGTGATGAGATATCTCTTTATCTCTCATCAACCATTTTTATGAATGATTATGTCACGTCGTTATGCAGCCGAAATTACACTGCGTTTTTCCAAGCCAAATCATCATGTAGTGAATACTATACCCATTTCTCTATCAAGGGTATTCAACTTTATGAACATATACTTATTGATTATAGAATTTATTTTATGCATTTAATATTCATTTATCATGGAATAAATGATGATATTTAATTCTTCCATGTTATATGATCCATGTGGCACACTTATACGTGAAATGAAATGTTTATAAAGGGTGTGCCCTGATAGCGCTCCAATGAACTGAGTAAAGAATAGTATCATAATAAGTCATGCGTGATGAGGGTTTACTCATGATAATTCAAGTGCAATGAGGGTTTACTCATGCTCCATGTTCAATGAGCCTTGGATCATGCTAATATCATGTTAAATGTTGTTGTCACATTTCCATGTTACGATAATCATGCTATATCATGACTTTATGTTCATGTTTCTCTTATGATCTATTGATATTCCTATTGACTAAAATGTATTGTATTCTTCATGTTATGACCTGTTTACTCCCTTACCAGGCTTTATAGATCACCATTTTCTTATGTATGTCGTAAGGTTATCCCATGCAATGCTAAGTACAAAGGAATGTTGTGGTCATGTAAAAGAAGTTTTCAATAAAGATATTGTATTTTATGTATCAAGTTGTCATGTAATGTTCCTAATTTATCAAGAAACTAGACCTATCGATCCTTAGAGTTGTTTTAAGTGAAATTTTATGTAATAAATCACGTTTAAGTGTGAAATAAAGAGTAGGGTTGTTATAGTTGGTATTAAAGGACATGTTTAGTTATTTTTGGGATTAGGATTATAAAACCCTAATGAAATACATAGGGATAAGACCAAGTATAATAAAAACATCCCTAAATTTTGGTGATTATAGATTAAGTGGGTTATCAAGAAAATACATTCATGTCTGGATACAAACAAGTAAAGGTGGATCTGGAACATATGTATCTAGGGGTAAAACCCGAAAACACCGCTTTGAGCTAGACTCGAATGAGAACTGGTGCATGAAAATGGGGCTTGATGCAATCTTGGTTTGAAACTCCTGGGGGATATACTTTGGTAAATTCATAAGCTTATTACGAACCATTATTAAGGGTATAAAAAAATTCCCCTAATAATATATGTTGGGAAGTAGATCATGGATAACATAGATTGAAGCCTATAATTTCACAAGTTAAGGAAATAAATGTAATTTATAACTTATCCTTTTTTTTCTTTGGATTCCACTTTATGTGTTACCCATAAATTTCCTTTTATTCCAACCAATGGCTGGTAATAGGAGGACTCGGGCTAACAACTGATGCAAAGATCAATGTGATGACTGTTCTAATGAGATGCCCAATCTGATGGGAGCAAGAATCACAAACTTTGTCACAATACTCTCTCAGTTAACTCAAGTTTTGAATAGAAACATGGGTCAAGAGGAACATTCACCCCCCCAAGAAAGAATAAGACTCAATTGAGAGTTTCATGAGATAAAGACCTCCTACTTTCAATGGATCATCGGATCCCTCAATCGCCGAACAATGGATAAACTCTATTGAGAAGATATTCTTCATCCTTCAATGTTTCGAACAAGAGAAGGTTCTTTTGACTGCTTATCGTATGGAGGGTGATGCTAATCAATGGTGGACATTGATCAAAAACACAAAGCTTAAGGAAGAGATCGATGTGTTGGAATGTAAGGATTTCTGAAAAATGTTTTTCAATAAATATTTTCTTCACACCCTTCGAATTAAGATGGAAATGGACTTCTTTTACCTCAAGAAAAAAGACAATGAATCTATCGGAGCGTATGAGAAAAAATTCAAAGGCTTTCAAGATATGCCTCCATCTTTGTCATTACCCCCGAATTCAAGGTTGACTGCTTCTTTAGTGGACTAAAACCTAGCCTACAAAAATCCCTAGAAATCCGTGACTTCGATAGCTATAAGGAAATTGTACGAAGTTCCCTCAAATTCAAAATGGAGATCAGTGAATCTCAGGGGTATCATGGGGATAAGAAGCAGAAAGTGGACTTTAATTCTGGGGGCCCGATGGATAAATCCAATGGTGCTAAGAAATTCCAGCACCCCACTTGCCAAAGGTGTGGAAAGAAGCACCCTAGAAATTTCCTGAAGGGGGAGAGAAAATTCTTTAGGTGTGGAAGAGAAGGGAACTTGGCCATTAACTACCATCAAGAAAAATATGATACTGTGACATAGGAGAGAAATTCTTCATTCGAACCTCAACATGTTGTTCATTGCTTCAACTGAAAAGAACTAGGGAACTTTGCAAAATATTTCCCTAAGCTAAGGGTTTTCAAAGGCAACCAACAACCTCAAAGACAGCAAGGGAGAGCTGTTTCCATCACTACCACCAAAGTGAACCCCAACAACGAAGTGGTGATAGGTATTCTAGTTATTCATTAAATAATAGCAAACATACTTTTTGATTATGGTTCTACGCATTCTTTTATATCCATAAAGTTTAATAAAATAATCCCAACACCACCATAGATCATGGAAGTAGAGATGTCAGTAAGAACGACAAATGGGGAAATCATTACAACCCATGAATATAACTCCTCCTCTGTCACAATTTGTGGATTGAACTTCCCGATGAACCTTGTCATACTCCCTCTTGTGGAATTTGATGCAATTCTTGGCATGGATTGACTTTACCTATATAAAGACAACATAAATTTCCGTGAGAGGGAAACCACTCTCCATACGGTGAATCGACCCCCAATTCTATACAAGTTCAAGGAGGAGGATGAGTCTTCTTTAGCACCATCATCTAAAGAATGGATATTACTGCCCTATAAGTGCACGTATCTTGCTTAGATGATTGAGTCTAAGTAAGAAACAATCCTTGAAGACATGCCTATTGTGAGGGAATTCACTGAAGTGTTTCTTGAGGAATTGTCTGGTCTTCCTCTTAGAAGAGATGTTGAATTCTCAATTGATCTTATACCTAGGTAATTTCCAATATCCAAGACTCCGTATATAATGGATGTTTTGGAGCTTGAGGATCTAAAGAAACAACTACAAAGAGAATACAGATAAAGGGTTTATACACCCAAGTGCTTCACCATGGGGTACACCAATCCTCTTCATCAATAAGAAGGATGGGTCAATACGCCTTTGCATTGATTATTGTGAGCTCAACAAAATCACGATAAAGAAAAAGTATCATCTACCACGAATTGATGACTTGTTCAATCAGCTACATGGAGCACAATACTTCTCCAAGGTGGATCTGCGGTCGGGATATTACCAATTAAGGGTGAAGAAGGAGTATATCCCCAAGACTACTTTTCATAGAAGGTATGGGCACTATAAATTCATAGTAATGCATTTAGGACTCACTAATACTCCAGAAATCTTCATGGAATTGATGAATAGAGTCTTTAGATATTACCTCGACAAATTTGTGGTAGTATTTATGGACAATATTCTAATATACTCCAAAACTAAGGAGGATCCTAAGGAGCATCTAATAACTATACTAGAGACCTTGCGAAAGGATAAGATATATGAAAAGTATAACAAGTGTGAGTTCTGGTTGAAGGAGGTATCATTCTTGGGTCATATTATCACAAGCAATGAGATATATGTGGATCCCTCTAAGACAACTACAATTGAGGGATGGACAAGGCCAACATCTGTGACGAATATTTGTAGATTCCTGGGATTAGATAGATATTATCGCTGATTTGTGAGAAATTTATCAATATTTTCAAACCCTCTTACCATGATAACTCAGAAGGGAGTCAAGTTTTCTTGGAGCAATTAATGCGAAGAGAGATTCAAGGAGTTGAAAAGGAGGCTTATCACTGTGCCCATGCTCACACTACCCACATGTGGATAAATTTTTGTGGTATTTAGTGATGATTCAAAGAAGGTCCTAGGCTGTGTGTTGATGAAAAATGACAAAGTCATTGCCTATGATTTAAGGCAATTTAAATTTCATGAGAAAAACTATCCAACACATGATCTGGAGTTGGCTGTAGTAATCTTCGCTTTAAAAATTTGGAAACATTACCTATTTAGGGAGAAGTGTGAAATATATACGGATCACAAAAGCATTAAGTATATATTCACACAGAAAAAGTTGAACATGATCTAATGTATATGGTTAGAGCTGATCAAAGACTACAACTACTCAATCCATTACCATTCGGGGAAAGAGAACAAGGTGGCGAATGCTCAAATTATAAAGGACTGATCGCCTCTTTCATTGATGAGAATTGAAAAGGATCAAATCTTCTTAGATTTGATGAAGATGGACATGGGAATCATAAAGAATGGAACATCATAAATCCTTTCACAAATAATTTCTCAATAATATCTTTTGGAAAGGTTAAAGGATGCTCAAAAAGATGATGTGGACATTTAGAATAAAGTGAAAACTATCACAAAAGGGAAATCCTTGGAGTTTAATGTTAATGAAGAAGGAATTGTGAGATTTGGGACAAGACTACGCGTTCCATAAAATTTAGAGTTAAAGAATGAACTTTTAGATGATGCAGAGAGTTCAAATTTCTCCATTCACCCAGGAATCACAAAGATGTATCGAGATATCTGAGAGCATTATTGGTGGGATAATATGAAGAAGGAGATCGCTGAGTATACATCAAAGTGCCTGGTATGTCAGCAAGTGAAGGCTAAGAGGCAGAAGTCTAAGGGTATGATGCAACCATTACCCATACCAACATGGAAATGGGATAACATCACCATGGACTTTGTCATCAGACTTTCAAAGACATCAAAATGAAATAATGCTATCTGGGTTTTTGTGGATCATCTTACAAAGGCTGAACACTTAATTTCAATTGAAGAGGATTTCTCATTGGATCAACTAACATAGATATACATCAAGGAAGTGGTAAGGTTTCATGGAGTACCACTATCGATTCTATCTGATCGAGATCCAAGATTCACCTCTAAGTTCTGTAAGAGTCTCCAACATGCTCTGAATACCGAGATAAACTTCATTACAACTTATCATCATCAAACGGATGGCCAATATGAGTGGACTAACCAAACACTTGAGGACATGTTGAGAGAGTGCTCAATGGAATTCAAAAGAGGATGAGATCAACAAATTCCACTAGTTGAGTTCTCTTATAATAACAGTTTTAACTCAAGTATACAAATGACTCCTTATGAAGCCCTTTATGGGAAGAGGTGCAGAACACCAGCATGTTGGGATGAAGTTGGGGAGAAAAAACTCCTAGGTCTAGAAATGGTGGAGAAGGTTAAGACCATCCAGCAGCACATTAAAGCTGCTTAGAGTTGACAAAAGAGCTATGCTGATAATCATCGATGAGACCTAGAGTTTAATGTTGAAGACATGGTATTCCTCCACATATCACCGTGTAATAGAGTTATGAGATTTGGGAAGAAGGGAAAGCTTAGTTCAAGGTACATTGACCCTTTTGAGATCTTTTATCACATTGGAGTAATGACCTATCGACTAGAACTCCAGCCGAACCTGTCTCAAGTACATGATGTATTCCATGTATCACTCTTGAGGAAGTACATACCTAATCCATTTCATGTACTCAATCTAGAGGTGGTACCATTGGAGAATGACCTCACCTATGAAGAAAATTCGGTGAAGATATTAGATTGTAGAGAAAAAGTTATATGAAATAAGAAAATGACCCTCGTTAAGGTGTAGTGGTGAAACCACAAGTTTGAAGAGGCAATGTGGTAATCAGTGGAAGTGATGAAGTAGAGTTACCTTCATCTGTTTTAGTGTGGGAAAAATAAATTTCAAGGGTGAAATTTCTTAATGGGGGAAGATTGTAATGACCCAAACTTTTATTAATGAAAATTCTTCTTGATCTAATTAAATGTCTTATTATGTAAAATGGTTATATAAAACATATGAACTTCCTTAGTTTTAGGTTTTTGGATTTTAAAAAACCATTAAGAATTGTTACTTTTTCTAATATAGTTGTTTAATAGTGATCACATGATTAGTATAAATATAGGGCTTTAACAAATCCAATTTACTCAGACAAAGGCAGCAATGACCTCATCCAGTAGAATTTCTCTATACAAATACCATTTGTCAGATCTCGAAAAGGATGTAGTGTCACTAGGATTTTCTCTTGATAAATCCCAAGATGAGATTCAACACGTTAATCTTGAACGAAATCACCTATGGGAGAAGTGAAAGTTAATAGAGATTACTACCCGAACGATGTTATCCGAGCCACCCTAAGAGTCTGTCACCATCACACACCTTACCCTTAGATCTTATGCGGGTGTTATAATGGGTTATGTAAAAAGACCCTAGAACTATGATTATTTGCATTATTTTTGTATAAAGAATATACATTCATTTTATTATAGTTACTTTGTAAATAGGTTTTAAAGCAAAAACATTATTTTTAGTTAATATTTAAATTCAATTAAGAAATATATTTTGATGAATTAATGGATTTTTAATTAAATAATATTTTAATAAAATATTATATATAAATTAATTTTTATTAAATATAAATTATTGTAAAATTTTTATAAATACAATTGAAATTTTTATTAAGCTTTGAAAAATGTTTTTATTAAAACCCATGAATTTTAAATAAATGTCAGTTTTTATTTTAAAATTAAAAATTCACATATTTAGAAAATTATTTAGATAAAATGAATATTATTTTTGGAATCATGATGTTGAAATTATCTAATGCTGAAGTTTTCATAATTTTATGAGATAGTCAAATTTTTGGGTAAAAATTAAATACCGTTTAAATATATAATGTGTTTTATGACATCATAATGACCCAATAGTGATGTAATAAAATACTAAAAAAGAAATATTTGTAAAACATATTATTTAACTTGAAAATAATGTGATTTTATATTTTTTTGATTAATTTTATGATTCCTTAGTGGACCCTCCAAGACTTATAAAATATTTTAACATTTTAAAATGATTTCCTTGAGAGTGTGACTCACCTCCACATAAGAAAGCCTAATATTTTAATAAGTTCAGCCATTAGAATTATAAAATAATGTTTTCCACTCCCCTTTGGAAAAAACCATGGGCAAAAACCATGGGTTTGTTTGTGGTTTTAAATATTTAATTATATAGATTCCAAAACCTAAGTTTGTGAAATAATGAAGAACTCCCTCTACTTTCCTATATAAACCCACTAAATATCCCATTACTCTTCACTAAAACCATTTAGAGATATACCATACTATGACCTACTCTCTCTATAATCATCCCAAGTCACCCCAACCTCCCAAGAAGCCTCTCTCAATCCCCTCCCAAGCCTTTGGGATCACACTTCCAAGTAAGGAATCCTCACTTTCCTTCCTTATTTATGTTCAAGTTTCCTTATATTGTTATGAACTTTTATTTTCAATTACAAATGTTGGGGTTGTTAGAGTTGGTGTCCTGATAACCAACTATTTATACTTTGATTACATGAATGTACACTTATTATATATTGTTTATTGTTCTGCATGACTATAATATAATAATGTCCTGGAATATTTGTTGCATTAATAAGGTCATGGAAGATCCCTACTATGATGAGAAACTTGAAATGCTATAACAATATTCTAAAATAAAGTTATATGGTTGGATGACATACTATTATAGGACACATAGTATAAAGACCGTCATATAATAGTACTCATAAGAATACGAGACTCTCTCTTATGGAGTTCGCACTTGGTAATCTCCAAGATGAGAGATTATGAGAACAGACCCGCCAGTAGTAATTCCACATGTCTTGGTGTCATCATACATTTCTATCTACGAGCATGTGTAATGGTCCTTAGACTAAAAGATTATCATTAACTCATGTCATGACTCACACACTTATATTTGCTGACGAAAACCGTCATGAAGGTAGTTGGCGGGAAGTAGGGTATGTTGGGTGCACCACGAATGACATGTTGTTAATGGATAAATCAAGGAAGGATTTGTCCCTTCTATATTTATGGAAGTAGATATCTCAGGCCCTTTGATTGAAATAGAACTGTCTCCCAAATTCCATGGCCATGGTGTCACGAAAAGTTTATTTCTGGAAGTCAAAGAATGAAGGATCAAGAATATAGGTTTTTTTAACCATAAAATTATATTTTTATTTGATTTTTGAAAACTGCTTTTTGGGTGAGCGGGAACCTAACCATACACGAGATACCAAATCATTGAAGTCCAAAAACTGCATAGGTGAAAATTCAAAATTCAAAATAGTGGACAGTGAACCACTTTGGGACACGAAACCACGACCATCCTCCTTGATCCGCGCCCCCAATGCCATAATCACCATTGTAAAATCAACAGAACACAACAATCAAAATCGCCTTGGAAACCGATGCCATATCTACCCTCGCCTTACCGCCAAAGTCGCATGTTCCAACCTAATCCTTATGCCATCGACACCACCATCACCTCGATAAATCACCGTTGACATCGTCATCAATGATTCATCCCTATTGGCCACTTCTCCGACGTTTGCTGCCAGTCTTCGTCTCTGTCCGCCACCACATTGTCATCGTTGTTCAAACATCCACCCAGAATGCCGAAGCCATCAACAACATCAAACTCGGCACTGGCACGTCTTCTCACCACCAACAACCAACACCAGAGAACAAAACCACCATTATAGAACAAATCATCCAAAACGTCGAGGAAAGACCCACACCGCTCTCCACCCATGACCTCTGAAAAACAACCACCATAATTAAATGCAACAAAAATCCATTTCCTATAAACACCATCCACCAAGAAAATATTCTTCCACAGGAACCCAAGGGAAGGAGCGAATCCAATGAGGATGCGCCTCTTGGACCACCATCAACCTCTCGAACAGAACATCCCAAAATTTCCTAGTAACCAACGCACCAATCCGGACAAGGAGAGAAGCAGGGGAACATGAAGCCAGAGAAGAGTAAGAGTGGAAAAAGGCTTCAACAGAGAAACTAACCTTCACCAAGACCACAATACTCTTCCATTAAGACACATAAAAACAAAAAAATCACCTGACAAAACACCACCACGAATGAAGAACCACCAGAAGAAACTGCAGCGAACAACCCAACCACAAGAAAAAGTGGTGCCAGTAGGAACCCAAGGGAAGGAGAAAATCCAATGAGGATGCAACTCTTGGAACACCATAAACCTCTCGAAAAACAAATCCCAAAACTTACTAGTAACCACCACACCAGACCGAAAAGAGAGAGGAGCATATGAACTTAAAGCCAGAGCAGAGTTGGAGTGGAGGAGGGATTCAACAAAGATACTTGACCTTCGTTAGGACCACAATCCCCTTCCATCAGGACACCTCCAAATGAAAAACACACCTAAAAAATTGCTTCCATGTAAGAAGAACCACTAGAAGACTCTGTAGTGAACAAACCAGCATGGAAGCATTGAAGAGGAAACTGAAGAGAGATGCGGGTGGCGAGGAAGAAGAATTTGGGAAGGGGAAAACCCCAGGATGCCGAGACGAGAGCGCCATATGAGAAGGGAGTCATTTTCTATCCCCCTATATAGGTTTATGACACTACCATGAAACTTACTTGATGAGATATTGAGACAAAGGGATTAAATTACACAGTAAGTGTTCGTATGAGGTGACACATCAATGCGGAGTCAACTTCTTTCTCTTGGGTGCCTTGACCCATTGCTAGACAATAATCTTGGACTTTAGGAAAGCTTGCCTAATGCCAATGAGAAAGAGGCCTATAGGGTCATAAATAAGTGTATCCAAGTATCTCAAGTAGAATAAAGATTATTCCCGTATGTGGTTTAATAATTATTCAAGGAAGCCTAAATAATTTTAATGTTGGAGGAAGAATAAAATGAAAACAATATATACACACCGTGTACATTGAATGCACACGCCGTGTAGTTTTCATTTTGTAAAGGAAATGAAACACGAGTACATGTCGTGTATTAATGATTGCACACCATGTAGTTTTTCCAGTCGGGATTTTGAAGAAATAATATCATTTTATTAAATGATTTTTATTATAATTAGCATGGGCGCATATCAAGGAATTAATGATTCGACATGGGGGTTTTCAATAAGAGTTAATGAAATAAATAAAACGCGTAACACATTTATTTATTTTTATAACTCTATAAACTCAAACCTGATTATAAATATCCTCACAACTCCAACACTTTTCCTTAATCGTTGTACACAAAAATTCTAGAGAATTATCTCAAGGATGAAATAACTCATTCCTCCAAGAATTCTCTCATGACCGAGAGATATCCTCATCCATCAGATCAAGTCGATCTTATGTGGACAACACTAGCAAAGGTTTCTCCACACTAGAACCTAGATATTCCTTTGGTGACATCCAGAGATACGTGGTGCACGTGTGGATCAATGTTAGAGGAAGTCTACACTTGGCTTCTGTGACGCAATGACGAATCACATCGAAACATGATCAGAAATATCAATGAAGAAAGAACGCCATAAAATGTACTTCTTGTCAATTAATTAAATTAATTATAATCAACTTGTGATGATCCTCCTTTGTGATTCTAGGACTATTCTTCTTCTTTGTCTATTTTTGTGATTTGATCCATGGAGTCTAGCGTTTATCATCATATTGATCCCGAATTGATCATTTCTAATGAAAAAAAGTAAAGTGGACACATCCACCCACAATCTTCCGCTACGCCTGGGACCTTCAAGTGGTATTAGAGGGATCAAAATATTGATTATAGTTATTTAATTTTTGTTGATAATTTACACATTTATATTTGATTTAATACAAGATAAATCATTCTATAAAACCGAATGAACGAGATCTATTCTTCCTCCTTAATTTCTTGATATACATCATACGACCTTTTAATTTTAATTTTTATTAAAATAAAAACAAGGAACTCATATAGAGGAGCCTCTCATTCTGTCTGTACAACAGAAGAATACACGGCATGTAGTAAAATCTACTCACCGTGTACTTAGGTTCAACGAACCGGTAATGGTACGCCAAACCACGCCATGTGAATTGAGTATACCTAATTTTTTTAATACACCGTGTTGACTAGAACTGAACGGCGCGTGGAAATCAGAATACATGATGTGTATGTTGAATCAACACACCATGTAGTTTGATTCGGCCCAGGTGAAACCGTGTAACCGCGTACATGGGATTGCCAGGCTGCTAATCGCGTAATAAGGAAGTACATACCGTGTTAGATTAATCTACACACCGTGTACTCAAAAATTTCCAAAGTACAAAAAAAACACCCAATCCCTCGGTGTGTACTTTGGATAAAGGGTGAGAAAAATACATTCCATGTAATATAGCCTACATGCTATGTACTTTCCAAAAATGAAATTTCACCAGGTTTCTTCCAAATTACAAAGACCCATACAAGGAATATGGAAGAGAAGAATCTCAAGTAAATTTAGAAAGGAATTTAAGATAAAGAATTTATTAATTATAAGATCATAATTAATTGAATTCAAGCGTGACTTATCTTGAATAAAATAACGATTAAAAGAATTTGAATATTAAATATGCGTAAATGTTGTTGCATGCTATGGATGATCATGAGCTAGACCAAAGACCCTTTGTGTGTTTATGGTTTTATTTAAATTTATTTAATTTAAATTTGTTGGCCTTCAAGCCTTATTCCAATAAAATGTAGGGCCTGTGTTCTTTAATGTAAACTCCATGTAATGAAGGATCTCCCAAGCCAGAGGAGACGGTTCAAAATCCTAAGTTGAGGTGAAACAATCCCAAGAAGATACAAAGGTGGACAGGTGGGAGCTACAAAACATGAACCATCAGGTTCAAGGTGTTTTCCCCTAGGTCAGGGCCAACTTATCAAAAGCACTAGATAAGCTAACCAATAGAAGATGATGATCATGCCATCTTATTTTATTTCTGTCTAATTGCATGGTTTATTTATTATGTATCTGTTGTCGTGATCACATAGTTAATGAAATAGAAAAGCATGCAAAGATAGAATAAAATAAAAACCGGACTATGTGTAAACATTATCAAAACATGGTTAATCACTTAAGTAAGCATCACTTAATATTAATAAGCATGTGATAATGAAAAACCACGCATAAAGGATTGAAATCCCTCAAATACCATATTAAGTCAGACCAAGCTTTCCATTACTTGATTAAGGGAAAGACTCAATAAAACTATGTGTTTGACCAACCCTTTTTGGGACACTTAATTTTATAAAGGAAGATCTTATGAAAGTTTCAGGTTGACTTAAACATTTTACATCAAGAGTAGTAGCCCTTGCTAGACTTGTTGTAAAATGGAGGCAAGTATTGAGGAAATCCAAGTCAGGATTTCAGGATTGGGGAGTCCACTCAACAGATCCAGGAATTGTAAGCTCACATTTGGAAAAGACCTACCTACCTAAATACCTTTAAATAGCTTGACTAACCATTTTTGGGGTTATGCGAAGGGGAATATGGATCCTTGCCACTAGAATGTCATAGAAACTAGGAATTCCAAGTTCAATGGTGGGGGCCATTGGGACATGATAAAATAGTGGAATAATTAATAAATTCATTTATTATTTTTCATAAAATGTAATCAAAAGGTACCGATAAATTTTCTATTTTAATTTGTAGAATCAATATGAAAAACTCATCAACCACATTTTCTCCATGATCAATTCTGGATAAATACAATATCCTTACTGGTAGTAACTTTCAGGAATGGTTTAGGTGCCTTCGGGTTATCCTATGCCATGAACGAAAGTTTTACGTGCTGGAGTCCTCACTTCCTGATTCGCCTACCCAAGGGGAGAGTGATGAAGATTTCATGGTCTATGATCAACATTTGAATGATGCACTCGATATTCAATGTTTGATGCTGTCATCAATGTCTAGTGAGCTCAAGAAGTCTCATGAAGACATGGATGCCTATAGCATGCTCGAGCACCTCCATGGTCTATACTAGGAGAGAGAAAGACATGAAAGGTTTGAGATTTCCAAGGCTCTATTTTATAGCAAGCTTGGAGAGGGTTCCCCAGCTGGGACTCATGTAGTAAAGATCATTAGCTACATTGAGCACTTGGAGGTTCTAGAGTTTAAACTCCCCAAAGAACTGGGTACCAATATCATTCTTGCATCACTCTCCCAAAGCTTCTCTAATTTTTCTGTAAATTTCAACATGAACAACATTGAAAAGTCTCTATCTGATCTTCTTATCCTCATTCACCAAGTGGACAATGATATGAAGCGTGAAAAGCCTTCTGTCCTTATGGTGAATAAAAGGAAAGGGAAGACGAAGATATTTAAGCCCAAATCTTCTTCAAGGCCTTTCAAGAAAAGGAATATCAAAGGGGAGGCAAGAGAACAGGAGGCTGTTTATTTTACATGTGGCAAGAAGGGCCACTGGAAGAAAAAATCCACCCATCCAAGGAAGAAAGAGGAAGATTCAGGTGCATTTGTTATCAAATGCAATCTATCTATTTCTACCAATTGGGTATTAGATATTTATTTTGGTGCTCACATCTGTATCCAAATATAGGAACCAAGTAGATTTAGAAAGATTGATCGAGGTGAGATGGATCTGCAAGCAGACAACGGAGCCAGACTCGCTGTTGTAGCTGTCAGAGACTACCACCTCACATTGCCTACTGGGATGGTCTTGTTATTAAAAGGATGTTATTATGTACCCTATGTAACCAAAAATATTATTTCAATATTCAGATTAGATACTGATGGATTCATCTTCAAGTTTGGAAATGAATGTTGCTACTTTTATAAAGATATCATTTGTTTTCGTAGGGCACATTTATATAACAAACTTTATGTGTTAAACTATACAAACTAAGTAATGGAAATATATGACAATTTTAATTCACATGACTCATACCACACCCAACTTTGACATCACAAGCTAGGTCATGTCAATGAGAAACGTTTGAAAAAATTACATCAAGATGGGTATTTAGATTCTTTCAAACTAAAACCACTTGGTGTATGTCATGCGTGTCTACAAGGCAAAATGACCAAAGCCCCATTTAGTGGGAAAGGTTAAAGGGATAAAGAGATTCTAGAATTAGTTCACATAGATGTGTGTAGACCATTTCCAGTTGAAGCAAGGGGTGAGTTCTTGTACTTCATAAGTTTTAATGATGATTTTAGTAGATATGGATATATTTACTTGAGGTATAAGTCAGATTCTTTTGATTAGTTCAAAGAATAAAAGAATTAAGTTGAGAACCATCTTGGTAATATGATTAAGAAACTCCACTCAGACAGAGGAGGATAATATCTTAATCAGGACTTCATTGATTTCTTACGGGAGTTTGTGATTCTATCTCAAATCAATCCTCCTTACACGCCTCAGTGGAATGGTGTAAGTGAAAGGAGGAACCGCACCCTATTTGACATAGTGAGATCAATGATGAGTCATGCAAGTATTCCATTATCCTTTTGGGGATATGCATTACAAACAGCAGCACATATACTAAACCAAGTACCAAATAAATTGATAAATTGTATTCCATACGAGTTATAGAGTGGACGCAAAGCCATGTTATAAAATTTATATGTGTGGGGTAGCAAAGAATTTGTTAAGGCCTCTTTAGGTAACAAACTTTCACCCTGAGGCACAAAGTGTACCTTTATAGGATATCCCAAGGAAACAAGGGGATATTACCTATATAACCCTAAGATAAAAAGGTTATAGTGGAAAGACATTCCATATTACTTGAGAGGGAGAACATCTACAAAAGAGATAGCGGGAGTGAGATAGACTTCGATAAAGTCAAGGCTCAAGATATATAGGAGTTGGTACAAGAACAGATTCCACAAAGCCTCATGGAAGAACAATCTGTTCCAGAGACACAAGAACTGCGTAGGAGCACGAGAGAGGTGAGAGAACCATAATGATATGGTTTTATTGTCACTGAGTATGGTGACTCATTATTGGTTGATGATTATGATATTCTTACCTACAAGGAAGCATTTGAAGGCACAAAAATTTCCAAGTGGCAAGAAGCTATGAATTCTGAAATGGATTCCATGTACCAAAACCGAGTCTGGATTTTGGTAGATCCTTCAGTTTATGTAAATCCTGTTGGTAATAAATGGGTATTCAAGAAGAAACTATACATGGAGGGACATGTCAACACCTATAAGGCATGAATGGTTGCAAAAGGTTTTAGACAATGTCAAGGAATTGAATATGATGAAACATTTTCACCAGTTGCGATGCTGAAATCCATCAGAATCCTATTGGCCATTGCCACTTACCATTACTATAAAATTTGGAAAATGGATGTCAAAACAGCATTCCTTAATGGGAACCTCCAGGAAGATGTCTACATGACACAACCTGAAGGGTTTGAGACTCTAAAGAATTATAACAAGGTATGCAAGTTTCATAAATAAATTTATGGATTAAAGCAAGAATCAAGGTCATGGAAAATTCATTTTGATGAAGCCAAAATGGAATTTGGATTTGTTAATAATGAATGTGAGCCTTATGTCTATAAAAGGTTTAGAGAAAGTGCAGTTGTTTTCCTAATAGTATATGTTGATAACATATTACTAATTGGAAATGAAGTACCTATCTTACAGTCAGTTAATTCATGGTTGGATAAATGCTTCTTTATGAAAGACTTTGGTGAGGCCACATATATTCTTGGGATCAAGATCCATCATGATAGATCCAAGAGAATGTTGGGCCTAAGTCAAAGTACATACATTGAAAAGATACTGAAGAGATTCAATATGGAACAATCCAAGAGGGGATTGTTTCCAGTGTCACATGGAATTCATCTTTACAAGAAAATGTGTCCTCAGACACATAATGAAAGAAAGAAAATGGAAAGGAACCATTACGCATCCGCGATTGGGTTAGTCATGTAAGCTATGCAATGTACATGTCTAGATGTTGCTTACGCATTAAGTGTGGTAGGCATATATCAAGTTGATCCAAGAGACCACCATTGGATGGCAGTCAAGACTACCCTTAAGTATCTAAGGTGTAATAAGGATATGTTCCTGGTTTATGGAGGATATGAGGAACTAGTAATCAGAGGAAATGTAAATGCTAGTTTCCAGACTAATCAAGATGACATGAAGTCACAGACTAGATACATCTTCAGTTTGAATGGAGGTGCAGTGAGTTGGAAGAGCTCAAAGAAATGTGTGGTCGCAGATTCTACAGTAGAGTCTGAGTATATTGTAGCTTCTGAGGTAGATAAATAAGTAGTATGGATGCGAAGCATCATCCAAGAGCTGGATGTAGTACCTAGTAGTAAAGATCCTATCACACTCTATTGTGATAATACAATAGCAGTGGAACTTGAAAAAGAGCCAAGGTCGCATCAGCGGACAAATCACATACTTCGGAAGTATCATATCTTGATGTATTTTTCTTAGATAGGTGAAGTTGTAGTGAGTAGTATTTCCATGGAAGACAACGTGGGAGACCCCTTGACTAAATCTTTGACTCAGCAGAAACATGATCATCATGTGAGGTCCAGCGGACTAAAATTCATAGGCAGTTGGATCTAGTCCAAGTGGGAGTTTGTTAGAGTTGGTGTCTTGAGAACCAACTATTTATAATTTGATTACATGAATTTATACTTATTATATATTATTCATTGTTCTGCATGACTATAATATAATAATATCCTGGAATATTTTTTGCATTAATAAGGTCATGGTAGATCCCTGCTATGATGAGAACCTTGAAATGCTATAACAATATTCTTAAATAAAGTTCTACGGTTAGATGATATACTATTATAGGACACATAGTATACAGACTGTCATGTGCGAGTACTCGTAAGAAGATGAGACTCTCTCTCATGGAGTTCACACTTGGTAATCTCCAAGATGAGAGATTATGAGAACAGACCTGCCAGTAGTAATTCTGCATGTCTTGGTGTCATCAGACATTTCTATCTAAGAGCACGTGTAATGGTCCTTAGACTAGAAGATTATAATTAACTCATGTCATGACTCACACACTTAGATTTGCTGACGAAAACTTCCAGGAAGATAGTTGGCGGGAATTAGGGTACGTTGGGTGCGTCACGAATGACATGTTGTTAATGGATAAGTGGAGGAAGAATTTTTCCCTTTCATATTTATAGAAGTAGATATCTTGGTCCCTTTGATTGAAATATAACTATCACCCAAATTCCATGGCCATGGTGTCACGACAAGTTTATTTCTGGAAGTCAAAGAATGACGGATCAAGCATATAGGTTTATGACACTGCCATGAAGCCTTCTTGATAAGATATTGAGACAAAGGGATTAAATTACATGGTAAGTGTTTGTATGAGGTGACACGTCAATGCGACATAAACTTCTTTCTCTTGGGTGTCTTGACCCGTTGCTAGACAGTAATCTTGGACTTTAGGCAAGCCCGCCTAATGCCAATGAGAAAGAGGCCTAAAGGGTCATACACTAAGTGTATCCAAGTATCTCAAGTAGAATAAATATTATTTCCAAATTTGGTTTAATAATTATTCAAGGAAGAATAAATTGTTTTAATGTTGGAGGAAGAATGAAATAAAAACAAGATATACACGCCATGTACATTGAATGTACACGCCGTGTAGTTTTCATTTTGGAAAGGAAATTAAAAACGAGTACACGTTGTGTATTAATGATTGCATTCCGTGTAGTTTTTCTGGTCAGTATTTTGAGTAAATAATATCATTTTATTAAATGATATTTATTATAATCAGTATGGGAGAATGTCAAGGAATTAATGATTCAACATGGGGGGTTTCAATAAGCGTTAATGAAATAAATAAAACATGTAACACATTTATTTATTATCATAAATCTATAACCTCAAACCCAATTATAAATGTCCTCACAACCCCAACACTTTTCCCTAATCATTGTGCACAACAATTCTGGAGAATTATCTCAAGGCTGAAAGAACTCCTTACTCTAATAATACTCTCAAGATCTATAGAGATCCTCCTCCATCGGATCAAGGAGATATTACATGGACAATGCAAGCAAATACTTCTCCACGCTAACACCTAGAGATTCCTTTGGCGATGTCCAGAGATATGTGGTGCATGTGTGGATCACCTCTAGAGGAAGTCTACACTTGGCTTCTGTGATGCAACTTCGAATTACATCAGAACGTGATCAGAAATATCAACGAAGAAAGAACGCCATAAAAGGTACTTCTTTTCAATTAATTAAATTAATTATAATCAACCTATGATGATCCTCCTTTGTGAATCCAAAACTATTCTTCTTCTTTATCTATTTCTGTGATTCGATCTGTGGAGTCTGGAGTTTATCTTTGTATTGATCCCAGATTGATCATTGCTAATGACAAAAAGTCAAGTGGGCACATCCACCCACAAGCTTCCGCTGTGCCCGGGACCTTCAGGGGTATGATTTCTCACCTCCCCTATACTGAACTACTTAATTTTGAATTATGATAGGACCATTTCTCTCTCATTAATGCCTCCCATGCACACCTATTACCATGCCTAAATTTCATAAGGGATTTATTCCTTTCTCATTTTATCAATGTTTCTTTATGTTGTTATACCCTTTTATTTTCAATTAAAAATTTTGGGGTGTGATTTTTCAACTCCCCCATACTTACCTCCTTATGTTTGAATGATGATATAACTATTTCTCTCTCATTAATCCCTCCCATGTACACCTGTTACCATTTTGAAATTTCATAAGAGTTATTCCCTTTATCCTCTTTCTTAAAGTTTATTTAATATGTTAATACTTATATTTACAAATTCCATGTATTGGGATATGTATCTATATTCCCCCATTATTTTCCATTTCTTGTACATGTGATGATATATCCCTTTCTCTCTCATAAACCATTTTTATGAATGATTATGTCACATCATTATGCTGCTGAAATTGCACCGCATTTTTCCAATCCAAATTATCGTGTAGTGAATACCATACCCATTTCTCTATTAAAGGTATTCACCTTTATACAAATATACTTATTGATTATATAATTTCATGTATGTATTCCACATTCATTTATCATGGAATAAATGATGATGTTGAATGATTCCATGTTATATGATCTATGTGACACACTTATGCATGAAATGAAATGTTTATAAAGAGTGCACCCTAATAGCACTCAAATTCATTGGATAAAGAATAGTATCATGATACACCATGTTCAATGAGGGTTTACTCATGATAATTCAAGTGAAATTAGGGTTTACTAATTCTAATTCAAGTGTAATTAGGGTTTACTCATGATCCATGTGCAATTATCCTTGGCGTATTCTAATATCATGTTAAATGTTTTTGCCACATTTCCATGTTATGATAATCATGCTATATCATGCCTTTATGTTCATATTTCTCTTATGCTCCAATGATATGCCTATTTCCTAACATGTATAGTATTCTTCATTTTATGCCTTGTTTACTCCCTTACTAGGCTTTATAACTCACCCTTTTCTTATGTATGTCCTCAGGTTATCTCATGCAATGCTAATTATGAAGGAATTTTGTGGTCATTTAAAATAAGTTTTCAATAAAGATGTTGTATTTTATGTCTTAAGTTGTCATGAAATGTTCCCAATTTCCCAAAACACTAGAACTCTCAATCATCAGAGTTGTATTAAGTGGAAGTTTATGTAACAAATCATGTTTAAGTGTGAAATAAAGAGCAAGTTTGTTTTAGATAAGGCATGTGGGAAAATTATGATAGTATTTTTAGTTTAGTATTAGTGACCAACATTGGTGGTTTCCTGCTTCTGCTTTTGCAAAAATGAAAATTTCTTGTATTGAGTTATATTTGTTAAATTATTGTTTTATATATATATAACTATATTTATTCACATATAATACATATGTGCATGTTTTTGTGTGTAATGGAAATGGATTTAGTCACATTAACCCTTATTAATAATTTCCCCCTTAAAAATTCAATATAGTTGTACCCAAAGTTCTTTCATGAGGAGTTTGGAGACCAAGTTTTCAAAATTGTTGTTTTTGTTATTTCATTTTTGTTAAATGTTAAATAAAATGGGGATTTGGAAAAGAAGTTAAAAAAAGTTAAAGATAATTAAAAAGAATTTATAAATCAATCTTAGAAGTTAGAGAGAGGGAATACTTAAAATAGACAAGAAAGCATCATTGAGATAACATCAATTGAAAAGTTTTGACCTTCATACATTCCCTTCTTAGTTGTTTAAAAATGTTACCCAATTGAGTTGCTCAATGTATACTCAAATACCTCAAAGTATAAACCTAAATTTCCTAAAAACCATATTAATACCTCAAATATGCATGTTTTTACCCTTAAAAAAGTGATTCAATTACCCCAAAACCATCAGACAACCAAAAATAATTGAATTTGTTGTGCTCATGAGTGAGACCTCACTCAAGAAATTTAAATAGAAAGAACAATTACTTTACTTTAGTAAGTTGAATAATTATCTAGAATAGTTTATGAGAAAATTAATCCAAGAATGAAAATGATATTTTTAATTCAACAAAAATAGTTTCAATAATAAGTCAAAATATTACAATGAAAAGTACGATACTCAAAAGAGAAAAGTATTCACGATATTCCACCATCCACAACCACTTGAGAGTTTAGTCCTATTGGAAAAAATCCCTCTTGTTGGTGATTTTGGATTGACTGTTTTTGTTGAAAAGGTTTGACAATGTTGAAAAAGGTTGGTTTTCAAAGGAGACATGAAGAGTTGGTGCGAATGTCTGATCTCACAGAGCACGAGATGTCTGGTCTCATGGAGCGTGGGATGTCTAATCTCACAGAGTGCGGGATGTTTGATCTCACAAAGCATGATTTTTGAATGAACTATCATGACACATCAAATTGATTATGATATTAAGGTTGATTTATAGTCTAGGGAAGACCCTAGGTCATCTCTCAAGGAGCGTTGGTGGGTTTAGAGTGTGCGTTTTTAAAAATAAGTGCTAAAATAGGGGGTGGTTTTTAAAATAGTTTTAGGATGAAATGAATTAATTGAAAGTTTAAAAGTTGGGAAAACAAATGGATTTTGAAAAAATATGAGATAAAAAGATTCATTGTGATTTCACTACACACATTTCAAGTTCATTGTTCATAGATGTTCATTTAGGTTTGGAGTAATTCCTTGGTTGAAATTAATTGGAATCCCGATTAATTCCTAAGGTTTTATTTCAATGATTAAAGAACCAAACCTTGATGTAACAATAGTATTTTCAAGGTCTAGAACTTATAAATGAAATAATAGATTCCAAATAATATTTAAATCTCAAGAAGGTGGGTACAAAAAGGATTCTTGTGCTGCCCAATCGGAACAACACAAGTCACGCACTCAAAACCTCACACCGATCGGTTATAAATTAAGAGTATCTCAATCACATGCATCAAAACAAGAATTAAAATATGGAATTATATAAGATACATGGATATAAATTTTTTCACACTCAAATTACTCCAAACCAGTAGCTAAAATAAGAATAATAACTCCCTTGATATATGCGTAGCTCCCTCACAACGAACGCCCATCGTTTAGCTTGACATCAGGAGGAGGAGGTTGCTTGGGTGGAACTCCTTCTTCATTATTGATCACCCTAAGAGGATAGGGGCCTCTATAACTTCAAGGATGATGAGGAGACTCCTATAGGACTTTAAAATGACAGAGTTTCACTTCTGGCTCGAACTTGCTAAATGGGGTGCCCAATGTGCCTTTTTATAGCCAAAATGGGAAGTGGTTTTGGACACCCAGATTTTGATAAACCACTTGAAGAATGGTTTTAGGATATTATATAGTCTAATATAACTTTTGAAAAAATTTTAAAGTTGTATCCCCACGTCTTTACTATCCCCGTAGAAAGTTTGGCATCATTTAGACAATCATAGCTCGAGATATTGACATATTACAGAACACCACTTTTGACTTTGTGCATATTCGATGGCTTGGACAGATAAGTTTGAATGGACCTCTTAGAAGCCTAATAGAGATTGAGTTCCTTGAGATGAAATGTATCTTAGTAAAATTTGGACCAGATAACAAAATTTCAGCCCATTTGGATGCACGGTCTAGTATAAGAGTGTAGATTAATCCACTGGTGTGCTTGGATCTTGTGTAGTTTGGCCCATATTTCTTGGACTTCATCATGGGTCCTCCAAATCACCTCCACCTTCAATGATATTATAAAAAAAAGTAAAATTGACCTTTTTAATAGTTGTAAACATAAAATAACTGAATCAAACATGAATTGAAATTTTTTATTATATTTTGAATTTATAATACAAATTCAGTTTAATACAATGGTGTAAGGGTGAAAATAACACAGTGAATCGTGGTACAATCAATTATCAGAAGATCTCGCATTGAGATCATGAGAAGCACCATGAATAACCAATGATTATCATATAATCTCATGGAATATATCATGCGAATCACCTAAAGACATCACATTAATGTTAGAAGATCTGATAGTGAGTTCACGCGAAGCACACATGATTGTAAGTTGATATCTTGAAGAGATCATGCGAAGTGTGTGAAGAAAAAAAGATGGAAATGAAGGAGGTTTCTTGTGGTCACACAAAATCATGCGACCACATGATTTTCAATCATCTGAAAAGACCCTTTCATATTGCCTTCACTAAACTATGAGGATCCAATAATAGAATCTCTCTAGCGGTAATCCACACATGCTTCTATGATCTCCAAGAAATGCCACTCAATTTATGGGTGCTAGCATGGTGAATCGAATGTCTTGTGTTGTTTGTTATTGATAGTCCGTTATTTGATCTTGAAGAAATCTCTCTTGAATTTCTCATTCTTGATAGAGAGAGAGAGAGAAGGGGGAGTTGATAGAGAATTCATTGTGTGCAACAATTCTATATTTTGATTGCACCGATCAATGCTATACACAATAGACATAAGCGACTATTTATAAAGCTAGGGTTTATGTTAAAATAATTATTTAATTCATGTTGGCCATTAAATAATATAATATCTTTTAACAAACCACATTCCACCTAATAAAATAATAATAATATTATTTTTTGGTGCACGCCAACTATCGCAATAACAAGTATTATTTAACCGACTTGTTAATTAATATTTGTCACTGAACACAGTTTTGGTACATTTGAACTCCTATAGCATTTATTAAATACCTGATTAAAATACTTTATTCTTTTAAATAAATATTTTATTCACAAATTGGTAAATAAATATTTATTAAATATTCAATAAAATAAATAAATATATTTTATTCACAATACAGTGAATAAATATTTATTTAATTTATGCAATCAATAAAACATGAATAAAATTATTACATGATCTTGAGAATAATATTTATACCATTAATTAAATTCAAATAGAATTTAATCAAGATAAAAAACACTTAGTGTGTGACCCTCTAGGATTATTTCTCATTGGCATTAGGCGGGCTGCCTAAGGTCCAAGATTACTATCTAACAATGAGTAAAGGTACTTAAGAGAAAGAACTTAACATTGCAATGATGACAACCACACATGAAGGATCACTGTGTAATAAAATCTCTTTGTCATAATATCTAATAAAACAGGTTGCAGATCCATGTCACTAACCAATATGCTTGATATGTCTTTATTTGACTACATCGAATAAATATGTTATTACACCATGGCCATAGAATTTAGGGCGACGGTTCTATTCCAATCAAAGGGATGGGATATCATCTCTCATAAAAATAGAAGGGAAAAAAAATCCTTCCTTGACTTATCCATTAATGACATGTTAATCATGATGCACCCAACGTACCCTACCTCTTCGCGAACATATTTCATCACGGTTTTCATCAGAAAATCTAAATGTGCAGGCCATGACATAAATTAATGATAATCATAATGTCTAATGTATATTACACACACGCACATATAGGAATATCCAATGACACCAAAACATGCAGAATTCTTACAAGTAGGTTTGTTATCATAATCTACCATCTTAGAGATAACTAAGTGTGAAATTCATGAGAAGTATCCTCATCCGCTTATGAGTACTCACAACTTATGGTCTAAATACTATGTGCACCATCATAGCATGTTATCCAACAGTGAAACTAAATTAATAATATTATTATAACACTTAAAGGTTCACATCATAGCAGGGAATTGCTATGACCTTATCAATGCAACAAATTATCTAGGACATTATTACATTAAATCCATGCAGAACAATGAACAATATGTAATAATATGTCTAATTAATATTCAATAAATCAAATATAAATGTAATCCAAGTAAAAACAGTTGGTCCTAGGACATCAACTACATCAAAATCCCACTTGGACTAAATCCAACTGCCTACGACTTTCAATCTGCTAGACCTCACATGATAATCATATTTCTACTGAGACAAGGATTTACTCAAGGGGTCTTCCATGTTGTATTTTGTGGAAATACTTCACACTAAAACTTCACATATTGTATAAAAACCCCTCAAGAGATTATAATTCTGAAGTATGTGATTTTTCCACTGATGTGACCCTGACTCTTTTACAAGATCCGCCACTATAGTATTATCACAGTAGAGTTTGATATGATCTTTATTGATAGGTACCACATTAAACTCTTGGATTAATTTTCACATCCAAATTGTTTTTTAGATACCTCAAAAGTTGAAATATACTCATAATATACTATAGAATATGCAACCATAGCCTTCTTTGATATTTTCTAGATCAAAACACCTCCATTCAAAGTGAATATGTATCCTGTTTGTGACTTCATGTCATCTTGATCATTTTGGAAACTAGAATCTGCATATCCTCTAATTACTAGTTCCTCATTTCCTCCATAAACTAGGAATATATAATCAGTGTGCCTCTGATACTTAAGTATAGTCTTGAATTCCATCCAATGGTGGTCACCTAGATTAGCTTGATATCTTCCCACCATACTTAATGAGTAGGTGATATCTAGCCAAGTACATAACATAACATACATGAATGAACCAATCGATTATGCTCATGGAATCCCTTCCATTATATTTATTTCCTCATGTTCCCAAGGAAACATTTTCTTGGAAAGATGAATGCCATGCGATTATGGAAACAATATCCTCTTGGATTGTTACATACTGAATATATTCAATGTATTGTCAATATATGTACTTTGAATTAGGCTGAGAAACCTCTTGGATGAATCATGATGGATCTTGATCCCAAGAATATATGACTCCTTTACCATTTCCTTTATATAGATTCATTTATTAAACCATCCCATAATAGAAAATAAGACTAATATTTCATTTCCAATGAGTAATATTTCATTAACATACACAATTAAGAAAACAACTGCACTCCCACTTAACTGTTTGCAGACATAAGGCTCACACTCATTCTTTATGAAACCAAATTACATTATGGCTTCATCAAAATGAATGTTCCATGCTTAAGATTATTACTTTAATCTATAAATGGTTTTTTGTAATTTTCATATCCTATTAGAATTTTTTGGAGTCACAAACCCTTCGGGTTATGTCATATAGACATATTTCTAAAGGTTCTCATCAAGGAAGACTTCTTTGAAATATAGTTTACAAATATCATAGTCATGTTAAGTCATAATGGAATTATAATTTTGATGGATTTTAGCATTGAAACTGGTGAAAAGGTTTCACCGTAATCAAATCCTTAACGCTGTTTAAACCCTTTTGCAACCAGTCATGCCTTATAGGTACCAACTTATCCTTCATTGTCCAGTTTCTTCTTGAATACCCATTTTCATCCAACGGGTTTTACCTCCACAGGATGATCTACCAAAATCCAAACTTGGTTTTGGCACATGGAATCAATTTTATAATTCACGTTTTCTTGTCACTTGGAAACATATATGTCACTTAACAAATGCTTCACAACCCCACACATGTAAGTAAGAAAATACATGTTTCTTTACATTCCATAATTGGTATGGTATACCATCTGCTTATTTATTTGGCACTTGGTTTAGTATTTTTTCTATTGTTTGTAATGTGTATCCCCAAAATGATAATGAAAGACTCTCATAACTCATCATTAATCTTACCATGACCAATAAGGTGTAGTTTCTCCTTTTTCTTACACTATTCCACTTAGGTGTATAAGGAGGAGTGAGTTAAGATAGTATCCTAAAATCCCATGAATAATCAATGAAGTCTTGATTAAGATATTCTCTACCAAGGTTTGAGCAGAGTTTCTTAATCTTCTTACCAAGATGGTTCTAAACATAATTATTATATTCCTTAAATTTATCAATTTTTTTACTTATACCTCATTAAGTAGACATATCCATATATACTAAAATTATCTATAAAAGTTATGAAGTATGAGTACCCACATCTGGCTTCAATAGGAAAGGTCTAAACACATTGGTATAAAATAATTCAAGAATATCTTTATCCATTTCACCTTTCCTAATAAATGGGGATTTGGTCATTTTACCTTGTAAACATGTGTGACATACACTAAGTGGTTTTAGTTTAAAAGAATCTAAATATCCATCTTGATGTAGTTTAGTCAAGCACTTTTTGTTTAAATGACCAAGATGGTGATGCCAAAGTTGGGTGTGGTATGAGTCATGTGAGGTTGTTTCTTTATCGATTTACATTACTTGGTTTGTGTATTCCAACACATAAAGACCATTATTTAATTAATCCTTACCATAAAAAATGCCATATTTATAAAATAAGCAAAATTTATTTCCAAATTTGAAAATAAAACCATTTTTATCTAGTCTGGATACTAATATAATGTTTTTGGTAACTAAAGGAACATAATAAAAACCCTTTAAAACCTAGATCATCTTGGTTGGAAACATGAGGTGGTACTCACCGATAGCTACAAAAATAAGTTTAGATTTGTTGAATGCTCTTAGATCTACCTTCCCTCGATCAATCTTTCTCAATCTACTTGGTTATTGAATTTGAACACATATGTGAGAACCATAATCTATATCTAATACCCAATTTTTATAAATAGATAAATACCACTCAATAAAAAATGCACATGAAGCTCCCCCTTGCTTCTTTGGATGGGTGCGGTTTTTATTCCAGTGGACCTTCTTACTACATACAAAATAAAAAACATCATATTACCTTGATTTCACCTTGATCTTCTTCTTATTGGAAGGGCATGAACAAGATTTTAGATTAAGTATCTTTTATTTCCTTTTTCATTTTCTCATTGTAAGGATGGAAGGATTTTCATGCTTCATATCATTATCTACTTAGAAAAGGAGAGTTATAAGACTTGGAAGATACTTATCAATGTTGTTCATATTAAAATTTACAAAAAAGTTGGAGAACCTATGAGGGAGTGATGCTATAATGAGATTGGTTCCCAGTTCTTTGGGAAGTTTAAACTCTAGAACCTCTAGGCGCTCAATAAAGACAATGATCTTGACTACATGAGGCTATTTGGGGAACCCTCTCCAATATTTCTCTGAAAGAGGGCCTTAGATATCTCAAACCATTCTTGTCAAGCTCTCTCTAAGTAAAGATCAGGAATTTTATCAAGTATTCTATACACATCCATGTTTTCATGATACTTTAAGAGTTTACTAGACATAAATGAAAACATCAAACATTGAACATAGACCTTGTCGCTCAAATTTTTTTCATAGACTAGGAACTCGTCATCACTCACCTCTTTAGTAAGTAGATTAGAAATTAAGGATTCTAGCATGTATGATTTCCATTCATGGGATAACATAATACAAAGGCCTCTAAAATACTTTGGGAAGTTACTTCTAGTGAGGAGGATGTCTTTTACTAATATTGATCATAGGCATAATGTGGTGATAATCTTTCCATTTTATTCTATAATTAAAAAACCATATTATTAGTACTTTTATTGATTAAAAATTATGTGAGAAATAATAAATTAATCTGATTATATTAATTTTCAATTAATATACCACTATTTTATCAAGTCCCAATAGCCCTCACCATTGAACTTGGAATGTCTAGTTTCTATGACATTCTAGTGGAAAGGATCCATATGCCCCTTCACAAAACCCCAACGAGGGTTGGTCAAGCTACTTGAAGGTATTTAGGTAGGAAAGTCTTTCCCAACTGTGGTATTATAACTTCTTGATCTATTGAGTGGACTCCCCTGTCTTTAAATTGTAACTTGGATTTCCTCAACACTTGCCTCTAAGTTACATCAAGTCTAGCGAGGGATACATCTCCTAATGTAAGATAGTTAAGTGAACCCATAACCTTCATAAGAACTCCACATTAAAAGTAAGTTTCCCAATGAGGGTTGGTCTAACACTCTATTTCAGTATGACTTAATATTTGATTGAGGCGTTTTAATTAATTATGCATAAATTTTTATCTTGTTTCATCCTTTACATGTCTTTTTAATATTAAGTGGATGTCACTTAATTAATTAACCATGATAGATAAAATATTTATGCATAATTCATTTATTTAATTTCTATCTTTTTACATTAATTCATTTATTTTTGTGATAGTGGCCTTGCATACATAAAATAAATAATTTCATAGATAGAAATAAATAAATAATTAAATAAACTGTTCATGAGATTTATATAATGGTTTATTTAATGAGTAGATATTAAATAAAACTTTGAACTAAGGTAAATAACTCATATTTCCAGTCTTGGAATGAGTTACAATATTTCACATGTCCACCTATGTATCACCTGAGTTGGCATCATAATGGTTCTATCTTGATCCGCCTCCAAAATCCCTGAGATACTCTATTAATTACTTGCATTTATGATTCACATGAAGGCGGGGGAACAATAGGATTGGTTAAAAGGGGACTAGAAAAATATCATTGGACATGCAGGTCCTTCATAATAATAGAGGGAGGGATGACATGTAGGCCAATATATTTAATTTAATAATAAATTATTAAAATGCATGTAATAAATTAAATCAAAACATACAAATCATATATAGGTCTTGGTCAAGATCATGAGCGATATTACATGAAACGAATATACAAAAGTAACTGGTCATCATTCATTTCTTTATTTATTCTTTATTATTAAGATGAAAGTGCTTGCATTAATTAATTAATTAACTCCCTTTTATCTTAATGATTATCTAAACTTAATTGGAGATACCCATCATTTATGGAATTTATTATAAATAAACAAAAGAACTAATAATGACATATTAATTATAATTAATTAATTGATCATTTAATATTTTTTAAAATCATTATTAAATTATCAAACACACATTGGTGTGCCAATCAATAAAATAAGGTTTTAATGTTGAAATATTCAATTTAATGTAATTTTCAATTCCATTATTTATAATGGAAGACTACATGGTTTATACAAACTATCAACATATCATGCATATCATTTTCCATGTATTCAGGGTACACGCCTGGTTTTGCAGCGCGTGCCTCAGCCGAACTACATGGTGAGTACAGACCAATGACATATTGTGTGTTCTAATTTCTGTGTGTCCAGGATGCAAGCATGAGTCTTCAGTGTGTGTTTCAGACACATGAATTTATGAACTACATGCTATGCACACTACATACATGTTGTTTATATCATAAATGTCGGGTATATCATAAATTATCCAAATTTTTGGTCTCACATGGTTTTGACTGTGTATAACGACCACATGAATTGTGAAATTTACACCACTAACCCATGTAGACTACACAAAGTTTTCACCAATACATGAAGTGTACTATGACAACCATGTTCTAGCTTGGTTGGTCAATATGCAGCATACACTATGTGTAATTACTACATGGAACACCGTGTATCCCTTGGTGAATCTAGATGTGGTGCACTAGGGTACACGATGTATACTACTGAGTACACACCATGTAACCCTCTCTTACTGGAAAAAAATTAGCAGTTTCCCAATGGAATATTCCATTATTCTTCATCTATTATTAAACATTTAATAAAATGAAACACTAAACGAATCATGATTAATATGTCGAATAATGTTAATTTAAATTAAATTAATAAATTAATAACATGAAATGAAAATATAAACACAATTGTGCATAGATAAAAAATCAAATAAATAATTATAAATTTCAATGTGACCCCTTTGATACCACTTGTTGATTCCAGGCATAGTGGAAGAGAGTGTTGGTGGGTGATATATTAATATTTATTTTAATTATTGTTCCTGAAACCATGAACAAGGATCTTTCACATCAAATTTATAATTTATTTATTTAATATCTAAAGAAATAAATACCTAGGATTAAGATATTTCTTCGTTGATGAATGTTGATCATCCAAAAAGACCATTTTAGATTGCCTTTATTGCATCATGAGGATCCAAGGATAGAATCCCTCTATCGATTACCCACAAATTCTCCTATGATCTTCAAGTAGTGCTACTCAATCTCTAGGTTCTAGTGCACTAAATTGAATGCCTTTCATTGTTTGTTCTTGATCACTAGTTATTTTTTCTTGAAGAAATATATCTTTAATTTCTCATTATTGAGACGGAGAGAGGATGAGTTGAGAGAGAATTCATTATGCATAACAATTTTCTATTTTTATTGCACCGATCGATGCTATACACAATAGACATAACCGTCTATTTATAAAGCTAGGGTTTAGGTTAAAATAATTATTTAATGCATGTCAGCCATTTAATAATATAATATAATTTAATAAACCCAACACCACATAATAAAATAATAATAATATTATTTTGTGGCACACACTGACTTGCATAATAACAAGTATTATTTAACCAACTTGTTAATTAATATTTGTCACCGGACTCAGTCTTGATCCATTTAAACTCCTCTAACATTTATTAAATACCAAAATAAAATATTTTATTTTATTAAATAAATATTTTATTCAAAAACTGGTAAATAAATATATATTAAATATTCAATAAAATAAAAAAATATATTTTATTCACAATCTAGTAAATAAATATTTATTTAATTTATGAGATCAATAAAACATGAATACAATTATTCCTCAGTCTTGAGAATAATATTTATTCCATTAATTAAATTCAAGGAGGATTTAATCAATATCAACATAAATAATTATTGTATGACCCTCTAGGATTATTTCTTATTGGCATTAGGTAGGCTTTCATAAAGTCCAAGATTACTGTTTAGAAATGGGTCAATGAACCCAAGAGAAAGAACTTAATTTCACAATGCTGACAACCACATACGAATGCTTACTGTGTAATATAATCCATTTATCATAATGTCTCATCAAGAAGTTTTCACATCCATGTCACCAACATATATATTTGACATGTATTTCTTTGAATATATAGAATAAACACATCATTACACCATGGCCATGGAATTTAGTGTGACAATTCTAATCCAATCAAAGGGCCGAGATATTAGCTTCCATAAATATGGAAGGGAAAAATCCTTCTTTGACTTATCAATTAATGACATGTCAATCATGATGCACACAATGCACCCTACCTCTTCGTGAACATATGTTGTCACAATTTTCATTAGAAAATATAATTGATTGATTCATTACATGCATTAATGATAATCTTAAAGTCTAAATAACATTATACACACTCATAGATAGGAATATATGATGATGCAAAAACATGATGAATTCCTACCAGTAGGTATATTATCAAAATCTCCCATATTAGATATTAGAAAGCGAGAACTTAATGAGAAGAAAACTCATCCTCTTATGATTACTTTCACCTGACAGTCTGAATACTATGTGTCCCATCATATTACATTATCCAAATATAGAACTATATTAATAAAATTATCATATCACTTCAAGGTTCTCATCATAGCTGAGAACTTCTATGACCGTATCAACGAGACAAATAATTTAGGATATTATTACACTAAATCCAAGAAGAAAAATAAAAAATATGTAATAATATGTTTAATTAATATTAAATACATCAAATATACATGTAATGAAAGTAAAAATAGTTGGTCCTAACACAAAAACTCCAAAAAACTTCTACTTGGACCAGATCCAATAGCCTATGACTTTTAGTCTACTAGACCTTACATGATAATCACGTTTCTTCTGAGTCGAGGCTTTAGTCAAGGGGTCTTTCACTTTTTCTTTCATGGAAACACTACACACTGTAGCCTCACCTGTCTTAGAAAAATCCTTTAAGAGATGATACTTCCAAAGCATGTTCTTTTTATGTTGATGTGACCTTGGATCTTTTACAAGAGCCACCACTGTAGTATTATTATAGTAGAGTGTGATAGGATCTTTACTACTAGGTACCACACTAATCTCTTGGATGATTTTTCACATCAATAATACTTATTTAGATTCCTCAGAAGTCAAAATATACTCAAAATATACTGTATAATCTATAACCACAACCTTCTTTGAGCTCTTCCAGCTCACAACACCTCCATTCAAAGTGAAGATGTATCCCATTTGTGACTTTATGTCATCTTGATCACTTTGGAAACTAGTATCTATATATCCTCTAAAAACTAGTTCCTCATCTCATCCATAAACTAGGAACATATCCTTAGTATTCTTCAAATAATTAAGGATAGTCTTGACTTCCATCCAATGGCGGTCAACTAGATTATATTGTTGTCTTCCTACCACACTTAATGAATAGGATACATCTATCCATGTACATTACATATAATACATGACTGACCCAATCACTAATACCTATGAAATCCTTTCCATTATATTTCTTTCATCATGTGTATGAGGACACATTATCTTGGAAAAAAAAATGTTATGTGATGCTGGAAACAATTCCCACTTGGATTGTTTTATACTGAATCTATTCAGTATATAATCAATGTATGTACATTGAATTAGGTTGATCAACCACTTGCGTCTATCATGATGGATATTGATCCCAAAAATATATGCTGCCTCACTGTAGTTCTTCATAGATAATCATCTATTCAACTATTCCTTAATAGACTATAAGATTGGTATTTCATTTCCAATGAGTAATATGTCATCAACATATACTATTAATAAAATGAATACACTCCCAATTAACTATTTGTAGACACACGGCTCACACTCATTCTATATGAAACCAAATTCCATTATAGATTCATTAAAATTAATGTTCCATGATTGAGATTCTTTCTTTAATCAAAAAATGGTTTTTTGAAATTTTCATATATCATTGGAATCCTTTGAAGTCACAAAACCTTCAGGTTCTGTCATATAGAAATCTTTATAAAGGTTTCTTTTAAGGAAGGATGTTTTGAAATCCATTTTATAAATCTCATAGTCATGGTACGTTTCAATGGAAAGTATAATTATTATGCATTTCAGCATTGAAACTAGTAAACATGTTTCATCATAGTCAATGTCTTGATTCTGTTTAAACCATTTTGTAACCACTCATGAATTATAGGCAGTCACTTGTATTTCCATGTCTAGTTTCTTCTTGAATAACCATTTTATCCCAATAGGATTTACATCCAATGGAGGATCTACAAAAATACAGACTTGGTTTTGGTACATGGAATTCATTTAATAATTCACGGCTTCTTTTCACTTTGAAATATCTATGCCACTTACTGCTTTCTTATAGGTTAGAGGATTATTATTATAAACTAATAATGAGTCACAATCCTTGGTGACTAGAAAACCATAATGTTCTGGTTCTCTAACTTCTCTTGTACTCCTATGCAGTACTTGTGTCTCTGGAACTATTTCTTCTTCCAAAGATCTTTGTGGAATCGATTCCTATACTAACTCTTGTGAACCTTGAGCCTCAACTTCATCATATTCTATCTCACTCCCACTATCTCTTTTATATATTTTCTCCCTCTAAAGTAATATGGTGTATCTTCTCACTATAAAGTTTTTTATGAGGGGTCGTATATGAAATATCCCCTTGTTTTCTTGGGATATCCTATAAAGGTATACTTTGTGCCTTAGGGTGCAGGTTTGTTAACTGAAGAGGCCTTAAAAAATGATTCACAACCCCACATATGTAAGTATGAAAACAAAATTTTCTTTCCTTTCCATAATTGATATAGTATACCATCTACCACTTTATTTGGCACTTTGTTTAGTATTTTTGATACTGTTTGTAATGCTTATCCCCAAAAGGAAAATGAAAGTCTCACATCAATCATCATTGATCTCACAATGTTCAACAAGGTATGGTTACTAATTTAACTTACCCCATTTAACTTAGGTTTATAAGGAGGAGTGAGTTGAGATAGCATCCCAAACTCTCGTAAATAATCAGTGAATGGTCTGAGCATATTTTATTAATCTTCTTACCAAGATGGTTCTCAACATTATTCTTTCATACCTTGAATTTATCAAAATAATCCAACTTATAGCTCATTAAGTTGACATATCCATATCTAATAAATTCATCAGTAAAAGATATAAAGTATGAGTTCCCACCCCTTTCTTCAATAGGAAAGGTCCACACAGATTAGTATAAACTAACTCAAGAATATCTTTATCCCTTTAACCTTTCCTACTAAATGGGGTTTTGGTTATTTTACATTGTAAACATGTATGACATACAACAATTGGTTTTAGTTAAAAATAATCTAAATATCCATCTTAATGTAGTTCATTCAATAAATTTTCATTTACACTACCTAGCCAATGATTCCAAATTTGGGTGTGGTATAAGTCATATGGACTCATTTATTTATCGATTTTCATTACTTGGTTTGTGTAGTCCAACACATAAAGACCATTATTTAGTTGTGACTTACCATAAAAAATGTTATCTTTATAAAGAAGTAAAATTTATTTGAAAATTTGAAAATAAAACCATCTTAATCTAGTATAGATACTGATATAATGATTTTGGTAACTGAAGGAACATAATAAAAACCCTTTAAAACCAATCTCATCCTAGTTGGCAATGTGAGGTGGTAGTCACTGATAACTACAACAACAAGTTTATATATATTTCCTATTCATATATCTACCTCCCCTCAATCAATCATTCTGAATCTAACTGGTTCCTATATTTTAATACATATGTGAGAACCAAAATCTGTATCTAATACCCAATTTGTAGAAACAAAAAAATTACCCTCATTAAAAAATGCACATGAAGCTTCCCCTTACTTCTTTGTATGGGTGTAGTTTTTCTTCCAGTGGACCTTCTTGCCACATGCGAACCAAACAACATCTTTTTCCCTTGCTTACCCCTTGATATTCTTCTTCTTGGAAGGGCGTGAAGAAGCTTTAGGCTTAATGATCTTCGCTTTCCCTTTCCGTTTGTTCACCATAAGGATAGAAGGATTTTCATTCTTTATATCCTTATCTACTTGGTGAAGGAGAGTAAAAATATTTGGTAGATACTTATCAATGTTGTTCATATTAAAATTTACAACAAATATAGAGATGATCTAAGGGAGTGATTCTAGAATGAGATCGATGCCCAGTTCTTCAGGGAGTTTACACCCTATAACCTCTAGGTGCTCAATGTGGCTAATGAGATTGACTATGTGAGGCCTAGCTGGGGAACCCCACCAAGATTTCTCTGAAAGAGCACCTTGGATATCTCAAACTATTCCTATCTATCTCTCTCCTATTAAAGAGCACGGATGTGCTCAATCATTCTATACACATCCATGTTTTCAAGAGAACTCAATAGTTCACCAGCAAACATTGAACATCGACTACATTGCTTGAATGTTTTTCATAGACCAGGAACTCTTTATCACTCACCTCTTGAGCAGGTGGATTAGGTATTGAATATTCTATCATGTAAGATTTCTATTCATGGTTTAGCACAACCCAAAGGCATCTAAACCACTCCTTTAAGTTGTTTCAAGTGTTGTTTTCAACAATACATAATGTTTTATTTAAAGGGGGAGTATGTTGAGAACAATACTCTATCTCTTTATGAAAATTTTGATGCCTCACAAATACCCTTAATTATTTTCTAATGATTTTATTTGTTAAGTATTTCTCAGGAATTTATTATTCATTATATTTTTATTTCTGGACGAAATATTTAAGTTCTTGAACAACGGGGTTTTATTTGTAAAGTATTCGTATTTAGCGTGTTATGGAAACACTATTCATACCATACGTGGAGGAACGTAGCATAAGGATAAAATGAAGTGTATACTTTATGAGATAAGAGAAAATTATGGAAGAGGAACCATACGTTATTGGAGAAATATGAAAAAGAACCCTACGTCAGGAAGGAACCCTACGTTTGGGATATCAGAAAAGTTTGGAAAGAGAACAGTACGTAAGTATTAAACATTACGTTTGTTTATCAAAAGTATGGTTAATCAACCTTACCTTTGTAAACAACCATACGTTCTTGGAAAAGTATAGATCAAGTGAAATTATGGATCTTTTATCATACGTTTGAAAGTTTAAGAGAAAAGTATGGATAACCAACCCTATGTTTATGATCAAACTTACGTTTGAAGAAAGTGACATGAACCTTACGTTTGTGATCAACCATACGTTGTCAACCCTACATTTGAAGACTACATCATCAACCTTATGTTCAGAGGATGCATACAGTACAACTCAACCTTACGTTTGACATCAGAGAATTTAAAGTCGATATTTTTATGAAACGGTTAACAAGATGATTATTATGTGGATTTCAAGCTAGATTTAAAGCTAATTTTAAAATATGAATTTGACTGATTCAAAACTATTTTATCAATGGTTTAAAGATCGAATTAAAAGGATCTTTTTATGCTGAGTCTTCAGGGAAGTTACGACTACTCTATAAATTCAAATGTTTGAATATCGTGAGTTAAAAGGCGACTTTTGTGGATCTAAATTTGTAGGAGAAGTACTTATCATTATTTTATGTATATGTTCTTTTTCGAACAAAAAATAATGATCTTATGTGATCTCTCGATCATTTTGAGAAAAGGAAAGAAAAAACAAAGATTATCAAGAAATCAGATCTGCTGATTCAAGAGAACAACAAAGTTCTGTTTTCTAAAGAAGAAAAATCACAATAGAAGATTCATCTGTTCTACATCGAAGATCATTTGTGAATCTGCTACTACTGAAGTTGTGAGTTATATTTCTATATCTACTGCAACGGGATCGACTCAGAATGACTCTTTTGTGAAGATTATTATTTCTAAAGGTAACGATTCATATACTATCAATTGCATGCTATTGCAATTGTGAAGAACATCTGGAAAGTATTTTCAGAATACAAAAATATTTCTTTTCTATTCTTGTGTGACTGACTTCTCGTACTAAGATGTGTAGGTTCTATGAGTGAACTAGAAGGCTTTATTTTTCCTTAGATTATAAAGGTGTCAACTGCCTGTACTCAGTTGTTGTAAGGTCTGTTGAAATGAGGACAGATAGTGAAAATCACCAATCTCATGGAGTAGAGCATTGGTGGAGTGGACTAGGAGCCTTCTATTCCTCAAACCACTATATATCTTGTGTCTCTACTATTTAAATTTACACTACATCAATTCATCTTATTTAAATTAAAAGGCAGAACACAATCTCACAAAGATTTATGAAAAGACACAATTCACCCCACTATTGTGTATACTTGATATAATCTGATCCACCAATTGGTATCAAAGGTTGAGCTTTCTGATAAAGCCTTAAAAAGATGAAAGTGATTATACACAGAGCAAGATGACTGATACAAGAGAGGTAATGTCTATGGTCAGAGCACCATACTTCAATGGAGAAAACTATGGATGCTGGAAATCACGAATGATTATCTATCTACAAAACCTTGGATATAGAGTATATTCTAAGATCCTGACTCCATATGAAATACCAAAAAAACCTGAAACATGGAGTGCAACTACTAAAGAAGATTATGATATGAACTTAAAGAAAATTAATGTAATTATATGTGTTCTAGGACCTGATGAATTTAACAGAGTATCTCAATGCCCAACAACATATGAAATGTGGAAAACTATTGCTATTGCTTATGAAGGAACTAACAATATCAAGAAAATGAGATATGAAACTTCTAAGCTTAAATTCGATACTTTCAGAATGGTTGAAGGTGAGAGTATTACTCAAATTAATGGAAGATTGACAGAGATTGTCAATAACATAACTTCCTTGGGAGATCCCATTAAATAAGCTGATCAAGCTTTAAAAGTACTGGGAGTACTACCTACAAAATGGAATGGAATCTCTGCAGCAATCAGACAGTCGACACCTGCCAAAGATTTAACCGTGAGAGAACTGATTGGAAAATTAATGATGTATGAAGCTGAGATGGAAGATGAAGCAAATGAGCATAAAGTTCTTATCAAATGAGATGACACTGCCTTGAAAGTATCATCATAAAGAAAAAATATAAAGATTAAGAAAAGTGTAAAAGAGAAATTAGAAAGTCTTGATTTATCTAATTCTGATATGGAATTGGCTCAGCTAGCCTGAAGATTCACTAAATTCTATAGAAAGAAGAAAGGATTAAGAAAACCCTTCAAAAAGGATGACAAGGATGTCAGATGTTATGAATACAAGAAAATGGGGCATATCAGACCTGACTGTCCTCAGCTAAAAGAAGACAAGGGAAAGAAATTCTTCAAAAGAAATGATTATGAGCATAAAGACAAGAAGGCTATGAAAGATACATGGAGTGTATCTGAAGACTCCAGTAGCACTTCTGAATCAGACTCAGAGAAGGAAGAAGAAAATCTGAAAGCTAAAATGTGTTTTATGGCAGAAATAGATGAGGTTCAATCTTACTATTCTTCTGACTCTTGTTCTGAATCTAGTTACTCTAATGAAAAACTTGCAGCCTACTGGAATATGCTTGAATAAAAATATGATTCTCTATTTAAGAAGCGTAAGACTTTAAAGAAAATTCATAAGGCTGTTTCTAATGAAAGAGATACAATGCTGAAACAATATAAGGAGTTAACTAAAAAGTTTGACTCAATTAACACTAACAATACAGATTGTGAATCAAATATAAAATCACTGCAAACTGAAGTAGAAACTTATAAAAATGCAGCCCTTGTTTTTACTAAAGTATAAAATACATTAAATGAAATTCTTGAGAAAAATTTCATTAAAAAGGAAATATTTGGAATTGGAAGTAAAGGTGAAAAACCCAAACTGTACAAAAATTATTTTATTCCATGTGCCAAAAGACTAAATTGTAATTACTGTGGAATAAGGGGACATATTTCTAAAAACTGTTTCTTAAGACAACCCCAAATAAGTGGTATTAAGAAAGATTTTGTATCAAACGGTTTGTTTGACTCTTGTAAAATTAGAAAATCAAAGCAAGTCTGGATTCCCAGATCCTTACTGGCTAACACCCCTGGACCCAACAAAATGTGGGTACTAAAGCAAATTGTGTAAATGAATTTGCAGGGAGTAGGTCACAAAATAAAAAAGGACATATGGCATATAGACAGTGGATGTTCAAGGCATATGAGTGTAAACTCATCGAATTTATCTACACTCACTCAAAAAGATGGCGGACTTGTCACTTTTACTGGAAATGCCAAAGGGAAAATCATTGGTATTGGAACAGTTGTAGATCCAAAATCTGTCTCAATCAACAAAGTACTTTATGTACAAGGATTGAAACACAATAGGAGAAGTATCTCTCAACTATGTGATAATGGTTATGCTGTTGATTTTTCTAACAATTTTTGTTCTGTTTTCAAAAATAAATTGCTTAAATTTAGAGACCCAGAACTGACAATGTGTATACCCTAGATTTAAATTCCTTGTGTAAACAACAAGTAAATTGCTTAACTTCTAAAGTGAATGAATCTTAGATCTGGCATAGGAGACTTGAACATTGTAATGTATATGTTTTACATAATTTATCTAAGAAACATTTAGTTTCTGATTTTCCTAGTCTCAAATTTGAAAGTGATAGATTCTGTGATGCACGTCAACTTGGAAAGAAACATAAATCATCCTTCAACTCTGTTTACAGAATTGATACATCTAAACCTCTAGAACTTATTCACATGGATTTGTTTGGACCTTCAAGATTAGCAAGTTTGGCTGGTAAATTATATGTATATGTGTTAGTTGATGACTATTATAGATTTACATGGATTTTATTTTTAAAATTTAAAAATGAAGCTTTTAATTTATTTGAAAGTTTTTGTAAAGATGTTCAGAATGAAAATGGTTTTAAAATAATTTCATTAAGAATTGATCATGGTGGAGAATTTTAGGATCAAGAATTTAATTCCTTCTTCTCAAATATGGGTATTAAACACACCTTCTCTTCACCAAGAACGCCTCAAAAAAATGGAATTGTTGAAAGAAGAAATAGGACTATTCAGGAAATAGCTAGGACTATGCTAAATGAATACAATCTTCCTACCTATTTTTGGGTAGAAGCTATAAGCACAACCTGCTATATAATGAATAGAGTTTTAATTAGACCAATTTTGAAGAAGACACCCTATGAACTTTGGAATAATAGAAAACCCAAAGTAAATTACTTCAATGTTTCTGGATGTAAGGTTTACATCTTGAACACCAAGGACAATCTTGGTAAGTTCGATCCAAAATCTGATGAAGTAATTTTCTTAGGATATTCGGCTACCTCCAAAGATTATAGAGTCTATAATAAGAAGTCAAGGATTGTTGAAGAATCAGTTCATGTGAAATTTGATGAATCCGATCCCTTTGAGAAAAGGAAAAATCAAATGGATGAATCTGACTCTAATGATAACATGAGACTTGAGAACTTGAAAAATGATTTTGAAAAAGATATAAATGAAATTTAGCCCAGTTCAGAAGAACATGATACTGAAGAACCTATGAGTGTGTTACCTAGACAGACTATAACCCTAAGGAATCATCCTTTAGAGACTATAATATGTGACTTAGACATAGGAATAAAAACTAGAAAAAATATAGGGAATCTTGTAAAATTCTCTGCCTTTCTATCCCAATTAGAACCCAAGTCTATAGAAGAAGCTTTAGATGATGAAAGATGGATGATAGCACTATAAGAAGAATTAAACCAGTTCAAAAGAAATGAAGTTTGGGAATTATTTGAAAGACCACAGAACTATCTAGTGATAGGAAACAAATGGGTCTTTAGAAATAAGCAAGATGATCAAGGAATAATAACTATAAATAAAGCTAGACTTATAGCTAAGGTATATAATCAGGAAGAAGGTATAGATTATGATGAGACCTTTGAACATATAGCTAGATTAGAATCCATTATAATCTTTTTAGCCTATGAATCTCATATGAACTTTAAGTTATTTCATATGGATGTTAAATTTTCATTTTTAAATGGTTATTTAATGGAGGAAGTTTATTTTGAGAAACCTCCTGGTTTGGAAAATTCTCAAAAACCAGATTTTGTTTTTAAACTTACTAAAGATCTTTATGGCCTTAAACAAGCACCTAGAGCTTGGTATGAAAGATTAAGCTCTTTTCTTTTGAAAAATGATTTTACTTTTGGAATGGAAGATCCAACACTTTTTAAGAAAACTGAAAATTCTAATATTTTATTAGTTCAAATTTATGTTGATGATGTAATTTTTGGATCAACTAATAAAACCATTTGTCATGAGTTCTCAAAGTTAATGCAAAAAGAATTTGATATGAGTATGATGGGAGAACTAAATTTCTTTTTAGGACTTCAAATTTATCAAAAATATTTTGGAAATGTTTTGAATCAAAGCAAATATATTACTGATTTATTAAATAAGTTTGGTCTTGAAAACAACAAGACATATACAACTACTATGTGTACTAATATAAAACTTGATTTGAATGAAACTGAAAAATCAGTTGACAACAAGTTATATAGAGGTATGATTGGTAGTTTGTTATATCTTAATTCTAGCAGGCTAGATATAATGTATTCAGTATGTCTTTGTGAAAGATTTCAATCAAATCCTAAAGAATCTAATTTAACTGCTGTTAAAAGAATTTTTAGATATTTAAAAGGAACTATTTTTCAATCTCTTCTTTATCCCAAAACTTATGATTTTAATTTTATTTCATATTCAGATGTAGACTTTGGGAGTTGTATATTAGATAGGAAAATCACTTTAGGAACTTGTCACTTTTTAGGGAAATCTTTAGTGTCATAGTCAAGTAAGAAACAACATTTAGTTGCCCTGTCAATAGCCAAGGCAGAATATGTTTCTGCTGGCAGTTTCTGTGCACAAGTCTGGACTAAATTTTAATAATACGCCTATTTTATGTGATAATACTAGTGCTATAAATAATTAAAAAAATCCTATTAATCATTCTAGAACTAACCATATTGATATCAAACATCATTTTCTAAGATATCATCTTCTAAAAAAGGATATATCTTTGGAATTTGTAAGTATTGAAATTCAATTAGCTGATATTTTTACTAAGCCACTTCCCACTGAAAGGTTTAATTTATTTTACTATAGAGTTTCTTTATTTTAATTATGTTTAAAATAATTTGGCTATTTGTTTTTCAAACAGAATAATTTTCTTTTCCCCGCGTAATTATTTTTGTAACACCCCAAGCTTCTATGGTACGTTTCCCTTTGAATAATGCAATGACTTACATTGTACGCAACTTCGAGATTCTAACACACACCACAACCAATCAAAGTAGCCGTTATGAATAGTAATACCCACTTTTTGAAATTTTATACATTTTAACTTTCAAAATGGACTTCATTTTTGGATTTGGAATATCGAAATTATCCTAGGATGAAATTTTGGTACTTTTCGGATAACTTTTATATTTTGATGAATAGTGAAAATTACTAAATTTTTATTAAAAACTACTTTTTTAATCGAAATAATTAATAGTGATAAATTATGAATTTCAGTGGTTTTAAAGTATATTTGAAATATATTTTTACCATTTAATAAAATTTTGGCCATTGTACATAATTTTACAATTAAACCGGACATAAACAAGTATCAATCTTTTGATAGTTATTATTTCTTAAAAACACGCTTTTTGTTTTGACAGCGGGAATTAATTTTAAATTAATTTCTGCCACTTCTGTGTTTTGAATTTGGAAAAATGGATTCCATATTTGGAATCAGGATGTCCAAATTGTGTAAATAGGTAACTTTCATTTTTAGACATTTTGAATAATTACTTCGGTAAATATTTTATTTACCATGGTTAAAGGGTAAATCCGGTAAATAAGGGTAAACAAATAACATTATAATAATAATAAATTATCCTAAAACGTGTAATAACCTTATTGGTGGATACATGTCCAACCATGGGCATCTTTGGGTCGATTTTGGGACCCCATGGAGCCACTTGTAGGTGATAGGGACACTTTATATTAATTAAGTTAAAGTAAATACAAAAATGACATAAGCATATATCTTTTAGAAAAACAATTTTTACATAGGGTTATATATGTTATATTTTCAACTATAAATATTCATTAGAAAGATAAAATGATTTCCTACATAATGGTATTTTATTTATAATTTTTAAATATTAAATAATTTAATTTATTTATGACACAATGATGATGCAGTAATTACCGTATTAATGAAAGATTAAGATAATTGATATTATAAATACCCAAATAAATGTAATTTGAGACTTTTTATAAATTCAAATAATTTTCTAGGTTACTATGACATATTAGGATTGTTTATATAAATTTTTTCCGAAGTAATAATGCTGTTATAATTTTATCAAGAACAAAATACCCAATAGTGTCAAAATTGACATAAAAGAGTTTTTAAAACAAATATTATATTATTAATTTATATTAAATCCCTAAAAATCTAAGGTTCGTCCAAGAGACTTATATACTGATAGGTGTGTCATTAATGTACCAGTTGGGGGTCTCTTGGAGGTATATAGTAAGTTTATTAACTATATAATATAAAAATACAAAGCGACATGGTAAGTGTCAAACTAATTAACTAAGAGTTAAAACTAAAAGATAAGGTTAATATAATGACCCAAACCTGTCTAAATTATATTGGTTGAGTGGTTTTAGACCCGTAACCACCTTAAACTTTAAATAATCCACTTTGGAGCCATTTGAAACAGAATATGAATTTATTATAAAATAATATTTCTAGAATTTCCTAATATGACAACCCTGCTTTTTATTACAACTTAAACATGATTTAATACATAAAACTTCACTTGATACAACAAAGAAGATCGATAGGTTTAGTGTCTTTGGGGATTAGGATCATTACATAAAAACTTAAAACATGAAATACAACATATTTATTGAAAACTTACTTTACATGACCACTACATTCCCTCATACTTAGCATTCCATGGGATAACCTGAGGACATGCATAAGAAAAGGGTGAGCTATAAAACCCAGTAAGGGAATACATATGGAATAACATGTGGAGTACAATACATGTTAGAAAATAGGAATATCAATAGATCATAAGAAAAACATGAACATAAAGGCATGATAAAGCATGATAATCATAACATGGAAATGTGGCAACAACACTTAACATGGAATTAGCATGAGCCAAGACTCATTGCACATGGAGCATGAGTAAATCCTCATTGCACATAAAGCATGATTAAACCCTCGTTGCACTTGAATTATCATGAGTCAACACTCATTGCACATGACGTATCATGAAACTATACTTTACCCAATGCATTGGAGCGCTATAAGGGCCCACCCTTCTTAAACATTTCATTTCATGCATAAGTGTACCACATGGATCATAAAACATGGATTCATAAAACATAATCATTTATTACATGATAAAGGAATGTGTAATTAATACATAAAACTTTACAATCAATAAGTAAATGTGCATAAAGGTGAATACCCTTGATGGATAAATGGGTATGGTATTCACTACACAATGACATTGGCTTAGAAAATCGGTGTGATTTCGACAGCGTAACGGCGTGACATAAGAATTCATAAAAATGGTTGGTGAGAGAGAAATGAGTTCCTCATCATATTTACATGTAATGGATAGTAAGGAGGTCATAATGATAAATTTCCCAACAATTGTAATGGAATTTAAATTCATGATACAAAAGTATTGCTTGAATGTAAAAGAGGAGAGAGAAGTTCCTTTCGGAATTTCGGCATAGTAACGGGTGTACATGGGAGGCATTTAATGAGAGAGAAAGGGTATCCCATCATTCAAACATAAAGAGGTAATTATTAGGGAGGTGCAAAACCATACCCCAACATTCATAATTGAAATTAAAATGGCAAAACAACTTAAAGAAAATTGGACAAAATTGAGAAAGGAAGAAAAAACCCTTACTTGGAAGTGTGCTTCCAAAGGCTAGAGAGAGGCTTGTGAGAGGCTTCTTGGGAGCTTGGGTCACCTCGGGAGGATTCTAGAGAGATTAGGGAAGAGTTTGGACGAACTCCAAAGGCTTTTAGTGAGGAGGAAGTGGGATCTTGGGTGGGTTTATATAGGAAAGGTGAGAGAATTCTTTATTATTTAGGTTTGGGACCCCTTATATTAAATTAATTCAAACCACAAACCATCCCATGGTTTTTGCCCATGTTTTTTGGAAAAGGGAAGAGGAAAATAATATTTTATGAGGACAAGGTCCGAACTTCTTAAAATATTAGGGTTGCTTATGTGGAGGTGAGTCACACTCCCATGGAAATTAATTTAAAAAGACAAGGTGTTTAATAAGTCTTGAGGGGTCCATTAATGCTTTGAATAGTAAGACAAACAAACCCAAAATCACATTATTTTAATGGTAAAACATATATTGGCCTAAAATAAAGATTATAGTATTTTATTACATCACTATTGGGTCATTATGATGTCATAAAACACATTATATATTTAAACGATATTTAATTTTTACTGAAAAATTTGACTGTCTCAGAAAATTATGAAAAATTAACCGTTGGATAATTTCGACGTCCTGATTCCAAAAATAACATTTATTTTATGTAAATAATTTTCTAAATATGTTAATTTTCACTTTTAAAATAAAAACTGACATTTATAAAAAATTCATGGGTTTTGACAAAAATGGCTTTCAAACCTTAATAAAAATTATAATTGCATTCATACAATTACATGATCATTTATATATAATAAAATTAATCTAATAATAATAATAATATTTTATTAAAATAACATTTAATTCAAAAATCTCTTAATTTAATAAAATAGATTTCTTAATTAAATAATAACTAAAAACACCATTTGTACTTTAAAAACTATTTACAAAGTATCAATAATGACAAGAAATTATATTCATTATTATATACAAAAAGAATGTATATGAACAAAGTACTATAGATTAGTTACATAACCCCTTAAAACAGCCGCATAAGACCTAAGGGTAAGATGTGCGATGGTGACCGACTCTTGGGGTGGCTCGGATAACATCGTTCGAGTGGTAATTTCTATCAACTTCCACTTATCCCGTAGATGGTCTCGTTTGAGCTTGACATGGTGAAGCTCAGCTTGGGCTTGGTCAAGAGCGAAGCCCAAGGAATCCACCTCTTTTCGGAGCTCCAATAAATGGGTTTCGTAAGGGGAAATTCTACTGGATGAGGCCATCGCTTCCTTTGTCTAAGTAAAATTGGATGTGTTAAAGCCCTATATTTATACTAAGCATGTGATCACTGTTCAAAGGATATAAAAGTAACCGTCACAATTCTTATCATAAAACCAATGTATTTGACATTTAATAAAAACATTTTATATAAAGAGACATTTAATAAGATCAAGAGGGATTTTCCATTAATGAAACTTTGGGTCGTTACAATATTCCCCCCTTAAGAAATTTCACCCTTGAAATTTTCCTTTTCCCATACTAAAACATATGTGGGTAACTCAGCTTCATCACTTCCTTCGATTCCCAAGTCGCTTCTCCAAACTTGTGGTTTCTCCACAACACCTTGACGAGGGGAATTGTCTTATTTAGTAGAACTTTTTCTCTACGATCTAAGATCTTCACTGGTTGCTCCTCATAAGAAAGATCGTCTTCCAATTGTACCACCTTAGAAGAGAGTACATGTTAGGGGTCCGATATGTACTTCCTTAAGAGGGATACATGAATGACATCATGTACTTTGGCCATAGTAGGCGGAAGTGCTAGTCGATAGGCCACAGCCCCGACACGATCGAGAATCTTGAAGGGGACGATGTACCTTGGACTTAACTTACCATTCTTTCCAAACCTCACGACCTTATTCCACGGAGATATGCGTAGAAAAACCATGTCTCCAACTTTAAACTCAAGGTCTCGTTGAAGATTATCTACAATAGCCCCGACACGATCAAGAATCTCGAAGGGGCCGATGTACCTTGGACTTAACTTCCCTTTCTTTCCAAACCTCACAACCTTCTTCCACGGAGATATGCGTAGAAAAACCATGTCTCCAACTTTAAACTCAAGGTCTCATCGATGATTATCTGCATAACTCTTCTGTTGACTATGGGATACCTTGATATGCTGCTGAATGGTTTTCACCTTCTCCACCATTTCCTCGACCATTTTTGGTCCAAGCAGCTTACATTCACCGACCTCATCCAAACACATCGGTGTTCTGCACCTTTTCCCATACAGGCCTTCATATTGTAACATTTGGATGCTCGAGTGGAAACTGTTTTTATAAGAGAACTCAACTAGAGGAAGATGTTGATCCCATCCTCCTTTAAAGTCCATTGAGAATGATCTCAACATATCCTCAAGTGTTTGGATAGTCTGCTCGGATTGGCCATTAGTTTGAGGATGATAGGACGTACTAAAGTTCAGTTCAGTATTCAGAGCATGTTGAAGACTCTTCCAAAACTTAGAGGTGAATCTTGGATCTCAGTCAGACACAATAGATAGTGGTACTCCATGCAACCTTACCACTTCTCTGATATATATCCATGCCAGTTGATCCAATGAGAAATCCTCCCGAATAGCAATGAAGTGTGCAGTCTTTGTAAGACGATCCGCAACAACCCAGATTACATTGTTTCCTTTGGATGTCCTCGGAAGTCCGGTGACAAAGTCCATGGTGATGTTCTCCCATTTCCATTATAGTATGGGAAATGGTTTCATCATCCTCTTATACTTTTGCATCTCTACCTTCACTTGCTGACACCCCAGGAACTTTGATGTGTATTCAACGATCTCCTTCTTCATATTATCCCACCAAAAGTTTTCTCGGATATATCGATACATCTTTGTGCTCCCTAGGTGAATAGAGAAATTTGAACTATGTGCATCATCCAAAAGTTCCTTCTTTAGCTCCGGACTTGATGGAACACATAGTATTTTCCCAAACCGCACAATTCCTTCTTCATTAACATTAAACTCCGAGGATTTACCTTTTTCGATAGCTTCCACTTTTTCTTGAATTCCTACATAATCCTTTTGAGCATCCTTTAACCTTTCCAAAAGAGACGGTTGAGCAATAATTTGTGAAAGGATTGATGATGTTCGCTTCTCTATGATTCCCATGTCCATTTTCATCAAGTCTAAGAAGATTGGATCTTTCTCAATTCTCATCATTGATAGAATCACTGGATCCTTTCTACTTAGGGCATCTGCCACCTTGTTCGGTTTCCCAGGGTGGTAATGGATTGAATAATCATAATCCTTGATGAGCTCTATCCATCTTCTCTGGCGCATATTAAGCTCTTTCTGTGTGAATATATATTTAAGACTCTTGTGGTCAGTATATATCTCACATTTCTCTCCATAGAGATAATGCCGCCATATTTTCAAGGCAAAGATCACCGCTGCCAACTCCAGATCATGCGTTTGATAGTTTTGCTTATGGATTTTCAACTTCCTTGAGTCATAGGATATCACTTTATCATTCTGCATCAACACACATCCTAAGACCTTCTTCGAAGCATCACTGAATACCACAAAAAGCTCCCCACTTGTGGGTAAAGTGAGCACGGGTGTAGTGATAAGCCTCCTTTTCAACTCCTTGAAGATTTCTTTGCATTCATCACTCCAAGAAAACTTTACTCCCTTTCAAGTTAGCTTGGTAAGAGGGTTAGAAAATCGTGATAAATTTCTCACAAATCGGCGATAATATCCAGCTAACCCCAAGAAGCTATGGATATCTGTTACCGATGTTGGCCTCATCCATCCCTCAATTGCATCTGTTTTGGAGGGATCCACAGATATCCCATTTCTTGTGATGATATGGCCCAAGAATGAGACCTCCTTCTACCAAAACTCTCACTTTTTTTACTTTGCATAGAGCTTCTCCTTGCGCAAATTCTCTAGTACAGTTCTTAAATGCTCCTCATGATCCTCCTTGTTTTTGGAGTATATTAGAATATAATCTATAAATACTACCACAAATTTGTCTAGGTAATCTCTAAAGACTCTATTCATCAAGTACATGAATTTTTCTGGAGCATTGGTGAGTCCGAAAGTCATCACTATGAATTCATAGTGCCCGTATCTTGTACGAAAAGCAGTCTTGGGGACATCTTCCTTCTTCACCCTTACTTGATAATATCCCGACCGCAAATCTACCTTGGAGAAGAATTGTAATCCATGAAGCTGATTGAATAAGTCATCAATTCTTGGGAGAGGATACTTTTTATTTATCATGGTTTTGTTAAGTTCATGATAATCAATGCAAAGCCGCATTGACCCATCTTCTTCTTGATGAAGAGGACTGGTGCACCCCATGGTGAAGCACTTGGGAGTATAAACCCTTTATCCAGATTCTCTTGTAGTTGTTTCTTCAGATCTTCAAGCTCTACAAAAGCCATTCTATATGGATTCTTGGATATTGGTAAAGCCCTGGGTAAATGTTCAATTGAGAATTCAACATCTCTTCTAGGAGGAAGACCAGACAGTTCCTCGAGAAACACTTTAGCGAATTCCCTCAAAATAGGCATTTCTTCAAGGATGGTTTCTTCCTTGGACTTAATCATATGATCCAGATATGAGTTATCATAAGGTAGTAATATCCACACTTGAGATGATGGAGCTAAAGGAGATTCATCTTCCTCCTTACACTTGTAAAGAATCGGGGGTCGATTCTCCATATGGAGTGTGATTTCCCTCTCCCGAAAATTTATGTTGGCTCTATATAAGGAAAGCCAATCCATGCCAAGAATTGCATCGAATTCCACTAGAGGGAGTATGACAAGGTTCTCTGGGAAATTCAATCCACAGATTATAACAGGGGAGGACTTATATTCATGGGATGCAATGATTGCCCCATTTTCCGTACTCAACGACATCTTCACTTCCATGATTTGTGGTGGTGTTGGGATTGTTTTACTAAACTTTCGAGATATAAAATAATGCGTAGAACCTGAATCAAAAAGTACGTTCTCTATTCTTGAATGAATAACTAGCGTACCTATCACCACTTTGTTGTCGGGGTTCAATTCGGAAGAAGTGATGGCAAAAGATCTTCCTTGCTGCCTTAGAGGTTGTTGGTTGTCTCCGAAAACCCTTGGATTAGGGAAATGATTTGAAAAATGACCTGGTTCTTTGCATTTGTAGCATTGAACAATGCATTGAGGTTCGAATGGAGTGTTCCTCTCCTCGGTCATAGCTGCGGGTCTTTCTTGCCGACAGTTAACAGCTAGGTTCCCTTCTCTTCCACACCTGAAGCATTTCCTCGTCCCCTTAAGGAAATTTCCAGGGTGCTTCTTTCCGCACTTTTGGCAAGTGGGGTGCTGGATCTTCTTAGCACTGTTGGATTTATGCATCGGCCCACCAGCATTGAAGTCTAACTTACGCTTCTTATCCCCATGATACCCCTGTGATTCTACGATCTCCATTTCGACCTTGAGAGCACATCGGACAATTTCCTCATAGCTGTCGAAGTCACGGATCCCTAATGCTTTCTGCGGGCTAGGCTTCAGCCCACCAAAGAAGCGGTCAACCTTGTATTCAGGGGTAACGACAAAGATGGAAGCGTATCGTGAAAGCCTTGTGAAATTTTCCTCGTACGCTCCAGTAGATTATTCATATTTTTTTTTGAAGGAAAGGAAGTCCCTTTCCATCTTAAACCGGAGGGTGCGTGGAAAATATTTATCGAAAAACATATTCCAGAAATTCTTCCATTCCAACGCCTCAATCTTCTCCTCAGGATTCGTATTTTTGATCAACGTCCACCATTGATCAGCTTCACCCTCCATATGATAATCCGCCAGGAGAACCTTCTCTTGTTCAGAACATTGAAGGATGGAGAAGATATTATCAATGGAGTTGATCCATTGTTCAGCGATTGTGGGATCGGATGATCCACTAAAAATAGGAGGCCTTTGTCTCATGAAGCTCTTGATAGAGACTTGTTCTTTCTTAGGGGGGGTTGAACGTTCCTCTTGACCCATGTTTCTATTCAAAATTTGAGTTATCTGAGAGAGAATCATGACAAAGTTCACGATTCCCTCTCCCTTTAGATTGGGCATCTCATTAGTACAGTCATCACACTGATCTTCACAATGGTTGTTAACCCTAGTCCTCCTATTACCGTCCATTGGCTGGAATAAAAGGAAAGTTAGGGGTAACACATAAAGGGTAATCCAAAGACAAAAGTTGATGACTTATAAATAAACTTTCATTTCCTTAACTCATGAGTCTATAGGCTTTAATCTAGGCTTTTCATGATCTACTTTATAACATATATTCTTAGGGGCATTTTTTAATTCCCTTAATAAGGGTTCATACTAAGCTTGTGAATTTACCAAAGAATATCCCACAGGAGTGTCGTAACCAAGAGTGCAGTAAGGCCCGTTGTCGTGCACCAGTTCTCGTTTGAGTCTAGCTCAAAGTAGTGTTTTTGGGTTTTACCCCTAGGATACATCTGTGCCAGAGCCGCCTCTACCTGCTCGTATCCAGACAAGGATGTATTTTCTTGATAACCCACTTACTCAATACTCACCAAAACTTAGGGATGTTTTTATTGTACTTAGTCTTTTATCTAAGGCTTTACTAGGGTTTTCTAATCCTAATCCAAAAAATAACCAAACCTATCCTCTGATACCAACTATGACAACCCTGCTTTTTATTACAACTTAAACATGATTTAATACATAAAACTTCACTTGATACAACAAATAAGATCAAGAGGTTTAGTGTCTTTGGGGCTTAGGATCATTACATAAAAACTTAAAACATGAAATACAACATCTTTATTGAAAACTTCCTTTACATAACCACTACATTCCCTTGTACTTAGAATTGAATGGGATAACCTGAGGACATGCATAAGAAAAGGGTGAGCTATAAAGCCCAGTAAGGGAATACACATGGAATAACATGAGGAGTAAAATACATGTTAGAAAATAGGAATATCAATAGAGCATAAGAAAAACATGAACATAAAGGAATGATAAAGCATGATAATCATAACATGGAAATGTGGAAACAACACTTAACATGGAATTAGCATGAGCTAAGGCTCATTGCACATGGAGCATGAGTAAATCCTAATTGCACATAAATCATGAGTAAACCCTTGTTTCACTTGAATTAACATGATTAAACACTCATTGCACATGACGTATCATGATACTATACTTTACCCAATGCATTGGAGCGCTATAAGGGCGCACCCTTCTTAAACATTTCATTTCATGCATAAGTGTGCCACATGGATCGTAAAACATTGATTCATAAAACATAATAATTTATTCCATGATAAAGGAATGTGTAATTCATACATGAAACTTTAAAATCAATAAGTAAATGTTCATAAAGGTGAATACCCTTGATGGAGAAATGGGTATGGTATTCACTACACAATGACATTGGCTTAGAAAATCGGTGCGATTTCGGCAGCGTAATGGTGTGACATAAGAATTCATAAAAATTGTTGGTGAGAGAGAAAGGGGTTCCTCATCATATTTAAATGTAATTTATATTAAGGAGGTCATAAATATACATTTCCCAACAATTTTAATGGAATTTATATTCATTATATAAAAGTATTTCTTGAATGTAAAATAGGAGAGAGAAGTTCCTTTCAGAATTTCGGCATAGTAACGGGTGTACATGGGAGGCATTTAATGAGAGAGAAAAGGTCTACCATAATTCAAAAATAAAGAGTGAAGTATGAGGGAGGTGAAAAACCATACCCCAACATTCATAATTGAAATTAGAAGGGCAAAACAACTTAAAGAAAATTGGACAAAAATGAGAAAGGAAGAAAAAACCCTTACTTGGAAGTGTGCTTCCAAAGGATAGAGAGAGGCTTGTGAGAGGCTTATTGGGAGCTTGTGGAACCTTTTGAGGATTCTAGAGAGAGTAGGTCAGAGGTTGGAGGAACTCCAAAGTCTTTGATTGAGGAGTAAGTGAGATCTTGGGTGGGTTTATATAGGAAAGGTGAGGGAATTCTTTATTATTTAGGTTTGGGACCCCTTATATTAAATTAATCCAAAACACAATCCATACCATGGTTTTTGCCCATGTTTTTTGGAAAATAGAAGAGGAAAATAATATTTTATAAGGCCAAGGTCATAACTTCTTAAAATATTAGGGTTGCTTATGTGGAGGTGAGTCACACTCCCATGGAAATTAATTTAAAAAGACAAGGTGTTTAATAAGTCTTGAGGGGTCCATTAATGCTTTGAAAAGTAAGCCAAACAAACCCAAAATTAAATTATTTTAATGGTAAAACATATATTGGCCTAACATAAAGATTATAGTATTTTATTACATCACTATTGGGTCATTATGATGTCATAAAACACATTATATATTTAAACGGTATTCAATTTTTACTGAAAAATTTGACTGTCTCAGAAAATTATGAAAAATTCACCGTTGGATAATTTCGACGTCCTGATTCCAAAAATAACATTTATTTTATCTAAATAATTTTCTAAATATGTTAATTTTCACTTTTAAAATAAAAACCGACATTTATAAAAAATTCACGAGTTTTGACAAAAATGGCTTTCAAACCTTAATAAAAATTATAATTGCATTCCTACAATTACATGATCATTTATATATAATAAAATTAATCTAATAATAATAATAATAATATTTTATTAAAATATTATTTAATTGAAAAATCCCTTAATTTAATAAAATATATTTATTAATTAAATAATAACTAAAAACACCATTTGTACTTTAAAAACTATTTACAAAGTATCAATAATGACAAGAAATTATATTCATTATTATATACAAAAATAATGTACATGAACATAGTACTATCTATTAGTTACATAACCCCTTAAAACATCCGCATAAGACCTAAGGGTAAGATGTGCGATGGTGACAGACTCTTGGGGTGGCTCAGATAACATCGCTCGAGTGGTAATTTCTATCAACTTCCACTTCTCTCGTAGACGGTCCCGTTCGAGATTGAAATGGTGAAGCTCAGCTTGGTCTTGGTCAAGAGAGAAGCCCAAGGATGCCACCTCTTTTACTATCTCCAATAAATGGGCTTCGTAAGGGTCAATTCTACTAGATGAGGCCATCGCTTCCTTTGTCTAAGTAAAATTGGATGTGTTAAAGCCATATATTTATACTAATCATGTGATCACTGTTCAACGACTATAAAAGTAACGATCACGATTCTTATCATAAAAACAATGGAGTTGACATTTAATAAAAACATTTTATATAAAGATACATTTAATAAGATCAAGAGGGATTTTCCATTAATGAAACTTTGGGTCGTTACACCTAAGGTGCCCCTCCCCCCCCTTATAAAAGGACACCACTTATAACCAATTCTTCACACTTTCAAAGCCTTTTGGTTTAGAAAAACCCTGCCCAAATACTTTCTCAACTTCCCTCACTTCAACCTAGAGGCCTTAGTTTGATCAGAAAGCCAACCTAAGGAGCCCTTTTGATCAAATCAAAAGGAAGAACCCGAAGAAGAGGTAATGTTTTCACCACCCTCTTTCAAGTTCCTTTATTCTTCAACTTATTCTTTATTTGTTATTCCCATTCTAAAATAATAACTCCAGTATCTCCTATATACTGTGATATTATTATAAATATGTTACAACCATATTCAGTATTCTATCCATCCTTTGAATGACATGTCACCATACGTGCGTACGTACGGATTACCGTCTCCACGTCGTGGTGTAATTGTTATTCAATATATTATTATTTGGATGGGTATACTAATGATGTGTAATTCATGTAAATAATAAATATAACATGATAATGATTCTGTATATATGATATACCATCCAATTATATATTATTTTAATATCAAAAGGATGATATTGTCGCTCGTACGTACGTACGGACTACCGTCTCCACGAACGCGATGAGATTCATTCCCCATCGTATCCATTCAAGAATAATTCTCATTTGATGATTAAAATTAATGTTTAAGAACTTTATATCATTCTGGATATGAATGATATACAACCTATCCATAAAAAATACGACTTATGTAACAAACTTATAAAAGAAAACGAGTAAGTTAACACCCGAAACGACGATAATACTAAAGTATTATTAACAAAGCATTATTAGAAGATCATATATGATATCATAATTATGTATATGGTTATTGTATAATTTAATAAAAATGTTTTAACTATTATACAGGAGGTTAACCTACCCTCAACCAAGGAAAGAGTACAAAGTAATGGGTTTCTTATCTCACTTTTAATTCCGTGAGATTTCCATTGTTCACCACTTATTTATTGCATGTGATGTGTGTACTGCCCATGATTGTATTAATTGTGTAATATACTTTAATTTATGGATATTTAAATCATCATTGTATGATCCTTCTTTCATGGGTGTATGTTTCGTAAGTTACCTAATCGATAAGGGAATTTGAAATTTCAATTTCCACTCATTCGGCTTTATGCACACTTCATTGATTATTTTAATCCAGTATTATGTGTGGAATAACTATTAATTTGGTTATGTCATAATTTACACTCCCATTTCTGTGGATATACTTTTTATACACATAATCACTCCATTTATAATTTCTCAAGTCATCGATATGAACTTGATAAGAGTAATTTTAACTCAATCTCCATTTGTTGAGTTAAGCATCCAATTCATTGGTGTTGTTTTTACAAGAATATGTGTGAATGTCCTATTATTGATTTACAATTAATATCCAATTATATTGAGTGTATTTATATTTTTCACATATTATTATGTCATTGATTTATCCATAACCTAAGGATACAATCTTTATAAGAGATTTCATCTCAATTCACATTCTATTGAGACTTCTTTGTTGTTATACACCAAATAACTTTTATATGGTGTATATAATGTGCTTTGACATAGTATATAATTAATCCCTTTATTCTCATGATATTAAAATGTTTGTATTACCTGAATTATTTTTATTCAAGTGTCTCTCTTTTGGTTAGAAACTCTAACTAAAATATCATTTTTAAATTTTTTGAAGATTTATTCTTCTAAATCTTTCTAATTAATGTCCATGTTTTAAAAATGGTTTTAAGGATTTGTTTATATGGAAATTAAAGTTTTAAAATTAAAATTACTTTTAAAAGTTTCAAAGTGGTATGGGACACTTTGATTCAAAAACATATTTTTAAATGGCTTCTTGACAAATAGTGTGACTTTTAAATGATTTCAAGAAAAATGAGGATATTTCTCTCTAATAGTTTTGATGATTATTTTCTATGTCAATATCCTTCATCATTATTGATTGAGGTTAATATGATACAATACAATCTTCCATATTGTATAGAATGAGTTATTTTTGACTGTGGATGTGATATTTTTATACCATTCATGGTTTTTGGATAAAGTATTGACATTTCGTATACTAGTTTTAATACGAATGTTTAGGTTATGTTTCAAACTTTTCATATGATGAATGCATTGGACTTAGTAAGTGACGGGTGGAGCCCGCTATAGATAATCGATGCATCGGTAGGTCTCATGAGACAAACTATTATCTTGGCACGAGGCCTTGACAAAATCTTATTTGTAGTCTTGGCATGAGGCCTTAGCTACGTGGTTATGATAGTATGACATTATGCATTCCATCATTATGAAAGTGGTTATTGATATTTCATGTGATTATTAGACTAGTAGAATATCCATGTGAATAAGTAAATGGCACTATTTCATTTTATCTTTTCCATAACATGCTTAAGTTCAAGTTTAAGAGGCTTTTGTTTTAGTTATACATTGCCTTAAGTGTTTATGCTTATATATGAAAGCTTCTGCTATGTTTTTATCTTTACTGAGCATCTGAGCTCACCCCTTTCAATGTTTTATTTTTCCCAGGACGTGAAGAAGTAATTTATGAATGACCTCCAGGGATAGTATGAGGGGATATAAAGACAATATGTTGTTGTAGTTTTTTTAACTTATGATGTAATGTAAGACTTATGAATATATCTATTGTTTCCAAGACTACTAAACTAATCAGTCTTTCGAGACTTGATCATTTGTGATCATGCCAATGTTATGTAATAATGCACCGACTCTGGGTAACTGGGGTCGGGGCGTTGCAGTTGGTATTAGAGGAAGTTTAGTACAAACCTTGGAAGCTATATTTAGATAAACTCTGATTAGATCCCATAGCCCTAAGATAGACTTTGTGGATTAGTGTAAAATAACATAATCAAATTTTGGTATTGTAGATATTATGTGAGTTTTTTGAGCAATACATCCATGTCTGGATATGAGCAGGTAGAGGCAGCTCTGGCACAGATGTACCTAGTCGTAAAACCCAAAAACACCATTTTGAGCTAGACTCGAACAGGAACTGGTGCACGACAATGGGCCTTGCTGTGCTCTTGGTTATGAAACTCCGGGGGGATATGCTTTGGTAAATTCACAAGATTAGTATAAACCATTATAAAGGGGATAAAAAATGCCCCTAAGAATATATGTCAGGAAATAGATAGTGGATAACCTAGATTTTAACATAGGGTACCCCAAGTTAGGATATATTGTTCAATTACAAGATTATCCTATTATGTCTATTTTTTTTTAAATTCATATTAGATAAGTATTAAAAAACCCTAATTATATTTTCTTTTTGTTAGTTAAAACATGGAGGGAGAAAGATCACAAACAAATCTTCTCACTGTTCTTGAAGAACTACTTACAATTATTATCCAGAAGTCATGCGCGGATGATGTTGAAACATTTTCAAATGTCTAAGTTACATGAAAACAACTTTATGAGACATCCAATACCTCTAGCATTGCATGATTCTTTCAAGGATCAAGTACCAACTATGGGATAATATTTCACTCTCAACTTTCTTACCACGCTAAGTGTGGGAAGTACCATCAGGGTCTTTTCAAATTCTTCACTTTATCTCAAAATTACGATGCACTAAATGATTTTCTAGATGCTGCAGAAGAAGGAGACCTTTGAGAAGCCTATATGTATCAAATTATACATTTATGTCTTTTGGGATATACAGAAACTGATTTACCAAAACCTTATTTTGAAATATTTGAAGATGAATCAGTAAGAATTTTTCTAAAAAAACATGTTAAAGACAATGTCTCAAAATTATATATAAGAAATTCCTATTTTTTTTTATAATGCATCGATGCTTCCATCGATATAATCCAAGATGGATGAGGAGTTTTTGGGTAAAGGAAGTAGATGATTTTGAAAAATTCCTGAGGTACCATTGTGACACATGAACACATTCTACCAAAATGAAATTCCGCCTAGTCTCTCCAGAGTTCATGATATGTTCCACATATCACTAGTGACAAAATACATGCTTGAACCAACACATGTACTCACCTATGAAGAATTAGAACTGGAACCTAATCTATCTTTTTGTGAAGAGCCTATCAGAATTATTCATACCAAAGATATAGTGTTGAGAAACCGGATGACTCATCTGGTAAAAGTTCTATAGAGAAATAATAAGATGGAAGAGGCAACGTGGGAACTCGAGGAACATATGATGAAGAACCTGTGTGGAAATAAATGGATGGTAAAATGTTTAAAAGTGTTAGTGCTGTTTATTGATGGGATTACTTTGGAATAATTTTCTCTTGTATGTGTAACCCTGCAATTTATCATGTGAAAATGATATTTGAGTAAGAATTATCTTTTATCTTGTGGATATAGTTATAAATAACCATTTGGTCTTATATGATCATTGGGTTTGAGGCAATTACAAGTTATTATATTTTGGGATGAAAATGAAAGGTATGAGATAACATTTGTGGTTAAATTATGTTATGGTTATTTTAAGGAATTTATCTCATTTTGGTAATATTATAAAATATAGTTTTTGAACAAGGACAACACGTAGACCGTGTGACAACCCGTCGCATCGGACAAAGCTGTGGGAATAGAACCCACAACCAAAGTGAGATTGGGATTTATCGCCTGCCACTAGAATAGGTGAAGTCCCTAGTTAGTGTGACTAATTATTTTTAGTTTGATGATTCTATTGATCAATAATAAGTTTATTTTGGATCTTATGTCTTATCAAATGAATACCCTTAGTATAAGAAAATGATTTACTGATTAAGTGATGAATGTTATTTTGGAAGATGTTCGCTTTTTTGGGAACACTATATGACCAAGGAAAATATAATTCTATGGGATTTCATTTGAGGAGTAATGGTGAATTTTTATCTACGTTTTTATTATGGATTTATAGTGATTTGGGTTATTTAGGGAAATTATTAACTTATAATAGAGAATATGTAATTAGGCTAATTACTTTTAAGTATGTGACTTTAAGAGTATTTGATGTCATTTGGAGATAGAATTTAGCGTGGAAGACTACATAACCAAATTCTTCTAAGTTTAAGGTTTTAATATTAGTTTGGATTATATTGAAGTATTTTAAGTACAATTGTTTATTGAATGGTATTTATTTAACTTTGGGGTATTTTTGGTTTAATTTTAGAAATTAAGATTAGTGTTTCTTTCTCCAAAGGAATATCCTTTTGTGGGATCATCGGATCTTTTACAAACCATTTTGGTTTTGATTAATCTCTAAAGACAAGGTAAATATATAGTTTATCCTTCACAGATCATGTGATTCTATAGAAGTTTATTCTAGCTCTTCCAGTGTGACCAAGTCTTCTTGAATACTCATCATTTAAAAAAATGAGTTAGTGGTGGAAATTTATTAAAGAATGAAACTCTACTTAAAAAGTAAGTATATCTATTTATTTTCTTAGTCAATATCGTAAATTAATTCCTCATCTTTATGTAATGTAACTTAAAAAATGGTGTCCGTATACTTTTCCTATTGGGAAACTAATGACCGTTTGTCCCATCACATGTTTGTGGATTTTTTGTTGTTAACTTTCTCCTGATCATGTAATCTATCCGTCTCCATCAGAACTTGACACTTAGTTTATCGTCCATATCCATGTTTTCCTACATGGAATCCCAGTATGGGTTATCTTGGGTGACCTTTATACTTCTCTTTCTTTCTTTTAAAGTGATAGTTTTATTGACTCTTTTTCCGATGTGGGACTTTCCATTATATTCTCAAGACCAATTTTAAAAATTACGAGGATTTAATTTAATGAAGTAGGGGATAATTTAACACCCCAACCTTCCATGGTACATTTCCCTTTGAATAATGCAATGGATTTCATTGTACGCAACTTCGAGATTCTAACACACACCACAACCAATCAAAGTAGCCGTTATGAATAGTAATACCCACTTTTTGAAATTTTATACATTTTATATTTCAAAATGGACTTCATTTTTGGATTCGGAATATCAAAATTATCCTAGGATGAAATTTTGGTACTTCTCGGATAACTTTTATATTTTGATGAATAGTGAAAATTACTAAATTTTTATTAAAAACAACTTTTTTAATCGAAATAATTAATAGTGATAAATTATAAATTTGAGTGGTTTTAAAGTATATTTAGAATATATTTTTACCATTTAATACAATTTTTGTCATTGGACATAATTTCACAATTAAACCAGATATAAACAAGTATCAATCTTTTGATAATTATTATTTCTTAAAAACATGCTTTTTGTTTTGACAACGGGAATTAATTTTAAATTAATTTTTGCCACTTATGTGTTTTGAATTTGAAAAAATGGATTCCATATTTGGAATCAGGATGTCCAAATTGTGTAAATAGGTAACTTTAATTTTTAGACATTTTGAATAATTACTTCGGTAAATATTTTATTTACCATGGTTAAAGGGTAAATCCGGTAAATAAGGGTAAAAAAATAATATTATAATAATAATAAATTACCCTAAAACATGTCCTAACCTTATTGGTGGATACATGTACGACCATGGTCATCTTTGGGTCTATTTTGGGACCCCATGGAGCCACTTGTAGGTGATAGGGACACTTTATATTAATTAAGTTAAAGTAAATACAAAAATGACATAAGCATATATCTTTTAGAAAAACAATTTTTACATAGGGTTATATATGTTATATTTTCGACTATAAATATTCATTAGAAATATAAAAAGATTTCCTACATAATGGTATTTTATTTATAATTTTTAGACATTAAATAATTTAATTTATTTATGACACAATGATGATGCAGTAATTACCGTATTAATGAAATATTAAGATAATTGAAATTATAAATACCCAAATAAATGTAATTTGAGACTTTTTATAAATTAAAATAATTTTATAGGTTACTATGACATATTACTACTGTTTATATAAATTTTCTTCAAAGTAATAATGCTGTTATAAATTTATCAAGAATAAAATACCCAATAGTGTCAAAATTGACATAAAAGAGTTTTTAAAACAAATATTATATTATTAATTTATATTAAATTATTAAAAAATATAATGTTCGGCCAAGATACTTATATCATGATAGGTGTATCATTAATGGACCACTTGGGGGTCTCTTGGAGGTATATAGTAAGTTTATTAACTATATAATATAAAAATACAAAGTGACATGGTAAATGTCAAACTAATTAACTAAGAGTTAAAACTAAAAGATAAAGTTAATATAGTGACCAAAACCTGTATAAATTCTATTGGTTGATTGGTTTTATATGGAAATTAATGTTTTAAAATTAAAATTACTTTTAAAAGTTTCAAAGTGGTATGGGACACTTTGATTCAAAAACATATTTTTAAATGGCTTCTTGAGAAATAGTGTGACTTTTAAATGATTTCAAGAAAAATGGGGATATTTCTCTCTAATAATTTTGATGATTATTTTCTATGTCAATATCCTTAATCATTATCGATTGAGGTTAATATGATACAATAAAATCTTCCATATTGTATTGAATGAGTTATGTTTGACTGTGGATGTGCTATTTTAATACCATTCATGGTTTGTGGATAAAGTATTGACATTTCGTATGCTAGTTTTAATATGAATGTTTATGTTATGTTTCAAACTTTTCATATGATGAATGAATTGGACTTATTAAGTGACGGGTGGAGACCGCTATAGCTCCTCGATGCATCGTTAGGTCTCATGAGACAAACTAGTGTCTTGGCACGAGGCCTTGACAAAATCTTATTTGTAGTCTTGGCACGAGGCCTTGACTACGTGGTTATGATAGTCTGGCATTATGCATTCCATCATTATGAAAGTGGTTATTGATATTGAATGTTATTATTAGACTAGTATAATATCCATGTGAATAAGTAAATGACATTATTTCATTTTATCATTTCCATATTATGCTGAAGTTCAAGTTTAAAAGGCTTTTGTTTTAGTTATACATTGCCTTAAGTGTTTATGCTTATCTATGGAAGCTTCTGCTATATTGTTATCCTTACTGAGCATCTGAGCTCACCCCTTTCAATGTTTTTTTCCCAGGATGTGAAGAAGTAATTTATGAATGACCTATAGGGATAGTATGAGGGGATATGAAGACAAGTTGTTGTTGCAGTTTTTTACCTTACGATGTAATGTAAGACTTATGAATATATCTAGCATTTACAAGACTACTAAACTAATCGGTCTTTCGAGACTTGATCCTTTGTGATCATGCCAATGTTATGTAATAATGCAAAGAATCTGGGTAACTAGGGTCGGGGCATTAAATTTTTTATTTATTTTTAAATCTATGTAATGATTACTCAAAACAAGGAAATCAAGGCTGTCAAAAGCCCTTTCGACTTCTAAACCATTTCATTTCTACCAAAACCTTTTCGAACCCACAAAACCACATCACTTCTCATAAACCCTAATTTTCGAACCTCTGAAACCCTAACCTTAAAACCTTCAGAGATTCTCACAGAGATGAAAAAGACTAAGAGAGTTGATGAAGCTGAGACCAGAAATGCCAAGAGACAACGTTCAAAAGGAAGGAAAATCTTACAGGGCAAGGTAATTGATCTCGAATGGCTATTTCAGATGATTCTCCTGTTGAAACAAGAATTGTTGTTTCAGAATCTCGAACATACTTTCAATAGTGAGAATAAATAATTTTTGTATGAGGTAGAACTTCGATATTTATTCAAATCTGTACAGTTTAGTCTGGGAGAAAATGAGGACACTATGTTGGCTAAGATAGAGGATATGGATTTTTCGATCTCTTTAGTTGAAATTGGTCAGATTTTGAACTGCCCTCATGAGGGAGTCTTTCATTTTGATTTGAAAAATTTAGGAGATTCTGTGCATAAATTAGAGGACATTATGTCATTTCTTTTTGGTACTACATCTATAAAGAAGATGTTCATAAAGGACTTGGAGTCTGATCAGAAAATTTTAGTAAAGTTTGTGCAAATAGGGATTGCACCGAGGATGTTTGAGATGGATAATATATTATATCCCAAAATGTATATAATGTATCTTTTTATCAGTGATATAAAATTAAATTTTCCTAGGTACATGGTGAGGTATCTGAATTATTGTTGTCACAGTGAATCCATAATGAACTTCTACCATTTTGGACGATTTATTTCCAAACTGTTGTTTAAGAAGGATATGGTGAGACTGGTGGATGACATATTGTGTTGTCATCACAGTAATGTGTTTAATTCTGGAACTTTAAGAAATATTGTCTTTTTCTGGAGCACTATAAAAGGAAAACTTTTTCTAGTAGGAGCTGAGGATGAAACAGAGAGTGCTCAGGCTCAGTCTGCTAAGTCTAAGGAGGGACAAGCTGAATTAAGAATAAGAACTGCTGCAAGGAGAATAAGATTTTACATGAAAGAAACTGAGGAAGAAAGAAGTCAGGAGGGACTTCACACTCAGAGGAAAATACCTATTAATGAGGAATTTATTTACCCTATATTGAACACAAGAGATTTACTCTCTTACAAATTTTTCAGAGAAAAAGTTGTTGAAAAATCTCCGGAAAATGATGTGGCTATTACAGAACATGATCCTGAAATAATTGAAGTTGAAAGATTAGAACCACAAGTTGTAGCTGATGTTGAAGTTACACTTCAATAATAAAAGGAGGCAGAGCCTGGTGAGGAAGTGGCCAGATCTCAGGACAATCCAAAAGATATTATCTTATAAAATCCATTAGAAGAACAAGTTGTTGATGTTCGTGATGAGCATGTTTTTGATGCTCAAACAGAAGTACTTTAAGAGGATTTTTCTATAGAAGAGTCTGGAAAAGACTCTGAGGAAAAATCGTTGGACCAACCTGCTCAGGAAAATGAAAAAGTCAAGTTTGATGCAGATTCACTACCTTTAGTATTTCTGCATCACACTGAACCTGAGAATGAGAATCAAGCATAGGGTGCCTCTGATTCAGGGAATAAGGAAATTGAAGAGCTGTACAGGAAGGTGTCTCAATTGGAATCTGAAAATGATACTCTGAGGAGAGATTTAGAAATAGAGTAGTTCAAATTTCAGAAAATTAAGAATAGTACTGTTTCATGACAAGAAGTAGAAGATTTTAAGCAAGAGCTGTTGATAGAGGTTTCAAAGCTGAAATCAGAAATAGTAAAGAAGTCAGATTTGTTAGAAATAAAAGGATATCTGGAGACACAATTTGCATCTTTTGGAACTAGTGCTGCTGGCGGGTTAAGTACTTCACCAGATTTACTTAGAAAGTTTCAGTCTATCACAGTTGCAATGAGAAATATGAGTGACAAATTTCATGATCTTCAATGAAACGATGCTTCTTTATTAGTCCTATTATACAATAAAAATTTTTCGGTTGATTAGTTGACATCCAGTGAACCAGGAATCAGATCTGTATTAAATAAATTTATAGAGAAGTTGTATTTGTTTATAGAGAAGGAAGAAAGACTTCATGAGTTTTTTAGAGTCAATCTCATTGAATACATTCATATGACTCAAGAGTATAGAGATATTATTATTCAGCTTGGTGATGGAATGATGCGAATACTCAGAGAACAGTTGACAAAAATCAATTCTGCAGTTCATAGGAGATAGAATCTATTTCATACCCTGATCAAACCTTGATTCCTGTGTTCATAATAATTTTCTCTATTACATAATTTCAATGAAACTTTTTGATTTCTGTATTTATTAATTTTTGTACTTTTAATGAAATTATATTTCTTTATATTTATTTTGTTTTACTGTATTTGTTTAGATATGCTAGTAATCCAGATTTCATTACTGAAAAACAGTTACTTAGCATTTACTTAAGTTCAATGCTACATTAAATGTGTTATATTCCATATTTTATCATTCTTTTTGATATCACAAAAATGGGGATAAATTTAGATAAACACAACATTTTTTTGTTTGTTTCATTTTATTGGGGGAGTAATTAAAATGGATAATTTAAAGGGAGAAATTAAGTTAAATCTAATATTTTATTTTTTAAAATTCAAAACTATATGTAATTAATTAATTTTTTTGTGTAAGTTAATTTCAGTAATTATTTTATGGGTTTTTTGATCATCAAAAAGGGGGAGATTATTTCAAGTGTTGTTTTCAACAATACATAACATTTTATTTAAAGGGGGAGTATGTTGAGAACAATACTCTATCTCTTTATGAAAATTTTGATGCCTAAAAAATACCCTTAATTATTTTCTAATGATTTTATTTGTTAAGTATTTTTCAGGAATTTATTATTCTTTATTTTTTTATTTCTGGACGAAATATTTAAGTTCTTGAACAACGATGTTTTATTTGTAAAGTATTCATATTTAGCGTGCTCTAGAAACACTGTTCATACCCTACTTATTCGGGATCTGCTTTAGCGTGTTCTGGAAACACTGTTCATACCCTATGTGGAGGAACGTAGCATAAGGATAAAATGCAGCGTATACTTTATGAGATAAGAGAAAAGTGTGGAAGAGGAACCATACATTATCGGCGAAATATGAAAAAGAATCCTATGTCAGGAAGGAACCCTATGTTTGGGATATCAGAAAAGTATGGAAAGAGAACCATACGTAAGTATTAAACATTATGTTTGTTTCTCAAAAGTATGGTTCATCAACCTTACTTTTGTAAACAACCATACGTTCTTGGAAAAGTATAGATCAAGTAAAAGTATGGATCTTTTATGATACGTTTGAAGGTTGAAGAGAAAAGTATGGATGACCAACCCTACATTTATGACCAACCTTACGTTTGAAGAAAGTGACATGAACCTTACGTTTGTGATCAACACTACGTTGTCAAACCCACGTTTGAAGACTACGTCATCAACCTTATGTTCAGAGGATGCATACAGTACAACTCAACCTTATGTTTGGCATCGGAGAATTTAAAGTCGATATTTTTATGCAACGGTTAGCAAGCTGATTATTATGCGGATTTCAAGCTGGATTTAAAAATGATTTTAAAATACAACTTTGACTAATTCAAAGCCATTTTATTAATTTTTTAAAGATCTAATTAAAAAGATTTTTTTATGACGAGTATTCAAGGAAGTTACGACTACTCTGTAAATTCATATTTTTGAATATCGCGAGTTAAAAGGCGAATTTTGTGGATCTAAATTTGCAGGAGAAGTACTTATCGTTATTTTATGCATATGTGATTTTTCGAACAACAACTAATGATCTTATGTGATCTCTCTATCATTCTAAGAAAAGGGAATAAAAAACAGAGACTATCAAGAATTCAGATATGCTGATTCGAGAGAATGACCAAGCTTTGTTTTCTAAAGAAGAAAAATCACAATAGAAGATTAATATGTTATAAATCGAAGATCATTTGTGAATCTGATACTGATAAAGTTGTGAGTTATATTTCTATATCTACTACAACGAGATCGACTCAGAACGACTCTTTTGTGAAGATCATTATTTCTGAAGGCGACGATCCATCTACTGTCAATTGCATGCTGTTGCAATTGTGAAGAACACCTGAAAAGTATTTTCAGAATAAAAAAATATTTCTTTTCTATTATTGAGTGACTAGATTCTCATACTAAGCTGTGTAGGTTCTTTGAGTGAACCAGAAGGCACTGTTTTGCCTTAGATTGTAAAGGTGTCAACTGCCTGTAATCAGTTGTTGTAAGGTTTGTTGAAACGAGGACCAGATAGTGAAAATCACCAAGCTCGTGGAGTAGAGAATTGGTGGAGTGGACTAGGGGCCTTATGTTCCCTGAACCACTATATATCTTGTGTCTCTGCTATTTAAATTTCCCCTACGTCAATTCATCTGATTTAAGTTAAAAGGCAGAACACAATCTCGCAAAGATTTATGAAAAGACACAATTCACACCCCTCTTGTGTATATTTGATATAATCCAATCCAACTTAAGTTACTTCTAGCGAGGAGGTTATTTTTATCCAATATTGATCATAGGTATAAGTTTTATAATTAGCTTACCATTTTATTATATAATTATCATATCATATTATTAGTAATTTTCATTATTAAAAATTATGTGGGAAATAATAAATTAATTTGATTTTATTAATTTTCATTAAATCTACCCTATTTTATCAAGACCCAATATCCACCACCATTGAACTTGGAATGTCTATTTTCTATGAAATTATAGTTTAAAGGATCCATATGAACCTTTTCATAACCTCAATGATGGTTGGTCAAGCTATTTTAAGGTATTTAGGTAGAAAATTCTTCGCCAAATGTGGTTTTGCAGCTCCTTTATCCATTGAGTGGACTCCTTATCCTGAAATCCCAACTTGTATTTCCTCAAAAATTGCCTCCAAGTTACATAAAGTATATTGGGGGATACTTATCTCGATGTAATATGGTTAAGTCAACCCATAAACTTCACAAGAACTCCACATTAAAAGTAAGTGTCCCAACAACGATTAGTCAAACACTTAGTTTTAAGGATTTCATTTCTAATCAAGTGATGTAAGTCCAAGTCTAAATTAATATTTAATTGAGGGGGTTTAATTAATTATGCATATATTTTTATCATATTTTATTATTTACATTTATTGTTAATATTTTTGGATGTTACTATCTAATTTATCATGATGGATAAAACATTTACGCACAATTCATTTATTTAATTTCTATCTTTGCTCATTAATTAATTTATTTATGATATCATGGCCTTGAATCCATAAAATAAATAATTTTATATATAGAAATAATTAATTAATTAAATGACCCATTCATGAGCTTTACATAATGGTTGGTTTAATGATCGTACATTAAACCAACCTTTTAACTAGGGTAAATAACTCACATTTTCAGTCTTGGCATGAGTTACAAAATTCCACCTGTCCACCTATGTATGAACTAAGTTGGAATCATAATTGTTCCATATTAAACTAAATCTATGCACCTTGGGATACTTCATTAATTACATGTATTTATGACCGACACATAGGTGAGGGGAACCAAATAAGTGGTTAAAAGTGGATTACATTAATATCCTTAGTCACACAGGTCCTACATAATAATGGAGAGAGGGATGTAACACATGAAATCATATTTAATTTAATAATAAATAATTTTAAACCCATGAAATAAATTAAATTTAAATATTCAACACATACACAAGTGTTGGTCAAGCTCATGAATGATCATACATGCAATGAATATACAAAATTACCTGTATATGAATCATTTTTGTATTAGTTCTTTATTATTAAGATGAAATCACTTGAATTAATTTTCTAATTAATTAATTCCATTTCATCTTAATGATCATCCAAACTTAATTGGAGATACCCATCATTTATGTAATCTATGATAAATAAATGAAAGAACTAATAATGACATATTAATTATAATAAATTAATTGAGAATTTAATATTCTTTAAAACAATTATTAAAATTTCAAATACACATTTATGTTCCAATCAATAAAATAAGGTTTTAATGTTTCAATTTTAAATTTAATGTAATTTATAATACCATCCTTTAATGGGAGACTACATAGCACGTACAGACCATTTACACATCATGTGTCTTGGTTTTTGTGTATCCAAGATACACAATTGGGTTTGTGGTAAGTGCCTCAGTCAGAATACAAAACATGTAAAAAATAACTACATGCGGTGTGTTCTGCTTTCCATATGTCTAGGATGCATGATTGGATCTTCAAAATGTGGTTTAGACACAAGAATTTATGAACTAGATGCCATGTAAATTTCATACATGCTGTGTATATCCACACGTGCTCCTATGATCTCTGAGCAACACCACTCAATCTATGGGTACTAGCGCAATGAATTGAATATCTTACATTGTTCATTCTTGATAATTCATTCTTAAGTCTTGATGAAATATCTCTTATGTTTCTCATTCTTGAGAGGAAGAGATAAGGAGGATTCAAGAGAGAATTTTGTGTGTGCAATAATTCTCTATTTTGATTGCACCAGTCGATTCTCTACACAATAGACATAACCATATATTTATAGAGCTAGGGTTTAGGTTAAAATAATTATTTAATTAATATTGACTATTAAATAATATAATAACCTTTAATAAACCCCTTATCACATAATATAATAATAATAATATTATTTTGTGGTGCATGCCAACTTGTGCAATAACAAGTATTATTTAACCAACCGGTTAATTAAAAATTTTCACCGAACTTGATCTTGGTCTGTTCAAACTGCTCTAGCATTTATCGAACACACAAATAAAATATTTTATTCTCTTAAATAAATATTTTATTCAAAAACTGATAAATATATATTTATTATATATTCAATACACTAAATAAATAAATTTTATTCAAAATCCAGTGAATAAATATTTATTGAATTTATGCGATCAATCAAACTTGAATAAAATTATTCCTCATTCTTGAGAATAATTTTTATTTTATTAATTAAATTTAAATATAATTTAATCGATAACAATAGAAACACTTAGTGTGTGACCCTCTAGGATTATTTCTCATTGGAATTAGGTGGGCTTGCCTAGAATCCAGGATTACTGTCTACTAACGGATCACGATGCCCAAGAGAAAGAACTTAATTTCACAATGATAAAAATCACAGATGAATGATCACTGTGTAATATAATCCCTTTTTCATAATATCTCATCAAGAAGGTTGTACATTTGTGTGACCAACCTATATTCTGGATACTTATTTCTTTGAATATATAGAATAAACACATTGTTATACTTTATCCATGGAATTTACGGCTATAGTTCTATTCCAATCAAAGGGCCAAGATATCAGCTTTTATAAATATGGAAGGGATAAATACTTCCTTGGATTATCCATTAATGAAATGTCAATCACGATACACCCAACATACCCTACCTCACCACAAACATATGTCTTCATGATTTTCATCATAAAATCTAAGTGCACGAGTCATGACATGCATTAATGATAATATTAAAATCTAAGGATCATTACACACGCTTGTAGATAGGAATATTCAATGAAACAAAAACATGAAAAATTTCTACTAACAAGTCTGTTCTCATAATCTCTTATCTTGGAGATTACCAAGTGAGAACTTCATGAGAAGAAGCCACATCCTTTTACAAATACTCACACCAGACAATCTAAATACCATGTTTCACATCATAGTATGTTATCTAACCAAAAAAATATATTAAGAATATTTTCATATCACTTCAAGGTTCTCATCATAGCATGTAACTTCTATAACCTTATCAATGCAACAAATACTCTAGGAAATTATTACATTAAATCCATGCAGAAAAATTAACAATATGTAATAAGATGTTTAATTAATATTCAATAAATCAAATATACATGTAATCAAATTATAAAAATTTGGTCCTAGGAAACCAAATCCAATATATTATTCTCACATGATTTATGTTATTTAATTCCATTATGATTCATGTCTCATTAACTACCAATATTTTTAAGGGCCTAGATCCATGTAGGCCAACCCTTTATGTGTTACCAAATATTGTGGCGCTTGGAGGAGGCTTAGAGTGAGTCTAGAGGTGTCTAGCTATTAAAATCTAGAAACTGAGAGAATACAAGATGTATAATGGGTTTTCACATCATGTATGTTCAGTTCACATATTTTTAAGGATGTTTCATGGGGTGATTCACAATGTGTATTTATTCCGATTAAAAGGAATGAGATAATGATTTTTTTGGAAAGATATGAAACCTGATGATTACCTGACATGTAAGGGTTATATGTCATGTAAATCCCTTGTGCATCATGTTTATAAAATGTGAAACAATCAATATTTTCTTTAAAACCCTATGGCCCTCTCAATTCTAGGAAATCCAACAACCCTTTTCTTAGGTTTTATGGATTCCTTCAATAGGGATCAACCCTTGTCCTTCATCTTCAATCTATGGTGACCCATAATGATCCAAGGTGCGTTATTTCTCCATTTCTTATAGTTCCTTACTCATCCCATCTCATTTACTCCCATTTCTTCTTATTATGCGATGGTGGATCATATCCCATATTTATAATATGGTTTCCTTAGTTGTTTTTTGGTGCAATTATACTGCGACATCCTTGGATGGGTGTAGATTCTTATGGGAGATGTGATCAGGATCCACAACATTGGACCATTCTCATGTGAATAACTTTGATGCCTCTAAGGCATGAGATTCATTGTTTCTCTATTTATTTACTTCCAATTAAAAATTGAGCATGGTTTGACCCTTCTAATGGAAATGCAATTAACCTAATAATGGTTTAAGTGGACTAATAAAGAAATGGGTTGTAATGATTGCATGTTTATGTTTTATATCATTATAGTGGGTTGCCTCTTGTTTTTCTAGATAGTGTGATATCTATGCTATGCTTTGTTAGCATGTTGTTATTCTTGGAGGTGAATGTTGAAATTTGTTAAATAACGTAAAGCTAAAATTAATCTATAATTAGTTGGATTATTGACATGTTCCTATCGTGGGGTGTGATAAAAACAATTATTTTCTAAGTTAAAATTCATTAAAGTGGGTAACCTATGATGTCTATAGAGAGGAGTGAAAAATAATCAAATTGTCACTTTAAAATTTGAGAAAGAAGGGGAGACTGTTTTTGAAATAGTTTGTTTTTGAAAAGAAAGAAGGTAATTAAAATAAGGGTTGAAAAATAATGAATGGAGAGAGTGATGGTATCAGGGTAGGATCACCTTTTTAAATGTCATCATAGTCATAAATATCATTCCCCCTTTGTTACTATTGAATAATAAATGAGATACTCCTCAATCAAGTCATCAATCACCTTTAGTTGAAGGAAGCAATGGAACTCACTCCTATGTGCATGAAAGTTCATAAAAAATTACCAAAAAACTAAGGCAAGTACTTTCTAGTAATTTTTGCACCTTATAAATATAGACAAATTTCACTATTTCCATATACATGCTAACAATCGCTAGACACTCACCACCTAACATAATCTACTCGATCGAGACAAACTACACTAGGCTGAGGAAGTTTAAAGCTGTTCAACCAAATCTATAAAAAATGAGTGAAACGAAAACAAAAAATACAATCACATTAAGATAATTTTACACCACTTAAAATATATATCATTCAATATAAAAAAAGATATTTACATTAAATCACAAGACTCCAACATTATAAAAATGAAACTCCCCCTTCCCCGATCACTTAAAGGTTTTACCCCTCCATATGAAGGGTAAGAGAGATGAAAGGGGAAGAAAAGATCATAATTAAACTAATAAAAGAGAAAATATAAAATCAAAATAACTCAAATCTTCAAATACTATAGCATAAACCCTCATTATCCTCCTTCAATATCTCCATTGAATGGAAGTGGACACATATTTGTAGGATTGAGGGGTGGAAGATTTTCCCTCCAGATTCAATCCTCTAAAAGTTTGAGTTCAATTATCTTATTAAATGGTTGAATATCGAGAATCTTTATTCATAAAAGTTTTTACCCTCTCTCTTTTTCAAGATCCCACAAAATCTCAGCATATTTGGACAAGTTTCAAAGAAGTTATGTTGAAATTACTGATGAAGACTTTTTATGCTCGAGGAGATTGCTCGACTCCCTCTACTTTGACGCATGAAATGGATGACTTAATGACCGAAATTATCCATGAAATTTATTATGGACATTAATCTATGAGTTATATTTCTAATACATCTAGAATCACTTCATTTTAATGTCTCTAGTTTGATATATGCTTCAATTATTGATGTGGGGTCCATTTTATCAGCTAGCAAACTTTTTTCACTTGATTGATTTTTATAGGCCATTTTGTGTCAAATTGGATCTGGTTCAGAAGAAAAAGTTCAATCCCATGAGTAAAGAAATCCTGAAAAAAGTAATAAATTAAATTGGATCAATATTGAAAATTTATTCCCAAAAAACTAAAGCTCCATAACACTACTAAATTTCCATAATTAAACAATTTTCACAATTAAACCCAAAATTTACCAAAAATACTAAAATGATTCAAATAAGCTCAAATTGATTAATTTTAAGGGATAAAACCATTTAAAAAAAATATGAAAAATAATTAAAATATTATCTTTTTCACTTATGAATTAAAGAAGAGTCATGTTGTAATACGACATTTGTTGTAATTTGATGTTGATCAAATTGATGCAAGAATGCATATTTAATTAATTGTTTAATGAACTTGAAGCATGATAATTCTTTTTTATAATAATAAAAGGCATGTTAATTTGAGAATTTTACTTCTCTAGGTTTTTTTAAACTATAATAAATTCTAAGAGAATGTTTTTTCTTTGATAGTTTGTTATAGTTTGATGCCTTAGGTTTCCTGTAGTTAGAACATGTGATTAACAAATCGGTTAATCCAAGAAGGAATAAGAACTAGTTGGTTGATAAAAATAATTTTTAGGGCATGAGTTTCCTTTTTTTCTTGAGAATTAATAGTTCCTTATTTTGTTATCCATGCAAGATCATTTTCATGTGAAGGATGAATGCCTTGTTTTGAGGACCCAGTTACCCTATTGGTTATGCTTGTTTGTTCATGCTGCATTTTTTATGTGATCCTAGGATGATTGTTGTTACATATGGGATGAGAAGGCCAAAATGTGATGTGATCTTGGGATAGATGATGTTATGTGAGTGGGGAGACCCAAATGATGTGCCAACGGTTGATTCCTGTGCTGGAGAGATGTATCGGGGTGTGCATGTGGGTGTCAGGGATGGAACCAAAGATGATGAAATGGGTTGAAGCTAGGATTACTCATTGATGTGATTATGAGAGATGGTATTATCTCTTGTGAATCTATTTAATGGTTAATGGTTGGGTTTCTGTTTTATTTTCATTCCTTCCCTCACTTCTTGAGGTAGTTGAATGTGCTTTGTTGCATTTTTCTTATTAGTGGTAGCTTAGGATGGTTTTCCTAGAGTACTTGGATATGGAATAATGATAATAATGAATAAATAATTATTAAATGATATGGTTGGTTGAATCTAGAATGAAAGTGATGAAAGATGTCAATCTTGTTTAATTGTGTACTCGATTTGAATTATTCCTGGCGGTTATGGACTTACTCAGTTGATTAGTGTAATTTAATTTAATGTGGAATAATGATAATGGTTAATTAATGGATGATTAATTAATTAATTAATGTAAAATGATAAAAATAAAACAATGAATTTACTTTATCCCTTTAAAATGATTGTATGCTTATTGGATATCTTGTCTTAGTAGTGGAATCCGGGAGTCCAAGTGACATTAACTGTAGTTTAGTCTAAGAGTAGGTTATGACCATAGTATGGTTGTGAGAAATATTATATCCTATATATTATGTGATTTAATATGCTTCCCCACCAATATTGGTTAGGGAAACTAATACCCAGTGGACTATGGGAGGATGTTTTCCCAAATATCACAGTGGGAGGATGGATGGATGAATAAACCCTCTAGCCCCACTCTCTTCTCTTGGTAGTTACTTGTGCTAGTATGCACAATGGTTAGTTTTCCCATATACGTGTGTAGAGGTATATAATGGATTGTGGTTATTTCACACACATGTATTACTAGATATAGTATCCAAAGTATTATTATAGGTATGATGAGTATAGGCTGTGATGAATTGAGGTACTTACTCGGTATATGGGCTATAATGGATTGAGGTATAACACCCAATGTATGATACATGTTATGAAAGATATGGTGGATTTAAAAAACTACTTGGCTACTATATATGGTGATGTGATATGGGATGAAGGGATGACATGATGAAAGAGTTGCATGTTGTGATGCCTTTCCCAGGTGTTTTCGGGTTGGCTTAATTTTGGAGAGAGATGGATTAGGACGTGAAATGTTGGGGAAGAGAGGAAAACCAATGGGGAAGCAGGAGTAGGATACCCTTGTTGTTTCATTACTATATTATATGCTCCCTATGGGGAAGCAGGAGTAGGATACCCTTGTCGTTTTATTACTATATTATATGCTCCCTTTAATGTGATACTTGGTGATATTTATCCACGTTGAGGTTGGGAACTTAGTATACCTTTTTAGGTGATGAGTTAGTTTCAGTGTTGTTCTATGTGATTTAGAATGATTTCATTATCTTTTGCATGAGAGGATCTGGGGAGTATCCTAATGATAGTACTACTACGCTCACCCTACATATATATAAACTATTTTTTAGGTCATTTGGAGGATGTTGGAGATCAGGCTAGATATTACTAGCTCCTGGTTTTGGAAGAGCTATTTGGGATTTGTGGTATTTTCCATATTTACCTTTTTTGTACTTGTAGTTTTCATTTAATTTTTTTAGTACTATATGAAAATACATGTTGAAATTGGGTTATATATATATATATATATATATATTTCTAAGTATGTGTTTATTGGATTACCCTTTTATCTCTCTCCTCAGAGTGTTTCACTTAGAGGGTAATGCCCACCATATGCATGTTTATTATACCCTCAGTGATAGTGTCCAACTTAGGGCCTATTGGAGGTGGGACTTGGGTAGTCACCATCTCTCTCCCCTCATTGCACTATCTTTGTGGGGAGTGTTAATGAAAAAATGGTATCAGAGGTTCAGGTTGAGGGATAGTATGGAGTTTGGAGTTTGGAATAGGTGTGGTTTCCTAGGTTGATAAGTCAATGGTGTTAGCTAAGTTTAGTGAGAGATGTAAACATGGGAGACTAGATGAGACATGAGTATTTATGGAACCCTATGATATGATGCACAAACCTTTAATTTTACTGATCCTATTAAATGAATCGATACTAGTTTTTGGGTAGAGACCTAATAAATGATCATATATCTTTCTTCTTTGCAAATGTGTTTGAAATGGGTAGACCTTGGTATATGTTAAAGACTTAAACAAGATAATAAAATAAATATTTAATTAATTTTAAGTATTCTATATTCTAGGTTTAATAGTATAATTGTTTTTTCTTTTTGCAGGAATGGCTCCAAGTTGTTGTCCTCATTAGGTTCGCACTAAAGATGTTCAACATGATGAGCCAATAGACCACCACAGAGTAGAGGTCAATGAAGATGAAGTTTGGTGGAGGAAACTTTTAGATTTTCATCTCAAGAACATGTAGAAGTATGAGGGACCCATTTTAGATTCAGTCATAGAAGACTGGTTGGATGAGGTTGAGATAGCTTTCAGTTCAATCTGTTTTTAAAAGGAGCACTAAGTTTCATTTTCTATGATAATGAAACATGGGGAATCAATGAAATGGTGGTTCTTTTTCCTTAGTGATTTTGAGGCGTCAGAAGTCTCATGGGATAAGTTCCACGACTAGTTCCATGTAGAGTTTCTTTCTTCGACTGTTAAGGTTGCTAGTCGCTAGGAGTTGCTTACCCTTCGGTAGAGCAGATCCAATTTGTGGGAGTTTATGATCCATTTCAAGACCCTTCTGTGATATTCTTTAGACCTATTTCTAGATGAGGAGGCCAGGGAGATCCATTTTGAGTCAGATTTTCATCCAAATATCTAGCTTCATGTCACCCTGTTTATTTTGAAGATGTATCTTGAGGTGCTAGTGAGAGAAGAGGTTATCAAGAGGATGCTATCCAGAACCAGATCATCATAAAAGGTGAGTTATTAGGATTCCCCATGAAGTTGAGCTATGGTATAAGGTTCCTGTTTTTAGGACAAAAGAGTTTTGGGTCAGTTGAGGGTAGGTCCCATCCCACATAATCTCATTTCTCTAGGGGTGATGAATCTCAGACTTATGATAAGGTATCAAACATGTTTTTTCTTGTGGAGGCTAAGGTCATCAATGAAGAGAGTTCCTAACCATTCTGAGTAGTTAGTGCATTCCAAGTGTTCCACTTCAAGTTCATCCATTGAGGTAGTTTCATCCAAGGAAGCAGCAAAAGGGTGTTCCATTTTGGGATTAGTAGAGGGGAGATGTGGTAGTCAAAGTACAGGCTTGAGATGCTCCTCATCCCCAAATATTAGAGCACAACTGTGGAGGTGGTCGTCATTAGGGTTAGAGAGGCTATGGAAATGGTCATAGTTAGCTTCATTCTTTAGCGTTTCCAGCACCGAGCGAGTTAGAAATTATTTGAGGTACCCATTTCTTATTTTCTACTCAGGTGCATGTTTTTTTATTTAGGAGTGACACAATCCTTTATATCACCTACCATCATCCATAATGTTGGACTTGATGTAGAGAGGCTTATAGTTCCATTGGCATCGAATACACTAGTTGGAGGTCGATCTGACCTTTATGAATTATATAGATACTATGAGATAGTGTTGGGGTACCATCACTCTTGGGGATATCTACTACATTTACGAATATAGCTATATGACATCATCCTCGACATGGATTTTTTGTATATAGTTCAAGATATCATGGATTGATTCAAGAGGAAGGTTGTATCCTATGATTCTGATGAATATCTAGTAGCTTTTGTTGGTAAGAGAGACCCTATGATGAGTCAGAGGCATGTTCCATCCTTTTATTATTTGATGGATGAGCTGATATTGAGCTCGTCATAGGTTTATCAGTCGGTGTTTTTCAAGGTTATGGAAGAGTACCCTGATTTCTATCCAGATGAGGTTTTAGTGTTACCACCTCGATGAGAGATCAAGTTTGGGATCAATATATAGCTAGGAGTGTCTCCTATCTTGATGTCTCTATATAGAATGGAACCTTATGAGTTGTGATAACTATGAGTATAGATTTATGATTTATTATAGCATTGTTTTTCTCAGCTGAGTGTGTCACCTTGGGATGCACAAGTTTTTTCCATGAATAATTTTTATTGTAGTTTACGGATTTGTATTGATTATCGTTGCTTGAACCAAGTGACAATGAAGAACCAAAACCCTCTTCCATGGATTAATGAATTACTCAATCAGCTGAAGGGAGAAAGTTAGTTCTCAAAGATCGCTTTGAGGTCAGGATATCATCAAATGCAGTTGAAGGATGAGGATATCTTAAAGAATACTTTTTATTGTCATTATGTGTATTATGAGTTTATTTTAATGTCATTCGGTGTGATTAATTCTTCATTTGTGTTCATGGGGTTGATGAACGCAATGTTTAGAGAATTTCTAGATAAGTTCATGGTGGTATTTATCGATAACATCCTTGTATACTCCAGATTTGAGGATGATTATGCAAAGCATATGTGTGCTATTTTGGGAGTTCTTTTCCATGAGAAGCTATTTGAAAAGTTTTTGAAGTGTGATTTCTAGGTTCATGAAGTTTGTTTCATAGGGCTTGTTATGTACTAGAAAGGAGTGGTTGTAAATCATTCAAAGATAGAGGCAGTTGTATCTTAGGTATCCCCCAAGATAATGGCAGAGGTGATGATTTTCCTTGGTATTATAGGATATTACAAGAGGTTCATAGGTGTTTTCTCTCAGGTTGAGACTCATATGATAACCTTGACTTGGAAGGATCAAGCATTATTGTGGAATGACCAGTGCCAAACAACTTTTGAGAACCTGAAGGAGAATTTTTTCAGTGCTCCAATCCTTTATTTTTCAGTAGTAGGAGTTCAGTTTAAAGTTTTCTATGATACTTTGTATCTTGTCTTAAGATGAATTATGATGTAGTAGAGATCAGTTGTTTCTTATTGGTCTCGACAGTTACATCCTCATGATCTTAACTATTCCACCCATGATCATGAGTTGGTGTAAATTATGTTTTCTTTGAATTTTTGGAGACATTACCTCATCGGTGAGAATTTTATGGTATTTACTGACCATAATATCCTAAGGTATTTCTTATCCCAACATAACTTAAACTTACATTAACATATATGGATGGAATTATTACACGAATAAGAATTTAATATTTCATATACATTAGAAAACAAAAATGTTGTAGCCAATGCACTGAGAAGTAATTCACATAGTGATGTTTTATATGAATTTGGAGATTATTGGAGAGTGATGGAAGAACTCTCAACAATGAATCTAGATATGAGAGAGGTTGGGGGTATAGATTTTCTTTTATAGATGATAGTACCATCTTATTTGGTGTAGCAGGTGGAGGATTCCCAGTTTGAGGATTTTGAGTTGGAGGTCTGGAGAGACCAAATTCTTTTCCCAATGTCTTTGATGGTTGGTCTAAGGATGGACAACACCAAGTGTTATTTATGGGAAGGATTTTCATTCTTTCAATGATGGGTGATATGGTTCTCCATGAGTTCCATATTTCACCATTGGTGGTACATTCTAGTGAGAAAAAGATGTACCGTGCTTTGATAGGTCAGTTTTGGTGACCTAGGTTGAAGTGTGTAGTTTTTGGGGTTTGTTTCTCTATGTTTGGATTTCTAGAAGGTGAAAGTGGAGCACTGTGTTCCTGGTGGTTTTCTCCAACCATTAGATGTTACCCAGTGGAAGTGGGAGGGAATATTAATAATTTTTTTACTATTTTACCTCAAGATCAGGGAGGATATTATTCTATATGGCTGATAGTGGATTGTTTGATGAAATCATCCCACTTTATAGTGATTAGGGAGTTGATCTCGGTAGAGGTTTTATCGAGGTTCTATTTAGAGGAGGTGGTGCGACTTCATGGAGTCCCTAGGATTATCATCTATGATCGACATAATAATTTTACCTAAAAGGTATAGAGATGTATCCAACATGCTTTTAATTATCATTTATTCCATAGTAGTGCTTTTTATCCACAGACGGACAATCAGACAAAGCATACCATCCAGACTCTTACAGACATGTTGTGCTCTTATGTCCTAGATTTTAGAGTTTTTTTGGATAAGGAACCTACTTATTGGTTGATTTTTCTTACAATAATATTTTCCAGTACACCATTGGTATGGTGGCATTTGAAGATTTGTACAACCTACATTTCTGTTCTCTATTGTGGTATATTGGGGTCGGAGAGGTAGTAACTCTTAGGCCAGAATTGGTACAAAATTCAAAAGTTATGGTTCAAATAATTTTCGAGAGGATGAAGGCAGTTCAAAATCATTATAAATTCTATTCCGATCATAGGTGGAGAACTATGGATTTCAATGTTGGAGAACACATATTCATAAAGGTGAATCCACATCATGGGTAGTGAAGGTTTGGTCATGCAAGTAATCTTTCTCCCTGCTTTGTTGGGCCTTTCAAGGTGATGAATCATGTTGAAGTCATAACATAACAGATAAAACTTCCCCATCAGATGATCTAGATACAAGATGTTTTTCATGTGTTGTAGTTTTTTCATTATCTTCATGATAACCCTCATGTCATCTATTGTAGTGAGATTGATTTTTATGATGATGCGATCTTCAAGGAGAAACCTGTGGAGATCCAGGACTTCTAGAAAATGTGTTGTGTGGGTGTGATATTCCCTTGGCTCATGTCTTATGGTGGCATGGTGGCATGGAGGAGTGTACTTGAGAATGTGAGTTGCATATAGACACTCATTAACCCAAGCTATTTTATGTATAACTCTTCTTTTGTAACATTTCCCCCCCATGGATGTTGGCATTTTTATTTTATGATATGGTTTACACTTGTTTATTGTTGTGGATTTACTCTCATTTGAGAGGTATCTCCCCTGGGAGAGTGTTTTGGATATATTTTTTGTTGTTGTTGTGTGGTTTTGTGCTTATTTCCTCTGAGTGAGGTGGTTTATCTCCTGAGATGGTGAGATATTTGAGAGGTATTCATGGGGTGGATGTTTGACTGACCCCCTTTTTCATTTTCTCTATGGGTTTGGTTTTGGATTCATGAGGATAAGAATTGTTTTAGTGGTATCTAATGTAAGGGACCAGATCTATGTATTCTGACCCTTTACATGTTATCAGAGCTTGTGGTACTCAGAGGAGGCCTAGAGTGAGTCTGGAGGGGTCCAAATGTTAAAATTTTAAAGATGGGAGAATACACAACATGTAAGGGTGTTTTCACATTGTGTATGTTCAGTTCATAACTTGTTAAAGATGGTTCATGGGGTGATTCATGTTGTGTATTTATTCATATTAAAAGTGTTGATATGACGTGTTTTTTTATAGAGATCTGAAACCCGATGATTACATGACATGTAAGGGTTACACATTGTGTAAATCCCATATGTAGCATGAATATAAAAGGTTCAACACTTAAGATATTCTTCAAAACCCTACACCCTCTCTACTCAAGGTGATATGGTGACCCTTTTTTCAGGATTTTGGCAATTCCTTTGATGAGGATCAATCCTTGACCTTCCTTCTTCGATCTGTGGTGATTTATGGTGATCTAAGGTGTGTTATTTCTCTATTTCTTGTGGTTTCTTCCTAGTTTTTTCTCGTTTCCTCTCGTTTCTTATTTCCAAGAAATTATATATCATCTCCTATGTTTCTAATATGGTTTCCTTGGGTTTTTTTGGTGCAGTTGTTCCGTGGAGTCCTTGTATGGGTGCGACTTCTTGCAGGAGAGGTGATCATGATCTGTAATGTTGGTCTGTTCTCATGTAAAGAAAATTGAAGCCTTTGAGGCAAGAGATTCATTTATTCTCTACTTATTTAAATGAAATAATAAATTTATCATGTTTTATTCCTTTGAATGGAAATGGAATTAACTTAATTCATAGTTTAACCAAATTAATAAAGAAATGGGTTGTAGCTATCACATGTTGATGCTTTATACCATTATAGCGGGTTGAATCTTATTTTTCTTGATAATGTGATATCTATGTTATGATTTGTTACTATTTTTTTATTTATAGAGTATCATGTTGAAATTTTATAAGGAACATAAATATGGAATTAATCAATAATTAATTGTGTTAAGAATTAAAGAATAGGCATGTTGTAATCCGATGTTTGTTATAATTTTATATTGATCAAATTTATGTAAGTATTCATGTTTAATTAATTTTTTAATGAACTCAAATCATGATAATGATTTTTTATAATAATAAAAGTCATGTTAACTTGATAGTGGTACTTATCTAGGTCTGTTGAAACCATAATAAATGATAATAGCATGTTTTTTGCTAGCTTTTTATAGCTTGATGCCTTAGGTTTCCCGTAGTCGGAACCTGTGATTAAAAAATCAAATAATTCAAGTTGAAGTAAGAATTAAATGTTTGATAAAGATAATTGTTAGTTCTTAAGTTTCTTGTTTTCTTGAGAAGGTTGAGTGCCTTGTTTTAGGAGCTATGAGTGATCGTTTATATATGAAGGATAAATGACTTATTTTGAGGGCTCAACTACCGTGTTGGTTATGATTGTTTGTTCTTTATACTTTTATGATGTGAGCCTAGGATAGATGCTGTAATATGTGGGGTGGGGAGGCCCAGATGTTATGTGAGACTAGGATGGATGATTTTATATGGTAGGGTAATCCCAAATGAAGTGGTATTAGTTGATTACTATGCTGGCGAGATGCATTGGGATATGAATGTGGGTGTCAAGGATGGAACCAGATGTGATGGAACAAGTAGAAGCTGGGATTACTCACTGATGTGATGTTGATAGTTGGGATGCTCGCTTGTGAATCTGTTTAATCCTGATGGCCGGTTTTCTTTTTTTATCTGCATTACCTTCCCCACTGCTTGAGGCTATTGAATGTGCTTGGTTTCTTATTTCCTCTTGGTGGTAGTTTAAGATAGTTTTCCTAGAGTAGTTGGATATGGAATTATGATAATAATGTATACATATTTTATTAACCCATGAGGTTGGTTAATGCTAGAATGTAAATGTTGAAAGATTCTAATTTTGTTAAACTTTGGACTCGGTTTGGATTATGCCCGGAGGCCATGGACTTTACTATATTGATTAGTGTAATGTAATGTAATGTGGAATAATGATAATGGTTAATTAATGGATGATTAATTAATTAATTCATGTAAAATAATAAAAAGAAAATAATTAATTTAATGAATCTCTTTAAAATGATTGTATGCTTATAGGATATCTGGTCTTAGTAGTGGAATATGAGAGTCCAAGTGATGTTAGCTGTAGTTGATTCTAAGACTAGGTTATTACTATAGTGTTATTGTGATCTATATTATATCCTTTATATTCTATGATCTCATATGATACCCCGCCAATATCTGGTAGGGAAACTGATGCTTAGTGGACTTTGGGAGGGTGTTTTCCCCAATATCCTAGTGGGAGTATGGAAGGCTGACTACCCCCTTTAGCCCTGCTCTCTTCTCTTGGTAGTTACTTATACTGGTATTAAAGAAATTTAGTTTTATCATATATTTTTATATAGGTATTTAATAGTTTGTGGTTATTTCACACATGTATTAGCATATATAGTATCTAAAAGATTATTATAGGTATGATAGGTATAGGTTTTTATGGATTGAGGTACTTACTTGGTGTATGCACTGTAATGTCTTGAGGTATAATACCCGATATATGATACACGACATGAAGGATTTGGTGGATTTCTTAAACTACTTGGTTACTATATATGGTGAAGTGATGGTGTGATGCACACGGTGCATGTTTTGGTGCCTTTACCATATGTTTTCAGGTTGAATTAATTTTAGAGAGAGATGGATCAAGACATGCGATGTTGGGGTATAATAGAAAACTAGTGGGGGAAGTGGGAGGGGGTAATCTTTTTTGTTTCATTAATATATTATATGATATCTTGTATGTGATACTTGGTGAGAGTTATCCATGGTGAGGCTGATAACTTAGTATACCTGTTTAGGTGATGAGTTAGTTTCACTATTATTAACAATGTTTTAGCATGATTTATTTATCTATTGTACAAGAGAATCTGGGGAGGATCATACTGAGTATATTGTTATGATCACCCTATATATATATAGAATATTTTTAAGTTAGCTGGAGTAGCTTGGAGATCGGTTTGGATATTACTATCTTGTGGTTTTACAGGAGCTGTTTGGGCTTCGTGGTCACTATTGTATTTACCTTTTTGGTACTTGTTGTTTTCCTTTCAGTTATTATAGTAATGTATGAAATTTCATGTTGCAATTGAGATATATATATATATATATGTATGTATGAAAAATTATTTATTGAAGTAACATTCTTATCTCTTCCTCTTGTTTCTCTTGGAGTGTAATGCATCTCATATGCATGTTTATTGTACCCTAGGTGCTAGTCGCCAACCCAAGGCCTACTGGAGGTGGGACTTGGGAATTCACCATCTTTCTCCCCTCATTATAGTATCTTTGTGGGGAGGGGGTCATGATAATATTTATTCCATGAATTAAGTTTACGATCTATGATATGCAGGGCGTGGTTTTCAAAAGTTATTTCCATGTTCTCATACCCTTATGCTCATGTTATTTTTATATCTTCCTTATTTACCTATACTAAGCATCAGAGCTTACTATTTCTTATGTTTCCTTTCCCCAGGTTATGAAGAACATTATTATGTATGATATGTAAAATAAGGGTTCTAGTTATGAATAACTTAGTGGGAGATGATGTGGTTCATTTATAAACCTTTTGGTTATATATCTAAGTTTCCAAAGGCACAAAACCTAAAAGATTCTGGTGTGGATCATTATGTTATGTAATGAATATTAATTAATTCATATACGATATTTATTTATGAAAAGTGAGGGTATCTATAATAACCAATCACATTCAATTCATATAATGGATTGAAATTTGATAACTGTGAGTCAAAACTAAGTTCAAATCCCATTATTTTTTTCACTAAAAAAGATTAAAAAAATAATTTGTATATATTTCCAATGTTATCAAAATATGGGGAAAAAATATAAAAAAATGGATTCACCTTTTTCATGTAATAATTATGTTATGTTATTGATATTTATGAAGACAACATCATCACAATGTGAAATATGGAAAATACAACCATGCTGATAATGTACAGTGAAAACAATCAAACTCCGATTGAAACCATGAGTAATTCCAAAATAAAAAATTTATGATCGATCATAATTGATGTGAATTGTTCATGAAATGTGCTTTGAATATTCATATGGAAATGGTGATGATAAATAAAAATACACATATAAGATAAATATGAGAAATAGGGAAAAGAATACAATATAGATCTAGAAGTCATCATCTCATTATATTATTTGAATATATATAAGTTAGAATTCCAAAGGACAAATAAACTCAATAATGTTGAACATTATGAAGAGAATTTAATGGGAATAGAGTCATCATTATTATCATTATTATGATATACATTAAATAATATTTCTTAACCAAAATATGGATATATCATTAAAAAATATGGGATCAAATCCCCTTTACTAAACTAAATCCAAAACAAGGACCAAAGAGGATGGGATAAATGGTAATAATATTGATATATTATTAATTATATAAAATAATTAATAATTATATTTCAATATGATTAATTTAAATTAAAAATATTATTAATTATATAAATGTGAGTGTATATATATATTAGGTAGAAAAAATTACAGATCGCAAAACAACACCCACTTAGACACTCCAGTGGGTCAAGCCTTATCTCTCCTCATAAGAAATGAGAACCAAAAAATTGAACTATTTTAGTAGTGATCAATGTGATGGATGACAACACCAACACTCCAAAGGACACTAAGGATTATAGTTTCAACAGTGAGAAATTACAAAATCCAACATAACCTTAAAAAATTATACAAGGAGCTCAAAACAAGTCATAATGTTTGGAGGGAGAGATCAAGATCGGTGTAGCGATATCCAAGAAAAAATAAAAATCCTTTGATATTGAAAATAGAAATTAATATAGTTGGTGAATTTGAGATATTCATGCAACCATTAGAAGAGTCCAAGTTTTCCCCACTTTCTAAAGAACATTCAAGCATCTTCTTCCATCAAGCACAGAAGATATAGAACTAATTAATTTTTCATCCAAAGCTTCACTAGTTGTGCACCCCAAAATAGTTCTTTTCTTCTTTGAGATATTAATGAATTTGAATGGAAAAATAAGAATAATTAAAATTAGGTATATAACAGACCAACCCATGAAATTAACACTCACACAAACAAGACAACACAAGGAATTAACCAGGAAAAAACAAAGTAACTTTACTACTAGAACTGGGCAAATATTATAGCTATGCACACAAAAAATACTCTACTACTAGAAACTTATATAGGAATCATGACACCAAAAAAAACTTTATAAGTATGTATACCATCCCATAAAGATGAATAGTTATTGTATCCATATTCTATGATTTTGCAGAAGATAATATTATAGGTTTGAAAGAAGAGGAGAAATTAGTACACTGCTTATTATATACAATGGATCTAAATGTAGGAGTGAAAAGTTCCATTTATTCTCCCCTGACAACATATAACCCATCCCCCTAAACCACAAAAAAACTTTTATCTAGTAGTAAGTATATAGACCTTCCTGTCAAGCTAAACAATTCTTGCATCCAACTTCCCCTATTTTGTGAGAAGATGAGGAATGAGTACACTACAACTTATATACAATGCATCTAAATGTAGGATTGAAAAGTTATTATTTATATAAATGAATTAATATTATTAAAAATACATTACTAATTATATAAATAGTTAATTATATTAAAAAATAATTATATTTACATACAAAAATATTTTAGAAATATATTATAAATTAATTAAATATAAATATTGATTAAATTTATTATCTATTGTACTAAAAAAACTATTAATTATTATTTATATTTTATTTATTAATTAAAATTTAATTTTTTTTAATTATATTTATAATAAAAAATAATATTATAGTTATATAAATAATATTTCATATTTTCAAAACATATCACAAATTGCACATGTAAACATATAAAATTAATTATGTTATAATTTATATACAAATTTATATTAATTACATTTGAATAATATATAAAAAAATTAATTTGAAAATTGCTAAAATTATAAATATAAGATGATTTTATAAATTCAATTATAGATTGAAGTCATGATTAGAATTATCTTCTTCAGAGATATGGTAGTGACCGCTTTTGATGATCGTAATGGCCTCATTAAAAATTCCTTTTGCGACTACTGAAGATAGTTATTAATGGAATACGTATGCATGGAAGGTTGTGGGTGATCTTATTGAAATCATGGGAAGCCAAGGATACATGACCTTGTGTCTACCAGCCATGGTAGATGCATAGAAAAAAATAGTGTTAAAGGTGTTAGTGTGATGTTGGTTGAGGTGTTCAGAAGCCAGGGGTGAGGAGTCAAGGGTTTCGAGGGAAGATGACGCTGAGGGTGGTCAAGGGTGGTGGACGAGTGTAGGATACAATTTCATGGGAAATAGGGGTGAAATTTTAGTGGAAATAGCATCAAGGAGAAGGAATGCAGTAAAATTCTGAAAGTATTTTTAGTCTAGTATTAGAGACCAACATTGGTGGTTGCCTACTTATGATTTTTTAAAAATTAAAATTTCTTGCAGTGAGTTACATTTAAAAAAAATATATATATATACATGACTGTATTTATTCACATATAATATATATGTGTGTGTTTTTGTGTGTCATGGAAGGGGATTTAGTCAAATTAAGCCTTATCAATAATTTTCCCCTTATAAATGCAGTATAGTGGTACTCTGGGTTGTTTCACAAGGAGATTGAAGACTAAGTTTGAAAAAATGTCTCTTTTATTAATTTGTTTTTGTTAAAAGTTAAATAAATTGGGGATTTGGAAAAGAAGTTAAACAAAGTTAAATAAAATTAAAAATAAGTTAGAAATCAAAGTTAGAAGTTAGAGATAGGAAATATTGAAATTAGATGAGAAAAGATAATTGAGATAACAGCAGTGGACAAGTTTTGACCTTCAAATATACCCTTCTTAATTGTTTAAAAATGTCACCCAATTGAGTTTCTCAATGTACAGTTAAATAACTCAAAGTATAAACCTAAATTTCCCAAAAACCATATCGATACCTCAAACATGGTTGTTTATACCCTTATAAAAGTGATTTGATTACCCAAAGATCTTTGGACAACCAAAACTAATTGAATTTGTTATACACATGAGTGAGGCCACAATCAAGAAATTTAAACACCAAGAATAATTAATTTAGTTGAATAAGATGAAAAATTATCTAGATCCATTTATAATAAAATGAATTCAAGAAAAAAGACCTTTTTAATTCAAGAAAATAGTTTCTAGATTAATTTAAAAGATTAAAATAAAAATTATGAAACTCAAAAGAGAAAAGTATCCTCGGACTTCCACTATCCAAAATCACTTGGGATTTTAGTTTGTTACGGACAAATTACTTCATGTTTACTCCTATTATCTATCTAAACCTCCATAACACACTTAGTTCTCTCTCTCTCTCTCTCTCTCCTTGATTCTTGAAATGGAATTGGAGACACATATTTATAAATAATATTTTAGGTATATTTTCCCTCCAATTATGTCAATCAACTTTGAGGGAATTTTAATCCCACAAGAATACATAATCTTGAGAGGTTTTTTTTCTAAAACAATTGTTTGAAAAAATCTTGGCTATCCATAAAAAAAATTATTTTTGTTTTACACATGAATAAAAATTTATATTTGATATACTAAATAAAAATTTTCTAGCTAAAAATAATTTTTAGTTCCCTCCACTTCCACGCATCAACTGACTACCTTAACAATATATTATTTCTTTGAAATTTTATTGATATATGATCCACTAACATAGATTTTGTTTCCAAATGGAATCATCTAATTTAGAGTCATATATCATGAGTTATGACCCATTCAAAGAAGGTTGTTCAATTCTATCCACACAAATGTTTTCTAATTTTCATTATTTATTTAGGATTCAAATGGTTCTATTCATCACTAGGTATTATTGAATGAATTGAAACCTAATAAACATAGAATCCTAAGAAATTAATTGTTCAATTTGGATCAGTTTAGAAAAAGTTATGGTAGAAATATGAAAATGTTAAAAAAAACACTTAAAATATAGAATTAATCCATTTTCACAATAATTCCCAAAATTTTCCAAATCTATGAAAATGATGTAATTTTATTCAAAAAGACAAAATGGTGGGATTTTATTCCTTGAAATATATAAAAAAATGGAAAATTTATCTCCATCAATTCCCCCATACTTAGGACTTGGACTCTTAGATTGGTAAACATAAAAAATTACACTAGAGTGATTCCAAAACAAAATCCAATAAAAAAACACTACATATTTAGGCTTTATCAGTGATAGAAATAGCTTTCATTAGTGCTAAAAAAATGTTTTTATTGTCAGTAACTTTAAAAGTTGATGACTTTTATCATCACTAAAAATAATGTTAATATAAGATACATTTTTCAATATTAAATAAGCCTTGATAAAGTGGGCCTTTTATCTATGCATTTTTTTAGCATTGATGAAGGTGGCCCTTAATCAATTATTTTTATATCGATGATGAAAGATTACTTATAGCAACGTGCTACTATAATTTACAATACACTGCAACACAAAATGGTGGGATTTAATTTCAATTAAATTTACATCACAATACAACAAAAAAAATTAGACAATGTGTATAAATATTTAAAAAATTAGTATGTATAATTATATTGGAATGTATAATTACATTGTTATGTATAATTAAATTAGTATGTATAATTTGTTATAAACATCAAAAAATTCAAAAACATTATTTCATTGTCTTCGGTCTCCCTTCTAAAAGGGCCTGATCATACTACTAGTTGCCAAAAAAACCACCCTTTCTTGAAAAAAAGTGTACCTGTATAAAAAAATTATTATTTTAGTAATACTATAAATAAAAAAATTACATATAAATATGATACATGAATTAATTAAATGTCACTTTTAAAATGAAAAGATGCACTTTGAGTCATTCTGGGAACACCATGTGTCAAATTAACATGTGGTTGATTAATACATATAAAAAATTATTTATGGATAATTTTATTAAATTATTAATAAAATTTGATTTCTCTTTCTTGATTTTGAGTATATGATGTGTGTTTTGGATTAAAATGACAATTTTAATTAAAAACATGCACTTTGAGTCATACCGGAAACACCATGTGTCATATTGATGTGTGTATAATTCCTATAAATAACATATTATTTATGGAGTATTTTCCTTAAAATATAGAGAAAATTTGAGTTTTTTTCTTGTCTTTCAGGTAGTGACACATGTTTTTAACTAAAATGTCATTTTTAAACTGAAAACATGCACTTCGAGTCATACCGATCACACCGTGTATCATATTGACATGCGGTTGATTCCCAAACTTCAAAAATGACTTATTAATATTTTTAATAAAGTATTAATTCAATTTGAGTGTGTTTTCTTGGATTTAAGTGAGTGACATGTTTTTAACTAAAATGTAACTTTTAAACTGAAAATACACACTTTGAGGTATACCAGTCACACTGTGTGTCAAATTGATGTGTGAATAAGTACTACACATAACATATGAATTATGGATCTTTTTTCTAAATTATCGAGGAAATTTGAGTATGATTTCATATTTTTCAGTAAGCGATGTTTGTTTTGAACTAAAATATGACTTTTAAACTGAAAACATGAACTTTGAGTCATATCGGGCACATTGTGTGTCATATTCAAATGTGGATGATTCATACATGTCACAAATGACTTAGAGATAATTTTACTAATGTATCAAAAAAATATGAGGGTGTCTACTTGGTTTTGCATATGTGATATGTTTCTTGAAGTAAAATGTTGATTTTAAACCAAAACATGCAATTTTAATCATATTGGGAACACCATGTGTCAGATTGATGTGCTGTTAATTCCAAAACATATAAAATGACTTAAAGATATTTTTTTAAAATCACCAAGATAATACAAGTGTGTTGTTTCAATTTTCAATGAGTGACGTGTGTTTTGAACTAAAATATCACTTTTAAACTGAAAACACGCACTTTCAGGCATACCAACCACACTGTTGTTAGATTGATGTGAAGATAATTAATATAAATAAAAAATGAATTATGGATCATTAAACAAAATTATCAAGACAATATGAGTGATTTTGAATGGTTTTCAGTAAGTGACACTTGTTCTGAACAAAAATGTTATTTTAAAACTGAAAACATGCACTTTGAATCATACTAGGCGTATCATGTGTCATATTGATGAGCGATTTATTCCTACCTATAAGAAATAAAATATGAACCATTTTACTTAAGTATCTATACAATATGAGTTAATTTTATTGGTTTTAAATGACCAGAACATATTTTGAACTAAAATGTAAATTTTAAACTGAAAACACACACTTTGAGTCATACCGGACACACCGTGTGTCAGATTGATGTGATCCAAATTCCTAAACATAAAAAATGACTTATGTATCATTATACTAAATTATAAAGACAATAAAATCTTGTTTTATTATTTTAGAGGGCGTGAAGTTTGTTTTGTACTAAAATGTTAATTTTAAATAAAAACATGCACATCCAGTCATACTAACCACATTGTGTGTTAGATTGATGTGTGACTAATTCATATACACTAAAAATAACTTATGGATAATTTTTGTAAATTATCAATACAATAAAAGTGTGTTTTATTGTATTTCATCTAATGATACTTGTTTTGAACTGAAATATTACTTTTAAACTAAAAACACACACTTTGAGTCATGTCAAAAACACCATGTATTCGATTAATGTGTGACTAATTCCTGTACATCAAAAATGACTTATGGATCATTGTTCAAAATTATCAAGACATTTTTTTGCGTTTTATATATTTTATGTATGTGAAGTTTGTTTTGTACTAAAATGTTGATTTTAAATAAAAACACACTCTCTTAGTAATACTTGCTGGACTGTGTGTCAGATTGATGTGAGAACAACTCCTATATGTCATAAATTACTTATGGATTGTTTTCATAAGTTATCAATACAATATAAGTGTGTTTTCATGGTTTTGAGTTAGTGATGATCATTTTAAAATAAAATGTTACTTTTAAACTGAAAACATACACTGGGTCATACCAAGAATTATATGTGTTAGATTGAAATGTGGATTATTATTATATATCACAAATGAATTATAGATCATTTTAATAAATTATAAAGACAATTAGAATGTTTTTTCTCAGCTTTCAATCAGTGACACATGTTTTGAACTAAAATATCAATTTTAAACTGAAAGCACCCAATTTGAGTCACATTGGGTACATCATGTGTTGGATTTATGTGTGGCTAATTTATACAGTCACAAATGACTTACATATTTTTATCCTAAAGTATGAAGATAATATGAGTACTTTTTTATTAGTTTTGAGTATGTGAAGTGTGTTTTGTACAAAAATGTCACTATTAAATTGAAAACACACACTTTGAGCCATATCAAGCACACTGTGATTTGGATTCATATACAGTTGATTACTACACATAAAAAATGATTTATGGGTTGTTTTCCTAATGTATTAAGGTAATCCAAGCTTGTTTTCTTGGTTCTAAATATGTGATATGCGTTTTGAACTAAAATGTTACTTTTAAATTGAAAACAGACACTTTGATTCATACTAGGAACACCAAATATTAGATTGATGGGAAACTCACTAAAAATAGTTTTTTATGATGGGTTATTTGAAATATATTTACATCACAAAAATTTAATTGCAAAGGAAATATATTGCAAATAACCCATCATAGAAAATAACATCATAAATACTACTATTTGAGAGGATTCATCACAATTATGATCAAAGTGATTCTATTTGAGATGAATATAAAATTACATCACAAATAGTTTTAAAAAACACTTTTTTATGGTGGATTCAAAATTCCCTCACAAATAATTATTTTCGGTGAAATTTTAAATTCATCACAAAAAAATGAAAGTAAATAAAAATATAAAATACACATAATAAATTATAAATAATTCTTTGTTAATTAAATAATTAAATAATTACAATTAATAAAAATTTATGATAATTAAACCATAAAAGATATATAAAATTAATAACTATTTTTAAAAAGTAAAAAAATGCGATATTAAAAAAATGTAAAAAATATTAAAAAATAAATAAAATCATTAACAAAATGAATATTAATAAAAAATAAAGATAAAAAATAAAATGAAACCATTAAATAAATATTAATAAAAAATAGATATATTGGAGAGATTTTTGAGGTTTGAATAAGAGGAAATGAGAAATGGAGTGAGGTAGAGGGTGCAATTATGTTTATAGTTGATTTTATTGTTACAAATTTTTTTCAATGGAATAATATATCACAAAAATGTTTATTGTTTGAAATATTTTTGATGGATATTTGGGATAGAATTTTTAATTTTTGATGGGAATTTTCAATGGAATGTTTTTCCATCACAAAAAGTTGCGGCTATAATTATTTTCCCAACATATTAGAGGAGTATTTTCCCACATATTTGAAAAGTATTTACGATGGATTTAAATATGTCACAAATTATCATTTTCTTTCATGGGTTTATTTTTGATAGATGGGAAAATACATCACAAATAATTATTTTTGACTGGCTCATAAATTTATCACAATGTTTTTGGGATGGAATTATAAAATTCATCACAAATAATCCCACAAAAAAAATTATTAGTGACATATCAAAGAGATTTTTTAAAAAAAATTCCACCAAAATAGTTTTCACACTATTTGAAAAGTATTTTCCCACTTATTCAAAAATTATTTGTGAATAATTCTTAAATACATCACAAAATATTTTTTTTATTTTGGGGTTATTTGTGATGAAATTATAAAATCTGTCACAAATAACCCAATAAAAACAAAGCCATTTATGATGGATTTAGGAGTTCGTTGTAAATAAATATATTCTTCCCCAATGTGTGAATTTCCAAAAAAACTAATAGATATAGATTCCATTTCTTTCAAAAAAAATTCTGCTACGAATAGTATTTGTGATGGAATTTGAAATTCATCGTAAAAAAGTCATTTAAAAGAACAGTTTGCGATAAACACTAATCTGCCGAAAACACTCCATTGCAAACAGTTGAATTTACTATAGTGGCTGATTCCTACACATCAAAAATGAATTCTGGATTGTTTGACTAATGTATCGAGACAATTTGGGTGTGTTTTCTTAGTTTTGAGTATGTGAAGCATGTTTTGTACTAAAATATCGACTTTAAATAAAAAAAACACAATTTTAGTCATACCAGACAAATAGTGTGTTAGATTTATGTGTGGTCAATTACTATACATCACAAATAACTTACGGGTAGTTTTATAATATTATCAATACAATACATGTGTTTTTTCTCAGTTTTTAGTAAGTGATGCGTGTTTTGAACAAAAATATTACTTTTAAATAGAAAATATGCAGTTTGAGTCATAATAGGAACACACATGTTTCAAATTGATGTGTGACTGATTTCTACATATCAAAAATAAATTATGAATATTTTTCCTAAATTATCATGAAAATATAAGCACATTTTCTTAATTTTGAGTATATGAAGTGTGTCTTATATGAAAACGTTGATTTTAAATAAAAATGCACAATTTTATCCACATCTACCAAAACGAATGTCAGATTCATGTGTGGCCGATTAATATATGTCAAAAATAACATATGGATCATTTTTTAAAATTATCATGATTATCAGAGTGTGTTTTCATGGTTTCCTCTTATAAACACACACTTTAAATTAAAATTGTACCTTTAAATTGAAAACAAACACTTCGAGTCATACCAACCACACCATGTATTGGATTAATGTGAAAATAATTCCTACACATTACAAATGAATTATAGATCATTTTTATAAATTATTAACACAATCCAAGATTTTTTCTCAATTTTGAATATGTGAATTGTGTTTTATACTGATTTGTTTATTTTAATTAAAAACACATTCTTTAATTCATACCGGCCACACCATGAGTCAGATTGATGTGAAATATATTTCTATACATTAAAAATGTATTATAGATCATTTTTATAAATTATCAAGACAATATGAGTATGATTGATCATTTTTTAGTAAGTGACATGTGTTTTGAGCTAAAATGTTACTTTTAAATTGAAAACTCGCACTTTGAGTCATATCAGGCATGTTGTGTATCAGATTGATGTAAGGTTTATTTCTACACATAAAAAATGATTCATTGATAGTTTTCCAAAATTATAAATATAATAGATAATGTTTTATTAGTTTTGAGTACGTGACACTTGTTTTGAATTAAATTGTTTATTTTATATCAAAACATGCACTTTCAATCATAATGGGAAAACTATGTATTAGATTGACGTGTGGTTAATTCCTACACATCAAAAATTACTTATGAATATTTTTTCTAAATTATCAAGGAATTATGAGGGTGTTTTATTTTTTTTAGTGAGTGACTTATGTTTTGAACTATAATATCACTTTTAAACTAAAAACATACACTTTGAGTCATACCAGGAACAACGTGTGTTAGATTGGTGTGTAGTTGATTCCTATACATCACAAATGACTTATGAATTATTTAATTAAAATTATTTCACTAACATGTTATTAAAAAAGATTAGATTCAAAATAGAATTTTTTGTATTCTGATGGGATATAAATAAATCAAATAAATAACTAATAGGCCTATAGAGATAAAATTAAAAACATACATTAATGCATCATATTCATCAAATTCTTCATAAAGAATTTATTTTTTATAAGCATTTTGTTCATATAAAGAGCACAAAAGGCCTCCATACATAGTTCTTGGACCTTCTTGAATGTTAAAATCTCATTTTAGTCTTCAATAAGGACTATGAACTCTAATGGAGGCCTTTTTTTCTCTTTATAGACACTAAATGTTTAAATAAAAATAAATTCTAAATCACCTCTTAATAATATCTACAAAAATTAACTAAATATGAAGTAGATAAAAATGATAATAAAATTAACTAAATAAGTAGTGGATAAAATTATAATAAAATATACTAAATAATCACAAGATAAATCAACTATTCATCCTTATTGAATACTTTTTCAAGAATTTATTTTTTCTCTAAGATTTTTGTTCGATTCATAGAGAAAAAAATGTTTAGAGAAAAATAAATTCTCTATGGAGTAAAATCTTCACGATCTCTATGAAAACTAACTAAATAAGTAGTAGATAACAATGATAAGAAAATTTACTAAAAAATAAGTGTATAAAATGAAGAGAAAATTTACTAAATAAGTAGTTGGATTTCACCTCTTCAAGACATTTGAAACATTCTAACACCATGTATTCTACCCACTGGTGAATTAATGTTGGTGTGATCACATGTATTCTTCCCACACATTTTTAAAAAGATATGTTTCCTATTTTGAATATATGTACTATCAATAGTCTTTCTAGTACTAAAAAAATATAAATAAATAAATTATTAATAAATATTAATTATCAACCAAAATACCTCTTTGGAGATTCTAGTTTGTTTATAAAATATAACATCTTTTATATATTTGAAAACATAATAACCACAACCTTTTCCATTAGTTTTTTATAAAGTGCATAAAATTTTATAAAAATAATCAATTTATTTTTATATTGAAATATTATTATATATACCCTAATACTTATCCATTTGTATAAATCGATAGGCTTCTTGTGCCCATGGACTATCCTCATACCATGATTTTGAAAATATTTAAGCAACTACCTATCATAATTTTTTTTATTAAAACATAATATAAAACATATATCATGATATTTATTGGAAAAATGTTGAATTTGGTTTATTAAAAATTGATAAATGTCATCATGTATATTCAAATTTTTGTTAATGACTAAATTGAATCCAAAAAATAAATCTTTGGAGTATCTAAATTTATCGTAATGAGCAACCAATGATCCTTAAAAACAAAAGGGAATAAGTAATAACATAAGTAAAAATATATTTTATATGATTAGATTGTATAATTTTACCCCTACATCCTGAGTATTAAGATGAGTTTTTCATTTATAAGTTTCTTTTAAAACATTGTGTCTAGGGGGTGCATTATGATTAAATATTTTTCTTCTTCCAATGATATATTTTTTATATATTAGTGATTTGATGACTAATGTGTCCAATTTTTTATTTTCTAGGTTTTCCTTTCACATAGTATTTATGTACAAATATTTATAAATATTAAAAGTTTTTAACAATAATTAACATAGTAGATCATCTCTTGGAAAAACAGATTATAAAAACTCACATCATGTATAAATCTACAATTGAGACTCCCAACCATCCATACTGGAGGATTTCATCTACATTATCAAGACAAATATAGTTTTAATGGACTCTCTATTCATTTTTTCTTCAAAATAATTGATTTTTTATTTAATATCTTTGAACATTTTATCCACATGAACTTTTAATACTAGTAAATGAGGAATTTGGACTGGTAGGGTAAAGGTAATCTCTGATGGTATTTTTTATTTATTGGTTGATACTTTAGATTAAATTGTCCCAACACTCTATTTCCTATTCATTTTCTCAATCTATAATTGTAGGACCCCGGGACACCCTAAGAGGGGAGGGGTGAATTAGGGTGTCAACTTTTTATTTTAAAAACAAGGATCTTGTTCCCACGTTGGTAGAAACTAGTTAAACCTGTATGATGGATATGATTAGTAATGAAACATTCACATGCAAAGAGGTGACACACCAATTTTTACTTGGTTCACCACTAAGGGCTACGTCCAAGGAGCATACGCCGACAAGTTTCTGGTCGTACCAAATTCCTCTAATCTTCACTAGCTGTGGATTAAAAAGGTTCAGAAACAGTCACTCTGTCCCAAGCTCACTACCTTTAAAAAAGTTCAGGGATATCTCACTGCGTCCCTCGGGTCACTCCCGTTGACTTCCCTTGGCTCACTGCCCTTGGTGAAGTCACACTCAGTTTATAGACGTGAAGGTCTCTTTAATAGATTTGCATTGAAGTCTTTGTCTCCTATTCATCTTGAGACAATGCTTGCATCAGAGTACTGAGTTGATGCTCTTTTGTATTCAATCTTCTTTTTTAGTACAATAACTGAATGCACTAAATTTTCTTCTTCTCCTCCTTTGATTCCCAATACTAACACCTGAGTGTACTGATATATTTCCCTCTTTCTATGTAGATCTGAGTTTAGTTGCACAAACCGTTCTTCTTCTCTTCACAAAGCACAATGAGGGTGTTAAACACTAGTCATGTGTGTGCGGTACCACTTCTCTTCATAAAACTAAATTGTTCACTATTCTTCCGTCTTCGAAAATGAATACATAATCTGTTACACTGAAGGTATCGCGCAATCTTCTAGATTTTGTGCAGCTCCAAAAAGACGGGCATACTCCAACAACACTAGGCACTCTTCTCCAAGCTCGGCGTGCAAGTCCTAATACGGCGTGCAAGTCTTGGGCGCACAAGTCCAAACTTTCACACAGGTATCACCAAACCACCTGCGCGACTCTACCTCCTTCAACTTCAAACCTGCGCGACTTACTTCCTTTCTCTCCCAAACTGCATTGGGCGCACAACCAACAACCGGCGTGCATCCTCTACTTGTGCGACCCAACTACCACTTGCACGACTCAACCACCTGCGCGACGAGAGCTTGAACAATCTCTAATTCTTGAACTTCGTACCGAATGAGGAGGGGTGCTCCACTATTTATAGGCATTCGAATACCCTACGCGGTGGCGCGCAAGTGTTCCCTTGGCGAGCAGGTTCCGACACGCAGCTCATCCGTTCTAGACTCTATCATGCTACTCACTTGCACGACCACACCAATACTTGTGAAAACTTCTTTCCTTTGCAATATTTTGAAGTTATGATCTTGAAAAACAATAGGCGCGCAAGTTTCCAATCCTCCTAGCCACCGGCACGCAAGTCTCTTCACGGCGCACAGGTCACTTGCGCGACCAACCCAATACTTGCGCGACCCTCTTTCCTTTTCCATTTTTCCATGTTCTGGTATTGAAAAACACTAGGTGTGCATGTTCCTTTTTCTTTAAGTACACAGTTCAAAAGTCTCTTTTCTAAAACCACTTTTCTCTATTTGTTTATTTTCATGCCCAAAAATTTGGCAAACACTGGAAAATGGCGCCACCTTGTATCTGCTCTTTTTGTACCACCTCCAGATCATCAATTCCTTTGTCGACATTCTTTAATCAAACATGGATCATTAACCACAACCCTTGAACTCGATATGCCACCATGAAATCTCATTTGTCAACAAATTTTTATGTCGTTTGTTTGCTTTGTCAACAATCACAACACTTCAAGAATGCTTGCTGTCTGTGATTTGGATTCTTCAACAACTCTTCTGCTTTCATCACAGACTCCACTATCGTGATATATATTCTTTGATAGAACAAATTTAGCATCATCATATTTTGAGACAATGTGAAGTGCATGACCATCTCAGAATTACAATCCCTTCCACACTTTATTCTTATTCAACCATCATTCTTTACTTCATGAAAAACATATGATTCAATGCTTCAAGTAGGCTCTGGCATGATTCTTATGAAATCATGAAGAATTTCATGGTCTTCATCAGATCCCCATTATTCTTTAATCATCCTCAGATGGATTATACCTCACCATTGTTCACTTTTGTAAACAATGTGTCACCTTTGACACATGTTCTTTGAACTTATGATCAGTACAACAATCGTCTGAATTTCCATTCCTCCATTTCATTAGAGTACTTCTTGGTCTCATTCATTTTGATCTTAATTGAAAACTATTGACAAAAATACAACCTTATACAGATATTGGTTCCAACAATAATAACATTCCTTGATTCATGATTTTTTCAATAATTATTAAAGGTTTTTCACAAAAAAAGAATGGAAAGGAAATACCTCGTTATCGACATGTATTTTTACAAGATAAAATGACCAGGATACTAAAGTTCCATTAGAAAGTTCAACTATGTGAACATCCAGATCATCAAGGGGAATGCGTAGCTCAATGATTGGATTATGAGATATGTGAATCCCTACTATCACATGATCTTTTGGAAGTTGTTTTTTTGTAGAATATCTCCTTTGATATTGTACACTATACCCCTAAAAACAAGGTAATGGGTGGGTACTGATAGATATAAATCACAATCAATTTCACCCTATAGGATATTAGTATAGGAAATGTATTAGTATTTTACTGATTCAAATTTCATAGAATCATTTACAAAAAAATTTATTACCTCTAGTAAGGTATACCTTTGAGGGGAATGGATAGCCTCAAAGATGGGGGGTGGATCTTCATATAAGGGTTGTTTTTGAGTTTCTTATTCTCTTTGATTAATTACCATAACATTATCTAAAAAATTATTCATTCAATTTAGTTTTTCTCCAAGAACATTTATTTGTGCATGTATCTCATCCATTTTCATATATTTATCCCTGTATAATTGTTTTTCTAAAAATATGTTTGAGGTTACAATCCAAAACCAAATCCTCGAACATAACCATATTACTCTAACCACTTAAAGAAACTGAAAATTTTCATTCATTAGGTATAGATGATGATGATTCTTGTGTCTAAAATGGATAAAAAATATAGAAAAATAAGTAGTCATTGTCATGTAATATCGATTCAAAGCATAATAATAATAATTATTATGTCATACTTATACATGATTCTCATACTCTATGTGTTTTTATATAATAGTATTATATATTTATTTTTATGAGCCTCATTTTATAAAATATAGTATGGGATGAAATTGGATTTGGATTTTGATTCATCAATCTTTATATAAACAAAGGAACAAAATTATACTGTTGTTTCATGCCATATAAAATTATTACCTTAGGTTTAAAATATATGCCATTTTTTCAAGAGAAGAATACCCTATACTTAATTTAAAATAGGGGTATATTGATTTTTATACTTGTTACTTATTTTTAGCACTCAGTTATTATTTTATAACTTAACAATTCTTAATTAAAGTGATTAGTACATGTATTTTCAAGTAAAGTATTGCCAATAACAATGCACTTAAAATGTTTCCTCCTCATGAAGGATAATAAATGCATTCCATGTTTCATGGTTTATCATGTGTGAATATATATATATATATATATATATATATATATTGGTTGTGGTTTTACATTTCCTTCAGCATCCATGAGATGAGACTTTATAATAATTGTATAAAAGGATCTATAAGCCTTTACAACAACCATTAATACAAATTTCATTTGAAAATCATATTATATATATTCACTTTGAAAGGGATAATGAAGAGTAAATCCACATTTTATTATTTTATTTTTTAGTAAAATAGAGACATTATATCATAACATTTCTCCAATTTTTTTCTAAATTAGTGCCTTCATCACAGACACATCATTTTCCCACATATCTACATTATTTGTCATGTGTATTCGAGTGGTGACCCCAATGTAACTTGAAGTGAACCAAGATAAAAATAACTTAAATATTGCATTAATTTTATTATTTAGATAATAAAATTCACAAAAAACTCACAACTTAAGGACCAAAAGGTTTAGTGTTTTGGAGATTAGGTATATAAATATATTATTTTACAAAACTTTCAAACATTACCCCATAATCAAACTACTCTAGAACCTTTTCTAGAAATCTCACATGATATAATCATATTCATAACTTAGGGAAATATAATCATGAGAAAGTGGTGATCTTAGATTATTAGTAAGGTAAAAACTTATCATAATGTATCAAATCATAAACATGGAGTAGAACATTAGGAAGATGATAAATATCTTATTAAAACATCATAAAACTATAAATAATAAAAAAAACATGATAGGGAAACATAAGATCATACATATTTTATTAAGAAAGGTATACAATTTATGACATGGCTCAAAATACATCTCAATAATCATAAAACATGAGATCATAACATGAAAGTTCATAATATTTTAAAAATAATGTGTACTATGAAAACATGAAATATCTTGAAAATGAAAATAATCTCAAATTTTTTGCATAACTTGATAAACAACTTAAAAGTTTTTCACAACCTTAATCATAGGAAAGAATTTGTGAGAAAAATCATTATTACCATGCCTATGTGAATAAACTCATTATGTCTATGCCTAAAAATGTGATCAAACTCATTATGCCTATGCCAATGTGAACAAACTCATTATATGCATGTTTGACTATCTCATGAGATATAAACTTAATCCATTTCATTGGAGGGAAATATAGGATCCCACCCATAATCATCAATACTTATTTTTGATACTTAACATCAATCATTATAATATCATAAAGAACCCATGGGAAAATAATGGGTTTCTTAAACTTATCACATAACATCAACATATGAAATCATAGGATATCATAAATATCATTTTTTAAAAGGAATTATATTATAAAAAAATATATATGGTTATCAAAACATCACTTTATAAGAGATAAACCTTGGAGAAAAAATATAGGTTAAAATATAAAATTTCTCAAAAAACATTTTAAATATTGTTATAAAAGATGAAGTGAAAATTACTTTCAAAAGAATTTTTTAAAATAGAATAATTTTGAAAAAAAATTATTATAAAGAGTTCCAAATTAAGAATCCTTAAAAAGAAACAAAAATCAAGCAAATAAATGTAAAAAACAAGGTAATGTTAAAATAAATCATTTTCATGTCTTATTAATATTCATTAATTAAATACTACATACTTATATTTATTATAAGAATATTATGTAAGTTTTCAGTGAAAAGTAAACAAAGATTTATTTCTAAAAAAATTGGGTTTTATGAATTATATGATTTTATTTAAAAACACGATTTAAAAATTATATAATTTTAATTTCATAAAATAAACTTTTTAATTCATCATTTAAAAATTATCTTATGATGATTTTTTTGTGAATTTTATAAAAAGTTTAATTTTTAATGAATAGTAAAAACTATAGTTTTATTTTTGAAAATTATCTTTTCTTTTCAAGTATTTACATAGTCACATTTTTTTCTAGATTATTTTTAAAATTTCATTAGTTTATTTTTATTAAATATAATGTAATAAATATTATTGGAATAAAAATTATACAATAATTTTCCATAAAACGTTTTTATACTTAAAAATTCGTTTTTCTAAAAAAACGCTTTTCATCGAATTTTGAGGGTTTACATTTACATTAAATTATTCCAATTATAGAGATTGAATTTTGAAAAATGGTGTACATATTTGGAATCATGAGGTTCAAATTTTCTAAATATTTCTCTTTTATTTTCGATCATTCTTAATAGCACCTGTAATGAATATTTGTCACCTTGGTAAGTATAAACTTGGCAATTAAGGTTAAAAATGATGTGATATAAACTAAAACTCTCCCTAAAACTTTTATTTATTTTAGTGGATAATTTTTTTCTACAATTAATATAAAATGCTCTAAATGTTTTCAATTTATTGCCACTTTTCTTTGATAACGACCTTAATACAATTTTAAATAATGAATAAAAACCAAATGTCACTCTCTTTGTTTTAATATTTTAATTTTTTTTCATAGGGATAAAAGGAGTGTATTTTCAGTTATAAATGGTTATTTTCAATATTGTTTTTTTATCATGTTATTTTTTTTTTATTTTTTAGTGATGAAATAATTACCTTAAATTCTTATACAATGTTGATAGAGTGCTTGTGCAAATGGTAAGAAAAAGAAAATAAATGATTTTAAAAACTCTAAAAGTAATTTTTTGGGTAATTTATAGTACCCCATTAATTGTATATATAAATATATGACATATTAGGGATGTTTTAAAAGTTTATATTCAAATTATAGTGTTATGTTGATGACTTGAAATTCAAATTAAATGGACAGTTCCAAAAACAATGTTAATGATATTTTATAATAAACAATATTTTATTAAATAATTTAAAATATAATAAAAAATAATATAATTGAAAAATTGAATGTGATATGGTTGAAAATATTAACCATGGTCCATTTATTTATCACTTTTCATTTTCTAGTAATTTTCTTGACCCCTAAAGTGTAAAAAAAAATTATTTTACCGTAATCGTCAAAAGGGTTCATGAGGGGTTAAAACAAATAAATAAGGGTGAAAACATCACCAAAACTTATCCAAAATTTATTTGATAATATTATTTCTACAGCAGTGTTGTTCTCTTGGATCTTCTTGATATCTTCCTACCATGCTCAGTGCATAGGCAACATCACGCTTGATACATAACATGGAATACATGATGGATCCTATAGCCAAAGTGTATGGGATCTTACTCATTCTATATTTCTCCTATTGCGTCTATGTACACATTTTCTTAGAAAGATTTAGGCCACGTGACACTGGAACTAATCCCCTCTTAGATTGTTTCATACTAAATCTCTTTAGTATCTGGTCAATAAATGTACCCTGACTTAGTCCAAGTAGCCTCTTGGATCTATCACGAATGATCTTGATCCCTAGAATGTAGGTTGCTTCACCCAAGTCCTTCATGGAGAAACACTTGTTCAACCGGTCCTTAACTGACTATAAGACTGGTACATCATTTCCAACAAGCAATATGTCGTCAACATATACTACTAAGAGAAAAATCACATTCCCATTAAACTGCTTATAAACACAGGGCTAACATTCGTTCTTAATGAAACAAAATTCATTTACGGCTTCATCAAATTGAATGTTTCATGACCCCGATGCTTTCTTTAATCCATAAATGGATTTCTACAACTTGAAAACCCGTTTGGCTTCACCTGGTGTCACAAACCCTTCAGATTGTGTCATATAGACATCTTCTTGAAGGTTCCTGTTAAGTAATGCTGTTTTGACATCCATTTTCTAAATCTCATAGTCATGGTAAGCTGCTATGGAAATGATGATTCTTATGAATTTAAACATGGAAACTGGCGAGAAGGTTTCATTATAGTCAATTCCTTGATGCTGTCTGAATCCTTTAGCCACTAGCCTTGCTTTACAGGTGCTAACTTAACCTTCCATGTCCAGTATTCTCTTGAATACCCATTTGCATCCAACAGGCTTTACATCAACTGGATCATTGACCAGAACCCAAAATTGGTTCTGATACATGGAATCCATCTCAGAATTTATATCTTCTATCCATCATGCATAATATGAGATTTCTACTGCTTCCTTGTAGGAGAGAGGTTCATCACTGTCCAACAATAATGATTCACCATCCTCGGTGACTAGGAAACCAAATCTCTCTGGTTCCCTTACCTCTCTTGAGCTCTTACGCAGTACTTGTGTTTCTGTAACCTCTTCCATGAGGACCTATGGAACTTTTTCCTATACCAACTCTTGTTTATCTTGAGCATCAACTTCGTCTAAGTCAATCTTGATCCCACTATCCTTTTTGATGATGTGCTCCCTCTTGAGAAGGACGACTTGTCTGGCAACAATCACTTTCTTGTATGAAGGGTTATATAGGTAATATCCTTTAGTTTCCTTGGGATATCCTATAAAGATACACTTCATGCCCCGGGGTGCTAGTTTGTTTCCTGATAAGGCCTTAACAAATGCCTCTCATACCCATACACGTGTGTGCGAAAAAATGGGCTTCTTTCCATTCCATAACTTAGATGGAATTCCATTTTCCGCCTTAGTTGGTACTCAGTTTAATGTGTATGCTGCAGTTTGTAATGCATATTCCCAAAAAGACAATGGAAGATCTACATGACTCATCATCGACCTCACCATGTTCAACAAGGAGTGGTTACTCCTTTAACTTACACCATTCCACTATGGTGTATAAGGATGAGTGAGCTGAGATAGAATCCCAAACTCCCGTAGAAGATCGATGAACTCTTGGTTCAAATATTCTCCACCTCGATCCGATCTAAGTTTCTTAAACTTCTTACCAAACTAATTCTTCACTTCATTCTTGAATTCCTTAAATTTCTCTAAGGAATCTGACTTATACCTCATTAAGTAGACATAGCCATATCTACTTAAATCATCAGTAAAAGTAATGAAGTAAGAATATACACCTCTAGCTTCTACTGGAAATGGTCCACATACATCCGTGTGCACCAATCCTAGAAGCTCTGTGGCCCTTTCACCCTGTCCACCAAAAGGTGGCATGATCATTTTACCTTGTAAACAAGCGTGACATCTATCAAGTGGTTTTATCTTAGTAGAGTCTAAATAGCCATCTTGGAAGAGCTTTGTCAAGCACATTTCATTTACATGACCGATACGGTGATGCCATAACTGGGTGATGTATGAGTCATGTGAGTTTGTTTCTTTATCAATTGCCAACACTTGGTTTTCATAATTTAATACATAAAAACCATTATTTAAATGCGCCATACCATAACATATGTTATTCTTATAAAAGATACAACCCTTATTTCTAAACTTGAAAATAAATCCATCTATATCCAAACAAGATACAGAAATTATGTTCTTGGTAACACTAGTCACATAATAACAGTTATGCAAAACCAAAATCATCCTAGTCGGCAATGAGAGGTGATAATCGCCAATAGCTAACGCAGCCAGCCTTGTGCCATTGGCAACTCAAAGATCCACCTCTCCTTTTGAAATCTTTCTAAATATACTTGGTTCCTGTATTTGAATACAGATGTGAGCCCCACAATCTGTATCTAATACCCAATGTGTAGAAATAGAATGATTACACTTGATAACGAACACACCTTTAGCATCCCCACGCTTTTGGGTGCAGTTCAACTTCCAGCGGCCTTGATTTCCACATGAAAAACACACCACCTCCCATTCCTTGCCCTGCCTATAGATCTTCCCCTTCTTGGAGGGATGATGCTTGGGGGCTTCAGACCGTTTATAAGCTTTTGGCCCCTTTGCCTTGTCCTTACTTTTCTTATTCACCATAAGGACTGCGAGTTTTTCATGCCCCATGTCCTTATCTACCTGGAGAATCAAGGTCAGAAGTTCCGATAGACTCTTCTCATTATTTCTCATGTTTTAGTTGACAATAAATCTTGAGAAGGTCTTGGGCAGTGATGATAGGATGAGATCTGTACATAACTCATCCATAAATTTAATCCCTATGATGTCCAGGCGTTCGATGTAGCCAATAAGCTTGACTACATGAGGCCCAGCTAGTGCGGACTCTCCAAGATTAGTTGTAAACAAATCATTGGAGATCTCATATCTCTCTTGTCTCACCTTCTATTGGTAGAGATCTTTAAGGTGAGACATCATGCTATGCGCATCCATGTTTTCATGTTTCTTCAAGAGCTCATTAGACATGGATGATAGCATAAAACACTGGAAATCTATGGCATCATCCATGTGTTTCATATAGAGAGATAGTTCCTCATCACTGGCCTCCTTTCAAGGCGCAACTGTAATAGGCTCTTCCAGCACATACAATTTCCTTTCACGGCGAAGGATGACGCCTAAAAGCCTCTTCCACTCTTGGAAATTGGTGATGGTGAGAAGGTTTTCCTTCTTGAGTAAGGTTTACAATGATATTTTTGAAGTCATTTTCTTTCCATTTCTACAAATTAAGATGGGAAAAGGTTTAGTACTTTATTATAAAATTGAGACAAATAAATAAATTAATACTTATTAGTCTCCCACTATTTTATCGAAGTCCAATAGCCTTCACCATTGAATTCAGAATATTATGTTGCCTGAATATTCTAATGGAAAGGATCCATATTGCCCTTTGCATTACCCTAAATAGGGTTGGTCAAGAAACTTCAAGGGTTTTAGGTAGGAATTCCCAATTCCAACTGCATTAACTCACAACTCCTTGATCCGCTAAGTGGACTCTCTAATCCTGAAATCCTTTTATTTTGGATTTCCTCAACCTTTGCCTCTTGGTCACACCAAGTCCTGCTATGGCGGTCGACCCTTGATGCGAACCAAGTCAAGTCAACCCAAAACCTTGAATTATAATTCCTCGACAATTTAAAGCACCCCAACTAGGGTTGGTCAAGCACTTTGAACTATGGTTCGATTCTAACCAAGATTATGGAAGGCTATACCGACTTAATATTTATTTGAGGGATTTTATCCTTATATGTAAATTACCATTTTATTATCTTTGATTACATGTTTGTTAATATTAAGTGGGATATACTTAAGTGATTAACCATGTCTAAGATAATATTTACGCATAAGATGGTATTTATTTTAGTTCCATATTGCATGCTTGTTTAATTCATTAATTGTGTGACCGTGAAAACACACCCACAATAAATAAACCATGAAAATGATAGAAATAAAATAAATGGTATGATCATGAGCTTGTTCTATTGGTTAGTTTATCTAGTGGTTGATAAACTAACCCAAGACCTAGGGTAGAAACACCTTGAACCTTTCAGGTTCGTGTTTACAGCTTTCCACCTGTCCACCTTTGTATCTCCTTGGATTGGTTTCGCCTTGGCTCCTGACTTGAGCCGCCTCCACTAGCTTGGGAGCTCCATCCATTACATATGCATTTATCTCACACACATATGAGGGGTAAAAATGGGTTTTTACATAAAAGAATCCATGGGAACTCATTCCTTACATATTAATGAGGAGAAGGCTCGCATGCCAACAAATTTAATTTAAATAAATTAAAGAAACCATTCACATAAAAAGGTCTTGGTCTAGCTCATGATCATCCATAAATGAAACAATATTTACCCATAAATAAAACTAGAATTAAATTCTTTAATCGTTCTTGTTTAAGATAAATCATGCTCGAATCAATCCATTATCTTTAATTAATCAATCCTTTTATCTTAAACCCTTTTCCGAATTTCCTTGAGATTCTCATCCATCATAATTTTAAACAAATAAATTCATTTAAAATTATCTTTGTACGTAACTTGTACCTTGGAGGAAACCCGGTGAATTCCTGTTCATTACGCAGATGTTAAATTAAATACATATATATAAAACACCTATCAGGTGTTGTGCCTCAGCTTTACGCCTGCACTATGGTACACATATCAAGGGTTTGTATAATATAATAATAAATTTTAATAAATATTCATAATTTGGGTGAGTACACGGTGTATAGTTCCAACTACACGGTGTGTACTTCTCTTCACCGTCCATCCAAAGTACAAGCCCGTGGACATGGTGTGTTGATGTAATTCAGAAATTTTGAGAGTACACGGCGTGTTCAGTTGGACACATGTCGTGTAGTATCCACGTTACACGGTTTCCAGCCGGGCAAGCCGTGTACGGGGTACACGGTCCAATCCCAGCCCAAAGGGACTACACGCTGTGTTCAATAGACCTACATGACGTGTAATCCCAAAACCATGTGCCACCTGTTCCTGGTCAACACATGGTGTCATAAATGACTTAGATAGGATCCAATACACAACCTGATTTTGTGGACCATTCAAATTATTTGAACCTAGACTACAAGGCGTGTACTTCCGAATACACATCGTGTATTCTGGTGTTGTATAGACAGGAACGTTTGGCACCTCCAAATGAGTTCCTCTCTTTTATTTTTATCAAAATTAAAAGACAAATTCATTTCTATAAGGTGAATAAGAAACGAGAGGGGATGAATAGATCTTGAGATTCGGATTTTAAAGAACGATTAACTCTAATTGAAACAACTAAATTATTAAATTCGTAAATCACCAATGAAAAACTAAATAATTATAATCAATGATATGACCGCTCTGATACCACTTGTAGGTTCTGGGCACAGAAGAAGCGCGTTGGTGGGAGTGCCCAACTTTGATGTCATATAGAATCATCATATGTTGGTTATAATAAATTTAATTAATTCACAAGAATTACCTTGGTGGAATTCTTTCTTCATTGATGTCTCTGGTCACGATCTGGTGTGATCCATCGTTGCATTGTAGAATCCAAGTGTAGGATTCCTCTAAAGGTGATCGACACATGCTTCACGTATCTCTGGATGTCACTGAAGGGATCTATAGGTGCTAGCACGGAAGAACCTTACCTTGTGATGTCCTCCTTTGATCACCTTGATCTGGTGGTGGTTGATCTCTCCCAGTCTTGAGAGCGTTCTTGGAGGAAGTAGTTCTTTCGGCCTTGAAAGAATTGTTCAAAATTGTTGTGTACAACAATTATCTGTGGAAAAGTGTTGGGGTTGTGAGGATATTTATAATCGGGTTTGAGGTTATAGAGTTATGACAATAAATAAACGCGTTATGCGTTTTATTTATTTCATTAACTCTTATTGAAACCCCTCCATGTCGAATTATTAATTCCTTAACATGTGCCCACGCTGATTATAATAAATATCATTTAATAAAACAATATTATATCCTCAAAATCTTGACTGAAAAAACTACACGCTGTGTAATCATTAATACATGGTGTGTACTCGTTTTCCATAAAACTACACGGCATGTATATTTAATATACATGATGTGTAATTTTATTTTCCATTTTTCTTTATTTCCTCCACCACATTTATTAGTCCTTGAGTAATGGATATTTATTTCTTAAATAAATGTAACTACATTACTCGCTAATAAATATATATTATTTCACCCACAATATATTCTCTTAAATAACTAGTGTTGAAATAAATGCAATCAGGCATCCTTAAATAATTATTAAACCAAGGCCAGGAATAATCTTTATTTAACTTGTTAAATTAATATTTAACTGAGATACATGGACACACTTAGTGTGTGACCCTATAGGCATCTTTATCAGTGGCATTAGGTGGAGCCTGCCTAAAGTCAAAGGTTAGCTTCTAGAAACATGCCGAGGAACCCATAGAGAAATAAGTTAACACCACAATTACATGTCCCCTCATACGAATGCTTACCATGTAATATAATCCCTTTGTCTCGATATCTCTAATCAAGCGGGTTGAATGCTAATGCGATCAACCCATGTGCTTGATTATTCTTTCTTTGACTTTCCATAATTGAACTTGACCATTGATTACCATGTCAATGGATTTACTTAGGCTATATCAATTCCATCAAAGGGCCTGAGATATCTACTTCCATTATGGAATAGAAGGGACAAATCCTTTCTCGCAATATCTATTAATGCGGTATTACTTGTGATGCACCCAACATATCCTACCTCACTACGAACAGTGTGTCGTAACAGTTTTCGTCAATACATCTAAGTGCGTGAGTTTTAATACCCATTAATAATAATATTAAAGTCTAAGGACCAATACACATGTCCGTAGATAGGAACATCCAATGACACTATTAAATGTGGATTTCCTACTGGCGGGTCTCATTCTCATAATATCCTCCTGGATATTACCAAGGGAGCACACCATGAGAAGGTGCCTCGAAGTTTTATGAGTCCTCACCCCTAATGGCCTGTATTATTTGTGTCCCTCAAATAACATCATCCGGCCATAGAACATACATTCAAGAACAGTGTTATGTCACTTCTAGGTTCTCATCATAACAGGGATCCACTATGACCCTTTAATGCAACAACTATCCTTGGGACATTATCACACGCATTGTCATGAAGAAGAACAATCAAGATGTGATAAGATGTTTATTTAATGAATAAAGTATAAAGTAGTTGGTTCTAGGGAACCAACTCCAACAGGAACTCCTACTATTTTTCAGATAGGATTAACAAATATTAGAAAGAAGACATCTAAGATTACTCTTTCATTTCTTTTCCCTAAGTTATAAAGAAAGGTATTTGGTATGATATGCCTAATAAGGGTTCTAGTTATGAAGAATTTAGTGAGAGATGATTCGATTCATTTGTGAAACAATTGTTTATGTATTAAAATTTCTAAAGGCACTAGACCTATATGATTCTGGTGTGGATCATTATGTTATGTAATGAATACTCATTTATTCAGATGTGATATCTATATATGAAAAATGTGGGCCACTATAATAACTAATCACATTCACATCATATAATGGATTGAAAATTGATAATCATGAGTCAAAAATGATTTCGAAGCCCATTATTTTTCCCTCAACAAATAATTAAAATAATAATTCATATATAGTTTCAATGATATCAAGAGACAGGGGAAACAAATATAACAAAACTAGACTCACCTTTTTCATGTAATAATTATCTTAAGTTGATGATATTGATGAATATAAAATTGTCACGATATGAAATACAAATAAAATAATCATGCTAATAATGTGTGGTGAAACCAATCAAACTCCGATTGAAACCAAGGGGAATTTTAAAACTAGAAATGTACGATCAATCTTAATCGATGTGTATTTTTCATGAAATGTATATTGAATATTTTTTTGGTGATGATGATGATAAATAAAAATATAAATATAAAATAAAGAGAAGAAATAGAGAAAAGAATAAAATGTTGATCCAGAAGCCATCTCATTATGTTATTCACAAATATATAAGTTGTAATTCCAAAGGATGAAGAAAATCATTAAAGATACCATTATGAATGGAATTTATTTGGAATCAAGAATTCACCATTATCATTATTATGATATTCATGAAATAATATTTCTTAAACAAAATATGGATATATTATTCAAAATAAGATGGGGTCAAAGCCCTTTTACTAAACTAAATCCAAAACAAGAACCAAAGATGATGGGATAAATGGTCATACTATTGATACATTATTAATTATACAAATTCACACACACACAAACACAGAGATATATATATATAATGTAGAGGCACACTTAGACACTCAAGTGAGTCAAGTATTATCTATCCTCATAAGGAATGAAAACAATCCAATCAACCTATTTTATTAGATATGACTATGATGGATGAAAACAGCACCACTCCAAAGTCCTCTGAGGTTGACAGTGTCAACACTGGGAAATTGAAAAATTCAATGTGATCTTAAAAAATAAGAGGAGATAAAAACAAGTTATAGATGTATGGTGGTGTAGAACAGCATAGTGATATCCAAGAAAGACATAAAACAACTCCTTTGATATTGAAAATATACATTAATAGACATGGTGCATTTGATAGATTCAAGCAACCATTATTAGAGTAAAATTTTTACCCACTTTCTAAATCATGCGCAAGAATCTTCTTCCATCAAGCATGGAATATAAAATAATTAATTTTTCATTAAAAATACTACTTGAATTCTTGGATCTTTTACCAATATTCGGGATTTAATTTTCCCAAACCTTCAGACATGATAAATGCCTCTCCAAATATTATGTACTCAAACTCAGTACTAGACCTGAAGGTATGGTAACACAAGAATTCATCATTTTGAAAAATTAAAATGCCGCACATTTTCTAATTTCCCAATTTATGGACATATCCATAAGCTTCATCATAGATGATATTTTTTAGCTCTTCACCAATTCGAAAGGAAACTTAAGGAAAATTAAAATCAAGGAAATAAACAACCAACCCATGGAATGAACACACACACAAACAAGGTAGCACAAGAAATGAACTAGGAAAAAACAAAGTTACTTTACTTATAGAACTTAGATACCATTACAGTTTTACACACAAAAAATACTCTATCATTATACACTTAAATAAGAATCATGAGACCATAAAAAAATTTATAAGTACCTTGACCTTCCCATTAAGTTGAACAATTATTTCATCCAACTTCCCTGATTTTTTGGAATATAATCTTATAGTTTGAAAGAAGAGGATGAATCAGTACACTGTAGACTATATATAGTGGATCTAAGTGCATGAGTGAAAATTTTCATTCCTTATCCCCCAAAAATATATAACCCAACCCCACACCACCACCCAACTGTGAAAAAATTCTGATCTAGTAGTAAGTATGTAGACCTTCCCATCAAGTTGTATAGTTCTTTCATCTGGATTCCCTGATTTTGTAAGAAGAGTAATTGGTAAACCATAGATTATATATAGTGGTTATAAATGCAGGAGTGAAAAGTTCAATTTCTTCTCCCTTTACAAGATAAAACTCAAAAACCTACACAAATGCAATAATTCCTTATGGAAGGTATATGTACTTGCTACTATATCAAAGTTTTTCATGGTACAATTAGAGGGACAAAGGGATCCCCCACAACGCATAGATGTTAGAGATTGAGAGGGATGAAGGGAGAATCCACAAAGGCAATGGTATGGAGGAATGGTGATGGGTGTAGTGGTCTTCTCTTTGGATCACTCACAATCATAGAGTCAAACGAAGGGAGGTATGGAGTGCCGTAAAAGGTTAGGACTTGGGGGACCACTATCGAGGGATGAAGAGTTCTCTTATAAACTTAGTTATAAAGTGAGTTTACTCTTAGATAAGAAATATCATCAATCTTTTCTGATTTAGATAATAATATTAATAATTGTATAGAATAAAAATATTTAGACTATTAACTAATTATATCAATGTATATATTATTAATTATATATTATTAATAGAATCAATTATTAATGACATTTAAAAAGTATTACTTATATTTAAAAAGTTATTATTTATATAAATGAATTAATATTTTTAAAAATATATCACTAATTATATAAATGTATAATTATATTAAAAAATAATTATACTTACATACAAAAATATTTCATATATATATTTTCCCCGTAGAAATGCACTATAGTGGTACCCATGATTGTTTCATGTGGTGGTTGCATAGAAAGTTGAAAAAACTGTCACTTTTATTAATTTGTTTTTTTTAAATGTAAAATAAATTAGGGATTTGGAAAATAATCTATAAGTTAGTGATATAAAATTATGAATATAGACGAGAAATCATAATTGAGATAACATCAACAAAAAAGTTTTGGCCTTCATACATTACATTGTTCATTGTTTAAAAATGTTACCCAATTAAGTGTCTCAATGTATACTTAAATACCTAAAATTATAAACCTAAATTTCCTAAAAACCATATTGAGACCTCAAATATGGGTGTTTATCCCCTTATTAAAGTGATTTGATTACCCAAAGAGTTTGGGAAAACCAAAACTAATTGAATTTGTTGTACTCATGAGTGAGAAATCACTCAAGAAATTTAAATAGAAAGAACAATTAATTTAATTTACTAAGTTGAAAAATTATCTAGAATAGTTTATAAAGAAATTAATTCAATAAAAAATGACTTTTTTAACTCAAGAAAGTAATTTCTTGAATAATTCAAAAGATTACAATGAAAAGTATGAAACTCAAAAGAGAAAAGTATCCTCAGGCTTCCACTATACACAACCACTTGGGAGTTTAGTCTGTTATGGATAGATTACTCCATGTTCACTCCTATTGTCCATCTAAATCTCTCAAACATAGTTCATTCTATCTATCTCTCTCTAACTCTTGAAATGGAAGTGGAGACACATATTTATAAATAAGAGTTGAGGTTGATTTTCCCTCAAATTATTTCAATCAACTTTGAGTGCATTTTAATCCCACAAGAATACATAATATTGAAATTTTTTATTCTATAAAATTGTTTAGAAACATCTTGGATATCCATAAACAAAATTTGAGATCTACATGACACATGAATAAAAATTTATCTTTGATATACTAAATAGTAATTTTATAGTCGAACATACTTTTTAGTTCCCTCCACTTACACATATATTTTGATTTCCTTAATGATTTATTATTTCCTTGATATTTTATTGAGATATTATCCTCTAATATATCTTATTTCCACAACTAGAATCAGCTCATTTGAAGTCATATATCCTGAGTTATGACCCATTTAAAGAATATTTCTCAATTCTATCCACCCAAAAGTTTTCTAATGTGCATGATTTATTTAGGCTTCAAATGTTTTTATTCATCACTAGGTCATATATAATGAATTGAATCCCAATAAACATAGAATAATAAAAAAAATTAATTGTTCGATTCAGATCAATTTGGAAAAATTTATAGTAGAAATATGAAAATGATAAAAAACACTTAAAAATCCAGAATTAAGCCATTTTCATTATAATTCCCAAAACTCACCAAAAATATGAAAATGATTCAATTTAATTTAAAAATAAAAAATGGTGGGATTTTATTCCTTGAAATACACATAAAAAGTAATGAAAATTTTATCTCTATAAATTCCCTATACTTAAGACTTGGACTCCTCGACAAGTAAGCATAAAAAATAACACTAAAGCGATTTCAAAATAAAATCCTATGATATAGTACTATATATTTGAGCTTTATAAGTGATATAAATAGCCTTTATAAGTGCTAAAAAAGTGTTTATGTTTTAAGTTACTTTAAAATTGAATGACCTTTATCATCTCTAAAAATAATACTGATAAAAACTACCTTTATCAACTTTAAAAAAAGACTTGATAAAGTGGTCCCTTTATCGACACATTTTTTAGCATTGATGAAGGTGGACCATCATCATTGATTTTTATAATTATGATAAAAGATTACTTTCCATAGCGAGCTATTGAAATTTATAATACACTGCAACACCAAATGTTGGAATTTAATTTTATTTAAATTTACTTAACAATACAACAAAAAACATTGGATAATGATTAAAAAAATTTCAAATATTGGTATATAAAATTAAATTTTCACATAAAATTAAATTTTCACATAAAATTAAATTTTCTCATAAAATTACATTGGTATGTATAATTTATTAAAAACATCAAAAAATTCAGAAACATTATTTGATTTTCTTCAAACTCCCTTCCAAAATAGCCTAATCATGCTACTTATTTCTAAAAAAACCACCGCTGCTTGGAAAAAGAGTGTACCTATATAAAAAAACAATTCTTATGTTAATAATACTATAAATAAATAAATTAAACATAAATATGATACAATAAATTAATAAAATGTCACTTTTAAAATGAAAACATGCACTTTGAGTCATATCGGGCACACTGTGTGTCAGATTAATGTGTGACTGATTAATAAATGTTACAAATGATTTATGGATAATTTTCACAAAGTATCAAGAAAATATGAGTGAATTTTCTTGATTTTTATCATATGATACATGTTTTGGTGTTTTCTTATCTTTTAGAGAGTGACACATGTTTCTAACTAAAATATTATTTTTAAATTGAAAACACGCACTTTGAGTCATACCGATCACACCGTGGATCAAATTGACATGAAATTTCTTATTACACTTAAATAATGACTTATGGATATTTTTACCAAAGTATTAATTCTATTAAATTTGTTTTTTGGATTTTAGTGTGTCAAATGTTTTTAGATAAAATTTCACTTTTAAACTAAAAACACACACTTAGAGGCATATTAGTCGCACTTTTTGTCAAATTGATGTGTGGATAATTCCTATAAATCATAGATGACTTACAGATCATTGTACTAAATTATCAAGACAATTTGAATATTTTTTCTTAGTTTTTAGTAAGTGATGTGGGTTTTGAACAAAAATGTGACTTTTAAAATTTAAACACACACTTTGAGTCATATCAGGCACATAGTGTGTCATATTGATGAGTGGATGAGTCATACATGTCCCAAATGACTTAAAGATCATTTTCCTAAATTATCAAGGCAATATGAGTGTTTTAACTTGGTTTTGAGTATATGATATGTCTTTTTGAATTTAAATGTCGATTTTAAATCAAAACATGTAATTTAAATCATACTGGGCACACCATTTGTTAGATTTATGTGAAATTAATTCCCACACATATAAAATGACATAAATATATATTTTTTCAAAAGTATCAAGACAATAAAAGTGTGTTTTATCAGTGAGTAATGGGCCTTTTGAACTAAAATATCACTTCTAAAATGAAAACACACACTTTTAGTCTTATCAACCACACCATGTGTTAGATTGATGTGAATATGATTCATATACATCAAAAATAATTTATGGATCATTTACCTAAATTATCAAGATAATACAAATGGATTTTATTGATTTTTAGTAACAGAAACATGTTCTGAACTAAAATGTTATTTTAAAATAGAAAATTCACACTTTAGTCATACCAGGCACACCGCATGTAATATTGTTGAACGGTTGATTCCTATAAGTAAAAAATGAATTATGCATCATTTTACTAATGTATAAAGAAAATATGAGTGATTATTATTGGGTTTTAGTGATTGGAACATGTTTTGAACTAACATGTCATTTTGAAACAAAAAATATGCACTTTGAGTCATACCAGGGACACCGTGTGTCAGATTGATGTTCATCTAATTATTACACATCAAAAATGACTCATGTATAATTTTACTAAAGTATCAAGAAAATATAAGCTTGTTTTATTAGTTTGGAGGATGTGAAGTGTGTTTTGTACTAAAATGCTGATTTAAAAAAATGCACTTTTAGTAATACCAGCCACATTGTGCATCAAATTGACCTATAAAAAATTCATATACATTAAAAATGAATTTTAGATCATTTATTTAAATTATAAAAACAATAAAAGTGTGTTTCATTGTATTTTATCCAATGAAACATGTTTTGAACTGACATATTACTTTTAAATTGAAAACATGCACTTTGAGTCATGTCAGGAACACCGTGTGTTAGATTGACTTGTGAGTAATTCTTACACATCAAAAATGAATTATAGATATTTTTTAAAAATTATCAAGAAAATAAAATTGTTTTTTATTAATTTTTTATGTGAAGTTTGTTTTGTACTAAAATGTTGATTTTAAATAAAAACATGCTCTTTTAGTCATACCGACTGAACCGTGTGTCAGATTGATGTTTGGACAATTAATATATATCATAAATGACTTATATATTGTTTTTATACGTTATCAAGACAATATAAGTGAGTTTTAATTATTTTTATTTAGTGATGCACATTTTAAAATAAAATATTACTTTTAAACTGAGAGCATGCACTTTGTGTCATACCAAGAACATCATGTGTTGGATTGATGTGTGACCAATTATTATATGTCACAAATGAAATTTGTATCATATTACTCAATTATCAAGACAATAAGAGTGTGTTTTATCATATTTCATTCAGTGACACATGTTTTGAATTAAAATATCACTTTAAACCTAAAACACACACTTTGAGTCATATCGGGCACATCATTTGTTGAATTGATGCGCGCCTAATTCCAACAGTCACAAATGACTTATAGATATTTTCCCTAAATTATCAAGTTAATATGAGAAATTTTTCTTAGTTTTGAGTATGTGAAGTGTGTTTTTACTAAAATGTCACTTTTAAACTAAAAATACACACTTTGAGCCATATCAAGCATACTGCATGTTGGATTCACATACGGTTGATTACTACACATCAAAATTGATTTATGGATTGTTTTACTATTGTATCAAGACAATCCAATATTGTTTTCTTGGTTTTAAATATTTGTGACACATGTTTTGAACTAAATTGTTACTTTTAAATTGAAAACATGCACTTTGATTCATACTAGGAATTCCATGTATCAGATATATGTGAAACTCACTACAAAAAGTTAGTTTTTATGATGGTTTATTTGTGATAAATTTACATCACAAAAAGTTAATTGCAAAATAAATCCATTGAAAATAAATCATCATAGAAAATCACATCATAAATACTACTATTTGCAAAGGGTCGTCACAATTATGATCAATGTGAAACTATTTTTAATGAATATAAGATTCCATCACAAATAGTATTTAAAAACAATTTTATACGATGAATTCAAAATCCCATCCCAAATAATTATTTGTGGAAAAAATTTGAATTCATTAAAAAAATTGAGTAAATTAAAAAATAAAATACACATAATACATTATAAATTAGTATTTATTAATAATATAATTAAATAATAAAAAATATTAACAAGTAATGATAATTAAACCATAAAAAATATATATGAAATTAATAACTATTTAAAAAAATCAAAAAAATGATATTAGAAAAATTCAAAAAATATAAATAAATAAATAAAATCATTAATAAAATGACTATTAATAAAAAATAATGATAAAAAATAAAATAAAACCCTTAAATAACTATTAATAAAAAATACATATATTGGAGAGTGTGTTGAGGGTTTTCGAAGTAGGGGAAATGATAAACAGAGTGAGGCGGGGAGTGCAGTTATGTTTATAGTCGAGTTTATTATGATGAATTTTTTGAAATGGAATAATTTGTCAGAAAAAGTTTACCATTTGAAATATTTGTGATGAATATTTGTAATGGAATTTTTAATACATGATGGGTATTTTTGATGGAATGTTTTTTCCATAAAAAAAAGTACCGTCTATAAATATTTTTACCGCCTATTTGAAGAGCATTTTCCCACTTATTTGAAAATTATTTATGATGGATTTAAATCCATCCTAAATAATTTTTTTCATAGGTTTATTTTCGATAGATGGGTAAGTCCATCACAAATAATTCTTAATAAAAGAATCATAAATCTATCATAAATAATTATTTGAGACAGAATTATAAAATTCATCATTAATAATCCCTTATGAAAAAATTATTTTTGACAGATTTAAGAGTTTATCATAAAAAATTGTTGTTGAAATATTTTTCATGCCTATTTGAAAAGTATTTTCACACTTATTCGAGGATTATTTTTGAGTAATTATTAAATAAATCATAAATATATTTTTTATTATGGTTTTATTTGTGATGGAATTTAAAATATGTCCCAAATATCCTAGAAGAAAAAAGCTATTTATGATGGATTTAAGAATATATCGTAAATAACTGCCTTTTTCCACAATAAAAAAATTTCCACCAAAAATAATAGAGAAATATTTCATGTTTGTCACATTTTTTTCAACAAATATTATGTTTGAATTAATTTGAAATTCATCGTAAAAAATTCATTTCAAAGAACTATTTACGTTTGGCTCCAATTCATTACAAACACTCCATTGCAAATAGTTGAATTTACTATAGTGGTTGATTATTACATGACACAAATGAATTAAGGATAATTTTACTAATGTATCAAGAAAATTTGAGTGAATTTTTTTAGTTTTGAGTACGTGAATCATGTTTTGTACTAAAAGGTTAATTTTAAATAAAAACACACACTTTTAGTCATACTGGACACACAATGTGTCAGATTTATGTGTGTATGATTCCTATAAATAAAAAATAATATATGGGTAGTTTTCCTATATTATGAATACATTCAACATTTGTTTTCTTATTTTTTATTAAGGGATTCATGTTTTGAACAAAAATGTTACTTTAAAATCTAAAACATTAACTTTGAGTCATACCAGGAACACCATGTCTCAAATTGGCATGCGATTGATTATTATATGTCAAAAATGACTTATGAATATTTTTTCTAAAGTATCATGAAAATATTAGTATTTTTTATTAATTTTGAGTATAAGAAGTGTTTTTACTAAAATTTTTATTTTAAATAAAAGCACACACTTTTAGTCATACTTTTCATAATGTGTGTTATATTGATGTGAGGTTGATTCCTATATGTAAAAAGGACATATGGATCATTTTACTAAATTATCATGACAACCTGAGTATCTTTCATTGGTTTCCTATCAGTGATGCATGTTCTAAAATAAAATTTTACCTTTAAGTAGAAACTAAACATTTTGAGTCATTGAGCACACAATGTGTCATATTTATGTGCAGATGATTCTCACACATCACAAATTAATTATGGATCATTTTCATAAATTATCAACAAAATCCAAGAAATTTTCTCAATTTTGAGTATGTGAAGTTAGTTTTGAACTTAAATGTCTATTTTAAATAAAAGCACACACTTTCATTCGTACTATCCACACCATGTGTCAAATTGACGTACGACTAATTTCTATACATAAAAAATGAATTTTTGATATTTTTTATTAATTATCAAGACAATTTGAGTGTGATTGATCAGTTTTTAGTAAGTGACATGTGTTTTGAGCTAAAATGTTACTTTTAAATTGTAAAAATTCACTTTGAGTCATATCGGGAATGTTATAGTCCAAAGTTGGGTGTGAAATGAGTTATGTGAGATTTTTTTTACCGATTTCCATTACTTGTTTTGTGTAGTCCAACATATAAATAATGTTATTTAATTTTTCATTTTACCATAACAAATGTTATATTTATAAAAGAAGAAAAATTTATTCCCAAATTTAAATATAAAACCTTTTGTATCCAGTTTGGATATTGATATAATGTTTCTGGTAACTAAAGGAACATAATAAAAACCCTTTAAAACCAAGATCATCTTAGTTGGAAATGTGAGGTGGTAGCCACCAATAGATACAAAAGAAAGTTTAGCTCTGTTGGTTGCTTGTAGATCTACCTCCCCTCAGTCAATATTTCTCAATCTACTTGGTTCTTGTATTTGAATACATATGTGAGAACCATAACTTGTTTCCCTTGTATTAAGAAACATCTAAAACCCATATCTATGGCATCACAGAAAACATCGTAACCCAAATCTAGTTATGGTAGAATCAACACTGGTGATAGATTCAATATAACTTCCAAATCCTCAAAAGATCTCTAAAATTTTTCATCCCACTCAAATTTTACACCCTTATGGGTTAAATCCGTCATCAGAGATGCAAGTTTGGATAAGTCCCAAACAAACCATCTATAATAAGCAGCCAATCCCAAGAAGCTTCAGATCTCAAACACATTTTTTGGATTTTCCCAAGACATAACTACCTACACCTTTTCAAGATCCATTGAGACACCCCTCTTGGATATCACTTTCCACAAAAACTTTACCTCTTTGATCCAAAACTCATACTTGGGAAGTTTACCATACAAACAATGTTCTTTCAAGGTTCAAATAATGACATCTAAATGGTACACATGTTCCTTTTATGACTTGGAGTACACCAAGATATCATCTATGAACACAACAAAAAATATTCAAAGACCTAATGAAAGATAAAGTTCATCAAAGATATATATTCCATAGAAGTGTTAGTGATTCAGAGTGGAATTATCAAAAACTCAAAAGGACCATATCGGCTCTTAAACACCCTCTTGGGTATTTACTCCTCTCAGAATCTAAAATGGTGATACCATATCCACATGTCAATCTTAGAAAACCATATATAGCCTCTAAGATTATACAAAGTATCATCAATTCTGAGTAAAATATAATTGTCCCTATGGTCACCAGATTTAACTTTCACTAGTCAATACAAAGCCTAATAATTCCACCCGCCTTCTTAGAAAAGTGTACAGGAGAATCCCATAGTGACACACTTGGATGAATAAATCATTTCACCTCCAGGTCCTAAAGTTATACCTTAAGTTCCACCAACTCAGAAAGTTTCATTCAATAGGATTGAATAGAAATGGGAATCATTCTAGGGAGTAGGTCAATAGTAAACTAAACCAGTCTCTATGGTAGTAAACTAGAAAAATCATCTGGAAAGACCTAAATGTATGCACACAAAATAAAAGGTAACTAACCACCCAATAAGGGGTCAACTTCATCAAGATAAATCTTTGAAAACTTTTATGATATTATACTGACATAAGGAACGACAGGCCATGCCCTTCCCGATCTAGAGTTACACTCACCCTAGAAAACATGAGTGACCCCATCGATAGATAAGAACTATACCCAATGGTGATAATAGTCATCTGGTCCTTCACACTGATCATATAATCCATTCTAATAATAAATTTAGAGATTTAAATATCAAGAACTAAGAAGTCCAAAACTACCTCAAAGTCAGCTATCACCACTAGAAACACAGTGCACTTGAAACCTTGTTCAGACCTCTTTCCCAAAGGCATGGAAAAATATAACAAGAATGGAATAAACTACAAATAAGAAACCAAAACATCAACTCAATTTGATGATATAAAATAATGATTAGCACATGTATCAAACAAATCATGCACCATAGAAGATGAGATAAACACTGTAGCTCTAATAGTAGCTGGCCCTACTTTTGCTTCCTCTAGATCATACTCTAATGCATAAATATGTTCGAACTTAGACACCTAGACATTCCCTGTCCCCAAAAAATGAGACCCACTACCCTTGAGAGAATCAATGTGAACCTTTAATACCTTGGTGAAAGTGGATCCCACCTTACTTCCTTGGGACATCTTTTCATAGAAACACTTTAGATGGCCAGATCATCCACAAAGATGATACGTCCTAGGAGCCTTCATACAATGATGCCCAATATGAAAAAACCTCCCAAAATAGTAGCAGATAACTTATTTTTACCCTAAAGAATCCCCTAAAACTAGTCTTGTAGAAAACTGACCACTCTTGCACTTTTTTTGACTAGAAGAAGCACCCTCACTGACCGCTGCACCAATTGAAGATTTTCCCAAACCTGTCCTTCCAGCTATGTCTACCTTAGCCAAAGCTGATTTATCCACTACATCTATAATGGTTGGAAAGTAAAAAATAACTATCATTGATAGAAAAATTTCCCTCATCCCCATCTCAAACCTCTGAGCCTTCAAGTAGTCATTGGTGATAAGCTTCGATTCCAGATGCACCAACTCAAAAAAATAGGTGGAGTAATCTAGAATGGAACACTCCCCTTGCTCTATGGTAAGAAACACCCAGGTATTTACCGGATTTAAATCATTAGGTTAAAACTATTGATTAAATATCTTCTTGAAATAAATTCAAGTATGACCTTCATGAAACATAACTTTCACTATAGAGTCCCACTATTTTCTTCCTGGCCCTTCAAACATATACATGGAAAAACCAACCGGAGAATCTTCAGAAGTATTCAAAAAGTTTAAGATCCTTTTAATCCATTCAAGACACTCCTATAATTATTGTATTATTTTGTCATTATAGAAGAAAAGTGGATGATACTAGGTAAATTTTGATCAATTATCCAATACTCATCTCGGGTTCACAGTGCCCATAGAACCCAGAGTCTGAATGGTATGAATAACTGCTTCAACCAAAGAAGGGTCCACTAGAGAATATGGCTATAGAACTTTCCTCTCAACTTACCCTATCGTATATGGAAGAGATATTCTAGGAGTAATTTTCTGTTAAACATAATATAATAAACAATCACTCATGAGAAAACTCCAAAACCATTGAACCAACTTCTATAATAAAAAGTAATGCTTTAAAATGATAAGAATTTAAAGCTATTATGAATTACACTATAAAAGAAAACACCTTTTGGAAAGGAACTAGTCAATATAAATAAACTCCCCACTTAGTTTATTCAAACGACCTTACACACATCAAGTCCCAAAACTTAGTAGATAAGTCAATTTAAATAGATTTTATATAAAATTTATTCAAATGAACATAAATATCAGGTCTCAAACTTAGTGAATATTTTTCCAAACACCCATGTCAACTCAAATTCAATTGTTAGAGTGAGAAATCCATGCCCATTTTCCACACCTACTATCCAAATTCTGATGATCCTACTCTTTTCTACCCAAGATACATAACTAACTAAATCAGTACCAACAAACATCAAGATGAGTAACCCATTTGATACCAAATTGTAATAAAATAGCCTGGGTAAACAAAACCAGTCACTCAAGACAGCCCATTATGGGGTGTGGTAAAATAAATAATACAAAAAAATTCTTGTATATAATCAAAACAAGACATAAAACTAGAGTAGAAAATATAAACGAAGGTAGATACAACTAAGCTAAAAAGGTTAAACCCGAATGAAAGAAAAGTCTAGCTAACATGACTCCATGTGATCAACCATCACCTCCATGAATCATCCCAAAATAAAATAGCGACATAAAGAGATTCTAGAATTCTACAAGATTACCTTCCCTTTACCTATGTCCTACAAAACATGGTCTAAAACTTCCTAATTTAATAAGTAGGTTGTGATCAATAGAGCCCAGTATGAAACCATCGGAGAATCTATACAAGTTATAATATTAATAATGCACATGTTCCAGTAAAAAAAAGTATTTTTACAAGAATTTTAATCAATAAAAAAATTTGAAAACATTTTCTCAAACATTCCTTAGGTTTTCCATAAATTTCATATCATATTTTCCAAATCCATAAACATTCTACTTATAAAACAAAATATGTAAACATACCCAGGTATAAATATACATGTGATCCAACATCCATGAAATTATATATCCTGCAATAAACAACCAAAAACAATAATTCACCTTCCAATCAGACTCTATCCTATGGGAAAATACACACTATACAATCATGAGACAAAAAAGGAATAAGTTTGGATCCAACTAATATCAAGTCCTAACACATTCTATAAATATATAAGAGGTTACCTCCTAGTGGTTTCACACACACTAAGGCTACCTATGAATCTTTCTCAACACACCCAAGGTTCCTCCCGTGCAATGTTTTTAAATTTATGTTTAAAACACCATGCTCACATTTTTATAAAAAACATTTCAAATCCAAGACAACTTTATTTAGGGTTTGAAAATCCATTTTCTTTTTTAAATTGGGGAAATTCCATTTTCAAAGTAAAAACCCTTTTCAATTTCAACACTTGAAATTCCATTTCAAATCTAAAGGAAACAATAAGAACAATATGAAATTCAAGAAATTAGAACACTTAGATAGACCCACCTACCTCAAGTATGTAAAAACCCTAAATACCTTTGAAAACATGGATTTGGAATCACAAGATCCTCCTTTAGAATAAAAGGCATGACAATCGACTGAAAATGATTGATAGAAAAATATATCAAATCTAAAAACCATATTCAAACCATATCTGAAAACAAAACTAAAGAAGAACCAAAAGGAATTCTTACCCAGAGAGAAGAAATCCAACCACAATGGTGATCAATAACTGAATAAAGAGATCCAGATGGAGAATAATTGGTCAAAATCACATAGGGAGGACTATAGGTTGAGAGAGGAGAGATACACCAAGAATTAATGAAACATATCACTCATATGGAACCCTAAAATCCAACACCATGACATTTAAATGGGTTGTAACCCATTTACATGTTGTATAATTTTTGGGCTCTTTATACACTGAAAAAACCATCACCTTTTTTTTATTAAAACTGGATTTTTATACTTACACAGAGTGTACTTATTACACAACATGTAGAAAATTCATGTTTTTTTTATTCAGTTCACTTCTTCTTCCCAACAACAAGTACATGGAATGTAATCAACTTACATGGCGTGTAAGTGCACAGAGAGAAGCATGAAGTCCAGGGAAAAGATAAAAATTCCAAAAAATCCATGATTTCACCACTATAGGTATCCTCCCAATTCTTGGTTGGCAAATACACAACCAATGAAAGTGGAAACCAAACGAAAATATTAGAGAATATCTGGAATAAAGGCAAAATGGCGTTACAGTTATCCAACCACAAAAATATATTAAGAAAATTATAATAGCACATAAAGGTTCTCATCAGAGTGGAGAAATTATATGACCATATCAATATGAAAAATACTCTAGGATATTATTTCATTAAAGCCATTTTGAAAAATTAACAATATGTAATAATATTTTTTATTAATTTTCAGTACATTGAATATACATGTAATAAAAGTAAAAAAATTTGGTCATTATACACAAACTCCAATAACCCCCACTTAGACTAGATCCAAATGCCTATGACTTTTAGTTTTATATAACTCAAATTATAATAACATTTTTACTAAGTCAAGACTTTAGTCAAGGGGTCCTTCATGTTGTCTTCCTTGGAAATACTACACATTTCAACCCTGCCTCTTTGAGAACAATCCCTCCAGAGATGATACTTATTAAGTATGTGATTCATCCACTAATGTGACCTTGGATATTTTTCAAGATCCACCACTATAGTATTATCACAATAAATTGTGATAGGATATTTACTACTAGGTACTATGTTAAGATCTTGGATAAAGTTTTCATCCATACTTCTTCTTTAGCTACCTCAAAAATCCAAAATATACTTAGGAACTTCTATAGAATTTTCAACCATAGCCTGATTTGATCTCTTCCATCTCATAGAACCTCTATAAAAAGTGAAGATGTATCCCGTTTATGACTTCATGTCATCTTGATCAGTTTGGAAACTAGTATTTTCATATCCTTTGATAACTTGTTTTTTATCCCTTCTATAAACTAGGAACATATCCTTAGTATGACTCAGATACTTGGGGATAGTCTTGCCTACCATTCAATGGTGGTCACCTGGACCATCTTGATATCTTGATACCACACTTAATGCATAGGAAACATCTTTCAAAGTAGATAAAGTAGAAAAATGGATAATCCAATCGCTAATTTGTATAGAATCCATTCTATTTTATTTATTTTCTCATCTATCTGAGGACACATTATCTTGAAAAAATGAATACCATGTGACGTTGGAAAAAATACTCTATTGTATTGTCCCATATTGAATATCTTTTGTATATTTTTAATGTATGCACTTTGACATATGCCAAGAAACCTCTTGGATCTATCATGATGGATCTTGATCCAAAAAATATACATTACCTCACCCAAGTTATTCATAGAGAATAATTTATTCAACCATGTCTTGACATAATGTAAGATTGGTATTTCATTTCCAATGAGTAATATGTTATTAACATATACTATTATGAAAAAGACTACACTCCGACTTAACCATTTGTAGACATAAGTATCACACTCATTATTTATGAAAAAAATACATTATGGATTCATCAAAATTAATGTTCCATGATCAAGATGGTTTCTTTAATATAAAAATGGATTTTTAAAATTTTCATATATTATTGGAATCCTTTGGAATAATAGACCCTTCAGGTTGTTTCATATAGGAATTTTATTGACAGTTTCTATTAATGAAATATGTTTTGAAATACATTTTCCAAGTCTCATATTCATGGTAAGATATAATGGAAAGTAGAATTCTAATGGATTTCAACATTGAAACTAGTGAAAAGGTTTCATCATAGTCAATTCCTTGAAGTTTTTTAAAACCTTTTCAACCAGTCATGATTTATTGGTAGTAACTTTTCCTTTAATTTTCAGTTTATTCTTGAATACCCATTTTCAACCAATTTTATTTACATCCACTAGAGGATCTAAAAAAATAAAAACTTGGTTTTGGTACATGGAATCCTTTTTAGAATTTAGGGATTCTTTCCACTTGACAACATTTGTGTCACTTATTGATTCATTATAGACTAGAGGATCATTATTATCAACTAATAATGATTCAAAATCCTAAGTGACTAGAAAACCATAAAATTATGGTTCTCTAACCTCTCTTGTAATCCTACATAGTACTTGTGTCTCTAGAATAATTTCTTCTTCCATGAGGCTTTGTGGAATCTATTCCCATAAGAACTCTTGTATACCTTAAGCCTAAAATTCATCAAAATTTATCTCAACCCACTATATATTTTAGTGATGTTCTCCCTATCAAGAAATATGGTGTGTCTTTCCACTATAACCTATTTGTTTGGGGGGTTTTATAGGTAATATCCTATTGTTTTCTTGGGATATCCTATAAAGGTACACTTTGTGCCTCAGGGTGCAGGTTTATTACCTAAAGAGGTCATAAAAAATTATTCACAACCCCACACATGTAAGTATGACAACACGGGTTTTCTTATATTCCATAATTTCTATGGTATACCATCTTCCTCTTTAGTTGGACCTTGGTTTAGTATTTTTACTTCTATTTTTAATTAATATCCCCAAAAATATAATGGAAGACTTGTTGGGAAAAAATCCCTCAAGGTTTCCTCTCGATGTTTCTGGGTGTGATTGTGTATGTTAACAAAGCTATATGACCATGAATGAGTATGGTTGGTGTTTTCCAAAGAATATTTTTAAGGCCACACAGTTTCCCAGTGTTTTACAAAATTTTAGGCCTCAAAATTGGGAGTTTGGATTTTGGAAAAGGGATGGTTTTCTACAAAGGTGTTCATGGTTTTTGGACCACAAAGCACAGTTTTTGGACCACATAAGGTGGTACGTAGAATGAAGAAAAAAATTTTTCAAAGGAAAATTTCTTTATAGAATTGCTATGAGGACCGTGAAGGATGCTATGTGGAATAAAAATGAAAAATAGTTCACGAGAGTCTTAGAGTCTGCAGAAGGGTAAAAGTTCATAGGATGGATCATTTTTTGTGGCTGAGAGGTAGTGTTTCATATATAGAAAGTAGACAGTGATTTGAGGATCTGCAAAGTATTTTTTTCATGGAATAAATCAGCCACCGCGAGGAAAGAAATACACTACATGGACCATGGAGGAAAAATAGTTTGCAGGAGGAGCATGATATATAGTGAAAGATGTACCACTTCAAAACTTTGTGGAGGTTAGACTAGAAAGATTTTCAAATCTATTTTCCTATTTAAGGACCACTAATACCATAATTACTTAGAATTATTCTCATTATAAAATATCCTTTCGCTGGGGATAATTTGGATAAGTTTGAAGGGGTTCACAGAAAAACAATTCTGCGAAGGAGAAGAGTTCATGAGGAAGGATTTTGTGAAGGATGAATTGGTTTACAGGAGCATTTCACAAAATTTAATGTTGATCGTATCATTTCCAATTTTATTACAAGTGTCACTTATTATGCGCTTTAATGTTAATTTTGATCGCATCCTTTCCAATTTTATCTAAAGATAATGCACTAAAAGTAAATCAATAAAGTGGTCAAAAATCTAGTTGTCCAAAAAAAAGTTTAAAAATAATATCCATACCCTGATTCACCCACCACTTAGGGTACCTAGGACCCTATTAGACCTAACAAGACTCACATGACTCATCATTTATCTCACCATGTCCAATAAGGTGCGGTTTCTCCTTTCTCTTAAAACATTACACTTAGTTGTATAAGGAGGATTGATTTGAGATAGTACCCCAAAATACCATAAATATTCAATGGAGTCTTGATTAAGATATTCTCCACCATGGTCTGAGTGTATTTTCTTAATCTTATTACCAAAATGGTTCTTAACTTTATTTTTTTATTCCTTGAATTTATCAAAATAATCTTACTTATACATCATTAAGTAGACATATCCATATCTACTAAAATAATTAGTAAAAGTTATAAAGTATGATTACCCACCCATTTCTTCAATAAGAAATGTCAACACACATCGGTATGAACTAATTCAAGATTCCATTTATCCCTTTTTCCTTTCCAAATAAATGGGTATTTGGTCATTTTACCGTGTAAACATGTGTGATATAAATTTTTTTTAGTTAAAAAGAATATAAATATCCTTCTTTATGTAGTTTAGTCAAGTGATTTTCATTTATATGACATATTAAGTGATGTAAAAGTTAGGTGTGGTATGAGTCATGTGAGGTTGTTCTTTACTGATTTCCATTACTTGGTTTGTGTATTCTAACACATAAAGACCATTATTTAATTGTTCTTCACCATAAAAGGTTATCTTTCTAAAATAAGAAACATTTATTTCTAAATTTTTAAATAAAACCATTTTTATCTAGTTTAGATACTGATATAATGTTTTTGGTAACTGAAGTCACATAATAACAACCATTTAAAACCAAGATTATCCTGGTTAGACACATGAGGAGGTAGTCGCTGATAGATACAATAGAAATATTAGCTCTGTTGGATGTTCATAGATCTACCTCCCCTCAGTTAGTCTTTATGAATATACATGGTTCCTGTATTTGAATACATATGTGAGAACCACAAGATATATAAAATACCCAATTTGTAGAAATAGAAAAATTACACCTGATGAAAAACACAATGAACAATTTCCTTACTTCTTTGGATGGGTGCAATTTTTCTTCCAGTGTCCCTTCTTGCCACAATAAAAACAAAAAAAATATTGTTCCCTTTCTTTCCCCTTGATCTTCTTCATCTTGGAAGGGCTTAAAGAATCTTTGGGCTTAAAGATCTTCACTTTAAATTTCCATTTGTTCAACATAAGGATGAAAGGATTTTTGATCTTTGTATCCTAGTATAATTAATGAGGGAGAGTAAGAATATTTTGTAGATACTTATAAATGTTGTTTATATTAAAATTTACAATAAATATGGAGAATATATAAGGAAGTGATTTCAGAATGAGATCAGTGCCCAATTCTTCTAGGAGTTCAAACCTTGGAAACACTAGGTGATCAATGTTTCAAATGAGCTTGACTATGTAAGGCATAATTGGGGAACCCTCTCCCAGATTACTCTTAAAGAGAACATTTTATGTCTTAAACCATTCCTATCTAGAAATCTCCTAGAAAAGACCATGAAGGTGCTCATGCATTCTATACATATCCATGTTTTTTTGAGACTTCAAGAGTTAAATAAACATAAACAAAAGCATAAAACATTTAACGTTGACTTCTTCACTCAAATATTTTATAGACTAGGAACTCTCCATCAATCACCTCTTTATCAGGAAGATTAGGCATTGAGGATTCTAGCACATAAGATTTCTTTTCATGGCGTAACATAACCCAAATGTGTCAAAACCACTCCTTGAAGTTATTTCTAGTGAAGATGTTGACTTTATACAATATTTACCATAAAGATAATGTGGATTATGAGATTTTAAATTTATTCTACAATTAAAAGAGTATATTATTAGTACTTTTATTGATTACAAATTATGTGATAAATAATAAATTAATTTTATATTATTAATTTTCAATTAAATCTCCCTATATTTTATCAAGTCCCAATAGCCCTCACCATTGAATTTGGAATGTCTAGTTTCTATGAAATTCTAGTGGAAAGGATCTATATGAACATTTACATTACCCCAATGAGTTTTTTTCAAGCTACTTGAATTAATTTATGTAGGAAAGTCTTTTCCAACTGTAGGCTTGCAGCTCCTTGATCCGTCGAGTGGACTCCCCCATCCTAAAATCCTGACATGGATTTCCTCAACACTTTCATCCAAGTTACATCAAGTCTAGAAAGGGATATATCTCTTGATATAAGATGGTTAATTAAACCAATAAACTTCATAATAACTCAACATTAAAAGTAAGTGTCCCTGTGAGGGTTGGTCAAACACTTAGTTTTTCGGCTTTCATTCCTAATCAAGTAATATAAGGAAAAGTTTTAATTAATATTTAATTGAGGGGTTTTAATTAATTATGCATAAATTATTATCTTGTTTTATCCTTTACATGTATTATCAATATTAAGTGGATATTACTTAATTAACTAACCGTGGTGGATAAAAAATTTAAACATAATTCATTTATTTAATTTCCATATTTGAACATTAATTAATTTATTTTTGTGATCATGGACTTGCATCCATAAAATAAATAATTTCATAGACATAAATAATATATAATTAAATTAACCATTCATGATATTTATATAATGGTCGATTTAATGAGAGGACATTAAATTTGCCTTTGATCTAGGGAAAATAACACTTATTTATAGTCTTTTAACGAGTAACTACTTTCCACATATCCACCTGCGTATCACTTGAGTTGGAATCATAATGGATTCATCTTGAACCACCTTCACACACCTTGGGATACTCCATTAATTACATGTATTTATGAATCAAACGTAGGAAAGGGGAACCAAAGGACTGGTTAAAATGGGATTACATAAATATCCTTGTACATGAAGGTCCTATATAATAATATAGGGAGATATGACACATAGATCATCATATTTAATTTAATAATAAATAATTGAAAACCCTTGAAATAAATTAAATTAAAACATCCAATGCATACATAGGTCTTGGTCAAGCTCATGAATGGCCATACATGAAACAATTACACAAATTCAACTAGAAATCGTTCCTTTATTGATTCATTCTTAATTATTAAGATGAAAGTGATTATATTAATTAATTAATTAATTAATTTTCATTCATCTTAATGATCATCCGAACTTAATTGGTGATACCCATAATTTATGGTATTTATGAAAAATAAGTTTAAGATCAAATGATTACATATTAATTACAATAGATTAATTAATAATTTAACATTATTTAAAACCATTATTAAACTGTCACACATATTTGTATGGAAATCAATAAAATAAGGTTTTAATGTTTTAATTTTTAATTTTATGTAATTTTTAATTTTTTTCTTTAATGGGGAATTACACAGTGTGTACTAACTAACTATACATCATGTATCTTGGTTATCGTGTATCCAGTGTACATGACTTGGTCTATAGTTTGTGCCTTGGCTAGACTACATGGCATGTACAGATCAGCTACACGTGGCGTGTTTCGCTTGTTGTGTGTCTGGGATGCACACCCAGGTCTTTAGTGTGTGTTTTAGACACAAGAATTGATGAAATACACACCTTTTACACCACATACACACCATGAATATCATACATTCTCTAGGTTTTTAGTCTTATATGGTTTTAACCATGTATAATGACCACACAGATTGTGAAATTTATGCCGTTAACCCGTGTAGACTACACAACATGTACACCGATACATGCCATTAAATCTGACAACCGTGTTCTATGTTGGTCAATAAATACATAACATACACCATGTTTAATTATTTTGTGGTGCACTATGTATCCCTCTGGTGAATCTAGATGTTGTTCACTAGGGTACACAGTGTGTACGTCCAAGTACACATCATGTAACCCTCTCTTACCAACTAAGAAATTGGCAATTTCCTGATGGTATCTTCGATCGTTCTTTATCTATTATTAAACCTTTAATAAAATGAAACATTGAATGAATCATGATTAATATTTCAAAGCATTTTAATTTAAATTGAATTAAATAACTAATAAAATGAAATTAAAATCTAACCATAATTTCTTATTGATCAATAATCAAATAAATAATTATAAATTTAATGGTGGCCCCTTTGATACTACTTGTTGATTTTGGGCATAGTGGAAGTGAGAGTTGGTGGGTGATATATTAATTTTTTTAATTATCATTTCCCAAAACCATAAGTGAGGATCTTGAAAATCAATTTTTTAATTTATTTATTTAATATATAAAGAAATGAATACCTATGATTAAGATCTTTCTTCATTGAAGAATGTTGATCATCTAAAAATTCCCTTTCAGATCACCTTTATTGTATTTTGAGGATCCAAGGATATAATCCCTCAATATGTGATCCACATGTGCCCCTATAATCTTTAAGAAATTCCACTCAATCTCCATGTACTAGCACAACAAATCAAATATATTGCATTGTTAATTATTGATTATTCATTCTTTAGTCTTGATGAAATATCTCTTGTGTTTCTCGTTTTTAAGAGAGAGAGAGAAGGAGGATTTGAGATAGAATTATTTTTCTGCTATAATTTTCTATTTCGATTACACCGATTGATGCTCTATATAATATAGATAACCGTCTATTTATAGAGCTATGGATTAGGTTAAAATAATTACTCAATGCATGTCTACCATTAAATAATATAAAACCTTTAATAAAACCCATTCCACATAATAAAATAAAAATATTATTATCTTGTTGTGCATTCCAACTTGTTCAATAATAAGTATTATTTGACTGACTTGTTCATTAATATTTGTCACTGGACTCAATCTTGGTCTGTTCAAACTCCTCTAGCATTTTATGAATACCTGAATAAAATATTTTATTCTCATAAATAAATATTTTATTCAAAAACCAATAAATATATATATATTTAATATTCAATAAAATAAATAAATATATTTTATTCACAATTCAGTGAATAAATATTTATTTAATTTATGTGATCAATAAAACTTGAATAAAATTATTCCTCGGTCTTGAGAATAATATTTATTTTATTAATTAAATTAAAATATAATTTAATTGAGATCAATGAAAACACTTAGTGTGTGACCCTATAGGATTATTTCTCATTGGCATTACATGATCTTGACTTAATTCCAAGATTACTATCTAGCAACGGGTCAAGACACCCAAGAGAAAGAAATTAATGACATAATAATGAAAACCACATACGAATGATCACCGTGTAATATAATCCTTTTTTCATAATATCTCATCATGAAGGTTTCACATATGTGTAACCAACCTATATGCTTGATACATCATTCTTTGACTATCTAGAATAAACACATTGTCACACCCTGGACATGGAATTTACGGTGATAGTTCTATTCCAATCAAAGAGTCAAGTTATCAACTTTCATAAATATTCAAGGGATAAATCCTTTCTCAACTTATCTGTTAATGACATGTCAATAATGACACACCCAAAATACCCCACCTCACTGCAAACATATTTCATCACGTTTTTATCAGCAAATCAAAGTGTGTGTTTCATGACATGCATTAATTATAATCTTAAAATCTAAGGATCATTACACATACTCGCAGATAGGAATATCCAATGACACCAAAACATGCAGAATTCTTATTGGTGGATTTGTTTTCATAATATACCATATTGAATATTACCAAGTGAAAACTTCATGAGAAGAAGCCTCATCCTATTATGAGTAATCTCACCCGATGATATAAATACTATGTGTCCCATCAGAGTACATATCCAACTGCAGGACTATATTAAGAATATTTTCATAGCACTTGAAGGTTCTCATCATAGTGGGGAACTGCTATGACCTTATTAATGTGAAAAATACTCTATAAAATTGTTACATTAAATCCATGAATAAAAATGAAAAATATTTAATAATATGTTTAATTAATATTCAAGACATCGAATATACATGTAATCAAATTACAAAAACTTGTTCATAGGATACCAACTCCAACATATTATGATCAGATGGTTTATGTTCTGTGGTTTCATTAGGATTCATGATTTATAAACCACCAATATTTTTAAGGTCTTGGATCCATTTAGTCAAACCCTTTAAGTGTTACTGGAGATCGTGGTGCTCAGAGGAGGCTTAAAGTGAGTTTGGAGGGGTCTAGCTTTTATATGATGGAAGATGGGAGAATACACAATGTGTAAGGGGTTTTCACATCATGTATATTCAGTTAATGGATTTTTAAGGATGGTTTATGAGGTGATTAAAGATGTGTATTTATTTAGATTAACAGGATTTAAATGATTCATTTTTTGGTGATATTTGAAAGCTAATTATTACACGATGTGCAAGGGTTACACACTGTGTACATCCCCTGTATAGCGTGTTTATAAAAGATACAGTGCTCAGGAATTTCTTCAAAACCCTATAGACCTCTCGAATCCATAAAATCTAGGGAAACTTTTCTTAGGATTTTGGGGATTCCTTCAATGGGAATCAATCCTTGTCCTTCCATCTTCAATCTGTGGTGACGCATGGTGTGTTATTTCTCCATTTCTTACTGTTCCTTCATCATTTAGTCTCATTTACTACCATCTATTCCTTCCATGTGATGGGATATCATCTTCCATGTTTCTAATGGGGTTTCCTTGGTTGTTTTGAAGTGTAGTTGTGTCCTGGAATCTTTGTATGGGTGCTACTTCTTGTGGGAGAGGTGATCAAGATCTACAATGTTGGTCTGTTCTCACGTGAAGAATGTTGGTGAATTTGAGGTAAGGGATTCATTTAATTTCTATTTTCTTACATTTAATCATAAATTGATAATGGTTTATCTATTTTAATGGATATATAATTAATTAATAATGGTTTAACTATATTAAAAAAAATAGGCTGTAGTAATCACATGTTGATGATTCATAATGTTATAGTGGGTTGCCTCTTGTTTTTCTAGATAGTGTGATATATATTCTATGATTTGTTAGCATGTTGTTATGATTGTAGAAACATGTTGAAATTTGATAAATAACATAAAGTCAAAATTAATTAATAATTAAATGGCTTGAGAATTAATGAAGAGGCATGTTGAAATGCAACATTTGTTGTAATTTTATGTTGATCAAATTGATGCAAGTATGCATGTTTAGTTAATTTTCTAATGAACCTGAAGGAGGATAATGATTGTTGATAATAATAAATGGCATGTCAATTTGAGAATAGCGCTCCTATAGATTTTTTAAAACGAGAATATATTCTAAGATCATGTTTTGAATTTGATAGGTTGTTACAGATTTATTTCTTAGGTTTCCCATAGTTCTAACCTATGATTAACAAATTGGTTAATCCAATATGGAATAAGAACCTATTGGTAGATAAAGATAATTTTTAGGGACTGAGTTTCCTATTTTTTTAAGAAGGATGAGTGCCTTATTTTGGGATCCCCAAGAGATCATTTTCATGTGAATGATGAATGCCTTGTTTTGAGGGACCAATTGTCCTATTGGTTATGATTATTTTTTCATACTTATTTTTTTAATGTGATATTGGGATAGATGAGACTAGGATGGTTATTGTGATATGTGGGGTGAGGAGGCCCAAATGTGATGTGTTCCTATGATAGTTGATGTGATGTAGGAAGGGAGTCTTAGATGATGTGGTAGTAGTTGATGATTATGCTAGAGAGATGCATAGGGATATGCATGTGGGTGTTTGGTATGGAATTGAAGATGATGTAATGGGTAGAATCTGGGCTTACTCATTGATGTGATCACTACTAGAAATAAGATCTATACCAACGGTTTTGGGAAAACCGTTGGTATAATTCACTAATTTGGACCAATACCAACGGTTTTCCCAAAACCGTTGGTATCAGTTCACTAATTTGGACCTATACCAATGGTTTGACCTCAAACCATTGGTATAGGTCCCACCTATACCAACGATTTGTCCAAAACCATTGGTATAGGTCCCAAAATCAAAGAATCATACCAACGGTTCTCAAAACCATTGGTATAGGTCTATACCAATGGTTTTGAGAACCGTTTGTATAGGTACATGCATTTTTAATAGAATCTTCTTACAAAGGACATTAAATAAATCAAAATTTAAAATAATTATGATAATACATATATATATATTTATGAAATTATTTTCACAAAAGTAAGTTCAGATAGTGGTTAGGTCGTTCAATCACAAACCGAAGGTGATGGGATCAAAACCAACCGAATGATTATTTTTTAAAATCACACATACCAACGGTTTTATAGAACCGTTGGTATAAATTTTCATATTAATTACACCAAATTTTTTGAAAGCCCTTGGTATAGGTCTACACCAATGGTTTTCCAAAAACTGTTGGTATAGACCAATCCCCACGGCTTACTATCCAATGGTTCTCCAAACCGTTGGTATAGGCTATACCAACGGTTTGGAGGCCTATACCAACAATTCCAAACCATTGGTATAAGGTATTTTTCCAGTAATGGATTCTGAGAAATGGGACGATTTCTTGTGAATCCTTTTAATGGTTGATGGCCACGTTCCTTTTTTATCCACATTCCTCTCCCCACTACTTGAGATATTTGGATATTCTTGGTTGCATCTTTCCTCTTAATGGTTTCTTAGGATGGTTTTCCTAGAGTACCTGGATATGAAATGATGCTAACAATGAATAAATATTTCTTAAACCATGGGGTTGGTTGATGTAGGAGTGAAAATGCTGAATGATGCTAATCTTGTTAAATCATGGACTCAGTTTGGTTTATTCCTGGAGTGCATGTACTTTACTCTATTGATTTGTGTAATGTAATATAATGTGTAATAATTATAATGATTAATTAATAGATAATGAATTAATTAATACATGGAAAATGATAAAAATAAAATAATAAATTTTATTTAGACCTTTAAAATTCTCGCATTCTTATACGATATGTGGTATTAGCAGTGGTAGCTGGGATTCTGAGTGACATTAGCTATAGTTGAGTCTAAGAGTAGTTTATGACCATAGTATGGTTGTGAGAAATATTATATCCTATATATTCTATGATTTCATATGCTTCGTCACCAATATTGGTTAGGGAAATTGATACATAGTAGACTATGGGAGGGTGTTTTTACCAATATCACAGTGGGAGGATGGATGGATGAATAACCCCTCTAGCCTCGCTCTTTTCTCTTGGCAGTTACTTGTTCTAGTACGCATGACGATTAGTTTTCCCATATATGTATGTAGAGGGATATAATGTCTTGTGATTATTTCACACACATTTATTACCAGATATAATGTCCAAAGGATTCTTATAGGTATGACGAGTATAGGTTGTGATGGCCTAAGGTACTTACATGGTGTATGCACTGTAATGGCTTGAGGTATAATACCTGATGTATGATACACACCATGAAGGTTGTGGTGGATTCTGAAAAATACTTTGTTACTATATATGGCAATGTGATATAGGATTATGTGATGATGTGATGCATGAGGTGCATGTTGTGATGCCTTTCCTAGGTGTTTTTAGGTTGGTTTAATTTTGGAGAGAGATGGCTCAAGACATGTGATTTTGGGGAAGTGAGGAAAACCAGTGGGGAAGTGGGAGAAGGGTACCCTTGATATTTTGTTTCTATATTATATGCTCGTTAGTATGTGATACTTGGTGAGAGTTATCCATGTTGAGGTTGGTAACTTAGTATACCTATTTAGGCGATGAGTTAGTTTCACTGTTGTTCACTGTGCTTTAACATGCCTTCTTTAGCTTTTGAATGAGAGGTTCGGGGGAGGAACCTACTGAGTATACTGTTATGCTCACCATATATATATATAAATTTTTTTCTGGTTAACTGGAGCAGGTTGAATATCGGTCTGGATATTATTATCTCGTGGTTTTGCATGATATTTTTGGGCTTTGTGGTCACTATCATCTTTTCCTTTTTGGTACTTATAGTTTTCCTTTCAGTTTTTGTAGTATTGTATGAAATTTTATATTTCACTTAGGATATATATATATATATATATATATATATATTTGTTTGTGAAGGTGGTTATTGGAGTAATCGATTTATCTCTCACTTCCACATGTTTCTCTTAGAGGGTAATGCCTCCTATACACATGTTTATTATACCCTCAATGCTAGTCAACAACCTGATGCCTCTTAGATGTGGGAATTAGGTAGTAACCATATATCTCCCCTCATTGCAATATCTTTGTGGGGAGTAGGTCATGACAGAGTGGTATCAGAGGTTCATGTTTAGGGATATGATTTAGTTTGGGGTTAGTAACAAGTGAGGCTACATGGGTTGGTAAATAAATGATGTTATCTAAGTTTAGTGAGTGAAATAAACATATGATACTAGTTTAGAAACAAGTATTTAGGTCCTCCCATGATATAATTCACAAAAATTTAAGTTTATTGAGCTTACTAAATAAAGTGATACTATTTTTTGGGTAGAGGACTTGGAAAGGATCATGTATCATCCTTCTTTGTGCATGTGTTTGAAATGGGTAGATATTGAGATAGGTTAAAAAATTAAACAAGATAATAAAATAATTAATTAATTAATGTTAAGTATTCCATCTTCTAGGTTTAATATTCTAAAACTTTATTCTTTCTATAGGAATGGATCCAGGTATATGCCCTCACCATGTTCACACTGAAGATGTTTAATTGCATGTCCTAGTAGATTGCCTAATAGTAGGGGTCAATGAAGATGAAAATTAGAGGGTGACACTATTACAGTTTTAGTTCCAGATCCTGTAGAAGTATGAGGGCTTCATTTCAAATCTATTCATAGAAGACTGGTTGGAGTATGTTGAGATAGATTTCAGTTCGATCCATGCTTATAAGTAGCACTAGGTTTCTTTATATGTGACAATACTGTATAGGGAGGTGAGGCTATAGTGGTTCTTGTTCCTCCATGATCATGATGAATTTAGAATTCTCATGGGAGATGTTCTGAGACTAGTTCTGAGTAGAGTTTCTTTGTTCGAACATTAGGTGGCCAATCACTAGGAGCTACTTACCCTTCAGCAGGGGAGTTCTAGTATGCATGAATTTGATATCCATTTCAGGACCCTTTTGTGATATTCTTCATATTGATTTTCGGATGAGGATGCTAAGGTTAGGCATTTTGAAAATGCTTTACATCTAAATATTGAGCACTAGGTCACCTTGTTTATGTTGAATATGTATCTCAAGGTGCTAGTGACAAAAGATGTTATCAAGAGGATGCTAGCCTGAATCAAATCATCATGAGAGGAGAGTCATCTAGATTCATTATGAAGTAAATATATGGTTTGGGGTTCCTAGTTTCTAGGACATAAGAGTTTTTTATTTTCTGGGGGTAGGTATCATCCCTCATCATCTCATTTCTTTAGGGGATGAGGCTCATAAATTTATGCTAAGGTATAAGATGAATGTTTTTCTAATATAGTCCAAGGTAATGCATAACAAGAGTTCTCAAACATTTTTAGTAGTTATCACATGCCAGGTGTTCCACTTCAAGTTCCTTCGCTGATGTAGTTTCAACCGAGGAAGTAGTGATAGAGTGTTCTAGTTTGGGATCAGTAGAGAGGAGATGGTCTAGGAAGAGTATATCCCTGAGATGATACTTTACCCTAGAGAGTAGAATGAAGTCATGGAGGTGGTTTTTTAGGAGGTTCAGAGAGTCCACAAAGTAGTTCATGGTCAACTTCATGCTTTAGCATTTCTAACACCAAGAGAGTCAGATGTCATTTGAGGTTATATTTTATTTTTTTTTCTATTTGGTTGAATGTTTTTTTGATTCAAGAGTGACACAACCCTTTATATAACCTACCCTCTTACATTATTTTGGAATTTAAGTAGATAGGATTCCATTTCCTTTGGCACTAACTACGCTAGTTGGAGGTCGAGCTGACCTGTATGAAGTATGTAGAGACTATGATCTATTATTGGGGAAACACCAATCTTGGGTATATTTCTTATTTTTATGGATATATCCATATGAAATCATCCTCAACATGGAGTGGTTGTATTTGGTGAAGTCTATCATAGATTGCTTTAGGGACAAGTTGTATTCTATGATGCTGATAGAGATCCCACAATGTTTGTTAGAGAGCAAGACCCTCAAATGGGTGAGAGGTGTGTTCTTTCCTTATCTTCTTTGATGGTTGATTTGATGCTAATATCATTATAGGTTCAGCAGTCGGTGTTTCCCATGGTTATGGAAGAGTACCCTGATGTCTTTCTATAGGAGGTTGTAGTGTTACCCCCACAATGAGAGATCAAGTTTGGGATCAAGCTACAACTAGGTGTGTCTCCTACCTTGATGTCTCCATATAGAATAGAACCTTATGAGTTGAGAGAGATATGAGTACAACTCAATGATATATTGTTGTGAGGTTTGGTTTTGCTGAGTGTGTCACCTTGGGGTGCACCATTTTTGTTCATGAAGAAGACTGATGGATGTTTACAACTTTGTATTGATTTTCCTCTCTTGAACCAAGTAAAAGTGAAGAACCTCTACCTTCTTCTGTGAATTATTGATTTATCCAATTAGCTGAAAGGAGAAAGTTGGATCTCAAAGATCTATTTGTGGTCAAAATATCATCCCATGTGGGTGAAGGATGATGATATCCCAAAGACATATTTCTATTGTCATTATGGGAATTATTAATTCATTATGATTCTATTAAATTTGATGAATGCTCTAGCTACGTTCATGGGGTTGATGAATGAAATGTTCATAGAGTTCCTGGATAAGTTTATGGTGGTCTTCACTAACAACATCCTTATGTACTCTATGTCCAAGTAGGATCATTAAGAGAATCAAAAGTCTATTTTCAGAGTTCTTCATCATGATAAGCTATTCAGGAGGTTGTAAAAGTGTGAGTTATGGGATCATGAAGTCCATTTCTTAGGTCATGTCATATCCCAACAAGGAGTGGTGATTGATCCTTCAAGATAGAGATAGTTGTGTCTTGGGTATCCCCCAAGGCAGTGAAAGAGGTGAGGAGTTTACTTGTTCTTGTAGGCTATTATAGGATGTTCATAGTCAAATTTTCTCAGGTTGAGACTCCTTTGAAATACTTGAACCAGAAATATTAGGTGTTCTTGTGGACTGGCTAGTGTCAGATTGATTTTGAGTACCTGAAGGTGACAATGGTCAGTGATCCAGTCCTTTTTTTCCAGCATAAGGAGTTTAGTTTGAGGATTTCTATGATGCTTCACATTTTAGTTGGGTTCTTTTCTAATGAAGAAGATATCTTTTGTTTTTAATGGGTCTCTATAGTTATGTACCTATAAGTGTAAGTATTCCACCCATGATCTTGAGTTGTAAGCAGTTGTGTTTACTTTAAATTTCCAGTAACATTACCTCATCAGTAAGAATTTTATGGTCTTTACTGACCATAAGAGCCTAAGGTATGTATTCTCCCAACATTAATTGAACTTTTATCACTATCTGTGGATTGAATTCTTACAATATTATGACTTTGATATTTTATATACACCAGGAAAGGGAAATTTTTTAGCTGATGCACTTATTAGGAGGTCACATAATGATACCGTGGATGAATTTGAAGATTCCTAGAGTGTGATGGAATAACTATCAGTGATGCATCTTGTTATGGGAGATTTTGGGGGTAGATTTTTTCTTTTATAGATGAAAGTGTAGTCATATTTAGTGCAGAATATGGAGTATTTCTAGTTGGGGGATTCTGAGGTGGATGTATGGAGAGATCTAGTTATATTTGGTGATGCCATTAATGGTTGGTTAGAGGATAGATAACACCAAGTGTTGTTTCAAGGAAGTATTTTTGTTCCTTTGGAGATGTGTGAGATTTTTCTTCATGATTTCCATAGTTCACCTTTGGTAGTACATACCAACGTGAACAAATGTACCAATATTTTAGAGGTCAGTTTTGGTGGCCTGGGTTGAAGCTTACCATTTCAAAGTTTGTTTCTCGATGTTTGGTTGGATAGAAGGTGAAGGGAAAACACCATGTTCCTAGGGGTTTTATCTTGCTATTATATGTTCTGAAATAGGTGTGGGAGGAAATCTCTATGGACTTATTTACTAGTTTACCTTAATATTAGGGAGGCTATGATTCTATATTAGTGATAATTGACTATTTTATGGAATCATCCCTCTTTATAGTGATAAGGGAGTCAATATTGATAGGTGTTTTATTGAGGTAGTATCTAGAGGATGTGGTGTGACTCCACAGAGTCCCAAGGGAAATAATCTCTATCCAAGATCCTTGTTTTACCTACAGGGTGTGGGGAGGTCTCTAGCATGTTTTTGGTTTCCAATTAAGCCTTATCACTATAATTTATCTGTAGAAGGACGGTCAGATAGAGAAGACCATCCAAAATCTTGTAGGAAAGTTTCACTCTTGTGTCATGAAATCTAGAGGTTCTTGGATGAGGAACCTTACCTTGGTTGAGTTTTCATATAATAATAGTTTCCACTCCACCATTGGTATGACATCATTTAAAGTTTTTTTATGGCTGATCTTGCTGTCCTCCATTTTTCTAGACTGGGGTCGGAGAGGCATCAATTCTTGGGTCAGAACTGGTACAAAATATGATAGAGATGGTTCATGTAATTCATGAGAGGATGAAGGTAGTGAAAGATCATTATAATTCATATTTCAATCATAAGAGGAGACCTCCAGAGTTTAATTTTGGAGAGAACATGTTCCTAAAGGTGACTCCTCGTCATGGGTAGTGAAGGTTTGGTCATGGGAGTAAGAATTATCATAAGTTTTTTGGTCCTTTAAAGGTGTTGGATCATGTCTGAGTTATAGAATATCAAATAGAACTTCCCTAGTAGATGAGATAGATACATTATATTTTTCATGTGTTTCAGCTCTATCATTATCTTTACGATGAATCTCATGTCATCGATTGGGTTGAGATTGTTGTTGACGATGGTCCAACCTTCAAGGAGTGACCTATGGAGATCCAAGATCTCTAGGAGATTGTGTTTCATGGGTGTTATTTTACCTTAGTTTGTGTATTATGGTGGAATGGTGGCATTGAGTATAGTACCTAAGAATGTTATTAATAGGTTCAAAATCAATACCCTGAGCTGTTTGATGTTTATCTCTTCTTTTGTAACATTGTTCCCTTGCTGATTTTGACCTCTCTAGTTTATGAGATAGTTTCCTCTTGTTTATTATTTTGTTTTTACTCTCATTTGAGAGGTATATCCAATAAGAAAGTGTTTAGGAGATAGTTGTTTCTATTTTGTGGTTTTTTTCTTATTTCCTTTGATTTAAGTGGTTGAACTCATGAGATGGTGTGATCTTTGAGTGGTATCTTATTGGTTGGCTGTTTGTACAACTACCTTTTTTTATTTTTTCACTGGGTTTGGTTTTGGATTCTTGAGGATGTGAATTTTTTAAGAGGTATCTAATGTAAGGGATCATATTTGTGTAGTCTAACCCTTTACATGTTACCATAGCTCATGATACTTGATGGCGACTTAGAGTGATTCTATAGGGGTCCGACTATTAAAAGTTGGAAGCTTGAAGAATACATGATGTGTAAGGGGTTTTCACATCATGTATGTTCAGTTCACAAATTTTTTATTATGGCTCATGGGGTACTTCATGACATGTATTTATTCAGATTAAAATACTCAAGACAATGCATTTTTCAAAGAGATATGAAACGTGATGATTACATGATGTGTATGGGTTACACGATGTGTAAATCCACTATATAAACTATTTATAAAAGGTGAAATGCTCATTATTTTCATCAAAACATTTTGAAATTCTTGACTCCATGCGATCTGATGATCCTTTTCTTAGGATTTTTGGGATTCCTTTAATGTGGATTAATCCTTGTTCTTCCATCTTTGATCTGTGGTGCTCAAAGGTGTGTTCTTTCTCTGTTTCTTGAGGTTCCTTCCTCATTCCATCTCATTTACTCCTATTTATTATTTAAATTAAATGGAGGATCATATTCCATGTCTCTAATACATTTTCATTGGTTTTTTTGGTGTGGTTGTATTGAGGCATCCTTAGATTGGTGCAACTTCTTGTAGGAGTGGTGACCAGGATCCGAAATGTTGACCCATTATCATTCAAAAAACATTGAAACCTTTGAGTTAAGGGGATGAGTTTATTCTATATTTACTAACATAAAATCAAAAATTGATCATGGTTTATCCCTTTTAATGGAGATGTAATTAACCTATTAATGGTTTAACCATATCAATAAAAAATGGGCTGTAGTGATTGCATGTTGATATTTTATACCATTATAGTGGGTTGCCTCTTGTTTTTCTAGATAGTGTGATATCTATACTATTATTTGTTATCATGTTTTTATTCTTAGTGTATCACATTGGAATTTGATAAATAACATAAATCCAAAATTAATTAATAATTAATTGACTTAATATTTAAAGAAGAAGAATGTTTTAATCTGGTGTTTATTATAATTTTATGTTAATCAAATTGATGCAAGTATGAATGTTTAATTAATTGGATAATGAACCTAAAGAATGATAATTGTTTTTGATAATAATAAAATTCATGCTAATTTGATAATGGAACTTCTCTAGGACTGTTGAAACTGGAATAAATTCTAAGATCATTTTTCACCTTTGATAGCTTGTTATAGCTTGATGCCTTAGGTTTCCCATGGTTGGAACCTGTGATTAAAAAATAGGTTAATTCAAGATGGAAAAATAATTGGATGGTTAATAAAGGTAATAGTTAGGGCCTGAGTTTCCCATTTTCTTGAGAAAACCCGGTGCCTTGTTTTGGGAGCCGTGAGAGTTCATTTTCATGTGAAGGCTGAATTCCTTATTTTGAGGGATCAATTTCCATTTTTATTATTCTTGTTTGTTCCTACTGATTTTGTGATGTAAAACTCAGATGGTTGATCTTGGGATTAGTGTTGTGATATGAAATATGGGGAGGCTTTTATGTGATGTGAGCCATGGATGACTGATGTGATGTGGGCTAGGAGACCCGGATGATGGGGTAGAAATTGATGCTTGTGCTAGAGAGATGCATCAGGATATGAATAAAAGTGTCAGGGATGAAACTAGAGATTATGAAATGGGTAGAAGTTGGGATTACTCATTGATGTGATTCTTAGAGCTGGGATGCTTTCTTGTGAATCTTTTTAATGGATGGTGGCTGGGTTTCTTGTTTTATCTTCATTCCTTTCCCTACTCCTTGAAGTAGTTTAATGTTCTTGGATGCATGTTTCCTCTTGGTAGTATCTTAGGATGGTTTTCCTAGTATACCTAGATATTGAATGATGATAATAATGAATAAATAATTCTTAACCCATGAGGTTATTTTATGTTGTAATGAAAATGATGAAATATGTTTATGTTGTTAAACTGTGGACTCAGTTTGGATTATACATGGAGGGAATGGACTTTACTCTATTGATTATTGTAATGTAATTTAATGTGGAATAATGATAATGGTTAATTAATGGATTATGAATTAATTAATTCGTGTAAAATGATAAAAGTAAAATAATGAATTTAATGTATCTCTTTAAAATGATTGTATGCATATAGAACATCTGGTATTAGTAGTGGTAGCTAGGATTCTGAGAGACGTTAGCTGCAGTTGAGTCTAAGACTAGGTTATTCCTATAGTGTAGTTGTGATCCATATTATATCATATATATTTTGTGATTTTATATTTTACCCAACCATGTTGGTGAGGGAAATTGACACCGAGTGGACTCTAAGAGGGTGTTTTCCCCAACATCCCGGTGGGAGGATGAATGGATGACTACCCCCTCTGTCCCCACTCTCTTCTCTTGGTAGTTACTTATGATGGTATGCACGATGGTTAGTTTTCTCATATATGTTTATACGGGGATGTAATGGATTGTGATTTTTTCAGACACATGTATTACAAGATATAGTATCCAAAGGATTATTATAGGTATGACAGGTATAGGCTGTGATGGGTTGAGGTGCTTACTCGATGTATGCATTGTAATGGCTTGTGGTACAATACCTAATGTATGATACATGTCATGCGGGATGTGGTGGCTTCTGAAAACTACTTGGTTAATATACATGCTAACGTGATATAGGATGATGCTATGGTGTGATGGACAAGGTGCATGTTGTGATGCCTTTCCTGGGTGTTTTTCAGTCAGCTTACTTTTGGAGAGATATGGATCAGGATGTGTGACATTGGGGAAGAACAGAAAGCCAGTGGGGAAGAGGAAGTGGGGTACTATTTATATTTCATTACTATATTATATTATCTCTTATATTCAATACTTGGTGAGCTTTATCAACGGTGAGGTTGAGAACTTAGTATACATGTTTTAGTGATGAGTTAGTTTCACTATTTTTCAATATGTTTTAGCATGATTTATTTAACTTTTTCATGATAGGATCCTACTGATTATGATATTATTATAACCCTACATATATATAGACTATTTTTAGGTCAACTACAGAAGGTTGGAGATTGGGATGGATATTTCCATCTCATGGTTTTGCAAGAGTTTTTTGGGCTTCGTGGTCGTTTTCATATTTACATTTTCGGTACCTGTAGTTTTCCTGTCAATTATTGTAGTACTGTATGAAATTTCATGTTACACTTGGAATTTATATATATATGTATATATGTATGAGAAGATGTTGATTGGAGTACCATTATTATCTCTCTCTTCTGCATGTTTCTCTTAGAGGGTAATGCCTCCAATATGCATGTTTATTATACCCTTGGTGCTAGTCACCAACCTGAGGACTACTGAAGGCGGGACTTGGGTAGTCACTATATTTTTGGCCTCATTACAGTATCTTTTTGGGGAGTGGGTGTGAAAATATTTATTCCATGACTTAATTTTATGTTCTATGATATATAGGGTATGATTTTAAAATTTTATTCTCATATTCTCATACCATTATTCTCATGTTATGCTGATATATCCCTTGTTCACCCATATTGAGCATATGAGCATACTATTTATTATGTTTCCTTTACCCATGTTATGAAGAAATGTATTATGTATGATATGTCTAAAAATGGTACTAGTTTTGAAGAACTTAGTGGGAGATAATGTGGTTCATTTATGAACCATTTGTTTATGTATCCTAGTTTTGAAAGGCATAAGACCTAAAAGATTCTGGTGTGTATCATTATGTTATCTAAGGAACATTCATTTATTCATATGTTATATTTATGTCTGAAATGTGTGGTTCTTTATAATAACCAATAACATTAACTTCATATAATGGATAAAAATTTGATAATTGTGAGTCAAAACAGATTTCAAGGCCCAATATTTTTCCTTGAACAAAAGATTAAAAAACTAATTCATATATATTTCCAATGTTATTGTTGGGAAAAAATCCCTCAAGGTAACATTGCAGTATTTTTGGGTTTATTGTGTTTGTTGACAAAGCAGGTTTTCATGGATATTTGTCGAGTTCCCAAGAAGTTGTTGACAATCCTTGTTGAAAAAGAACGATGACAAAGGAAAGGACGATCTGGAGGTGGTACAAAAGAGCAGTACAAGGTGGCGCAGTTTCCCAGTGTTTGCCAAATTTTTGGGGTCCAAAATTTGGAATTTGGTGAGCATCACGAAAATAGGATTTCCATGAAGAGCATAATTTTTATATGGCAAAGGAATGAGTTTCGCGAAGATGGGATGTATGGTTTGGATTTCGCGAAGACCAGAAAAATGGAGGCGGTGATGCTTCGCGATTACGTCAAGCTTCGTGAACGGAAGAGGCTGAAGCGCATCGCGGTGGTGAAGGGATTTGCGAGGGAGCTTCGCGGCGAAGGCGCGAAGGAATGTTGACGGTGATTCTTCGTGATTACGTCAAGCTCCGCGAACGGAAAATTTCCGTGGTGCTTCGCGATTTGGACAGAATTCCGGCGGAATATTTGGAGCTTCACAGTTTGAGATGACGTGGCGTTGACTTCGTGTGGAAGGGACAAGGGTCGGTGGAATCGCCTATAAATAGAGGTCGACCCCCTCAAGAGAAGTAGAGAGATTTTTCAGAGAAAATCCATTTCTCTCAATTCGCAGAGGTGGTTCGCGAAGGCAGTGTGCTTCGCGAAAGGGGAGCTTCACGGCGGCTATTCTAGCTCCGCGAAAGGCGTGTGCCCCGCGTTGGCTCAGTGAGCTTCACGGAGAGGCAGGAGCTCCGCGACGACCTAAGCATTGCGAAGGTATGTGCATAGCGAGAGTGCTTCGCGATAGAGCTTCGCGAAAAGGCAGGAGCTTCGCGAAGGCTTGTTTGAGCTTCGCGAAATTGGGAGCCTAGCGAAGTAGGGTGCTTTGAAAAGTTGTTTCCAAAGTGAGTTGCCCAGTGGTCAGATGTAAAGTGGTATTCATCAGTGGAAGAAAGTTGGACTTCAACAGAGAATCTATCAACAGTTGAGGATGCATGCTTTCATGCAAATGAAGAGACCTACAGGTCTATAAACTGTGATTGAATCCCTTCTAGAGAAGTGAGCTTAGGAACAGGAAGAAGGTGATCCTCTCCACCGGCAGTGAGCCAGAGATAGAGAAACAGGGAGTGACCCTTGGGAAAGCAGTGAGCTAACCCTAAACCTTGTATAGGTAGTGAGCCTGGTCATAGAAGTGATCTAGCCCGAACATTGTAATCCACATCTAGTGAAGTTTAGTGGACTTGGTACGACCGGTAACCTGTCGGCGTATGCTCCTTAGACGTAGCCCTTAGCAGCGAACCAAGTAAAATTGATGTGTCCTCTGCTTGCTTTACTTTCTATTTATATTGTGCAGTAGGAAAGAGAGAGAAGAGTGTTTTGCTTAACAGCGAAATAAGATCAGAACAGGATTTAATTTTAAATTAGTCATACCCTGATTCACCCCCCCTCTCAGGGTATTCAGCCTAGTGGATCTAACAGTTATCATGATATGGGGAAAAATATAAGAAAACTAGACTCACATTCTTCATGTAATAATTATCTTAAATTAATTATATTGATAAAGACAACATCATCATGATGTGAAATATAGAAAATTCAATCATGATGATAATGTGTGGTGAAATCAATCAAACTCTGATTGAAATAATGAATAATTTCAAAACTGAAAATGTATGATCCGTCATAATAGATGTAAATTGTTTATGAAATGTGTGTTGAATATTCATATGGAAATGATGATGATAAATAAAAATTCAATTATAATATAAATACAAAAAATAGATAAAAGTATACAATGTAGAGTGAGAAGTCATCATCTCATTATATTATTTACACATATATATAAGCTATAATCCCAAAGGATGAATAAACTCCTTAGAGTTGACCATTATGATGGAAATTTATTAGGAATCAAGGAGTCATTATTATTATCATTATTATGATATCCATTGAATAATATTTCTCAACCAAAATATGGATATATCATAAAAATATATGGGGTCAAAGCCCCTTTACTAAACTAAATCCAAAACAAAGACCAAAGAGGATGGGATAAATAGTCATAATGTCTATATATTATTAATGATATAAAATAATTAATGATTATATTTAAATATGATTAATTTAATTTCAAAAATATTATTAATTATATAAATGTGTATGTATATATATATATATTAGGTAGAGGAGATTACAAACCGCAAACAACATACTCATACACTTCTATGTGTCAATCCTTATCTCTTCTCACAAGGAATGAAAACCATCTAGTCAAACTATTTTATTATCTATGAATGTGATGGATGAAAACACCACCACTCCAAAGACCACTAAGGATGATAGTGTTGATAGTAAGAAATTAAAAAATATAACATAACCTTAAAAAATTAAACGAGGATCTCAAAACAAGTCACAATGTATAGAGGCTGAGGTAGAGACCATTGCAGATATATCTAAGAAAAACATCAAACTCCTTTGAAACTGAAAATATACATTAGTAGACATGGTGGATTTGGGAGATTCATGAGACCATTGGTAGAGTCCAAGTTTCCCACACTTCCTAAAGTATGATAAAAAATCTTCTTCCATCAAACACAAAATATATAGAACTAATTATTTTTTCATCCAAAGCTTTACTGGTTGTGTAACCCAAAATAGTTCTTTTATTCTTGGATATCTTAAAGAATTTGAAAGTAAACAAAATAAAAATTAAAAATAGGGAAATAAAAAACTATCCCTTGGAATGAACATTCACACAAACAAGGCAGTATAAGAAATTAACTAGAAATAAACAAAGTAACTTTACTAATGGAACTGAGCTATAATTATAGTTTCACACACTCAAACTACCCCGCCACTAAAAAAATATCATGAATTCTCAAAAAGAAAATAAAAAAACTTTGATATGTACTTAGACCTTCTCATCAAGATGAACGCTTCATTCATCCGTCTTCCCTGATTTTGCGGAATATAATCTTATAGGTTTGAAAGAAGAGGAGGAATTAATACACTATAGTTTATATATAATGGATATAAATGTAGGAGTGAAAAGTTACATTTATTCTCCCCTGAAAATATATAACCCAACCCCACCCCCAACCATGAAAATTTTTGATCTTGTAGCAAGTACATAGGCCTTCCCATCAATCTGAATGGTTCTTGCATCTAGCTTCCTTGATTTTTTGAGAAGAGGAGGAATCTTCACACTACAACTTATATACAATGGATCTAAATACTTGATTAAAAGGTTCCATTTCTTCTTCCCAAACAAGATAAAACTCAAAACCTACACAAAATGCTTCAATTCATTATGGAAGGTTTATGTACTTTCTACTGGATCAATGTTTTTCACAGTGTCATGAGAGGGAGGAAGGGATCCCCCACAATGCAGAGATGTTAGGGATTGAGAGGAATAGAGGGAGATGCTTCTGAGGAAAGGGTATTAAGTAATGGTGAGAGGCACGGTGGGCTTTGCTTTTGGTCACTCACAATCGTAGAGTTTCACAGAGGGAGGGAGTGCTGTAGAAGGTTAGGGCTTGGGGGACCACTGTTAAGGGATGAAGAGTTCCCTTATAACCCTAGTTAAAAAAACATTTATCCCTTAATAAAAATGTGTATCGACCTGAGCCGGTTTAGAAAACAATATTAATAATTGTATACAATAAAAATATTTAGAGTATTAACTAATTATATTGATTTATATATTATCAATTATATATATAATATAATTAACTATTAATTACATTTAAAAATTATTAATTATTTTTAAAAAGATATTATTTATGTAAATTAATTATTTTTTTACAAATATATCACTAATTATATAATTATATTAAAAAATAATTATATTTACATACAAAAAATATTTCAAAAATATGTTACTAATTACTTAAATATAAATATTGATTAGATTTATTATCTGTTATATTGAAAAATCTATTAATTATTAATTATATTTAATTTATTATTTACATTTTTATTTTTTAATTACATTTATAAGAAAAATCAATATTATAGTTATAAAAATAATATTTCATATTTGATAAATATATCACTAATTTCATATTGTATACATAAAATATTAATTTTGTTATAATTTATATAATTTTTTTTATTAATTACATTTGAATAATTTATAAAAAAATTATTTTAAAAATTGATAAAATTCTAAATATAAGTTTATTTTATAAATTCATTAATATATTTAAGCCATGATTAGAATTATATCCTTTAGTGACATAGAAGTGACCAATTTTAGCGATCATAATTTCCTTATCGTGAAAGCCTTTAACGACTACCAACGAGGGTTGTTAATGGTGTACGTATGCATAGGTCATTATTGGTGGTCATCCTAGAGTCTTGGGAAACCAAGGATACAAGAGCTTGTTCTTGCTATACATATAAGATTCATGGTGGTAGAATGGTGTTAATGGTGTCATTTTGATGTAATTTGAGGTTGTTAGAAGTCAGAGGTGATGGGTTGAGGTCATTTGAAGAAAAATATTTTTCCACACCCTTCTGTTTATATTCTTGTTGATCCCCCTCAAGTGGATAACTTTAGAAACACATTAGCTTATTTTACCAACTCATTGTAATTAAAACATCATACCATTTTTTTTATCTGTATGGTCATTTTACTTACAGTCATGAGCCATGTGACCAATCTTACCACATCAAAATCATTTCCCAGATTTTGAGAGATGTTCCCCAGGCTGCTTCAAACCACACTTTTCACAAGAGGAGAAGTTGATTTATTACCTCCAAATTCCTTTGAAAAATTATTCATAAATTTTTCCCAACCTGACCACTTATCATTACTGTCATCATGAGGCATATACGTGTTAGAAAACCCCATATAAACTTTTTCAATACAATGAAAAAGTTTCTCATAGCTTTTAAAATCTTTTGAATCCAAATATATTTGTAATTTTTTTTTTCAAACCAGAGTAAAATCTATTAATTTTAATATCAATGTCCTGAAAAAAATATGATACATACCTGGATAGTCCTATAAAATTGTGTTCATATGAATCTAAAAAAATTTCATCCTTCTTCCTCAGTTCCATAAATATTTTCTCCATTATGAGTTGTATAGTCTTAGGAAAATATTTTTCCAGAAAGAGACTCTTAAATTAACCCCATCCCATAATATACAGATCATCTTTTTCTTTGGTATTATTAACTAGAGACCACCATATATGGGATTCAACTTTAAAATGATAAATAACTAGGGTTACATTTTTACATTCTGAATATCCCATAACTTTGAATATATTTTTCAGAGCATTGATCCATCCTTCAGATACCATTGGATATGAGGTTCCACTAAAAGAGGGATGATATTAACCCATAAATTGCTTCACTATTGACATATTCCTCTATGGTCGATCTAGATGATCCCTTGAATGGATAACACCACAATTTATAGCTTTCTTCAAATGATCCATCACTATGAAAAATTGTTCTATTCTGATTCCAACCATCTCAAGATGCTGATTTGGAAGGATGTTTTCCTCTTGATGCCTTCCCACCATAACTTCCCTGTTTCCTTTATACAAAACCATTCTTAACAGACATATCTTAAATGAAGAAACTTGGTAATCTTAAAATTATATATCATTTAAACTTAACCATAAATACAAAATAATTTATGGTTATTATATTAACATTATCCTAACTCCTAAAGTTATCTAAACCATCCTTTGATACTAACTGTAAGGACCTGACATTGAACAATACATATTCTAGTAAATTTAAACTTGAATTCACATTATTACAATCCTAAGGATATTTTAGGTTTATAGTTTTATAGAATTAGGAATAGATCATACATGTTAAACCCATAAATTAAAAGTGGACACTTATACTCAGTATCAATTTCTTCCATAAAACAAAAGTCTTAAAAAAACATGGTTTCTCTTCATGTAAAATCTTTACAATTTTTCCCTTGAACTCATAATTGTCCATAATATTCCTTAAAACCCTGTAATTTTTTTTAAAACTTGGTATGATCACATAATCTTAGTAAGGGAAATAAAATAAAGGAAATTTTTTTCCCAGTGAAAACCCATAAAAGCATAAAAGTAGGCCTTTTACCCTAAAAAATGGAATTATCTTTTCAAAAAAGATCATTATCCTACCTTTTGAAAATTAATTTATTTTCAATAAAACTCATTATAAATAATATAAAATTCAATTAGTCAAATTGGGACATCATTTTCCATACCACTCTTACAAATGGAGTAACCAATATAGCTAACCTCCAACTCCAGAGTACCCAATGCATTGGAGGTTATAACGTAACCACCCATCCTTAGTTTATCACTGAACCACCCATCATTGGTTTACCATGTAACCACCCATAATTTGTTTATCATGTAAACACCCATCATTGGTTTATAACATAAATAACCATCATTATAAACAATTACTAAGAGCAATAATGTAAGCATATATAATGAAATATTTTTTCATAAAAACGCCCTTTTAAGAAAATGAATTTTCATTTTGAAATCACTCATTTTGAAAAGTACACACATACAATATAAAACATTTTATTTTAAAGTAACCATATATAATTGTATTTTAAGCCTAAAAATATTAAAGTGACATTAAGGTGGGAAATTCCATTCATTCCTTATATATAAAAAAATTATTTTTGAAAAAGTAACTTTAAAAGTGTATTTTTAAAACAAAGTGCCTTACAAATATCATGTTATTGAAGAGAGAATTAATAAAATTAATAAATTAGGTTTATTCAATTTAAATCTACATAAAACAAGTGTAAATAAAATATAATATAATCAAAATTCATTTCACACATAATCTTATCATGAAATAATCAAGAAGTATAAGTTTAACCCAAAGAATAGAAATGGGTTAAGAATTCCCTTACCTTAAGTTTGACTTCGTTCAAACGTGTTCAAACCTCCTATATAACAGTTTAAATAATGTTATTAATTTACTCTAGAATTATATTCATATTTATAACACCTTATATGATCTTTTTATAAAATCTTTCCACCCTTTTATTAATTAATAATATTTCATTATTTTCATTATTTCATATGTGTTCGTTTCATGGTTTCATGGTCGGTTCATTTGTGTATAATTATGGATTTTCATATCAAATAGAAATAATACTATATAATTGGAATTAAATAGTATTAATTAACTTCCATAAGTATAAATGGTCCCATATATCATTTCTCTTTCTTACATGATGATGATTCATTTGATAAAATGTTAATGATAAATGTTTAGTTTATTTTGGTGGTTTTTCCGAACATCACTAACTAGTTATGTTTTATTTAATAAAATGTATATATGTTAGTTCCTGTAACAACCCGAGATTTTATAAGATATATTCGTTTTAATTTCTTTCATATATTCTATTTTACGCTACACCAAGATTATCTTGCGCTATATGCAACAACGTATTAGCTTGCAGTATACGCAACACTAATCTTGGATCGTGTTACACATAATTTCATGTTTGTTTGATAGTAGTTATTCTACGCAACATTGAGGGTATATATATATATATATATATATATATTCAATATATAAATGAAATATGGTTGGATTTTGTTATAAAAAAAAGGAGTCGTGCACTACACGCAACCCCGACTTGGCTTTCATTACACGCAATCGCAACCTTCCTCGATAACATGTGTTGTACGCAATACCGGGTTTCACTAAACAATGATATGCTATTAAAATATTATTAAAACTAGCCGTTATGAATAGTAATAACAACTTGTTGAAATTTTGTGAATTTTATCTTTCAAAATGGACTTCATTTTTGGATTCGGAATATTGAAATTATCCTAGGGTGAAATTTTGGTATTTTTCTGAAAACTTTCAATTTTTGATGAATAGTGAAAACACTAGGTTACTATTTAAAAACCGACTTTTTATTTAAATAATTATTTATTTTGTTTAAATTTATTTTAGGTAAAAATTGATACATAATACCTATATAAGTTTAATGTAATTCATTGGAGTCATTTTATAATAATTTTAGATATATAAAAATTTTATTAAACTTTTCACCGTCTTTTACTCACCTCCTAGGAGAATTTCCAAATTCACATAAAACTTAATTTTACCACTTTTGTGAATGGAATTTAAAAAATACGAGAGACAAGGTTGATTTCAGTAAGTAAAATGTGGTTCAATGAGATGAAAATATTTTTTGGTGAATAGTAACTTTTTACTTTTTTTCCCACGGTTTAAAGTAAATAGGGTAATTAAGGGTAAAAATGATATTATTATTACCCTAAAACATGTTCTAATTATATTGGATAAGTGTAATTCGTCCAAAAACAACCTTAGGAATAAAATATGACCATTTTGGCCCACTTGGATTAGATTAGGACATTTAATATTAATTTATTTAAAGAAGGGTTAAAATAGTTAAAATCAAAGTTTAATAAGTAAATCATTTTTAATATAGGGTTATACATAAGATAAATTCGACTATAAATATTCATTAGAAAGATAAAAATACTCCCTACATAATGGTATTTTATTTTTAATTTTTAGACATTAAATAAGTTAATTTATTTATGACACAAAGACGATGCAGTAATTATCTTATTAATGAAATATTGACATAATTGATGTTATAAATACCCAAATAAATGTAATTTGAGACTTTTTATGAATTCCACTAATTTTATAGGTTAATATGACATGTTATTATTTATTTAATTAAAGTTTTTCTAACAAATAATTCTTTTATGACTTTCACAAAAATCAATTACCAAATAGTGTCAAAATTGACATAAAATAGTTTTTAAAACAAATATTTTATTATTAATTGTTATTTTATTCCTAAAAATCTAAGGTTCGGCCAAAGGACTTAGATAAGGTTATATATATTAATAATAAACAACTTGGGGTTCTTTTTTCTTGTTATAGTAAGTTTATTAACCTTATAGTGTAAGAAAACAAGAAGACATGGTAAAAGTAAAATTATTTAACTTAAAGTTAAATCTAAACGATAAGGTTAAATTAGAAACCTAAACTTTTCTAAATTCTATTGGATGAGAGTATTTCTACCCATACCCACCTTATATTCTAAATAAATCAATTTGGAGCTATTTATACCGAATATGACTTTATAATAAAATAATATTTTTTGTTTTTCCAAAGGTGCCCCTCTCCTCCCTTATAAAAGGGCACCTCCTCCCTCTCTTCCTCACACCACTTTGAGCATTAAATCTCGGCAAACCCCTGCCAAATTATCTTCTACACTTCCCTAGAAACATCCTAGAGGTCCTGGTATTCTTCAAAGACCAATTTTAGTGGCCTAAGAGGAGGTATCAAAGAGGCGCTTCAAAGAAGAGGTAATGTCCGTTACCGATTCTTTCAACTTTATTTATTCTTCCACTCCTTCTTCTTTAGTTGTTTCATTATGAAGTAATAACCTAAGTATCAATAATATACTGATATGTTATTATAAGTATGAAACAACCCTATTTAACCATCTATCCATCCTATGGAAAACGAAATCACCACGCGTGCGTACGTACGGAATACCGTCTCCACGTCGTGGTGTAATCTGTTTTTCCACCACCACCTTATTTGGATGGGTATAATGGTGTAAAGAATAAATAAATATGATTATTATAACATCACACTGATTATAATATATTATATCATTCAATATAATTAGATTCAATAAATATGAGAAGGATATCATTGCTCGTGCGTACGTACGGATTACCGTCTCCACGACGCGATGAGATTCATTTTCCATGTTAACAATTAAAGAATGATTATAAAGTATATATAATAAGTAATCATGAAATATATGACATAATAATGATACTGTATTTATGTATATATATATGTATGTCATATACTTAATTCCATTCAATTCAATAAGGAAACAAAAACAACGTTCATGCGTACGTACGACCTACCATCTCCATGAACAGTGTATTTATTTACATTTATCGATCTATTATATATTTGTATATTCTGAATATATATTATATATAAATCATGTTTTATATTCTGGAATTAAGTAAATCAGGATATAAGTAATAATATCAAGAACAACAAGTCCAAACACGTACGATAAATAAAACGATTTTACCCAAAACACTGCTTTAACATGGAATTTACAAAAGAACGGGTAATATAAAGTCATAAGTGAACCATTTATGACATCATAACAATGAATATGATTCTTTAATAATTCAATGACATTATTTAAATCATTATAAAGGAGGTTTGGATACGTACGAAGCATATCGGACCTAAGGTAATGGATAAATTTTCAATCTCATTTTTTTATCTGAGATTGCATATACGTAAGTATTTTCTGGGGTGACATTTATCATCCATGACCATGTTTTCTAATTTTTTTTTAATAAAATGTTTACTATTCTTACATGAATTTTTAAAATCATTTTTACCCTTTATTTACTTTTTACCACATTGTATGGATGGAATCTTTCCTTTGGTTACCATATAAGGTACTTTTTTTACTTTTCTGGCAAAAGTACGAGAAAAATGTTTTTTTAACTTATATGGAATGAAAGAATTTTTACGGTTTTATAAAGCCTTATTTTTATAAAGATTCCTCCAAAAGATTTAATGACTATTTTCAACAAAATCATTTTCTTTTAAAATTGCATGACATTTTGTGAAAAGAAAATGATTTTGAAGAAGAAAGGATATTTTCCTCAAGAATTCATTTCAAGTGTTTTATCAAAACCATTTTTATCTAAGATGACATTATTTCATATGTGTATGTTTCAAGTATCATGTATCTATGATTTAAATGGATTCAGTTTACTTATTATGAAATGATATCCATTTATTTTATATGGATTATGTGATGATGGGATGATGTTTTTGAAACTCATTTTATTCGTTGGGTTATTATGAATGATGTATGTTTATTTTGTGTTATAAGTAAGAATGATTTCATTATGAGATGGGTGGGACCTATATCTCCCTCCAATGCATTGGGTAAATATTTATATCTCATTAGATAGACATGGCTGGAATGGTAAGTTAATCCGGTTCAGTGTTACAGGACTGAAACGAGGAGTGAACTCGATTCAGAAAGGGACTTTGTCCACTAAGATGGTCTTGGAAGCAATGTCTTGGCTACTATGGAAATCATAACATGTGCTGAATGGTTTCCACAATTAAATGTTTTATTACCATTATATTTTATCATGGTTGATGTTCCATTATGATATATTCCTTAAGTACTTCCATGATTTATGTCTTTGCTCATGATTTTTATGTTTAAATTTCATGTTCAAGTTTTGCTTTCAAATGTTTATGGATTGTTTTATGTTCTCTATGTTTTCTCTTACTGAGCATTTGAACTCACCCTTTTTATGTTTTATTTTCCCCAGGAAATAAAGAAAGGTTTTAGGTAAGGAAACAAAAAGGGGAAGATCTTTATGGGAGTTTTTGAAGATCTTTTACCACAATTAGAAGAATATTTTTCCGAGTTTCTAAAGACACTAAACTATTACGGTACTTGAGCGTTGGTTTTTGTTATGTATTAAGTATTCCACAAATGTAATGTAATTTCCATGTACGTCAGGCTTCGGACCTCTACAGTTGGTATTAGAGGAAAGGTTTAGTCAACCTTTGGAAACTAGGATGCGGAAACGTTAGTGAGATCCCTAGAGATATTTCTAAGGTATGTATAGGGATGTCCCTAAGGATAAGTATACGTATAGGATATAATCCTAGAACTACAATAACGGTTTTAGAATTTAACATAAGATGTTAGATATTGAGGGTACTCCCCCTTTACTATGTTGTTTTCCCTAGCATGATTTTTTCCTCTCAAATTATTCTTTTTGGGTTTTAGAAAATGGCTAGAAACAGGAAGATTCACGATAATGGAGGATATGACGGACAATGGAATGATATTATTCATGATAAACCAAATGAAACGGGATTTGGAAGTCCAAAAATTGTTATTATGACTAATCAGCAATCTCATAATATGATCAATAATCTCAACTTTGGTACGATTCCTGACTCAGCTAATAAGAGAAAGATGGAGTTTCATGATGATCATAGAGGGAAGAAAGTTCAATTTCCCTCATGTAAGTCATGTGGGAAGAGGCATCAAGGGTAATGTTTCAAAGGAACTGGAAGATGATTTGGGTGTGGAAAAGAAGGACACAAATCCAGTAATTGCAAAGGAAAAGGATCAGTTAACACAATGGACAAGGATAATTGTATTGCTAATACATCAACAATGGTTAAATGATTTAAATGTGGAATGTACGGGCATTATGCAAATCGATGCCCTAAGGGAAAATCTTATGAAGAGAATCAGAATGGTTGTATGGGTAGTATTTATGTTGATGATGATGAAGAGACTACAAATGATATATGAGATGAAAGAATTGTTGAGGAATAAAATGATGAAGCTCAGTCAATGTTTTATGAAGGTAGTGGAATGATTGTATGTTTATCAAGAGTTACATTGTATAGGTAATTTAATGGTACTATGGAATAAAGAAACATCTAAGGATTGTTACACTATTGTTTTTTCTAAAGTATTTTAAAGTATATGTTAAATGGTACTGGTAACCATGAAAGGTTATTCAGATGTTTTTGGAAAGAAGAATATATGCGCAGGATGAAAGGATAAGGAGATAATGAGTTGTTTGATAGTATTAATGAGATGATGACTGGTATAAGGACAATGTGATATCATGGATTGAGTATATATAAATTTTGGAATTTTGGTATGTGGAAAGTGTTAAATTTTGACAACATTCATGTTTTCACTAAGGGTCAATGGATATTCATTTTTCAATAGAATACATGATTAAGGTATTCACATGTTTGGAATGTGACCAACAAGTTTTATCTTATGATATATGGGGGATAAATGATGGTATTCACGTACTTGTTATGTGACCTCTCAAGTAATCATTTTATTTACACTATGATATTGGACAGAAGTATTTTCGATAAGCTTAAAGGTTGGAATGGATTAAGTTGGACATCAGATAGAATTGTTTAAGGGTAGAATTTTTTTCGATATTATTTATGGAATGTTATAATAATGTAGTTTTATAAAAAGGAAAACCTGTAGGATGGGCGAAAACCCGTCGCGTCGGACAAGGATGTGGGAATCGAACCCACAACTGAAGTGTGACATGCCTTTATTGCCCACCACTGGCCTACAGGAAGTCCCTGTTTAGTAGAAACCGGTTTTATTATATTAAGCAGTATGATATATGAAGTATAAGTCCATTTTAGGAGCCATATACGATTAATCTCACCATATATGGACTTATGTATATAACTTTTCCTAACCTTATGTTTGAGACAGATGGAATGACCCATCATTCTATCACACGATCTGTTAACACTTCACAAATAACAAATTCAACTTCATTTCTTTAAGAGATGAAGTAGAAATTGTTCAAGGCACGAACAACAGTGAGATTATACCAAAATAAAGTAAGTATTTATTCTAATTCAAAATATTAAACTTTAGGGAAGTGATCTTGAAAACCAAAAATGTTGTCGTAGTGCCCTTATATCCGATGAATCAGATGGTACCCTAGATCATCACAAATTTATGGCTTTATGATTATTGGCTTTTTAATAGCCATGTTCTCTACCACTCTCCATCAGAACTTGATGGTTAGATTTTTCTTCCATATCCATATTTTCACCTATGTTCTCCTATATGGAAACCCAGTGATGAGTTACTTTGGTTAATCATTACATTTCTTACTTTAATTTTTAAAATTAAGTTTTAGTATTCATTTTTACGATGTGGGTTTCTATGAATAGTAAACGATTTATAACCCTGATGAATTTCGAGGGAGAAATTCATTTTAAGGGGGGTAGAATGTAACAACTCGAGATTTTATAAGATATATTAATTTTAATTTCTTTCATATCTTCTGTTGTATGCTACACCAAGATTATCTTGCGCTATACGCAACACCGTATTAGCTTGCAGTATACGCAACACTAATCTTGGATCGTGTTACACACAATTTCATGTTTGTTTGATAGTAGTTATTCTACGCAACATTGAGGGTATATATATATATATATTCAATGTATAAATGAAATATGGTTGGATTTTGTTATACAACAAAGGAGTAGTGCACTACACGCAACCCTGACTTGGCTTTCATTACATGCAATCGTGACCTTCCTCGATAGCATGTGTTGTACGCAATACCGGGTTTCACTAAACAACGATATGCTATTAAAATATTATTAAAACTAGCCATTATGAATAGTAATAAACACTTTTTTAAATTTTGTGAATTTCATCTTTCAAAATGGACTTCATTTTTGGATTTGGAATATCGAAATTAGCCTAGGGTGAAATTTTGGTATTTTTCTGAAAACTTTCAATTTTTGATGAATAGTGAAAACACAAGGTTACTATTTAAAAACCGAATTTTTATTTAAATAATTATTTATTTTGTTTAAATTTATTTTAGGTAAAAATTGATACATAATACCTATATAAGTTCAATGTAATTCATTGGAGTCATTTTATAATAATTTTAGATATATAAAAATTTTATTGAACTTTTCACCGTCTTTTACCCACCTCCTAGGAGAATTTCCAAATTCACATAAAACTTAATTTTACCAATTTTGTGAATGGAATTTAAAAAATCCGATAGACACGGTTTATGTCAGTAAGTAAAATGTGGTTCAATGAGATGAAAATAATTTTTGGTGAATAGTAACTTTTTACTTTTTTTCCACGGTTAAAAGTAAATAGGGTAATTAAGGGTACAAATGATATTATTATTACCCTAACACATGTCCTAATTCTATTGGATAAGTGTAATTAGACCAAAAAAAACCTTAGGAATAAAATATGACCATTTAGGCCCACTTGTATTAGATTAGGACATTTAATATTAATTTATTTAAAGAAGGGTTAAAATAGTTAAAATCAAAGTTTAATAATTAAATAATTTTTAATATAGGGTTATACATAAGATAAATTCTACTATAAATATTCATTAGAAAGATAAAAAGATTTCCTACATAATGGTATTTTATTTATAATTTTTAGACATTAAATAATTTAATTTATTTATGACACAAAAATGATGCAGTAATTATCTTATTAATGAAATATTGACATAATTGATGTTATAAATACTCAAATAAATGTAATTTGAGACTTTTTATGAATTAAAATAATTTTATAGGTTAATATGACATGTTAGTATTGATTTAATTAATGTTTTTCGAACAAATCATTCTGTTATGATTTTCACAAAAATCAATTACCAAATAGTGTCAAAATTGAAATAAAATAGTTTTTAAAAAATATATTATATTATTAATTGTTATTTTATTCCTAAAAATCTAAGGTTAGGCCAAATGACTTAGATAAGGTTATATATATTAATAATAAACAACTTGGGGTTCGTTTTTCTTGTTATAGTAAGTTTATTAACCTTATAGTGTAAGAAAACAAGAAGACACGGTAAAAGTAAAATTATTTAACTTAAAGTTAAATCTAAATGATAAGGTTAAAATAGAAACCTAAGCTTGTCTAAATTATATTTTATGAGAGGATTTAGACCCATACCCACCTTAGCTTCTAAATTAATTAATTTAAAGCTATTTAAAACCGAATATGACTTTATAATAAAATAATATTTTTAGTTTTTCCAAAGGTGCCCCTCTCCTTCTTTATAAAAGGGCACCTCCTCCCTCTCTTCCTCACACCACTTTGAGAATTAAAGATCGGATAAACCCTGAAAAATTATCTTCTCCACTTACCTAGAAACATCATAGAGGTCCTGGTCTTCTTCAGAGACCAATTTTAGTGCCCTAAGAGGAGGTCTCAAAGAGGCGCTTCAAAGAAGAGGTAATGTCCGTTACCGATTCTTTCAACTTTATTTCTTCTTCCACTCCTTCTTCTTTAGTTGTTTCATTATGAAGTAATAACATAAGTATCACACATATACTGATATTTTATTATAAGTATGAAACAACCCTATTCCACCATCTATCCATCCTACGGAAAACAAAATCACCGCGCGTGCGTACGTACAGAATACCGTCTCCACGCCGTGGTGTAATCTGTTTTTCCACCACCACCTTACTTGAATGGGTATAATGGTGTAAAGAATAAATGAATATGATTATTATAACATCTTACTGATTCTAAGATATTAGATCATTCACTCCAATTATATTCAATAAATATGAGAACGATATCATCGCTCGTGCGTACGTACGGATTACCGTCTCCACGACGCGATGAGATTCATTTTCCATGTTAACAAATAAAGAATGATTATAAAGTATATATAATAAGTAATCATGAAATATATGACATAATAATTCTACTGTATTTATGTATGTATATATATATATTTCATATACTTAATTCCATTCAATTCAATAAGGAAACGAAAACAGCGTTCATGCGCACGTACGACCTACCGTCTCCATGAACGGTGTATTTCTTTACATTTATCGATCTATTATATATATGTATATTCTGAATATATATTATATATAAATCATGTTTTATATTCTGGAATTAATTAAATCATGATATAAGTAATAATATCAAGAACAACAAGTCCAAACACGTACGATAAATAAAACGATTTTACCCAAAACGCTGCTTTAACATGGAATTTACAAAAGAGCGGGTAATATAAAGTCATAAGTGAACCATTTATGACATCATAACAATGAATATGATTCTTTAATAAGTCAATTTAATTATTTAAATCATTATACAGGAGGTTCAGATATGTACGAAGTATATCGGACCTAAGGTAAGGGATAAATTTTCAATCTCATTTTTTTATCCGAGATTGCTTATACGTAAGTATTTACTGGGGTTACGTTTATCATCCATGACCGTGTTTTCTAAAAATGTTTTCATAAATTTTTTAATATTCTTCCATGAATGTTTAAAATCATTTTTACCCTTTATTGACTTTTTACCACATTGTATGGATGGAATCTTTCCTTTGGTTACCATATAAGGTACTTTTTGACTTTTCTGGAAAAAGTACGAGAAGAATGTTTTTTTAACTTATATGGCATGAAAGGATTTTTATGGTTTTATAAAGCCTTATTTTCATAAAGCTTCCTCCAAAAGATTTCATTACTATTTTCAACAAAATCATTTTCTTTTAAAATTTCATGACATTTTGTAAAAAGAAAATGATTTTGAAGAAGAAAGGATATTTTCCTCAAGAATTCATTTCAAGTGTTTTATCAAAACCATTTTTATCTAAGATGACATTATTTCATATGTGTATGTTTCAATTATCTTGTCTCTATGATTTAAATGTTTTAATTTTCCTTATTATGAAATGATATCCATTTATTTTATATGTATTATGTGATGATGGGATGATGTTTTTGAAACTCATTTTATTCATTGGGTTATTATGAATGATGTATGTTTATTTTGTGGCACAAGTAAGAATGATTTCATTATGAGATGGATGGGACCTATATCTCCCTCCAATTCATTGGGTAAATATTTATATCTCATGAGATAGACTTTTTTGGAATGGTAAGTTAATCCAGTTCAGTGTTACAGGACTGAAATGAGGAGTGAACTCGATTCAGAAAGGGACTTTGTCCACTAAGATGGTCTTGGCAGAAATACCTTGGATACTATGGAAATCATAACATGTACTGAATGGTTTCCACAATTAAATGTTTTATTCCCATTATATTTTATCATGGTTGATGTTACATTATGATATATGCCTTACGTACTTCCACGATTTATGTCTTTGCTCATGATTTTGATGTTTAAATTTCATGTTCATGTTTTGATTTCAAATGTTTATGGATTGTTTTATGTTCTCTATGTTTTCCCTTACTGAGCATTTGAGCTCACCCTTTTTATGTTTTATTTTCCCCAAGAAATAAAGAAAGGTTTTAGTCAAGGAAATAAAAAGGGGAAGATCGTTATGGGAGTTTTTTCAGATCTTTCACCACGATTAGAAGATTATTTTTCTGAGTTTCCAAAGACACTAAACTATTACGGTCCTTGAGCGTTGGTTTTTGTTATGTATTAAGTATTCTGAAAATGTAATGTAATGTCCATGTACGTTAGGCTTCGGAACTCTACAGTTCCAAAACATGAAATAGGTTATAATATACCAATTAAAATATGATTTAACTATAATAATATTTTTATGACCATCCTTGATGGCGGTAATGGAAAATGAAAAAATCATTATCCACAGAGATGGTTAACCACAATAATTTAGACAATGGTTTCATTTCCTTGAATATGATGAGATGATAAATTAAATGGATATGAGATATTACATTATAAACATAACATTCTAGTATATACATGATAATGGAGTTATTATTACTTTATGAATGAATGAGGTTAGGAGAAAATATAATAAGAAAAGAAATTAAGAGAGGTGGTTTGAGAGAATTACCTCTTAAATCCACCTCCTTGAAGGAACTATTAAGGAACTTAAAGTCGGTATTTTAGTGAGACCAACATCAATTGGATGTTGGGAGAGTGGATATGAGAAGTTTTGTTAGATATTTGAATAGATATAATTATTTTGAGGAGAAAGGGGGTGGGGAGGAGTGTAATTTATATTTTAGGAGGGGTGGTTTTAAGTGATTAAATAATGCCTATTTTAAATTTAAAGCCAACCACATTGGGGTGGAATTAATTCCAAAGAATTATATTAATAATTAATGTTTTAAAGTCTAGTTATGGTTGATAAACATATCAATAACCCATTTAAAGATGAATTTTATATTCATTTTAAGATTTTACCTTTTAACTTTAACCTGTTTCATTATTTTAATGAGTTGTTCTTTTATGAGATTTTATAATTTTTTTAAATGTGTCGAGGTTGATTTTTTTAAGTTGCGTTGGAAATAGGTTAGGGGTACTTCCACATTTCTTATTTATTGAAAGGTGGAAGACCCCCACCCTTTCTCTAGATCAGTGACATGGTAAAGGTGGGTGGGTAGGGGGGGGGGGTGGCCACCTTTCGCCTAAAAAGCGAAAGGTAGATGGGGTGCGCCACCTTTCACCTAACATAAAGGTGAAAGGCCCCCCAATGCCTTTCCTTTAAGTCCCTATAAAATGTCACCCCTCCTCCTCACTTCAAATCTTCCTCATCTCTCTATATTCCACACACCCTCTATCTATCTCTAAAATAAGCATTCTTTTCACACTATGGTTTCGGTAGACTAAAAGAAGTCCTATTTTTTTACGAAGCATCATTTAGAGGTATTTTTTCTTATTTAATTTAATGTTATTTATTTATTTAATATAATTGTTTTTAGATAGTTCAAAATATATTATATATTAATTGTTTTAGTTAGTTATATATAATTTAGAATTAATAGTTATTATTAGTAATGATCAAATATAGATTAACTAATAAATAACTTAGTATTAAAGAATGATTACATATAATTATTAGATAATAATAATTAACTAATGAATATAATATGATTAATTAATTATTAAGTCATAATTAATTAAAGATTAAGTAATGTTTAACTAATGATAATAGAATTTCTAAATAATGATTTAGTAATGATTAACTAACGATTAAGTATTGATTAAATTATGATTAAATTATGATTAAGTAATGAATAATGATTGAATAAGTAATGAATAAATAAGTAATGATTAACTAATGAATAAGTAATGATTAACTAATGATTAAAAAATTATTAAAGAATGAATAAGGAATTATCAACTAATTATTAACTAATGGTTAAGTGATGATTAACCAATTATTAAATATTTATTAATAAATGATTAGGTAGTGATTAAATAATGATTAAGGAATGATTAAAGAGTGATTAAAGAACGATTAACTAATGATTAAGTAATGAATAAAGAATCATTAAATAATGATTAACTAATGATTAAAGAATGATTAAGTGATGATTAAAGAATGATTAAGTAATGATTAAATAATGGTTAAGGATTTATTAACTGATGATTAACTAATAATTAAATAATGGTTAACTATTGATTAACCAATGATTAAAAAATGGTTAATTAATGATTAACTAATGATTAACTAATGGTTAGTTAATGATTAAGTAATGATTAACTAATGATTATATATTGATTAAGTAATGGTTAATTAATGATTAACTAATGGTTCACTAATGAATAACTAATGATTAGATGATGAATAAATATTGATTAACTAATGATTAACCAATGAATAACCAATTATTAACCAATGATTAACCAATAATTATCCAATGATTAACCAATGATTAACCAATGATTAACCAATGATTAACCATTGATTAACTAATGATTACCCAATGATTAACCAATGGTTAACTAGGGATTAAATAGTGATTAACCAGTGATTAACCAATGATTAACCAATTATTAACTTTATATTAACATGGAATAAACATAGGATAAAAGATAAAAAACTGGATGACAAAGAGGGTTAATAACACAAATGATTTATTACACCTGTGATTTAGATGATTTATCCCTTACTGCATGTCTGTTTTGTTAATGTCAATGGATATGTTTTAGAACATTAATATTATCTTTATAAATCATTGAACATATCTTTAGGAATGTTAAAAAATTTACTACAAAACATTAGTTTCATATTTTAGGATATAAGAAAACGTTTTAAAATTTTGGTAGTATAAATATTATGTGCTTATATAAGAAATAAAATCTCTTTGTGGATACTACAAGTGGATGTGGTTCTAGAACAGATGTACCTAGGAGTAAAAACTTCAACAAGGTGTGTCAGGCCAAATTTGGCATGACCTGGTACATGACAACAGACCTTTCTACACACCTAGTTTGAAACTCGTAGGGTATATGCTTTAGATGATTCATATTTTCTTTATAAATTACTGAAATACCATTAGAAAGATTAAAAATTGTACTATGAATCATTAGTATCATATTTTAGTATACAAGAAGATGTTCTAAAATTTCAGCATCATAAAGATTATATGGCCAATCGTCGTTATCAATACTATTTACAGAATGTTTTGGAAACTGAGTTAAAAAGAAGAGAAAACATCAAATCAGTTTATTTATCCATGATAAAATGAAAATTATGATCATATAAAGTAAAATTGAGAATGAAAATGACATTAAATAACACATTAATTATTTAAAATAGATAATAAATACCTTGACATTTATCAATAGAAAAGTGTTTGGATGAGATGAGCCTAACTTCAGAAGTGAGGTAAAATCCAGCTTATTTTCAAGTGACAGCTTAATCACATCTTCCAAAGAGATAGACTTAAATTTTGAATTTCTAAAAGTTTTCAACCTTCTAATGACATCTAATATAAAATCTAAGATATGTTATTAGATGGATGAAATACTTTTAATATTAAAAAGTTATGTGCATATCTTTGGAAGATTTTATTAAGCTACCACTTGAAAATAATCTGTATTTTAACTCACTTCAAGAGTTATGCTCATCTCATCTAAACTCTGTTCTGTTGAAAAATGTCAAGGTATTTCCTATATGTTGTAAAGAATTCATGTGTTATTTAATGTATTTTTTCTTCTCCATTTCACTTTATATGATCATAATTTTCATTTTATCATGGATAAATAAACAAATTCTTTGTTTTCTTTTCATTTTGATCGCGGTTTCCAAAATATTTTGTGACTTATTTTCTAATTATGTTTTATATAATGAAAAATTAGTATCATATTTTAGGATATAAAAATATGTTCTAAATTTTTTGTATCATAAAGATTATATGGTCAACCATAATTTTTCATATTATTTACACTATCATAATCTTGATCAAATAACATTTTTAATATAGAATGTCATGTTTTCCTGTGTCTATTACTATAGGGAGGTTATTCAAACCAAGAAATAAAATTATTATAGAACACAACCAACAAAAATGTTTAGGACATATGATTGTGTAACCCTAAGTGAAATTCAAGACAAAATTCATGGTTTCTTAAATATGGGTCCTAATCAAGAGATGAAGTGTATTATCTATAGAAATTTAAAATTCTCAGCTACACTATGGCATGTAACTTATACATTGATTTCTGATGAGAAGTAGGTCCAAAAAATAAATTCCTTTTCCCAGCGGTCAGATGGTGCCAAGATGGAGTTATATGTTGAGGTTTCTACTGTACAACAAAAACATCCAATTATATGAATATGTAGACTTACAATAGTGGTTGAAGAAGGTACACCCTAATAAATTGAGAATCCTCCCTATGATGGGGAAGATGACATCCTATATGATCTCTCAAATATATATGTAAGCATGACTAATGATGAGGAATTTGTTAATGATGGAATGGATAGAGACAATAGTGGTGATGATGAGGGTGCAAAAAAAGTTAGTGAGGAAGTTTCTAGAAATGTATTAGTTTTACAACAGCCTCAACTGACAATAAATCATCCACCACTCTTCACATCTTGGTTGGAATCAATGGCACATTTTACTGAATTAAAATGTAATGTTCTCACACCTACAACCGAGTTTCCTGGAGTTGTAGTGGATATGTTTAGTGAGTTAGAAAAAACATTATATATTGGAAGAGATTTTCCAAGCAAATATGCATTGAAAAACATAATAAAAAGAGTTCATATAGTGAGGTACTATAGATATTTTGTTCAGGAATAAAGCCATAAAAATACATCATATAGTGTGACAAGTGGGGGGATGATTGTAGATTCATATTGAGGGTGATTCCAGACATTTCATTTGGAGGTTATAGAATTTTGAAGATTGAGGCAGCTCATACTTGCGTTCAGGAAAACCCGACACAATATCATACATATTTGGATGCTGAATTTGTGTCATCCATTATCATTTATATGATTAGGAACTTCTAAGATATTCATATATACCTTGTTCAAGAAAGGATGCAACAAAATTTTAGTTATAATATTTCCTATAATAAGGAATGGATGGATAAACATAAGGAAATTGTGAAGGTCTATAGTTTTTGGGATTACTCGCATTGGGTGTTTCCATAATTACTGGACATACTGAGACATAATGACCAAGTTTTCTTCCATATTTATATGAACAAACATGTGTCTCAAGATAACCAACTTGATCCATATCTTGTTCAATTTCATTGGTTGTTCTGGGCATTCCTTCCCTGTATTTCTATATTTCTTTTTAGAAAATAGTTCATACACATTGATGAAACTTTTCTATATGGACAATAAAAAGGTATATTATTGATTGAGACAACCCAAGATGGACACTATTCACCTCTTCCTCTTACCTTTTCTATTTTGTAGAAGGAAAACTATGAATCATGGAGTTGTTTTTTGGCATGTATCAGTAACCATTTCACCCACATTCAGGGTGTCTGTTTGATATCTGATCAACATCGGGCAATCAATGCGGATACTAATACATGGATACCCCTAAATTCACATCATTGGCACTTCATTAGACAAATTTCTATAAACATGCCGAAAATATTCCATAACAAACCTATGAATAGGAAAATCATGAGTCTTGGTATGCAAATGAATTTTTTATTTTTTACTATTTCAACATAAATATAAAATCAATTTATGTGAAATATGATCCCTTTTGTATAGAATATGAGTTTTATCAATGGATTTTTGAAGAACATTTTGAAAAAATTCGCAAGGATAATCAAGAAGTCTATGATTATATAATGCAGATTCCAAAAGAAAAATGGATATTTGCATATGACAGGGGGAAGAGGTACAAACACATGACCACAAACATTGTAGATTGCATCAATGGTTTCTTAAAGGGTATTTTCAAGTTACCTATAACATCACTAGTTCAGGATACATTTTATTATTATGTGAAGTACCTCATTGATAGAAACAAACTATCCTCAAATGAGATTAAGTAGGGGATATGGTACGAAAATAACTTTCAATGAGAGATTGAAAAGAACATTGAAAAATATTCTGGTTATCATGTGTGCCTTTTCTGCTTAAAAGACTCTTGATTTTAATTTAAAGTGCATTTTTACCCCATCGCAAATAACATCAGTGAAAAAATGGTGGTATTAATAGAATAGAGGCAATGCTATTGTGGAAACTTCCAAGCATTATAGTTTCCATATAAACACGCAATCATAGCATGTGCCTCTGTGAACATATCATGGGAAGAATATGTTTATCTAGTGTACTGGTTGTACACCATTTCTAATTATTATGATCCACCATGGATTCCTATTGGGGAGTTTTGATATTTCCCAATGCCTGAAGACCAGCCGATATTAATACCTGACATCAACAGGTTGTATAAACGAGGGAGACTGAAGTCCAACAGGATGAAAAATGATATGGAATGGCCTCAAGAACAAGGGAAAAGTTTGAGATGCATCATTTTTCATCTAGAAGGTCATAACCAAAAATTATGCTCTAACATTGCTAAATTGAGTTCACACTCTCATCCATAATAATGTATTTTCTCCAATGTGATCTTCTCATATTGTTAATTATATGGTGTTAATATAATATCCTTCATTTTGTATAATTTTATGAAATTTATGAATACCTTTTCTATCAAATAACAATAAGAATTAAATATTGACGTTAAAAAGAATATAACAAGTTCATATGAGGCTATATGAAAGGATAATAATGAAACACAAAATTTTATAATAATCATAAAACATACCATCATGTGAGAAATCATACATAAATTACAAAGCAAACCATTTTCTAATAATTTTTTTGGTAATGAATAATTTTTTTTGTATATATAAATGTATAAAACCATATATTATAAAATACCTTTTCCTGGGTAAGAACATATCTAAAAAACACTTTAGAAATATTATTTTTGAAACATGAATACATTACCTTTTCTCTTGGTAAAAAAACTTCATAAAACAATGGGAATAAACATTTAATGTCTTAAATTATACCAATCATAACATTATATTTACCATAATGTTATATTTATATTTTAAACTTAAGATTTATTTCATTTTTTTACATACAGATGGAGGATACTGTACTACTCACTGAGAAGGCTAGGAAGGTTTCCCACATTGTGATAGAGGGTCTTCCAGTTCGACAGATCAGGGAGAATCGAGTGCACCATCATCATCACACACTACCTCCAGTTTTCATTATACCATACCTATGTCGTGTTGGCTTCTACGAAATTATTTTATCCGACTTCACATTCTTTGATCATCACCTTCTTTTTTCCCTCCTAGAGAGGTGGAGATTAGAGACACACACACACTCCACTTTCCTAAGGGAGAGATGAGCATCACCCTCGAGGATATGGTATTTCTTGTCACTCTTCCTATATAAGAGGATATAGTTATTATACCCACTTGTGAAGAATATCCCAAGATGTTACAAAGATTGGTCATTGTCAACATTTTTTCCAATGATGCTGCTAAAGATGGTGGGTCGATATCTATGAATTGGATAGAGATGCACTTTTCACATTTACCCGATGAAACTGATGAGAATACTGTCATGCGTCATGCCTGTGCATATATCTTATGGATAATTGGAGGGACATTGTGTGATGATCACTTAGTTAAGAATGTGAAAATGATATATCTGAGGCTACTGGAGGACTTTTGTTGGGCTGGGACATATAGTTGTGGATTTTCATTCTTGGCTTACACTTATATAGAATTATTCATGACATGCTACTATGACCACATGGATCTTGAGGGATGCGTTATCCTTCTTCTGATTGAGGCATGAGAGTACATCCCCTTACTCTTCCCTGATATTTATGGTTATCCACTACCTATAAATGTGCTTCATGACACTCCACGTGGATGTTGGTATGACCACTCATATCTATTTTTTTTTCAAATTCTAGTTGGATTTATTGAATTTAATTTCTTAATATTTATCACTTTTGATGTTGTATTTTATAGGTGGAGTCAAACACACAGCTTCATCAGCACCTCGACACACCATTTGGGTGCATACAAGCTCATGTTGGACAATCTCATACCCACCGATGTAAGTATATACAATCTTTTATTGACTAAAAAATTTCATAATATAATTTTATCACCCTAAGTTTCTTGTAATTAACCCATTATTTATACTTTTTTTAAGTATGTAAAATATATGGGTGAATTTTGAGAGTGTTTGGATAAATTTTGGAGTGTTTTGGAGGAATTTTCTAGGTGGATGGTTGGTGCATAGTTCTAGAAAACCATGCAACACCTCCAGAAAACCATGTACAGGTAGATAGGGGAAAAAGGGAAGGCGCATGGGTGGCATAAGGTTTTCCTAAATTTTTCATCTACTAAGTAGAAACCATGTAATTTGTAAAAGTGGTTGTGTTTTTTTTGATATAGTGGCCTCAGCACAGTTGGGGAATGGTTTGGAAACTATGTGAGATGAACGTGTGAGGAACACCATTTAGGAAGTGTCTAATGCATGGTTTGCACATGGTTTTCCTAACCATGCACTTAAATTGTGCATGGAAATGAAACTAGATCCTAAAAATGTGGATCTAGGTCAGTCTAATGTTTTAATTCCTTATTTCTATCCCAAAATGGACCTAAATTGGAATTTTCCCCATCAAAGGTGAAGGAAGTTTCTATTATCAAATTTTAAGATATCTGGAGTCATTACACGGTGTGTTGAAGCTATATTTTTGTTGTAATCCTTCATTCTATGTAGTTATTGATAAGTTTTTTTAGATATATTTCTCTATTTCACTAAATTTCTTAGTCTATTCCTACTGTGGGTAGATCTAGGGTTGGGGATGCCAAATATGTTTAGATTTAGTATTTTTGCTGATAGGGGAAGACATCTAAGGTAGGGTTTTTGAGATTTAACCTAGTTTCATGGATGTTCTTCATGCCATTCATTGTTTTCTCCATAAAACTCAAGGTAGGTGGATTCACTCTCGACTCCTATATTTTATAACTTGAAGGCATAGTTTCAAATTAATTTTTATGATTGAAATTGATATTTTATTCAAAGTATAATAATTTTTGAAACCTTATTGAGTAAAGGTTTGTAGAAATTGGGAAATTTGGTGTGTTATTGGAATGTGTTTTGATAACATGATTTTAAAATTACAATTTTAAAATAATTGTTGGTTTTTCTTCATGGATAAAAATTATTTTCAATAAAAAAATGATGTTTTATTGAATTTTTTTGAACACACTTGGATTTGGAATGATTTTTTGGTGTGTGTTCATATGCATTGGGATATATAAGGGCCTGAAGTATCCCAATTAAAATGTTTAGATGGATATGGGTGTGAAGTACCCCTTTCAAAGTGGTCTACTAAGTGAAAAATTAGTGAAAGGATGACTCACCACTTGCGAGTATAGGGAGGTCCATGGATTTCATGCATGGTAGGATGTGAGGTTTGTGGTAAGGAATGGGTTCTGCCAAAGAGTAATATTAAATGATTTAAATAATTATTTGTGTTCTTTCCTTGGAAAACTCTTATGATGTGAACTACTTTTCTTTGATATAAATTGTAAAACTATTTTAAAGTTTTTTCATATAAATTGTTTTATATAATGTGCTAACATGTTCTATCCTAGTGGTGTGATTTGGGAATTTATCCGGGAAAGCCTACTGAGTTTTATTACTCACCCATACTTTGGAACCTTGGTGCTTTTGTAGATATATTCTATCGAGATATGGTCAAAAGTAAAGTATAAAACATCTTTAGTAATAATTTGTGATACTTGGGTTGTTTGGTGGAGTTAGATCTTGGAGAATGTGGAGATTTGGATTCATGTGGTTGTCTTTGAGTTTTGATGGTATGTCTTTCACTATTTACTTTTATGTTAGTTTGTCTTCTGTTGTGGTACTCTTTGGTTGATTTTGGTATAAATGAAATGTTTGAGTTGTCTTTCATTTTTATCATGAATAATGTTGTGTTTTATTTGGTCATGATTTGTTGGTTGGTTGTTTATCTTTAAATGGGAAATCATCCGCCAAATTTTAAATAAAGCCTTCAACATTTATTTCTAGCCTTTGGCATCTTGGGGATGTCACCTAAGGCCAAGTAGCATCCTTCCTCATTTTGAAGCAAATGAGAAGTAGAGGGATGTTATAAGTGATATCATTTTTGTTCATTCCAAATTATTTTTGAGATAAGTGGTATCAATTTTGTTCAGTCCAAAGTCTGTTTGAGATAAGTGGTATCATCTTGGCCCTTCCTTTGTGGAACAAGTGGTCATCAGTTTTTTTGGTCCTCAAGTTGAAATTTATTCTAGTCTATTCCTTCAGTTATAATCATAAAAAATAGTAGGATTGTCGAGACTTTAAATTTAGTGTATAAAAATTTTCATCTAACCTTTTTTACTCCAAACTTTAAGTTACTATCGAGTTGGGTACATAAGTGTTTTGGAGACACTTAAAGGATTTTGTAATATCAATGTCACGGGTTTAGCCAATGAGATGATCATGACATTAATTAGAGGAATTAATTCCCATAAGGATTTCATATTTTATTTTGAGTAATGATATATTATTAGGTTCAATGTGTTTATTTTTGAAAAATATCGAAATTATTTTCAAATGAAAGATTTTTAAAAAGAGAATGGTTTTGGTAGTTTGAAAATTGTTTGATTTTCAAAAGAAAGTTGATTTTTTTTTTCAAAAAATGTTTTAACATGTTAAAGGTTGATTTTAGAAATTAGTATTCTGATATTTGATGTGGTGGAATTTGAAATTGTTAAGCCTTCAGTTAATAGAGAGTGAGAATTATGGCATTTGTTCTCTGTATAGAAATGGATCCTGGTAGGCATTGTAGAAACCAATTGGAAGAAGATTTGGAGAATGTGGTTTCACCTAAGCCACAGGTGAACAAAAAGATGATTTAGAGTATCATCCATGAATTTTAGGCTATGGACATAGGGAAACCGAGGGATGAGCCGAGGTAAGTGGATCATTCAGTAAAATTATAGAAGTAGAATCCACCAATCTTTTGGGGTGATTTAGAACCAGAAAAGGTAGAGGTGTGGCTGAATAGGATGAATCATATCTTTGATTTTATCAGCACACTAGCAGAGCTGAAGGTTAATCTAGCGACGTATATGCAAGTGGATCTTTCACATTGGTGGTGGGACCTAGTTGTGTAGGCTAAATTGCATCAAGGCCTTAGTTGAGAGTATTTTTAGGAATTTTTCAACAAACAATTCTAACCTCATATGTTTAGGATTCATAGAAGAAAAAAATTATTTATCTTGAAGTAGGGAAATCTCTCTCTATCACCGAGTATGCAGCTAAATTCATGAATTTACTGCTCTTTTCACCTAAAGTTGCTGCTAGTGCATCCTTGAAGGAACACATCTTTCAATCAGGGATAATACAAGAGATTCTCTTGAAGATAGTTGTTCTCTATATTATGGGTTATACAGAGATAGTGAATAGAGTGACAGTGGATGAATGATACATATTGAGAGATAAAGTAGGAGGAAGTATTTTTATATCCATGGGAAATGGTGATAAATATAATACTGGGAGCAAGAGAAAAAGGGACACCTATTTCCAAGGCGGGATCATGAATCAAAATCAGATGGCTAGATTAGTGAAACTTTTTTCACAACCTAAGAGAAAAGTAGAATGTTTCCAATGCGGTTCTCTTGACCACATAATGCGAGAGTTTATGATAAAACCTAGATCATAACACAACCCCAACCATATGGGGTATCATTAGCGATATTGTGAAAATGATTCGAGGTCAGGTGCTCAGGAAACTTCTTAGGTATCACATGGATTGTATTCTTCGAAAATGAGAGGGAATAATAATCAATATTTTCAGAAAAAAGAGCTATCCATGGTGATTCTAGGAATACCATGACTCCTCAGGCAGGGCAATATCAATAGGGCAATAAGGAGCAGTGTTTTGAGAGCAAGCAATTATATAGAGCTGAGAAGGTTATGGTGGATGAACAATCTATAACATCTATGGTGGGAGGTATGATTCTTTTTCATTATACCCTTATGAAAGTGTTGTTTGACACTGGTGCATTGTAGTCCTTTATTTTTTCTTATACTATTGATTTTTTGAGTATAAAACTTGAGATGATTCCCTCTTTGATAAAACTTAAAACTCCTCTTGGGAAAAGAGAATGTAGAGCCTTTCTATATAGAGAATGTTCTATAAATATTGGTAGAGATGAGATAAAATAGGAATTCTCAGTGTTGAAGATGGATTTCTATGATGTAATACCATGTATGGATTGGTTGAAAATGTTCAATGCTTAGATTGACTATTATAGAAGAACAATTATTTTCATGACTAAGGATGGAATCAATCTTCTCTTTAGAAGAGAAAGGAATGTAAAGACAGGTGTAATGAGCTTGTTGGAACAAGTAGTGTGAATGATCTCTTAACATTTTGTGGTGATGAATTTAGTATTAATGGAAAAGATCAAGAATATAATTTTCCCAGCAGTGGTGGATCAGTTTCTAGATGTGTTCCTTGAAATTTTCTCAGGGTTAACATCTATAAGGGAATTTGAGTTTATGATTGATCTCCTATTGGGGACCAGTCTTATCTCGCTTCTATATTATAGGATGGAACTAATAGGATTAAGGGATTTTAAAGTGCAGTTGGAAGATATGGAAAGAAAGGGTTTCATTCAGCTAAGAACATCACCATGGGTAGAACCGATCTTGTTCATCAAGAAGATAGATGAAACTCTATGGATGTGTGGGGATTATCATAAGATTAATAAAGTTATGATAAAGAATTGGTATTCGTGACCACACATTGATGACCCGTTCGATCAATTGGGGGGATCTCATTGGTTCTCTAATATTGAATTGTGATCAAGATATCACCAATCACAAGTTTGAAAGGAGAATATTCCGAAGACAACTTTCAGAAGAAGATATGGAAATTATGAATATGTGGTAATGACTTTCAATCTTATGAATACAACAATGGTCTTTATGGAATTTATGAATCAAATATTTCAATGATATCTAGATTCTTTTGGGGTGGTGTTTGTGGATGAAATCTTGGTGTATTCATGGAAAAGGGATGATCATGAGCAATAATTGGTGATAGTGTTGGGAATTGTGAAAGACCATCGATTGTATGAAAAACTATCAAAGTGTGATTTTTGGATATAAGAGGTATGTTTTATTGGCCATGTAATTTTTTAAATAGGTGTTTTAGTGGATCTAGATAAGATATAAGCTGTTATCTCTTGGTAATCGTCAATGAATGTCTTTGAGATACAATGTTTTCTTGGTCTAGTTGGTTATTATCGACACCTTTTTAATGATTTTTCATGACTAGCCTCACCTAAGAAAAATTAGAAAAATAAGAATGTTCCATTCCAATAGGACAAGGAATACTGAAAATATTTTCAATAGCTAAAGTTTATCCTTACATCCACACCGATCTTGATTTTTTCGGAATCAGGATAAGGGTAAATGGTGTATTATGATGCTTTAGGAATAGAGTTGGGATGTGTTATCATGCAAGGAGACCATGTTGTTTCTTATGGATCAAGGAAGTTAAGGTTTCATGAAAAGAACTACCCAACACAAGATTTTGAGTTATATACAATCTTCCATGATTTAAATAATTGGTGTTATTATTTGGTTTCTTGTTCAAAGGAGCCCAATATTCATTTTCATTTGGACCTTAATTCTAGTAAAATAATAAATAATTCTTCAGATCAGGTGCGGGCAGCTATCATTTACATGGTGACAGGCCCCAATGACCAGGCAGTGGCAGTGGCTCCTTTGGCCACTGTGACTGTCTCCGCAAACACCTCTGATGCTCTCTCACCCTTTTTGACTCCAAAAGATTGCCTTAAGACCCCTATTAGGACTATAACCAATTTGGATAAAACTTCTGATACTGATACTAAATCTGATTCTAATGTATCTTTTGTTCCCTATAAGACTAAACAGGGTAAAAAACCCAGCTCTTCATCCTCTCACGGACCTAGAAGGTTAGTAAGAAATAAGGGCTCGGGTGGAGAAAAAAAAGGTAACTCTAGCTCCAAACGCAGGTTCAAATGAATTGTTTATTTTGGAATTATCAGGGTTTAGCTAACTCTGATACTTTTATTGTCCTTAATAGATTTATTCTTACTCACAAACCAAAACTATTTTCCATTTCTGAACCGAAAATTAATTTTTCTTCAAAGTTCCTGCACTTGTGCTCTTCTGGTTATAATTTCCTTGGTGCTTGCAAGGATGGTTTTGCTACTGAATCTCTCTAGTTTTTTTTATCATTTATCTTTGCAATATGTTAATGTTGTTAATTCTTCTAGCCAAATCTTTACTTGTGACTTTTATTTTGCTGGTATTCATACGGTTTTCACTATGATATATTCTAAAAATAGATATCAAGACCGTAGACCCCTCTAGAATGACCTCCTTTCCCTCTCTATTTCTGTTCAAGATCCCTGGCTGGTGATCGGTGATTTTAGCACCATTCTTCTCCCAAGCGAAAAGATTGGTCCGTCACAGTCTCCTACCTCAACTAGAGAATTCAAAGCTTCTATTGAGGATTGTAATCTTATTGAAATCAACCTTACTGGTGCTGAGTATACTTGGTATAGGAAATTCCTCAATAGGATAGTGGCTAGCAAACTAGATAGAGCCTTCACTAATATTACTGCCCTTGATAAGTGGGAATCTGTTTCTAGTATTACCTTACCCAAGATCAACTCTGATAATCATCCTGTTCTTTTCATCCTTTTTTCTAAGGGTTCAAAATCTCCTCTCCCCTTATAATTTAACAATTCTTGGCCTGCGATCCCAGAATTTTCTAACATGATTAAATATTTCTGGGATGGCATGTGGCACCACAATGATCCTTTTGCTTGCATTGCTAAATTTAAACTTCTAAAACAGCAACTCAAGAGTTGGTGTTTCTCTAAAACAAAACAGCTAGACACAGACATCTCCTCTTTGGAGAGTGAAATCAGTCGTATTCAGAGGTCAAATACCTACTCTGACTTTTCTCTTGAATCTCAAGCTGAAATTACCATTTCTTTGAAGCTTAATTCTCTTCTGAAGCTCAAAGATAACATGCGAAAACAAATCTTTAAAACCAAATTGTTATCAGATGATGATAGAAATACTAAATTCTACAATTCTCTACAAAGAATCAAGAAAATATGTAGGACCCTTACCTTTCTCAGGGTGGATGACACTCTCCTCGACACTGAGGAGTCCATTGCTAATCATGTGGTCGGATACTACCACAATCTGTTTAATGGCCCAGCGGTGAGTAAGGATCTTCTTCCTGACATCATTCCTAACATGGTCACTACTGAGGACAATGAGAATCTCCTAATCATTCCTATGGATCATGAAATCAGAGCCAATGTTTTCAGTATCAACCTTGATAGTGCCCAGAGTCCTGATGGTTTCAACAATGGCTTTTCCAGCAATACTGGGATCTCATCCATGTGGATGTTTGCAAATTGGTTAAGTCCTTTTTCTCAAATGGTGTCCTTCCTCATGGGATAAATGCCCAATTTCTCACTCTTATTCCTAAAGTGGAAAATGCTGCTGAGATTTACCTTTTTCGCCCTATTGCTCTCATCAACACTCTTTATAAATTTATCACTAAGCTTCTTGCTAACAGACTCACCTCCATTACCAAAAAAATTGTTTCTTGGAATCAATTTGTTTTTATCAAATGAATAACTATTCAATATTTTATCTGTCTTGCCTCAGAATGTACTAATATGCTGAACAAAGCCACTAGAGGAGGCAGTGTGGCCATTAAGCTTGATATCAAGAAAGCTTTCAACACCATGGACTGGAATTTTATTTTTAAGGTCCTTAAAAGCTTTGGGTTTAATGACTCTTTTAATACCATGATCCGTACCTTACTTGACTCTGCTTACATATCTATGCTGGCCAATGGGTCTCCTAAAGGCTATTTCAAATGCTCCAAGGGGGTTAGGAAAGGTGACCCTCTCTCTTCCATTCTTTTTTCTATTGCTGAGGATTACTTAAGTAGACTCGTTATGAGCCTTGTTAATCAAAACAAAATTAATCCCATCCAGGATTCTAGAAATTTAAATGTTCTTACCCATCTCTTATATGCTGATGATATTATTTTATTCTTAAAGGGTGATAAAAGGAACATTCGAAACCTCAAAAGTGCTCTGGCCCATTATGAAGATATTTTGGGACAAGCGATCAGTTGGAATAAATAATTTGTTTTCTTTGGGAACTTTTTTTCCCCCAACAGAAAAAGTCATATCATTGACTATTTAGGAATCAAAGAAGGCTCTTTACCCTTCACCTATTTGGGTGTTCCTATCTTTTGGGGGAGACCTAAATCTAGCTATTTTCACAGCATTGTTGATCAAATTATCAACCAATTATCTTCTTGGAAGGGTAAACATCTTTCTATGGCTGGTAGAGTCTGTCTTGTTAAGTATAAAATTGTTTCTAAGATGGTTTACTCAATGATGGTTTATAACTGGCCTGCTAGCCTTCTAAAAAAAATCAATGTTTGCATCAAAAATTTTGTTTGGACTGGTAATACGATTGAAAGAAAGCTTGTCACCATACCTTGGATCACTTGTTGTAAACCTCTGGATAAGGGTGGTCCTCGTATTAAGAAAATTAAGCTTTTTAATGAATCTCTGCAAGCTAGAATGACTTGGAACCTGATTCATAGCAACTCTGACTCCTTGGCCTTTCTTAAGAAAAGATTTGTTACCAAGCTTCAAAATGGTAACCTGGGCTACATCACTTCATCCATTTGGCCTTCAATTAGACACTCTTTTATCAAAATCATGAACAACTCTAGATGGATGGTTAGTGAGGATTCCTATATGAATTTATAGATGGATAACTGGATTGGTGTCCCTTTAATCTCTATGCTAACATCCACCACTATTCCCGAGAACACCAACTCCACTATAAGAGAGGTTTTCAACTCCCATGACATCACCCTTTCGGATCACATCAGTCACATTATTGAAATTATTCTTTTTCTGACACTGATGATTTCCTTATCTGGGAACCTTCTTTTAATGGAATCCTTGACTCTAAAAGTTTCTATAAAAACAATTTTAGTGCTTCTTCTTCTAATTTTGCATGGTTGAAATCTTTTAACAAACCTTGGATCAAGCCCTCGCGCCTCACTCTCATTTGGTTAGTTGCGAATAACAGAGTCCCCACTGATGTGTGTCTTCAAGCTTTTGGGATTTCTCTTTTCTCTAGATGTCAATTGTGCAACCAACATCACGAGGATGCTAATCATCTGTTCTTGTCTTGTGCTACAGCTGCAGCTCTTTGGGATTACATTTCTAACATATTTGGTTGTAGATGGTCTCTTCTTGATACTATAAACTCTCAACTCCAACACTGTGTGCTTTGGAATTTCTCCAAGAAAATCAGGAATCTCTTTTTGACTGCGGTGGATGAGCTCCTGCATGTGATCTGGTATAATAGAAATAATTTTATTCATAATAATTTCTCTTTCAATCTCAATGCAGGTAAAATGTGTATTCTCATTTCCGTCAAAGATGCCGCCTCGCTTCAGAAGGATCATTGTGACAACTCTGTTGGTGATTTTGAGATCCTTCTCCATCTTCAAATTGCGGGTTCTTATAGGCTACCTTGACGTACCTTTGAGGTTTTCTGGCAAGACCCGCTTCCAGGATGGATCAAAGTGAATGCCGACAGTTCTACTAGAGGAAACCCGGGTCCGGCAGGTTGTGGTGGCATCTTTAGAGACTCTCTTGGAAGATTCCTTGGCTGTTTCTTTAGTGGATGTGGTACGACCTTGGATTTGGAAGAGGAAATGTTGGGAGTCATCCATATTGTGTATTTTTCCAAGAAAAAGGGATGGAACAAGCTGTGGATTTAATGTGATTCAACCACTGTTGTCCAAGATATCTGGAAGGGGGTGGTGCACCTTGCATGGCCGCTTACCTCTCGATGGATGAAATGCCTTACTTCGCTCATGGATCTTAAATAAATTGCCACACATGTGTTCTGTGAAGCGAACATGGTTACTGATAGTCTGGAAAACAAGGGATTCAATCAGGTCACTACCTAGTTGGATGATTTTCCTGAAGACTCGCTCCCTTTTTATAAAAAATATTGTAATAAGATTCCATCTTTCAGAATTTTGTAGCTCCCTATATTTTGATTAATAAATTGTGCCTTGGTCTTTGACTGAGCCACCACCTTTAAAAAAAATAATTAGTGTTATTACCTATTTGGTGAAAAATTTACAGTGTTTAAGGATCATAAGAGCTTGAAAAATATTTTCTCATAAAGGGATTTTAATCTACAACAAGGAACATGGATGGAGTATCACCAAATGTTTGAATTTAACTTTATGTATATACCAGGTAATGAAAATACAGTGGTATATGAATTAAGAAGGAATTCATATACTCAATAGAAAAAAGAGTCCTCAGATGAGTGGCAGTTGATGTCGGTCCTAGTAGAGATGAGTTTGGAATGTGAAGAATGAGGTGATATAGCAGTTTTCTTTCCTATTTCTTTGAATCCTGATCTGGATAAGATGGTTAAATAGTCATAGACATACAATTTAGAATATGTTGTGATGAGTTTAAAACTCAATGGTGGGGAGACCATTGAGGGATGGAAGCTGGATGAGACTTCAGTGTTCTGGTTCAAGAATCACATGGTCATACATATGGTTTGTCAAGAACAACTTCTTCATGATTAACACCATTCAAGATGGTCTGGTCATCTACAAATATAGAATATATACAAGGAATTGAAAGAATAATTTTGGTGTATTGATAGGAAATGAAAGGTGGATGAGTTTGTTTCAAGGTGATTAACTTATCAGCAAGTTAAATCAGAGCATCAGAGGCCAGAAGGTATGTTGTAGTCTTTACCTATATCTATTTAGAAATGGGAGAAGATAGCTATGGATTTTGTAATAGGCCTCCTCCGAATGGTTTAGAAACACGAATCCATATGGGTGATAGTGGATCAGCTCACAAAGTCCTCTCATTTCATTCCTATTCACGAATCTTATATGGTGGAGTACTTTTCAAATATCTATATCCAGGAAGTGGTAAAGTGACATGGAATACCAGTTTCAATAGTGTTAGATAGATATCTGAGGTTCAAATCTCATTTCTAAAAATCCTTATAACAATCCTGGGGGACTCAGTTGACCATGAGTATAGCGTATGATCCTCAGACTGATAGGAAATCTGAAAGGATGATACAAATATTATAAGACATGATGCATGATTTTGTAATAGATTCTTGTGGCTCATGGGAGGAGCATGTTCTATTATTGGAGTTCTCATATAACAATAGCTATAAGGCCTTAATATATATGGATAATTTTGAAGCATTGTATGGGCTTCCTTGTCATTCTCCACCTTTTTGGGTGGAAATAGGTGAGACTTCACTAGTTGGGATAATACTTATCCAATAAACAACATAGAAGATTTAGTTGATCAGAAAGAGGATAAAGATGGCTCATATTCGTTTGAAATTTTATGTGGTTCATTATTGAAAACTATTGTCATTCACAGTGAGTGATCATGTGTTATTGAGGATCTCTCTAAGTCTTAGAAATTATCATTTTGGAAACCATGTAAAGTTTTCTCCTTGATACATAAGACCTTTTGAGATACTGTAATGGGTTGGAGAGGTGGAATATTGGCTGGCATTACCACCATGGTTCATTATGGTACATAACATGTTCCATGTATCTCAGTTTAAAAAGTATCATCTTAATCCTAACCATGTGATCATATGGGACCACATTGACCTAGAGTTGGATGCTTCATTATTTCACATGACAATGTGTATTGTGGATATAAAGGAGAAAGTCATGCATGGAAAAAACATTGGTCTAGTGCAGGTTTTGTGGCAACATGGTTAGATCTCAGAAGAGACTTGGGGATGCGAGAAGGAAATGAAAGAGATATGGCCAGAACTATTTAAGGGAAATGATGGATTTCTACTTTCTAAGTAATAAAATTTAAATGGTTGGGAGAATGTAGCACCCTAGGTTTCAGGTAAATAGCCTATTATTTAAGATTTTTAAGTATGTAAAGTATATGGTTGAAGTTTGGGAGAGTTTGGAGATCTTTTGGAGTGTTTTTGTGGATTTTATGTTGGTGAATAGTCATTTCACAGTTTGGAAAAACCATGTAACACCTCTAGGAAACCGTACATAGAGATACATGGGAAAAAGGTAATGCACATGAGCGGTGAACGATTTTCCAAAACCGTGCATCCACCAAGTAGAAACTGTGTGATTTGTAAAAGTGGCTATGGATTTTTTGAGATAGTGGCTTCAGCATGGCTGGAGCACAATTTTGAAACCATGTCAGACAACCATGTTAATTCCATCATTGTGGTAGTTTCCAATGCATGGTTAGCACACAGGTTTCCTAACCATGCGCAATAAAGAAACTAGATCCTAAAAAAGTGGATCTAGGTTACTTTAATGTTTTAATACCTAATTTCTATCCCAAAACGACCCTAACTTGGGATTTTTCCCACTCAATGGTCAAGGAAGGTTCTCTAATTGAATTAGAAGTGACCCAGATCCTTTCAATGGTGCATTGAAGCTTTATTCTTGTGGTAATATTTCATTCTTGGTAGTTTTGATGAGTTTTTGTAGATCTACTTCTCCCTTTCTCTAAGTTTCTTAGATCTACACCTTCTATTGGTAGATCTAGGGTTGGGGATTCCAAATATGTTTATATTTGGTCTTTTTGTTGATAAGGGAAGAGATATAAGGTATGTTTTTGGATATTTAACCCAGTTTTGTGGAAGTTCTTCATACTGATCTTCATCTTTGCCATAAAACTCGAGGATGGTGGATTCACTCTCAAATCCTCTATTTTATAACTTGAAGGATTAGTTTCAAATTAATTTCATTGATTGACATTAATCTTTTATTAAAGGTTGAATAATGTTTGAAACCCTCTTGAGTGATGATTTTTAGAAATTGGTAAATTTGGTGTGTTATTGGAAAGTGCATGAATAACATTATTTTAAAATGATGATTTTAAAATAATTGTTCTATTTCTACATGGATAAAAATAATTTTCAATAAAAGGAATGATGTTTTATTGAAATGGTTTGAACACACTTGGATTTGTAATGGGGTTTTCATGGTTTTGGGGTGTGTTTTTATATGCATTGGGATGGATAAGGGTGTGATGTACCCTCATCAAAAGGTTGGGAAGAATATGAGCATGAGATAGTGGCCTCATCATGGTTGGAGCACAATTTGGAAACCATTTGAGACAACCATGTGAGTTACATCATTGTGGTAGTTTCTAATGCATGGTTAGCACACAGGTTTCCTAACCATGCACAACAAAGAAACTAGATCCTAAAAAAGTGGATCTAGGTTAGTTTAATGTTTTAATACCTCATTTCTACCCCAAAACGACCCTAACTTTGGATTTCTCCCACTCAAAGGTCAAGGAAGGTTCTCTCATTTAATTGGAAGTGACCTAGAGCCTTTCCATGGTGCATTGAAGCTTTATTCTTGTGGTAATATTTCATTCTTGGTAGTTTTTGATGAGTTTTCGTAGATCTACTTCTCCCTTTCTCTCGATTTCTTAGATATACACCTACTGTTGGTAGATCTAGGGTTGTGGATTCCAAATATGTTTATATTTGGTCTTTTTGTTGATAGGGTAAGAGATATAAGGTATGGTTTTGGATATTTAACCCAGTTTTGTGTAAGTTATTCATGCTGCTCTTCAACTTTGCCATAAAACTCGATGTTAGTGGATTCACTCTCAAATCCTCTATTTTATAACTTAAAGGATTAGTTTGAAATTAATTTCTTTTATTGAAATTAATCTTTTATTCAATGTTGAATGATGGTTGAAACCCTCTTAAGTGACGATTTTTAGAAATTGGGAAATTTGGTGAGTTATTGGAAAGTGCATGAATAACATTATTTTAAAATGATGATTTTAAAATAATTGTTAATTTTCTAAATGGATAAAAATGATTTTCAATAAAAGGAATGATGTTTTATTGAAATTGTTTGAACACACTTGGATTTGGAATGGGTTTGGAATGGTTTTCGGGTGTGTTTTTATATGCATTGGGATGGATAAGGGTGTGATGTACCCTCATCAAAAGGTTGGGAAGAATATGGGCATGAAATTACACCATCAAATTGGTCTACTAAGTGATGGATTAGTGGAAGGATGACTCACCACTCATGTGTATAGGTAGTTCCATGGATTTCGAGCATGGTAAGATGTGTGGCTATGTGGTAAGGAATGGGTTATGCGAAAGAGGAATGTTAAATGATTTAAATAATTGTTTATGTGATTTCCTTGGAAAAATTTTATGATGTGAACTACTTAGATTTGATCTAAATTGTGAAAATATTTTAAAGGGGTTTTTATATAAATTGTTCTATATAATGTGAAAACATGTTCTATCCTAGTGGCGTGAGTTGGGAAGTCATTGGGGAAAAAACCTATTAAGTTTTAGTACTCACCCCTTCTTTGGAACCTTGGTGTTTTTTTAGATATCTTCTATTGAGATAAAAGAAAAGGTAAAGTATCAAAAATATTTAGTACTACTTCATGATACTTGGGTTTTTTTGTGGAGTTGGATTTTGGAGCATGTGGATATTTGGAGTCTTGTGGTTTTCTTTGAGTTTTGATAGTTTGTCTTTTGCTATTTACTTTGATGTTAGTTTTTCTTCCAGTGCGGTACTCTTTGGTTGGTCTTGATATAAATGAAATGTTTCAATAGTCATTCATTTTTATCATGCATCATGTAGTGTTTTATTTGGTTATGGTTTGTTGGTTGGTTGTTTATATTCAAATGGAAAATCGTCCCCCAAATTGTAAATGAAGACCTTGAAATTTATTTCCATCCTTTAGCGTCTTAGCGATGTCACCTAAGGCCAAGTAGCATCCTTCTTCCTTTTCAAGATAATAAGAAGTATAGGGATGTTACATTCATCATTTTTGGTTTTTAGTAAGAAATATTTTTGATAAATATCACATGTCATTTCAGATTTCATGGATTCCATACTTGGATTTGTTAGACCAGTTTCCTGAATACTGCATTACTTGACTTCATGTTGCTATATATATAGTTCTACTCATTCACTTTCAAATTATTGAGTGGCCCTAGACTGATAGAGTCATGTGCTAGTTTAGTTGTGTTCAACACATTCCATTACTACCAAGACAGTTACACGAGCTTCATGACCTGAAGTTTATGGGGTAGAAGGATGTCAACCAGTGCCAATGACATGCCTAGTATCTCGACCTCTAGGGCATAAGAGCATTGCTTCATATCCAGGTTGTACCTAAGATGTGATTTTTTCTTTCAAAGTTGGACGAGTATAATCCATGGTATAGACTGAAGTCTATAGTGTATCTTACTCGACATGACAAAGGGCTTCAGCATATGGTAAGTCAAAAAATTTCCATTAGTTAGTTTATTATACTATTTTCTAATTCATTTTGAATCACTTTACAGTATACTATATAACATAAAATTATTCACATATCTGATCTAGAGGAGGAGAAAGTTTCTAGCCTGTCAATGATCCATGCAGCAGTGTAGGGGCTGATGTCATATTATCATCCAACTAACGATAGTATCTTTGATCGTCCACCCCAGTGATATGACTTTCCTACCCAGGGAGTGGAGGTTCTTACTGAGGAACCTCCTCCAGAATATGCTGATGCTAAGGATCCATGATGGTGATGAAATAGACCACATCGTTCTGCACGTGAGGCCTCACATGTTCCATATCCAGAGATCATCCCTCAAGCAGTCCAACCTTAGCCGATTGGGGGAGTGCATCAAGAGGAATGTGATCCGTCTTTCTTAACAAGATAACAATAGGTTTCTATAACTTGGGTTCCAAATCCTTCATATCCTATATGGACCCCATGTGATGATGGTGGGTCCTTCTACTACCCTAGTGGGAGACTGATTGGGTGTGTAGGAAAACATCTAGTTGACACCTCCTCCCACTGAGACATAGGTGGTTGATGTTCCAATGCCCGAGGATCAGCCCTATCTAGGTCATTAAACTTCACCCCAACATGGAGTTCAAAAATATCGATATAGGCATCCCATTTTCACACCACCATGTGGGATGAAACCTCCCCATATAAATTTATTTTACTCATTCATGTATATGTTTTCTTTATATTAAAATTAAGAAATTCATTTTACTATCAACCATTTTTACATGTTCAACCACTGTTTCAAATTTAATTAATTTTTTAGTTATAATTTATATTTTATAAGCTTTTAAAGTTGACTATCTAAAACTTAGGAAAAATTATTAAATTTCAAGCAGGTAACTTTAAAAACTTATAAAATATAAACTATAAAAACAATATAAATAAAATTTAAAACAAAGCCTAATAATCTAAAAAGGTTTTAAAAATTAAAATAATTTCATAAATATAATAAATAATTGAAAATGAAAGGATTATAAAAAAAATATTATAAATACCATTGTAATGTTTTAAAACAATAAAAAAATTAATTTTCAATAATATATTGATGAATTTGGAGCATTATAGATTCAAAATAACCCTAGATATTGAACCCAACTAAAGTGAATACTTTCTACTCAAGCTCTACCTTTTACTGGTATATTCTTGTTCTATTGAATAGACTAACTTACAAAATCCAAAAGGGAGTAATATAAAATAATAATAGTCATGAATAGAATAAAAAAATATGTCAATCTAAGAGCACTTACAATCCTATAGAAATTATGGATGTATAAAAAATCCACAATTCAAATGTCCTTCATTCAAGTCTCACATTTCATTCTTATAAATTTCATTGAAACATATGAATTGAAAGATTGAAATAAAAAAGCACAGTAATTATATATCAAAAGAATATATATATATATATATATATTTATAATGTATATATTTATAATATATATATCTTTATAATTAATACTAATATTATAATTATGTAATAATGACCAAAAATAGTATTTAACTAAATGAAATGAAGAATAAAAACATGTATAATTGATTTTTAACAAGATACAATGGAAACAATTATTATATTAGTTAATTATAAATAATAAATTCATCTGGAAACATACTTTAAAATAAAACATAATTGAAAATAATAAAAATCATAAATATAATATGTAAAAGCTTATTTACATGTCACAAAATCTATTTCTTAAAAACACAACATTTTCACTTTCAAATATTAATAATATAATTCTAAAAAAGAAAAATGAAACACAATATATATATATATATATATATATATATATATATATATATCATATTATACAAACCTATATATTTATAAATATAAAAGTTGTATAATTAAATTATTATTTTTTATTTTTTATGAAATGCAGTAGGGCCCCTGCTGCCTTTCGACTTAACCGAAAGGCAGCAGGGGCCCTTCTTCATTTCAGACAGTTTAATTTTTTTACCTAGGCACATTTAAAAAAAGTAATTTTCAAAAGATGCATAAATAAATCTTATTTTAACTATAATGTGGTAAATCCTTTTTTACCAGGGTAAATTTTTATGCCTAAAAATGAAAATTGTAGCACCCTGACCCATCTTTCCACCCAAAACAGTGCTGAGGGTTGATTTACCACTAGGCCTTAAGCGCATCTCCTCGTACACAAATGGCTGATGAATATCAGTAAGGGTGTAAAGAGGTGATAGTGGGGAGACTATACCCTAAGATGGTGATAATAATAATGGTATATATAAATATAAATAATTGAATGAAAAGAACAGAAACAATTAAACTGGTAATCTGCACTCACAGAAGCAGTAACATGCAATATAGAAAGCATAAATAGATAACAGAATGAATAAATAATCCAAACACACCATTTTTATAAATTAACACCACATGATATCATTTATAAAGAATTCGTACAAGTTATTTCATACATGACAATAAGCAGAAAGGGTCACCTAGGGCCGACCTTAGTATACATACATACATACATACATACATACATAAATACACACACACACACAAATATATATATATATATATATATAAGCATTCTAATACAAAAGAAAGAACCAAAAGTAAACTCTAGCTAATGTAGTAACCTCTAAGGTCCCTTTCCATCCATCCCATGCAAAATGTCCAATATGATCCCTAAGGTCTAACTACTCAGCTTGGTCCCTTACCTGATCACAACAGCATAAAGTCTACACATGTCCCGATGGGCCCATGTAGGGTGTAAGAATAAAACTCAGTAGGCCACCACAAACATTTTCTTATCCTACATCTATGGTTACATAGGCGTGTCTAAATATAAATAAATCAGAATGTGTAAATCATAATAAATAAAATTCTTCCCTTGTGCTCAGAATCCACAAGGAAGAAATAACCTACTTCTTCCATCTCAATAATACCATATGCCACTATTTATATATATGGAATATGAAAACATGTCTTCATATATAAAAATATAGTAGTGAGGATCCTTACCACAAATCCCAAGGCATCCCCTGAAGAGTAATGAGTTGGAGAGCCCTCAGAAACCTCCCGTAAAATTAGTACTGGAACCTTGTTCCAACCGACACCAGATGTCATCAATCATGTCACCGATGTCCTGAAGGAATTCCCAATCAATAGTACCTAGTCCCTTGGACCTCATCTTAAAAATCACTATTGGATCAAAGCTCGATGTCCTAGGCACAACGATGTCTATCCTATAATAATAAGCATCATCGACTCAACAATCGATGTCCCAAGGAACGATGATCTCCGTCCTTCCAAATAACCCACCCTAATGGCCACAATATACGATGATGATCAACTCCCAACTCATGGTATCAACACCATCAACCAATGGTTCCTCACCATCCATGTGGCTTTCTATGGAATAAACCTCTAACCATACCAACGACCAACACCATCCTAAGCTGCAACTAACAGAGCCCTCTACACACATGAGTGGTCAACACCACCCCTTCATCTGAGTCTTATATATGTGGAGATGACTCCAACGGTGCATCATCTTATCATGGTGAGCATATCTCACCAAAAAAGTACCCAATTCAGATCATACAAGCACCTCATGCCCCTACAACCATGTCGCTCAACTTGATGGTCATCACCATCTGAAATCCCTCGGGCTATGCCCACAACCTAAAGGCCATATTTCCTCAACCCAATAACCATGTCACCCGACCATTGATCAACATCACTGAATGTATCGAGCCCTCTCCCAACCCGATGAACTACATCGCCTCATCCAGATGGTCAACACCATCTCAATCCACTATCTGCGCTAATCATGTTCCCATGAAACTGATCACATTTAATATAACAATTTAATCTAAAAAATACACTCTGGCCTAATTTTCCCAAGTTCTAAAGTCTTTCACCAAGATTAAACCATTTTTAGTCACACTATGCCAAAATTTGTATTTTGCGGCGGTTTTGGAAAACCGCCACTAAATCATGTGTCGAGAAATAATTAGCGGTGGTTTTTTAAAACCGTCATAGAACGATTTTGCGGCGGTTTAAACCGTCGCTAAATAATTTTTAATTTTTTTAAATTTAATTTAATTTATTTATTTATTTATGTATTTATTTATTTATTTTATTTATAATTTATTATTATTATTTATTTTCTTAATTTTTTTTCGTAATTTATTTATTATTGTAATTTATTTATTTATTTATTTTTATCATGCTCATGCCCATCTCCATGCACAAGTCCATGTCCATGCACATGCCCATGCCATATATAGGAATTCTGCATTGGGTGAAAGTTGACCCTTACCTCTTGCTTATTCTCCAAAGACATTACCACTCCAGCAGACTCTTCATATGGTCAATAAATCGAATATAATATACTTATATATATATATATTAATTGGAAAAAAATAATACATAACAAATAGATACACACTAAATAATTATTAATCAAAAATTATTAATCAATAATGACTAATCAATAATCACTAATTAATAATTAATAATTACAAATTACAAATTACAAATTACAAATTATTAATTAATAAGTATAATATAAAAGAATAATCAATAAAGAAATATATAATATTGAAATAAATGGTAAATAAAAAACAGTAAATAAAAAATAGTAAATAAAAAATAATGAATAGTAAATATTAAATAGTAAATATTAACTTGTAAATAATAAATACTAAATTTTAAATACTAAATATATAATATATATAATATATAATACATAATAGATAATACATAATACATAATACATAATACATAATACATAATACATAATGTATAATACATAATACATAATACATAATACATAATACATAATACATAATACATAATACATAATACATAATGGATAACATACAATATACAATATACAATATACAATATACAATATATAATACATAATACATAATACATAATACATAATACATAATACATAATACATAATATATAATATATAATATATAATATATAATACATAATACATAATACATAATACATAATACATAATACATAATACGTAATACGTAATACATAATACATAATATATAATATATAATATATAATATATAATATATAATATATAATATATAATATATAATATATAATATATAATATATAATATACAATTCACAATACATAATACATAATATATAACATATAATATCTAATATAGAATACATAATACATAATATATAATATATAATATATAATAGATAATATATAACATACCAGAGAAGGCGGTCAGGGGTGGACCCCTGACTATTTGTTAAAGTAAAAGAAAAGTACAGAAAGCATGCGCCGCAAGGTAAAAAGCCAGCTACATGCATACATATCATACCCATTTCCACCCCCATGATAGACAACCTCCACAGCAGCTGACTCCCATTCCGAGATTTCATAGTGCTTAAGGATTTTGGCGTACTTCCTTCTAAGATTCAGTTTCTCCAATGAGATCAGCTCTTTCGAAGATTTCTTTAAATAGGACTGAGTAGAAAGTGGCTTCGGCGAATCAGAGTAGTCTTTCCTCGGCCTTCGACTTGTCCTGACAGACACCTCCTTTCCGGGATTCCCCTTACCATCCTTTAGGACCTCACTATCGGACGGCCTGACCATTCCATTTTCCTTATCACTGTCCGAGACATCCCCCCAATTTCCAGCGATGACATCATGAGAACCAGCAGCGACCGACCGGGCTGCAGACAAGTTTTTACAGGCAACCATCGCCAAGCAATGCGGCTGTCCCTCAGAATCTTTCCCAGCATTCATTTCCTGCACTGCATCAGCTAGAATAATTTGCAAAGCTTTATCTGCTTTCATTGAGGAGCCCACCTCCCCCTTAGAATCCTCCTCAGTCGCCAATGTTTGGAACTGATTACATCTCTCAATAGAATTCCTAGAAGAAACAGATTTAATTTGCATCTTGGACCCCTTACCAGGAGTAGATTAAACTTTGGGCTACTTCCAACCATTCGAATTCAACAGCCTCCCATCCTCCTTCAGACTTGCAATGAATTCAACAACATTACCAGCACACCCAACCTCCTTCAGACGAGCAGTGTCTTCAGCAGCACTAACAACACACTGCCTAATTCCAATATGCTCAAGCCCAGCACTGGAAGCACACCCATCGCGCGCCATTATAGCTTTCTACCCCACACCACCTCCAGAAATAACAGCATCTACATTCACTTGGAACGCACCATACCTGAGATCCTGCCTCAGCCTCTCAAACTCCACCACAACAGCTGGATTCCCCGAGGCCGAGCCACCCACGCCAGTGCCAGCCTTAGAAACATCACCGGTCTTCTTCCCCTAGCCAACATCCTTACCACAATGCTCAATTGGGACTGAGATTGCTCCACCGTATCAGTGACCGTCCCGATGACCCAAATGTTGGCACCTCAGACAATAATCGACCCACGATTAAAAGACCACCGCCTGCTTCCAGCGGAATTCCTCACCAACCGTAATCCAAATCCATTCAATAGGCGGCTTCAAAGAATCCACCTCCACACATATCCACAGGTTGATAGGGTGACTTATAGATGAGGTGCGAGCATCAGAGCAGAGAAACTATCCGACTAGATTCCCTATCATACAGATTATGGATGGATTTTGGAATGGAAAAGGAAGATGAGGAAGACTAACCCAAGTTTCCTCTGAGGGTGAATCTCGATTCATACAATGGTCAAAGGTCCGTCGAAGGAGAAAGAAACAGCATCCACCGCATCGGCGAGGAGCTCTTTCCCAAGCGCACACTAAATCTTCCTCTGAGGAGAATCGTATAATCAGATGATTCTTGTCAAGCAAGCCCACCACCACACGATCCTGCAAATCCCATTTACCGAACACAAACCTATCAAACTCATCAACCAAAGGTCTTCAGTGAGTAAAACGAGCCACTAGGGTCAAGTTTAGGAGATTCGTCGCCGTGGAGAACTCCGGAAGATAAATCAAGAGTTGAGGGTCCCCAAGATGCAGATTAGGAACCTTTAAAGAAATCGAAGGAAATTCAGGGAGAAAGTTAGGGTTAGAGAAAGGTACAAACACCGCTCATTGATTCGGAGGTCATGGAAGAGAATCCACCCCCCGCCCACCTCTAGGGAGGGGGGGGGGGGGAATTTATCTGCGCTCATGAACTAGGGTTCGTCGCCAATCCTCGAGATCCATCACCGTTGCTGAGAGCAGTCGTCATCTCCAAACGTGTTGTCGGTTTAGAGGGTATTGAGGTGGCCTTACCCCACCCCCTGTCGCACATCCCTAGCTAGGCCCAAGGTGGCCAACCTTGGGCTTGGGCCAGTTCCCACGGAGTCGAAGGGACGAGAGGATCGTTGGCGTACGGTGCACGTTGCCTTTGCGAGGACTCGAACCCAGAACCTCAACGACAGGACGCCACCGCCTTGAACCAACTCACCCAGCCCCCACGGGCTATATAACATATAATGTATAATATATAATACATAATACATAATACATAATACATAATATATAATAAATAATAAATAATAAATAATAAATAATAAATAATAAATAATAAATAATAAATAATAAATAATAAATAATAAATAATATATGATATATAATATATGATATATAACATATCATATATCATATATAATATATAATACATAATATATAATACATAATACATCATATATAATAGACAATACATAATATAAAATACATAATACATAATATATAATACATAATACATAATAGATAATACATAATACATAATACATAATACATAATACATAATACATAAAAGAAAATATATAATATATAATATATAAAATATAATACATAATATATAATATATAATATATAATATATAATATATAATACATAATATATAATATATAATATATAATATATAATATATAATACATAATATATAATATATAATATATAATATATAATATATAATATATAATATATAATATATAATATATAATATATAACATATAATATATAAGTAATGAATAAATAATAAATTAATTAAAAAATAAATTAATAACAAATTAATAAATAATAGATAAATAAATAAATAATAAATATTTAATAATAAAAAATAAAAAATAAATATTTAATAGTAAATATTAAATAATAAATAATAAATAATAAGTAAATAATAAATAATAAATAATAAATAATAATTAATAATTAATAATTAATAATTTACAATTAATAATAATTAATCATTAATAATTGATCATTAAGAATTGAGATTTCATTTCTAAAAATTTATAAATAATTAATAAATTATTATGAAATTATTAATTGTTAAATAATTAATAATTAATAAATAATGAATATTGAATAAAAAAATAATAAATAAATAAATAAATAATAAATAAATAAATAAATAATAAATAAATAAATAAATAATAAATTAATAATAAACTAATAAAAAATTAATATTTTGTAAATTAAAAACGAATTAATAAATAATAACTAATAAATAATAAATAGTAAATAATAAATAATAAAGAATAAAGAATAAAGAATAAAGAATAAAGAATAAATAAATAAATAAATAAATAAATAAATAAATAAGTAAGTAATAAATAATAAATAATAAATAATAATTAAAACTTAATAATAACTAATAATTCACAATTCATAATTAATATTTAATAATTTTTAATTAATAATTAAAATTTAAAATTTAATATTTTATAAATAATTAATAGTTAATAAATGATAAATAAATAATAAATAAATAATAAATAATAAATTAGTAAATAATAAATAATAAATAATAAATAATAAATAAATAATTAATAAATAATGAATAAAGAATAAATAAAGAATAAATAAATATTAAATGAATAGTAAACTGATAATAAATAATTAACAAATAATTAATTAGTAAATTAAAAATAAATTAATAATTAATGTGTTCATAATAACTAAATACTAAATAAATAAATAAATACATATTAAATATTAAATAAATAAATAAATAAATAAATAAATCTATCAATAAGTAAATTGATAAATAAATAAATAAATAATAAATCATAGATAAATAAATAAATAAATAAATAATAAATAATAAATAAATAATAATAATAAATAAATAAATAAATAAATAAAAAATAATTAATTATATAAATCATAAAACGTTAAGAACCTCTTAAAACCTTAAAAACACTGAAATGACCATAAAATCTGATCCGAGACTCATTTTTCTGTGCTACAACCAGTCAAATCGAAGATCATGAAATGAGCTTCAATATAATATGTGGTACATGTCAAACAAACGCCTGGATCGAAGGTTATAACCGTTTGAATTATTAAGAAATCAGGGTCTGCAACTAAAACCTCTATTTCAGAGGCCTTCTGGGCCTTTCTAGAGAAATAAAAAGTGGTAGAACACTCAAAGAGTTGGTACCAAACCTAAATGGCATAGAGCTCATCGTAGGCTTTGATTTGATATGTGGTAGAGCCCAAACGAACACCCTAATTAAATGTTATGACTGTTTGAAGTTTGAGTTCGATTTTCGACTTTTGAAATTTGAATATATTTTTTTCCTTTCATTATCACATGATTAAAATCTCACTTGGTTTTATCTCATATGATAAGCTTCTATTTGACTGGTTGTGAAGCTGAAATGGACTCCGAGATCAGAAGTTATGGTCATTTGATGTCGAAGTCTATTTTTCAACTTTTTGAAGATTTGTTTTCAGTTTAAAAATCTTATTAACTAATAATTGTAAATATTTACTAATTGACACATCATAAATAATTAAAATTATAAACAATAAAATATATTTTATTATAAATAATAAATAAAAAATAATAATTAATAAATAAATAATATTTTAAAAAAAATTCTTTAACTTTGGGTCGATCGCAATCGCAAAGTCAGAGGGGGGAGGGAGCACTATGGAAGGTTAGGGCTTGGGGGACCACCATCGAGGGATGAAGAGTTCCCTTTTAAACTCAATTTAAATGGGAGTTTAGTCCTTAATAAAAAAGATCATCGACCCTAGCTGATTTAGATAATAATATTAATGATTGTTATGATAAAAATATTTTGAGTAATAAATAATTATATTGATGTATATATTATTAATAATAAATATACAATATAATTAACTATTAATTACTTTTAAAAAGTATCAATTATATTTAAAAAGTTATCATTTATATAAATGGATAAATATTTTTTTAAAATATATCACTAATTATAGAAATGTATAATTATATTAAAAAATATTTATATTTACATACAAAAAGATTTCAAATATATATTACTAATTACTTAAATATAAATACTGATTAAATTTATTATGAGTTGTATTAATAAAACTATTCATTATTATTTATATTTAATTAATTATTTACATTTTAAATTGAATTGAATTTATATTTATAAGAAAAATTAATATTAAAGTTTTATCAATAATATTTCATATTTGAATGACATATCACTAATTGAATATTGTATACATAGAATATTAATTTTGTTATAATTTATAAAAAAATTATATTAATTACATTTGAGTAATATATAAAAAAATATTTTTAAAATTTATAAAACTTTAAATATAAGTTTATTTTATAAATTCATTTACAGATTGAAGTCATGATTATCATTATCTACTTAAGCAATAGGATAATGGCCGCTTTTGGAGGTCACAATTGCCTCATCACAAATGAATTTAGTGGCTACCAATGATGGTTGTTAATGGTGTACGTATGCATGGCACATTGTGGGTGGTTGTCTTGAAATCTTGGGAATCCAAGGATATGTGACCTTGTTCCCATCGTCCATGGAATATGAATACAGAAATAATGGTGTTAAAGGTATCAGTGTGACTTTGGAAGTCCGGGGTGAGGGGTGAAGGATGTTGGGGGCGGGTGACATTGTGGGCAGTTGAGGGTGGTGGTTGAGGAAAAGTTACAATGTTAAGGAAAGCGAGGGAGTAATTACAGCAACAAGAGAGTTGGGGATATGGAGTATGGGAAAATTCCAAGAGTATTTTTATTTTTGTGTTAGTGACTGACATTGGTAGTTTCCTGCTTCTTCTTTTGAAAAAATGAAAAATCCTTATAGTATTTTACATTTTTAAATTACTTTTTTATATATATGACTGTATTTATTCATATATATTACATCTGTGTATGTGTGTTTGATGGAAGGGGATTTTGTCACATTAACCATTTTCAATAATTTCCCCCTTATAAATTCAGTACATTGGTACCTAGTGTTGTTTCATGAGGAGCTTGCGGACTATGTTTGAAAAATTGTTACTTTTGTTAATTTGTTTTTATTAAATTTAAATAAATTAGGGATTTGAAAAGAAGTTTAAAAATTTAAAGAAAATGAAAAATAAGTTAGAAATCAAATTTAGAAGTTAAATACAAGAAATAAAAAAAATAGTGAGAAAGAATAATTGAGATAACTTCAGTGGACAAGTTTTAACCTTTGAACATTCCCTTATTTATTGTTTAAAAATGTTACTCATAACCCCCTACCTCCAAATATACCACAATAAGGGGATAGAGACAATGACCCCTAAGTCTCACCTTCAGTAGTCCCTAGGTTGGAAACTAGCACCAAGGGTATAAAAATCTCATTAAATGGGAGACATTAACCTCTATAATAATATAGGACCTGGAGATAATTTGAATCATCCAAAAAAAAACTCCATGAAATAATATAAAAAGAAACTAAAACTATCCCAAAATGAATGTATAAATAAAATTGATAGATAAAAGTCTCCAAATTAAATACCCCAAAAGAAAATCTAAAGAAGTGACGTAACACCTATCCATGGTCTGAGCTAGTAATGTTCAGCACAGTCCATGTAATCCTCTTAGAAACCTAAAAACAGTTTATATATGTTGGTTGATCATAAAAGTATACTCAGTAGGAAAAACAAATTATCTCATGCACATGTGAAAGAAGAATACTAGTGCACCCATAAAAAAATAGTAGAACCACTAACACCTAAACAAGCTAACTATCCATCCCAACCTCACCAAGGCACCCTCACTAAATAACGCATGACAAGTAATATAATATAATAAGAAGCATATCAATAAAGGGTACCCCACACAGCTTTCCTGTTGGTATGACACTCTCACACCCCAATGTTGTATGTCTTGTCACTACCATCTCTTTTATATACCACACTACACCACAAGCACGGTCATAACACATCTTTCGCACAAGCACCTGGGAATCCTCCCCATAAGCACGTTCACATAACATCTCACCCACAGACACTTGGGATATCACATCACATAAATTAGTAGAGTGGTAGGGTATCATGAACATGAAGGACATCAACGTCATTCCCTACTCCTACTATGAAAAACCCCCACTATAATCCACCCCATAGGCACAATCATATCACACATCACCCAAAAACACATGGGCTACCGCCCCACAAGCATAGTCACATCTCATCTAAAAACACCCAGGCTATTAAAACAACCATATAATGCACTTACAGACCTATGAACATCATAGATTGTGAAATACCAACCTCACTTGTAAGAGAGAGTGGGAAAGAGTGGGCACACAACTATTTGTCCTCCTCACTGAATGTTTGGAAAAACACCCCCTGTGTAACTCTGTGGGTGTCATCACATTACAATCAACATGGGTGGGGAGCATATATAGAAATTAAAATGAATATATATATATATATATATATATTCACACAGAATCCCAACCTATGGGTTCACATCCAAACACTAATCATTTCACAACATTACCACTTTTTTCTGCCACCTATAAATGTTGAACACCACACAATCCATAGCCATAACTCACATCACCAATTAATTCCATTTAATCATCCCTATATTTTAATTATTTTTCAAAAAAAAAAACATTTTATTGAACAGCCCACCATTTAATTAATCATCATCCATTTCAAACCCAATAACCAAACCAACCCATGTAATTTTAGTAATCATTAAATAATTATTTATTCCATCACTACTCAGGCATCTAGCACAACACAATGACATATCACATGAAGCTCAACATCCCCATCATACCAACACCTACCCGCCCCAAAATCACGGCCAAACAAACACCTCCCAACCCAAAAATCATGGCCAAAAGACAGCCTCACCACCCCAAAACCACAACCATAAAACAACATCACCTCCCCAAAAGTATGATTATACAACAACCTACTTCCCTAAAAGCACAACCAAACAACAACCTCACTACCCAAAAATCACGCCCAAAAAACCTTCATCCCCACATTCCCCAACCACGCATCACAGCCCCACCAGAAAAAACACACATAAAAATACATAAATATCATTTTACATATTTACAAAGGGTCTTTTATCACATTCCAATTTATTTTAGGGGTGTTATCACACAAGCCGTAATTCTGGGGAAACCATTTTATTAAAAAAAGATAAGTGGTTATCCAATTTACATTTTAGGGTGATATTACAACAATCACAATAAAAGAAATAGTCAGAGAACAACCATCCAATGTAAAAAAATCCCCATTGACCACAATTTTCAATGAGGCATCAAGCCCGTACAATCACAATATCACAAATAATAATAATCCTGTAAAAACATGGAAATTAAACCCCTTTACCCTTAAATTTCAAATTAACCAATTATTTATCTTTGATTAATCTAACACACCCATCTCCTATAGATAGACATAATAAAACCCCTCCCACATGATATACAATAAAGAGAAATGAGGGATTACCTACATCAAATAAAATTTTCTAAATCATTGTGCACCACAGGGTGAAGAAGAAGAAGCACCCGCAAACCAAAACCACACACAAGAAAGAACAAATGAACCTACACCACACAAAAGAATCATAAAAATGACACCCAAAGACATAACCCAATCAAAAATGAACCAATATAGTGAAATTTTGAAGAATAATGGAATGAAATAGATAAGAAAAAGAGGAGAAATCACCATGGATCAAAGATAGGAAGATGAGAATCAATTCCCATCAAAAGGAATCCAAAACTCTTGAAGAAGGAACCACTGGATCTCTTGGAATGAGATAAAGGAGCAACAGGAATATGGTTTGAGGAAACCCAAAAGCCCTTTAAACTTTATAAATGCACTGCATTGGGGATTTACATGATATGTAACCCCCTTTCACATTGTGTAATTTCTCAATTTTAAGTTCCACTAAAAAATGAATCACCCTGAAGGATTAATCACCTGAATCATTACACATCATTGACCATACCTAAAAAATCCATGAACCCCAATTTCACACCGTTTAAACTGTACATGATGTGTATTTCCTATAGTATCTCTATTTCACCTCTAGCCTCCATAAAAAACTCTTGAAACCTCCTATGAATACCACCAAACAACAAAACTAACAAAGTTATGGACTAGGTAGGCTCTGGCCATTACATCAGAAATCTATCAAATGAATATCTCCCTTAAGAATCCAAAACCATTCCCAAATGGAAATGGGTTCAAACAACCACCCTGTGAGATACCTCTCAAGGATATCGTCATACCCCAAACACTACCACCTTCCAAACACATCAAACCAAATGGCTACAAACATATCTCACAAACTCATTACCACACATACACATACACATCACCACAAACATATAACCTCCATGAAACCCAAACCAAAAACTGTTGTAACCAACTAACTACACTGCCCCAAATTCATTAATCAGGAGAATTATGTCCTCCATGTCAAGATACCATCTGCTCTATGTGGAACTGACTCACTTGAATAAGTTTAATCACATAATAATCAATGTTTCTCAATTAGGAATCATGTCCTCCCATTTTCATATGTTAGGATTTTATCACACATCACACATCAAACCAAGGAAAACAACTCATCTCATAAAATAGAAGGATCCAAACATGACATCACAAAGAAAAATAGAGAAAAGAAAAACTCAAAACAACTCTAAGTTTTGGCCATGAATCTACATCTCTCGCTCCCAATTACTCTACTATAAGCCACCATGCCTCCACAACACACCAAAAAAAGGAATAGTTCGTCCACACAGTACTTTCTCAAGATGATCTTGAATCTCTAATGGTCACTCAATTACTGTCGAATCATCCTCGATATCCAATTCCCCATTTTCAATGACATGGGATTCATCGTGAAGGTACCAAATAAGTAAGAGATGTTGAAGAAATCATGGATTCTCTCCACATAGTGATAATTCCAAATGATATTCTACCATGACAACTCTCCCCAACACCTCAAAGGGCCCATGAAACCTGGTATAAAGCTCACTCCCCCTGCCATACTTTCACCCCCCATGTTGACGGGAAACCTTAAAAAACACATTGTCCCCAACCTCAAACTCCAATTACATCCTATTGCGATCAACATAAGACTTATGCTGGTCCTATAATGCTTTCATCATCTCACAAACAAGATGAACCTTCTCTATCATGCTCAGCACCACATTGTCTTCATGAACTGTTGCCTCCCCAACCTCCACCCTATAAAATAGAGAAATTAATGATCACCCATAAAACCACTAAAATGGAGGCATACCAATGTATGAGTGATAGATGTTATTATAAGGAAAATCAACATAGGAAATTGTTTTACCCAAGATCCACTAAAGTCCAAGATGCACACCCGAAACATATCCTTGAGCGTCTGGATGGTTCATTTTCTATACCCATCTATCTGAGGGTGGAAAGTAGTGATGAGGTGTAACTGAGTGCCAAAATAAAACTGAAAACACCACCAAAATCATGAGGTAATACATGTGTCCCTATCTAAGAAAATGGACCTCATAACTCCATGTAACAACACCACCTCATCCATATACCTATTATCCATAGCATCCACTATGCCAAACTCCTTGATCACTAAGAAGAGGGCCAATTTCATCAATCGATCCATGATCACTGAGATAGAATTAATAAATCCCTAAGATCTGAGTAACCTCGTGATGAAATCCATTGAGATATCATCCCATTTCAACTCAAAAACATCTAAGGGCTGAAAAAAATGATAAGAACATGATTCTTGACCTTTTCCTGCTAGAAAAACAAGAAATTTTGCACAAAATCTATCATTTATCATTTTATCCCAGGCCACGAAAACGATATTATCAAGCCATGGTACATCTTGAAAACTCCTTGGTGTACCACCAAAGGTGATATATGAAACTTGTGAAGGACTCCATAATGTGTCACTACCAGAACAAAAACCTCTAAAAAAAAAACATCCGATTCTGACCACCCTCTGACCATCCCTCTAGAGCATCACCATAGAAAACATGACCACACATCACCTACTCCTCTAAATATACCTACTGATATTTCACCACATAACATATCATAGAAGAATAAACCATCATATGAAACAAAAAACCTCTACCATCATATACCCTTGCATCTAAGAACAAGGCTTACAACTTCTCCATTGCTCTCCATGCATCCCCAGACTCATGAACAATATCTTTCCACAAATTCCTACTCAAAGCGTCATCCAAAATATCCCTTTTCCTGAGGTGTATGAGATCTCAAAAATCATAATCCTAAAGAAACTCCATATACTTTTGTTTCAAAAAGTCTATATCACACTAAGAAAATATATACCTTAATCTCTTGTTATCCATGAAGACTACAAAGTGCTCCCTAATGAGGTAATGTTTCCACAACTTCAGTGAAAAAACAACCACTACCAACTCTAGATCATGGGTTGAATAGTTATTATCATGTAGAAATAACTACCTAGACCCATAATAGATAACTTCTCTATGCTACATCACCACAAATTCCAAGCCTAGATAGGAAGAATCACAAAATAAGTCAAACATCACCCCTCCTCATGAAATTGAAATGCTGGAGCACTAACCAAATTCCCATTTAAGAAAATTGAATAATACATAGTACTAATAATTCAATAGAAAATCCTGAACTTTCCTAGTAAATGTTTTCAACAGGACTGAAACATGAGATAAATTAGGCACAAACCTTTTATAATAATCTGCAAGACTATGAAAACCGTAGGCCTATTTCACGCTGTTGGATACTGCCCAAGAAAACACTGCCTCAAATTTCAATGGGAACACTTCAAAACCCTTATGAGACACCCAATTACTATGGAAATTCAACTCTCATGTATAAAACTTACACTTGGACAAATTTTCATTGAGCTAGTGGTGTCGAAGAACCTATAAATTGGATCTGAGATGCTTGGAATGTTCCTCCTCTGACATTGAGTAGATCAATATATCATCGATGAATATGATTATAAACTGGTCTAGGAACTCATGAATAATGAAGTTCCTAATCCCCATGAACATGGATGGTGCTTTCATAACACTTAATGAAATGTCTATCAACTCAAATTATCCATACCTACATCTGAAGGTAGTCTTTGGGATATCTCCCCCTCCACCCCCAACTAGTGATATCCTGACTAAATTTCAATCTTACTAAACCAAATTTCCCCTATCAGTTGGTTTAAAAGATCATCTATCCTCAAGATAGTGTAATGGTTTTTGAGCGTCACCTCAGTCAATATTTCGTAGTCTATACACAACCTCAGAATACCATCCACATTGTTAGTGAACAACATTGGATCACCCCACAGTGACACACTGGGATGGATAAAACCTTTCTTCATTAGATCACAAATCTAAATCCTTTGATACCACAACTCAGAAGGTTCTATTTGATAAGGATTCATCTAAATTAGAGATGTAGTAGGTTTCATGTCTATCCCAAACTCAACGTCACCTTGAGGAGGTAGCATCACAACCTCTTCAGGAAAAACATCCAAAAACTCTCTAATGACCCTAGAAGACTATAACATCCTTACCTCTACTAATTCCAATGGAAACAAAGTAAACAAAGAAGAAGGGGATTCACATTCCAACTGACCACTTGAAAACCCCACTCACCAACAAAAACCACACACTGACCATCCACATCCGAGAACAAGAATCTCCTCCAGAAGACATTAATAATAGAATTTATAGAATAAAACAAGTATATGTTTAGGATAAAATCATATGACTTAATTTTTATCAAGAAAATATCCCCATGGCACTGATGTGGCCCAATCATTAGTATACACCCCAACAAAAACCAAACAAGCTGGTCTGGCCTCTGACTGGTATAGTCAACACCAGTGGCATGGAAATATTCTATAAATCTAGTCCCAAATCATAGAATAGAGTGGGTATAACAGAGGACTAGAAATATCTATAATTAAATATGGAACAAACAATAGTACTTAACAAACTGATTGCGCCTCTAATGATCACTATCCCCTCTAGCATTACTACCTCCACTACATGTGACTGACCATGCCTAGATCCTCTACCTCTCTGTTAACAACTACCACCATGACCATTCTCTGGTCAGGGACCCTAAACATGAGGAACATCCTAAGGTTAGCCTAAACCTACACCATCTTCCCTAAACAGATCATTATCCATATTCCCTTGCTGCTGAAACATACTCACTAGAAACTGTTGCTGAGGTTATCGATGAACCTATCCACCTCCACCAAAATGATCTTGGGGAACCACTAGGCACTGGTTCTAGAAATGTTCATTAACCCCATAACCAAAACACATGAGCAAAAATCCCCCCAAAAGAATCATAGAAACCACTATACCTAGAAGGATAGAAAGGATGCTACTGAGGTCAATTCCTACTGGTCAAAACCTCGAAGCTCCTGGTGCCTGAGACCTACCATTGAAAATTTTGATCCTTGAAGAACCATGATGCTTCCAATCTTATGAAAAAACTAATTGTGAGTGAATCCACTCAATCAACCTTGCTTTATTTTAAACCTCCACATCTTTTGGAAACATAAAATTAGTAATTGCATACTGGGTAAAAGGACGAAGTGCATCCTCAAGAAATCTATCACAAGAATCATCATTTGGAAAAGGATATAGGGATAAAATAGAATTTCCTTGAACTTCATTCCTAGATCCCACACTAAAATACTCATATACTGAAGATAAATAATATCCCTCCTCTTTACTTCCTTCAAGGATTACGAATGAAACTCTTTATATAACTCATTATGGAAGTTAAGCCATGAAATAGTTTCCTTCTTCCTCTATCTCCCAGGTACAACATCCACCATAGACACAAATCTCCATGCATATGACTGACTACCAAAGGTACTCAATATCCCATCGAGACCTGGACCAAACTGAAAGTGATATCGATCTCCAACAACCAGCTCTCTATCTCTACATCTGAAACACCTCCCTCATACTTCCTCAAATCATACCATTGAAAATAATGCAATGGCCTATAACAAGACTCACTCTATGGATAAACCCTATTATGATCAACCAAATTATCCTGTTGAACCTCAACTGCCTGAGCCACATGCAGATGATGAATATAATCCATGGATGAAAGAGGAAACAAAATCTTTATAAGCCCAGTTAGTATGGAATTTTATTAAGATTCATTTTAACCTTGAAAAAAAGCCAATTCAAATAAGAACACAAATTATCATGATGAATGTACCTCTACTAGGTATCTACCCTAAAAACAAGTCAACATCACTTGGTCATTCAATAAGATCAAAGTTTGTGCATTGGATCACAAGGGGGACCTAAAATCTGGTGTCTTAGATAGTCTCCCTGGCCCATGTCACACACTAAAGTCAACTGGAATTATTTCCAAACCAACCCATGAAATACTCACTTTTACTAACTCCAAAATCCATCCTATCTCTCAACCACCACCTTTTATACCAATTTATCATGACCCCTCCCTCCAAATATACCCCAATTAGGGGATAGAGATAATGACCCCCTAAGTCCTACCTCCAATAATCCCTGGGTTGGTGACTAGCACCAAGGGTATAAAAATATCATGAAATGGGAGGAATTAACCACTATAATAATATAGGATCAATAGATAATATGAATCATCCACAAAAAAATCGATTTCATAATATAAAAATAAACTAAAACCATTCCATAATGCATGTATAAATAAAGATGATACTGTAACAACAATGACCACAATAGCCTAGATTCAGTTGTTATTTTATTATAATGGAATAGATATAAGAGATAAAATCACCAAGGATCAATTAGTTTAATAGTCTTGAATAAATAGATATATACATGATTCACTTATTACATTGATAATTAAATAGAGGACATACCAAAGGAAAACAAACTACATCCTTAACAATTATTCAAAGATTTCATCTTCATAACATGGATAAGTAAAAAAAATAAAAGGGTGAGATCATATTCCCAATAAGGGTTACGTATACTAGAAACATGAATCAATAATATGTGAAATATATTCAATAATGAATAATCAATATGGAAAGGTAAATAACTGAAAAACACCTACCATTTGATCAATAAACTGAGAATGAAGATGAATCCATAGATTTTTTCATAGTAAAAATCTCATGGATAGTAATAAAGGAATAATAAATGAAGAAAATGATTAATTATTATACATAATGTATCTAGAACATGATACAACTACCATTAAGACCTTTCAAAAGACAGTTTAAAACTATAAGTAGAAAACCTTTTAATTTGGAAAACTATTTTGTCTCATGAGACACATCGATGCGTAAAGGGGATATATAATGTTGGGACCCACAAATCACTACAAGTACAAATAATTAATTATAAATAGATTTAATTCATGAAAAATATGCCTTATCAAAATATCCATGTTGATTAAAGGATACAAACTTATCAATATTTCCCCAATTAATCTAATAACATTAAAAGTAAACATCATTTGTTAAAATTATTTACAATTTTGAAAATAATAATATCCATGATATGTATATTAAGATAAATATAATTTCAAATGAAAAATGACCTGAAAAGGTTAGTAGATACACCACATAAAAATGATTAGGTTCACAATACCAAGTAAGTCTCAATGCATAGAAAATTGAGATGAAGTCCCTTACCTTACACATACCATTAGTTGAACATGGTTTAAAATCCAGTATAATGATTTAAATCATGTTATGAATTTATAATAGAACCATATTCATACTTATGATATCATATGTGATTATCTTATATCATCTTATCATCCATTTGTTATTAATATTTCATCATTACCCTTGTTTCGGGAGTTAACTACTTCATTTTCCTATGGATGTTTTGTTGTGAAAGTCCTGGTTCTTGTGCATAGGACATAGTTCCATCATCTATATAATTATATTAAGTTCATATATATTATATTTTTTTTCATTATATATATTTTCATAATCATTATTTAATGGTAAATATAGAAAACTAATCGCATCATATTGCGGAGACGGTATGTCGTACGTATGCATGAATGATGGTATCATTTCCTTAATGGTGAAAGGGTAAAGAAGTGGATAGTATATTAATTTTTATAGAATCAATATCAAATAAAAATTATCATATAAATAAATTATTTCCATAATTATACCCTTCCAAGTAATGTGGTTATGAAAAAAAAATTACACCAAGGTGTGGAGACGGTAAGCCGTATGTACGCACGTGCACTGCTTTTGTTTCTTTGTAGGATAGATAAAAGGTGGAATATGGTTATAAAATTATCATAATAACATATCATCATATATATGGATCTGGATTTATTACTTTATTATATAAATACCATAATAATATGAAGTAGAAGAAGAAATAAACATGAAAGAGTTGGTGATGATGATTTCCACTTCTTCAATAGGCGTCCTTTAGATCTATTCTTAAAGAAACTAGGGTCAGTATTTTTGGAAGAACAGAACCTCCAAAATTTGGATAAGGAATTTTGGAATAAATTTTGGTAGAATAAGTTCTATCTATAAGGCTAAAGGTGGTGAAATTATAAGAAGTAATGAGTTCCATTTTATAACTGAGGTGAGGGGCACCCTTGGAAATCCAAAAAATATTAATTTATAGTAAACTCATTTTCTATCCATATACCACCAAATGGGAATGTATTTGAATATGAGATGAGATAAGGTTGTAAAATCATTATCCAATAAAATTTATACATGTTATGGTTTTATTTTAAATATTATCATTTTGATTGACGTTAGTTAACTTATTTTAATTTTAATTATGGTAACAATTTATTTTTTATTAAAAGGTGGTATTTTTTACTTATAAAATGTCAATTGAACCATAAATGAATAATTTTTGACATTTTGGACCAAAAAATAATAAAATTTTATTTTTAAATATTTTTTATGAATTTTAAATAATTTAATAAAATATTATTTTGATAAAATATCATTAGTATCAATTTTTGACACTATTCATTACTTTGTCTTTAATAAGAACAGGACAAAAATATAAATTTGAAAAAAAAATATTTAATACACCCCCAATATGTCACAATAATTCATAAAATTAATATAGTACCTTAATTAATTCAAATACTATTTATTTTAAAAATTTTAATATCATTTATTTGAATACTTCATTAATAAAATAATTACTGCATCATTGTTATATAATTATTTAAGGTACTTATTTCTTCAGTAAAAATAAAAATAAAATATCATGGTTTAGATAAATCTTTTAGATATTGAAATAATATCTATATTTTAATATATCTTCTTAATAACACCATATTAAAAATAATATAGTTATTAAAATATGAATGTGACATCTTTGTCTTTTCTTAAAATATTATAAATATCATTACCTCATCCAAATGGTCCCCAAAAATCATAAATAAATTTATACCATGAAAAAAAGTTTATTAAGTTCAAAATGGACACATATTTTCGTTCATAACCTATCTTTTCCTCATGTGGACACATAAGAGATGTTTAAGAAAAATAAAGTGACATTTTGTGATTTTCTTTTAGTTAAATAATATCAAAGTCATTTTAATGGAAACATGTACATTAAATAACTAAAATTCAAACTTTAAATGTTAAGGTTTGAATTAAAATCATCCAATAATATTTGAAAATGTTTTAGGATAAGCTTTTAATATTTTTCATATTATTTTTACCCTAAATTGCCTAATTTTTCCTTTACCGTGGTAACAAAAATTACCAAGGTTTCTATTCATATTGGTAAAAATTAAAAGGAACCTATTTAATAAATTTGGAACTAATAAATAAAAATATAAAATATATATTTCAATATTCAAAACATATAAGTTTCATAATTTAATTTAAAATTAATCCCACAAAACGCAACTAAAACCAATTTTATTCAAAAATGTATTTTAAAGACAAAAAATATACTTATAAATAAATAATATATAAGGATTATTAAAATTAAATAGATTAGATTATTTATAAATAAATAGTTATTAAGTTATATTGAGATAAAATTAAAATCATAAATAGTTTTTAATATAATGGAATTGACAATTTCATAAAAATTGATATTATTCACTATTCAATAAAAAATAAATATTTTCTGAAAAAATACAAAAAAAAAACACTCTAAGCTATTTTTGAGTTTTTTATTTAAAACATAAACTATATTTTTTGAATTATAATTTATAAAATTTTCAATATTTAGATTTGAAACAAGTGCGACATTAAAAGGTAGCAAAACTACATTCATAAGAATATATATTTTTATACATAAAGTTTGATTTTTTCTTATATTATGACCATAAAGTATATTGGATGAATGTAAAATCATTTTATTGAATATATAATATATAAATTTCATAATGTGTTTAATACTATTCATTCCTTCCAATTTGACAGTTAGTTTATAACAATCGTGTAAAAATAATAACATTTAATCGTATATCGCAGTTCGTTTAAACTCAGTGTTGTGTGCAATATAAGTGATTGGAGAAATTTAATTTATTTAAGAAAATAAATAACACAAAATATTGGGGTGTTATAGATACATATAAAAATATCCAAAGTAAATACCCCAAAATAAAAGCTAAAGTAGCGACACATTAGCTATCTAAGGTCTGAGATAGTAATGTTCAGCACAGTGTACGCAATACTCCTAGAAATGTAAAAATACTTTACATATGCATGGTGATCATAAAAGTATATTTAGTAGAAAAAAATCTCTTGTGAACATGTTAAATAAGTATACTAATAAACCTGTGAGAAAATAATAGAACACACAATATCTAAACAAGTCAACTATCCATTTTAACCTCACTATGGCATGCTCACCAAATAATGCAAGCCAAGTCACATAATATAATAAGAAGAATATAGATAAAGGGTACCCCACACGAATTTCCCACTAGTATGCCACTCTCACACCCCAAAATTATACATCCTGTCACTCCCATATCTTATGTATACCACACCACCCACAAGAAAGGTCACAATACATCTCGCTCGTAGAAACCTGGGCCACCACTCAACAAGCACTGTCACATCACATCTTTCCCATAGACACTTAGGACATCACACCATAACCATAAAAAGAGAAGCATGGTATTATGAACATGAAGGACATCAACCTTGTACCCTCCTCCTACCATGACCCCCACCATTAACCGCCCCACAAGCACGATCATATCACACCTCTCTTGAAAACACCTGAGCCACTGGCCCACAAGCACAATCACATCTCATATGAAAACACCTAATCTATCACAAACACTATCTAATGAACTAACATACCTCCATCCATCACAACCTGTGAAATACCTACCTCACCTGGAAGAGAGAGAGGTAAAGACCAGGTACCCGTCCATCCATCCTCCTCACTAGATGTCGGAAAAACACCCCCATGTGACTATATGGGTGTCAGCACATTGTTCTACACATGGGTTGGGTGTGTATAGAAATCACAAGGAATATATATATAGTTTCACACAATCCCAACCTATAGGTTCACAACCAAACACTAATCAACTCACAACATAAACACTTTACCTATAACCTCCAAATGCATAACACCGCACAAGCCACATCCATAAGTCACAACACCAACCAATTCCATTTAATCACCCCATTATTTTCATTATTTATCAAAAACCACATTTTACCGCACAACCCACCATTTAATTAATCATTATCCATTTCTAAACCATTAACCAAACCAACCTGTATTATTTCAATCATTATTAAACAATTATTTATTCCATAACTACATAGGAATCTAGCACAACACAACCACATATCACATTAATCTTAACATCCACATTGTACCACCACCTTGGCTTCCCAAAGGCACAACCAAGAAAACACCTCACTACCCCAAAATCACCTCAATACAACAACCTCACCACCCCAAAATCACAGCTAAACAAAAACCTCATTGCCATAAAAGGACAACCATACAATAACCTCGCCGCCCCAAAATCACGAATAGAAAAAACCCTCTGCCCCTAAATCATGGCAAAAAAAAAAAATGCCGACCCTAAAAGAATGACCAAACAACCATCTTCCCCACATGCCCCAACCACACATCTTCATCCCATAAGCACGACCACACATAACAAAACATTATGATCATTTTACAGACTTTCAAAGGGTATTTTTATCACATTACACTTCATTTTAAGTGAATTATCACACAATCCATAATCCTAGGGTAAGTATTTTATTAAAAAAAATACAAATGGTTAGCCAATTTAAATTTTATGGTGATATCACAATAATAGCAACAAAATAAATAGTCACAGGAAAATCATCCAACATAAAAAAATCCCCCAATGACCATAATTTTTAGTGGTTCATAAATTTCATATAATTATAATATTGAAAACAATAATAAGGAAATAAAAATATTCAAATGAAACCCCTTTACCCTTCAATTTAAAAATTAACCAATTATTTTTTTTAAGCTAGTACAACCATATCCCATAGATAAACATGAGAAAACCACTCCTTCATGATACAAAATAAAGAGAAAGTAGGTAATTCCCTACTTCAAAGAAGATTTTTCAATATACTGCACACTGTTGGGAGAAGAAGCGCCTATAAACAACAAACCCACAAGAGAAACCACATATCAACCTACACCACACCAAAGGATCATCAAAATGAAACCCAAACACACAACATAAAAAAATACACCCCTAAAGTGAAACTCTAAAGAAGAATGGAAATAAATGGATGATAAAGAGAGGAGAACTCAACACTAATTGAATATGAGAAGTTAAGAATCAATCTCTATAGAAATGAATCCCAAACAATTGAAGAAGGTGCCACTGGATCACATGGAATAAGAGAAAGGAGCGCCATCCATAGGGTTTGAGGAAACCCCTGAGCCCTAGAAACATTATAAATGCATTGTATCATGGATTTATATGACATTTAACCCCCTTTCATGTCATTTAATTTCACTATTTTATGTTCCTAAAAAAATAAATTTCCTCTAAGGATTAATCACCCAAATCATTACACTCCATAAACCAGATCTACACAAGATATGAACCCAACTTTCACATCATGTAAACTTTACATGGTGTGTATTTCTTGCAATAATTCTTTTATACCTTCAGCCTTTAGAGAAAACTCCAGGAACCTCCCTCAAACATCACCAAACACCCAAATTAGCAATGTAATAGACCGGGAAGACACAAAATTTTATAGTTGAGTTTCTCAATATATAATTAAATACCTCAATGTATCATCCTAAATTAACTGAAAACCATATCAATACCTCAAATATGGGTGTTTATCCCCTAATTAAAGTGATTCAATTACCTAAATAACTCCAGAAAACAAAAAATAATATAATTTTATATGCTTATGAGTGAGACCTTACTCAAAAAATTTGAACATCAATGACAATTTCTTTACTTTCACAAGTTGAAAATTTATCTAGAAAAATTTATAATAAAATTAATTCAAGAAAGAAAATGACCTTTTTAATTTAAGAAAATAGCTTCCAGAATAACTATAAATATTTAAATGAAAAGTACGAAACTCAAAATAGAAAAGTATCCTTGGGCTTCCACTATCCACAAAAACTTGGGAGTTTAGTCCGTTATGGATATATTACTTTATGAGTACTCATATTCTCCATCCAACCCTATCCAAAATAGTTCTATCTCTATATACCTATTTATAACTCTTGAAATGGAAATGGAGACATATATTTATAAATAAGAGATGACATAGATTGTACCTCTAATTATGTCAATCAACTTTGAGTTCATTTTCATCCAATAAGAATACATAATATTAAAAGGGTTTCTTCTAAAAAATTGGTTAGAAATATCTTGGCCATCCAAAAGAAAAATTTGAAATTTATTTTAAACATGAATAAAAAAGTTATCTTTGATTTACTAAATTTTAATTTTCTATCGGAAAAGACTATTCAATTCCATCTACTTCCATGCATGAACTGTCTGCCTTAATAATATATTATTTACTTGATAATTTATTAAGATATGTTACACTGATATATCTTTTTTTTAAACTATAATAAGCTCATTTGGAGTCATATATCTTGAGTTATGACCCATTTAATGAAGGTTGGTCAATTCTATCTTCCGAAAAGATTTCCAATTTACATGCTTTATTTTTGGATTCGAATAGTTTGATTCAACACTAGGTCCTATTGAATTAATTAAATCCCAATAAACATAGAATCTTAAAAAATTAATTGTTCAATTTGGATTATTTTGGAAAATGTTACGTAATAATTATGAAAATGATAAAAAAACACTTAAAAATCTAGAATTAAGAAATTTTCACTATAATTCTGAAAATTCATGAAAAATCTGAAATTTTTTCAATTTCATTCAAAAAGAAAAAATTATGGAATTTCATTCCTTGAAATAGACATAAAAATAAATGAAAAAACTATCTCTATAAATTCACCCATACTTAATACTTGGACTCTTGGACAAGTAGTCATAAAAAATGACACTAAGTGATTTCAAAATACAAGCCCATGAGACAGTATTGTAGATGTAGGCTTTATCAGCACTAGAAAAAGCCTTCATCAATGCTAAAAAAGTGTTGATATTGTAAGTGCCTTTAAAATTCAATGAATTTTATTATCTCTAAAAATATAATTGATATAATCTACCTTTATCAACATTAAAAAACACCTTGATAAAGTGGCCCCATTATCGACACATATTTCAGCATTGATGAAGGTGTACCTTCATCCGTTATTTTTATAGTGATTATAAAATATTACTAGAATTAGTGTTCTATTACAATTTAAAATAAAATGTAGACTAAATTTTTTTTTTGTAGTGAGTTAAAATTTTAAAATTATTGTTTTTATATATATGAATGTATTTATTCACATATGATACATATGTCTATGCTTGTTAATTTTTTTTTTCAATTTTAAATAAATTAGGGATTCATAAAAGAAGTTAAATTGTGTTAAAAAAATTAAAAAAATGTAAGAAATAAAAGTTAGATCTTAGAGATAGGAAATACTAAAAATAGTTGAGAAAGAATATTTGAGATAACATCAGTGGATAAGTTTTGACCTTCATACATTCCTTTATTCACTTTTTTTTAAAATGTTACCCAATTGAGTTGCTCAACATGTATTTAAATACCTAGAAGTATAAATCTAAATTTCTTGAAACCATATTGAGACCTCAAATATAGATTTTTCTCTTTATGAAAGTGATTTGATGAACCAAATATCTTCAGAAAACCAAAATTAATTGAATTTTTTTATGCTCTTGAGTGAGACCTCACTCAACAACTTTAAACAAAAAGAATAATTACTTTACTTTCATAAGTCAAAAAATAATATAGTACAGTTTATAAGAAAATGGATTCAAGAGAGAAAAATGCCATTTTAATTCAAGAAAATAGTTTCTAGAATTATTCAAAAAATTACAATTAAAATTATGAAATTCAAAAGGGAAAAGTATCCTCAAGATTACACTTTTGAAAACCACTTGGGATTTTAGTATTTTTTGTCTAGATTAAATTGTGTGTAATTATTTTCTCCATATGACCATCTCCAACACATTTCAATCATTCACACACACACACTCTCTCTCTCTCACTCTCTCTTTATCTAACTCTTGAAATGGAAGTGGAGACACATATTTATAAATAAGAGTTCTGGTAGATTTTCTCTCTAATTATGTCAATATACTTTGAGCACATTTTAATCCCATAATAATTCATAATATTGAAAGGTTTTATTCTAAAATATTTCTTAAAAATATCCTAGATATCCATAAAGAAATTAGAGATCTGTTTGACACATTAATGGAAAATTATCTTTGATCTAATAAATTGTAATTTTCTATCCCAACATACTTTTTGGTTCCCTCTACTTCCACGCATCCATTTATTTTCTTAATGATCTATTATTTCCTCGATATTTTATTTAGATATGATCCACTAATATATATATATTTTTTAACTAGAATTATCTAATTTGGAGTCAAATATCTCAAGTTATGACCTATTTAATAAAGGTTCCTCAATTATATCCACCTAAAAGTTTTCCAAATTGTATTTTTTATTTAGGCATAAAATGGTTCTATTCATTACCAGGTCCTATTAAATGAATTGAATCCCAATAAGCATAGAATCCCCAAAAAATAATTGTTAAATTTTAATCAGTTTAAAAAAACTTATGGAAGAAATATGAAAATGATAAAAAAATAAAAAAACCATAATTAAGGCATTTTCACAATAATTCCAAAAATTCACCAAAAATCCATAATGACATAATTTTATTCAAAAAGAAAAAGTTTGGGATTTTATTCATTGAAATACACATAAAAAGTAATGAAAATATTATCTCTATAAAAAGTAATTAGACTCCTAGGAAAGTAAGCATAAAAAATGACACTAGTTTGATTTCAAAACATAAGCCCAGAGATAGTACTAAAGATAAGTGATTTATTAGTTATAGAAATATCCTTCATCAGTGCTAAAAAAGTTTATTTGTTATAGTGTGATACTAAAATTTACAATACACTACAACACAAAAAAATTTCAAACATTGGTATGTAAAATTACATTGGAACATATAATTACATTGTTATGTATAATTTATTATAAACATCAATAAATTTTAAAAAATAATTTCATTGTCTTCAGACTCCCTTCTAAAAGATCCTGATCATGCTACCAGTTACTAAAAAAACCACCCCACTTGAAAAAAGAGTGTATCTGTATTAAAAAACAATTATTATGTTAGTAATACTATAAATAAATAAATTAAACATAAGTATGATACAATAAATTAATAAAATTTCAATTTTAAAATGAAAACATGAACTTTGAGTCATACCGAGCACACCATATGCCATATTAATGTGTGGCTAATTAATACATGTCACAAATTATTTATGGATCATTTTAATAAAGAAACTAGAAAATACAAGTGAATTTTTTTGGTTTTGAGTATATGATGTGTGTTTTGGACTAAAATGTTAATTTTAATTAAAAACATGAAATTGGGTCATACTGGCTACACTATATGTCAGATTGATGTGTGTGTAATTCCTGCACATAAAAAATGATTTATGGATCATTTAAAAAAAATATAAAGTCAATTTGAGTGTGTTTTCTTATCTTTAAATGAGTGACACATATTTTTAAATAAAATGTCATTTTTAAATTGATAATATGCACTTCAAGTCATATCGATCACACCGTATATCAGATTTACATGAAATAGTCTTGTTTACTTCACAAATGACTTATAGATATTTTTAATAAAGTATTAATTCCATTAGATTATGTTTTCTTGGATTTTAGTGAGTAAAATATATTTAATTAAAATTTCACTTTTAAATTGAAAACATACACTTTAAGGAATATCTATCACACCACATGTCAAATTGATGTGTGGATAATTTCTATACATCACAGATGAATTATGGATCATTATACTAAATTATATATACAATTTGATTACGTTTTCTTTATTTTTAGAAAGTGATGTGTGTTTTCAACTAAAATGTGACTTTTAAACTAAAAACACACACTTTGAGTCATATTGGGAACATAGCATGTCAGATTGATGTGTGGATTATTCATACAAGTCACAAATTACCTATAGATCATTTTCCAAAATTATTAAGATAATATGAGTGTGTCCTCTTGGTTTTGAGTACATGAAATGTTTTTGAAGAAAAATGTCAATTTTAAATCAAAACATGCAATTTCAATCATACCAGGAACACTGTGGGTTATATTTACTTTAGGTTAATTACTACACATATGAAATTAATTAAATATATTTTATAAAAAGTATCATGATAATACAAGTGTGTTTGCTTAGTTTTTAGTTTGTAACATGCGTTTCGAACTAAAATATCACTTTTAAATTGAAGACACATACTTTCAATCATACCCACCACACCATGTGTTATATTGATGTTTAGACTATTATTATCCATAAAAAATAACTTATGTATCATTAAATTAAATATTTAATACAATATGATTGGGTTTGATTAGTTTTTAATAAGTGACACAAAATCTGAACTAAAATGTTATTTTGAAACTGAAAACATGCACTTTGAGTCATACATGGAGCACCGTTTGTCAGATTGATGAGTGACTGATTCCTACATGTTAAAAATTAATTATATATCATTTTAACAAAGTATCAAGAAAATTAAAGTGTATTTTCTTGGTTTTCAGTGAGTGGAGCATGTTTTGAACTAAAATGCTATTTTTAAGCTGAAAAGACACACTTTGATTCATGTTGGGTACACCATGTGTCAGATTGATGTTCACATAATTCATATAGATCAAAAATGAATTATGGATAATTTTCCTAAATTATCACAATAATACAAGCCTGTTTTATTAGTTTGTAGGATGTGAAGTGTGTTTTTTACTAAAATGCCGATTTTAAATAAAAACACGCACTTTCAGTCATACCAGCCAAATTGTGTGTTAGATTGATGTGCGAATAATTCATCTACATTAAAAATGACTTATGAATATTTTTTGTAAATTATTAATACAATCAAAGTTTGTTTTATTGGATTTAATCCAATGATTCATGTTGTGAACTGAAATATTACTTTTAAACTAAAAACATGCAATTTGAGTCATGTTGGGCACATTGTGTGTCAGATTGATGTAAAACTAATTCATACACCTAAAAAATGACTTATGGATCATTTTATAAATATATCAAGATAATATGAGTGTTTTTTCTCAATATTGGTATGTGAATAATTTTTGTACAAAAATGTTGTTTTTAAATAAAAGGATGCTCTTTTACTCACATCAGTTATAGCATGTGTCGAATTGATGCGTGTCCAATTCCTATATATTGTAAATGACTTATAATTTTTTTCTGAGTTATAAAGAAAATATAAGTGTGTTTTAATAGTTTTTATTTAGTGATGCACATTTTAAAATAAAATGTTACTTTTAAACTAAAAACATGCACTTTTTTTCATAATGATCACACCATGTGTTTGATTGACATTTGGATGATTCTTACATGTTAAAAATGACTTATGGATCATTTTACTAAATTATATAGACAATAAGAGGGTTTTTGATCATATTTTAGTTAGTGAAACATGTTTTGAATAGAAATATCACTTTAAACTAAAAGCACACACTTTAAGTCATACTGGGAACATTATGTGTTGGATTGATGCATGAATAATTCTTATAGTTATGAATGAATTATGGATTATTTTCCTAAATTATCAAGTTAATATGATCATTGTTTCTTACTTTTGAGTATGTAAAGTGTCTTTTGTACTAAAATGTCACTTTTAAATTGAAAACACACACTTTGAGACAAATTGAGCATAACGTGTGTTGGATTCACATATGGTTGATTAATACACATCACAAATTATTTATAGATTTTTTTCCTAATGTATTAAAGAAATACATGATTTATTATTGGTTTTGAATATTTTTGTTATGTGTTTTGAACTAAATTGTTACCTTTAAATTCAAAATATGCACTTTGAGTCATACTAGGAACATCATGTATCAGATTGATGTGAAACTCACTAAAAAAATTAGTTATTTATGATGAGTTATTTGCGATATATTTATGCTAAAAAAATTTAATTGTGAAGGAAATTTGTTGAAAATTACATATCATGGAAAATCACATCATAAATAAAACTTTTTTTGAAGGGTTGTTTCAATTATGATCAAAGTGAAACTATTTGTGATGATTATAAAATTCCATTATAAATAGTTTTCAAAGTCAAATCTTTATGATGGATTCAAAATTCCATCACAAATAACTATTTGTAGAAAAAATTTGAATTCATCATAAAAATGTGCAAATAAAACACATAATACGTTATAAATTATTATTTATTAATTAAATAATTAAATAATAAAATTTATGCACAAGTTATGAAAATTTTTAAAAAATATATATGAAATTAATTAACTATTTAAAAAAATTAAAAAATGTGATGAAAAGAATATAAATAAATAAATAAAATCATTAATAAAATGACTATTAAGAAAAAATAGAGATAAAAAACATAATAAAACCATTAAAAATATATATATATATATATATATATATTGGAGAGAGTGTTGAGTGTGTTTGAAGTAGGGTAAATGAGAAATGGTGTGAGGTGGGGGGTGAAGTTATGATTATCGCTGACTCTATTATGATGAACTTTTTGAAATGGAACAATCCATCACAAAAATATTATCTTTTGAAATATTTTTGATGGATATTTACAATGGATTTTTTTAATTTGAAATTTTTATTTTATATGGATTTTTTTCAATCAGAAAAGTATCATCTATAAATATTTTTCCCACCTATTTGAAGAGTATTTTTCTACTAATTCGAAAAGTATTTATGATGGATTTAAATCCATCAAAAATAATTTTTTTTTCATGGGGTTATTTTTGATAGATGGTTAAATACATTGTAGATAATTATTTATGAAAAAAATCATAAACATATCAAAAATAATTATTTGAGATGGAATTATAAAATTCATCACAAATAATCCCACAAAAAAAAATTATTTTTGACGGATTTAAGTGTCTGTCAAAAAAAGTTTTCATTATAATATTTTTCATGCCTATTTGAAAATTATTTTCCCACTTATTAAAAAATTATTTGTGAAAAATTATTAAATACAACCCAAATAATTTTTTTATTGGGCTATTTGTGAAGGAATTATAAAATCCATCATAAATAACCTAGTGGGAAAAAGTTATTTGTGATGGATTTAACAGTCCTTCATAAATAACCACCTTATACCAGAAGGCACAAAATTCCACAAACAATAATTGATATAGATTCCATATCTACCAAAAATTATGGTTTCTAAAAATAGTATTTGAGACTTTATTTTAAATTCATCATAAAAAAGTCATTTCGACAAACTATTTGTGACATGCTCCAATTTGTTGCAAACACTCCATTTCAAACAGTTGAATTTACTATAGTGGATAATTCATACGTGTCATAAATGAATTATGGATAATTTTAATAATATTTCATGTTAAATCAAGTATGTTTTCTTAGTTTTGAGAATGTAGATAATTTTTTTACTAAAATGTCGATTTTAAATAAAAACACACACTTTTAGTCATGCTGGACATAGATTGTGTTATATTGATGTGTGTCTGATTCCTATATGTAATAAATAACTTATGGGTAGTTTCTTATATTATTAATATATTATAAGTTTCTTTTCTTAGTTTTTTTAGGAATTCATTTTTTGAACTAAAATGTTACTTTTTAATAGAAAGCATGCACTTTTAGTCATACAATGATCACTATGTCTCAGATTGATGTGTGGATTATTACTACATGTCCAAAATTAATTATGAATAGTTTTCCTAATGTATCATTAAATTTTGAGCATGTTTTCTTAATTTTGAGTATATGATGCATTTTTTTACTACAATGTTTATTTTAAATAAAAATGCACACTTTCATTCATACTGGCCTCAACGTGTCTCAGAATGAAATGAAGCTTATTTATATATGTAAAAAAAGACATATGGATCATTTTAATAAATTATCATAAAAATATAAGCGTGTTTTCATGTTTGCCTATTAGTGAAATGTTTTAAACTAAAATTTTACCTTTAAATTCAAACGAAAATTTTGATTCATACCGATCACACCATGTGTTAGATCGATGTGCAGATGATTCCTATGTATCACAAATGAATTATGGATTATTTTCATAAATTATCAACAAAATATAAGAATTTTTTCTCAATTTTGATTATGTGAAGTGTGTTTTGTACTAACATGTCTATGTTAAATAAAAACATGCACTTTCACTCATATCGGACACACTATGTGTCAAATTGATGTGCGACAAATTTCTATACATCAAACCTGTATTATGGATCATTTTTTTAAATTATCAAGATAATTTGAGAGTGATTGATTAGTTTTCGGTAAGTGACACATGTTTTGAGTGAAAATGATACTTTTAGATTTCAAAAATGAATTTTGAGTCATATTGGACGTGTTGTGTGTCAGATTGATGTGTGGTTAATTCCTAAACATAAAAAAGGATACATGGATAATTATATTAAATTATAAATACAATCAGAGCATTTTTGACAAATTTAATGTATGCGATGTGTAAGATCATTGGTTTTTCAATGCGGTACAAATCATTTTATTTCCTATTAAACTATTGTTAAGTTATCTTTTTTGGATTATACCCTAAATTCAGGTCATGGGATGGTTAGGCTATTTTTGGACATGAAGAGATAGGGGTTATAGGTTTTATTAAGGCTAGTTACACAATTCGTATTTGGTTTACCCAGTGTGTATTCAAGAAATGATGTGTAATGGACTAGGCTAGCCAATTCCAATATATAAAGGTTTTTTCCTTGGAAAAGAGCCAATTATTTAAAAATGTGTAAATAATTTACAATTAATATAAATTCCCAAGGTTAGATTTTTTAAAATAAGAGGTAAGGACTCTATTTTTTAAATAATACCCTCCCTTATTTCTTCCCTCCTCACACACAGGAGTGATACTGATGGAGCTCCCCCTTTGATCCTAACTTAGGCTTGGGTGCCATTTTGAAACCTGGACTCCGTTTCCCATGCTATCGATCTTGTTGGATCTTCTCCAATGAGTTTTTCATTCCTATTTTACTTTTATCCATTTCTCTTCTCTTCAATCAAGTTATTTTAGTGGAAGATAATTTTCCCCATTTCTAGGTTTTTCATCCATTCTTCCTTTTTCTCCAAATCTAGCCCAAATCTGAGGTTAATATTATATGAGTGTTCTACCATAGGTATACGGTAGGTTTTCTATACCCTTACCTTAAATTTTGGTGTTTATTATACCTTTGTATGACTGTGCTATAATCTAGACCTTATGAAGTTTCCCTAAAAATTAAATTAATGTCTTTTTTTACATTTTTTGGGACTCGTTTAGGTTTCCCTTGTGTACCATTTTATGGTTGGAGGTTTTTTTCCTCAACTTAGGCCGCCCATGGGGTGTTCTCTTGTATTTTACCTATTATATACCACCTATTTGGGTGTTTGTGAGCTCACCACTTGTTTTTGGATCCATAATCAACTAAATGAGAATTTATTGAATGATAGGAGAAGGGTTATTCCTCTTTTTCATGCTATTAAATATGATTTAAATGGATAAATGGATTATATGGAAATTGTTGAAAGAGTTAGATGAACTAATGTACTATGAATGTTTGTCAAATGATAAATTAAATGATTGATGAATTGAACATGTTAGTGGATGCATTGGATGAGCTCCTTGGATCATAATTCCATTGGATTACATGAACATTTCTACTCCATGGATCCATATTGATAATGGCAGTGGATGTCGTGGACATTTTGACTCCTTGGATCCCGATTCTTTTACATGCCATGGAAATATCTACTTCATGGATCCATATTTATAATGGTAGTGGATGCCTTGGTCACTTCTACTCCTATGATCCTAATTCCATAGGATGTCAAGGGAATTGATACCCCTTGTATCCATCTTCCTTGATCTTCTAAACCATGGATCTGGACCTTTATAGTCTGGCACTAGATTAAACAGAATAGGTTGTTGTGTATGTTGACACTTGATTACATGGAGTGACCATTTTTGATGTCGTTTATATGCTTTACATATAGCCTTTGTATTGGTATTTGATTATAGTTGTCAGACTGGATAGTATCAAACCTATTTGTTTATTATTTATGGAATCCCTTAATTATGGGTTCTTTTTTATTGTTTATTGGGATCCATGTTTGGCTAGAAATTATCACCTTTGCAAACAACCCTTTACTTTTACTACTGTTATACCTGTGATATAATGAACACTTGTTCATTGTTTATACACAGACTGCACATTTTATAGACACAATTAGTGGTGGCCTACTGAGTGTTATGTCATACCCTATTTGAGCTGTTATTGTTACCAGGATAGATTTCAAGGCTATAGGTCAGGACCAGGGAAATCACCCACTTTTCAATGCTTGGTTGGTTGTGCATAGGATCATGGGATCCCAAGACCAACCTAGGCTCATGATGCTAGATAGAGATAGTTTTTTTCTATTTTTTTATTTTATACATGTATTGTATTTATTTTCTATTTCCATGTATTACCTTTGATCTTTTATAGAGACATGACATGATCATCATTTCATATATGAGACTACTTTTGGATTATTTATTATTATAGTATTCTAGATGTTTATCTGCTATATTTGATTTATATTATGCTTCTTCTGATCTATTTACTTGATATACCACTGTGTTACTCTAGTCATAAGGGAATAGTCTCCCCACTATACCACCTTAGACCCTCGCTTCTAGTTAGAAGCATCTGGCATACAAGGAGATGCACTTGAGGCCATGTGACTCACTATCTCGGGGCACTGTTTAGTGGATTCCAGGTCTAGATGTTACAAAGTGGTATAAGCGAATTTTTTCTTTTCTAGATTTACTATTTTGAGACAACATATAGAATATTATAAAGGTATTGTAATTTGTTAATGAGTTGTGTTTGGGAGTAGCTAACCCACATGCGAGAAAAAGATAAATTTCCTGGAACGAGACATGTTTTTTTAGATTTTTACTATTATAGTTTATTTGATTCCACCATTGGGTGACAAACATGAATTTTGATGTTTATTATGATTTCATAATTTTATACTTGACTTAATGAGGTGAGGGGATGCCATTTGGTACATCATTTTAGGAACCTATTAGAATTCACATGACAAGCATTATGCCATGCCATTTAGGATGAATTTGTTAATGGAATGATATTTATTATGTGTTACTCAAGTGATATACCTATTGTTTAACAAATTATTTACATATTTAATTGAAAAAATAGTTGGTATTTAGAGTTCCTACCATAACCTAAATAGTTTTTTTCTTCATAGGCTACGACACACACCCTAAGTTGTCAATTATGGAATGTTGAGTCATGGAACATTAGTCACATGGACCAGAATGTCTTATAGTTTGCATTAAGTGGAAACCACACTTAGATTCATGAGGTGTATGGGCCCTTATGGACTAGAAGTGGTGACCCATTTAGTTTATCCATTTAATGAAAACTGTAAAAAATGTGAATTTAAATGAAATTGAAATTGTGAAACTGAGAACATGACCTTGACCCAAATTTAGAGTGGTGAGTAGGCAGTGTCTCTGGTGATTTTATGGTTTTTTCTATTTATAAGTCCTAGATTTATGATTAGACAGAGTGGGTGTGTCTTGTTTATGGGAAGGATTTGAACTATCCTATGATTTGACATTTTTGATCTTCTCATTATTGAATCTTTTATGAGGTGTGTTCTTGGAATTGTAGGGATATGCCACCATGATGACCTCTAGTCATATGTCGGGAGGGTGGTGATGGGAATCCTTTAGAGGTGGTGGGACTTAGGATACCATTAGATCCTACAGTAGTTCCATTTGTAGCACCAATAGTTATACCAGATATGGGTGATGATACTTAGTTCCTTGAGGGGTTCTTATGTTTTATATATGACTTTAAAGGATCTCCATATCATACCTCATCTATGTAAGAGTTGACATGTTTGTTCTAGTAGTAACATCTGACCATGTTTTCAGGGGATGGAGGTCTACAGGGTGATGAGCTATGGATTGAGAATATATATTATATTTTCAAGCATCTAGATACACCTTATGAGAGGTGAGTGAATCTCATGACATATATGCTTTGGGGAGAAACTATGTGTTGGTGGGATATTTTGAGCCAAGATGATACACTTAGAGATATTGTTTGGAGAGATTTACAGTCTTAGTTTTATGATTAGTTATTTCTTGAGACCCTGAGAGATGAAAGGGACAATGAGTTTATGCGTATAGATTAGGGTTTGATGACTAGTATGGAGTATTCAAAAATCTTTATTGGGATTCATATATTTGTGTTAATTTATTTTTATAATGAGGTATCAATGGTGAGGTGATTTAAGGAAAGTATCAATCATTCCATTCGATAACATTTCAACACATTTCATTTGACGGATATTATATAGATAGTGAATCAGACACTTATTACTGAATGAAACTTGAGGGAAGATGGGGGTGCAGAACATGGAAGTTCAGCCTCTCAACCTAGTGGTTTAGTATCAGGTGATAGTAAGCACCATTTCAAGGCTTCTTATGAGGGGAGTACAAGCTAGGTTGTTATTACTGATAGTTTTTTCATCTATCATCTGTGTGGGAGACATGAACATATGAGGATTTAGTTTTATTGAAACCCATTAGACTATTGATCAAGTGGTAGGATGGTCCATGTACAATGATTTTATAGAACTTTCCCTCTAGTAGTCTGTGTAATGGGATCAAATTCAAATATAGGTTCAGGAGTGGGATTCGTATCTCCTCATCAGGCTAGGAGCTAGAGTATTGCTAGTCATTCAAGCCGAGGTTTTGGTCATGTAAGATGCATCCATAAACCAATTGTACTACAATATAAGAGTGGTTCTTCTCTAGGTAGCGAGGTTGTTTGACATGGCCATAGTTCATCCCAGATATGTTATGTACATCCTATAGTAGAGAAGCAGATAACTGGGATGTCTACGGTGAGAGGTATGATATTAGTATCATGTAATATAGCATCTTCTCTTTTCAAAATAGTTGATTTTCATAGCTTTATATCTGTACCTATTGTGGAAATACTTGGGCTCATTGTTTTGTTTTTTGATGGAATTATGAAACTCCATTGGGAATCAAATCAGAGAGTGTATTCTAGTGCAGAGAGTTCCCCCTTGATGTTGGTGGGTGTAACTTTATATATAATCTTCTTTTCCCTAATATGACAGGGTTTGACGTTATACTCGGGATGGAATGGCTAGTTTTTTATCATTCCCATTTGATTATTATTATTAAAGAGTGACCTTCATATCACCATAGGGGAGATTTTTTTATTCACAATGGTGAATGTGATGTCTAGGTAGGTATAGATGGACCCGATAATTGTGGGATGGGTAGGATGACAACACATATTGATAGTTCATATCCATACGATTAGGGAATGCATTAGAAAGATTTTACTCCAGTGGTTGATTGTTTCCAAGATGTTTTCCCAAACAGATTTTCTGATTTAACTCCTATGAGAGGTGTGTTTTTCCATCAATCTATTTCTAGGAGCTACACCAGTATGCATTCCTCCTTATAGGATGGCTACTATGGTGTTTCATGAGCTCAAGCGTTAGGGATAAGATTTATAAGTGAAGGTGTTTATATGACCCATTACTTATCTATGGGGTTCACCGACCCTTTTTTTTGAAAAATTCAGATGTAACCCTTAGGATGTGTGTGTATTACTAGGAATTTGATTAGTTAATGGTTAAGAACTGGCATCCTTTTCCTCAGATAGATGATCTCTTCGAAAAAATCCAAGGAGCTAGGGTGTTCCTAAAAATTTATTTGAGATCGGTTTATCATTAGGTGTGATTTTGACCTAGATACATAACTCATATAGATTTTCATATCAAGTATGGTCTATATGAGTGTATGGTTATGTTTCTCAGTCTAACAAACACACTAAATGCTTTTATGGAATTGATGAACCAAGTTTTCTATCCTTATTTTGATTTTTGGTGGTGGTATACATGGATGATATCTTGATGTATTCTTGCAATTTAAACGACCATGATAAAAATTGTGAGATCATTTTAGATATACTAAGGGAGTATCAATTATATTTTGAGATCACAAATTTCCACTTATGGATGGATAATATTCACTTCCCAGGTCATATTATATCAAATACAAGAGTATCTGTTGACCTAGAGAAGGTGAGGTATATCGTTTCCTAGGTGAATTCCAAGAACTTATTTGATATAATGAGTTTATTAGGGATATATGGTTATTAAAGTAATTTAATACATGACTTATCATGTTTATAAGAAACTCTTAAGGGATTTACTAGGAGGGGTGTGAATTTTGTATGGTTAGATACCTATGAGAAAACATTTCATTAGCTAAAAGGGAGACTAACTTAAGTGTCAATCTTGATTCTTCCATATTCGTGAAACAACTATACTATGTATTGTGAGGCATCAAGTATTAGGCTAGAAGAATTTATAATGTAGGAGGATAGAGTCGTGGCATATAGGCCTCATCATTTGAGGCCACATGAGTTGAACTACATGCCACATGATCTTGATTTGGCCGCTGTGGTATATTCCTTACACTTTTGGAGGCATTATTTTCTAGGAGAGCATTTTTTTGTACACACAAACCACAAAATACTCAAGTATATATTTAAAAAATGTGAATTGAATTTGATGAAGTGAAGGTGGGATGAATATCTATATGACTTTAACTTTTTGATTTCCTATATACATGGTAAGGGAAATGTAGTGGATGATAAAATGATTAGGATAACTCAGATATAGGTTGTTCCAGATGCCAATAGAAAATGGTAGCTTATGGATTTGTTTTCAAAGATGCACTTATAAGTGCAGGATGGCCAAGGAAAAAAATTTATATCATCCATAGCAGTGAATTTCACTCTTTTGGATAGGGAGAGGATGATATAGTTTTCTGATGCTAAGGGGATAGTCCTACAGGATAGTGTGGTAGGTGAGGGCCTTTATCTTGGTTGGATCATTGGAAAGGATGAAATTACACATATTCATGATAATTTTTGAGTTCTAGAAGACATACATGAGGATCTAATGTGAGAGTTTCATGCGTCATCTTGGGAAGTACATCCTGGTGTTACCAAAATATTTCGATACTTGTGTTTCCAATACTGGCGTACAAGTATGAAACAATATGTAGCTGGTTTTGTCGTAAGGTTTTCCACCTATCAGCAGGTGAAGAAGGAATACTAGTGACTGACTGAGCTTTTACAGTAGTTACATATTCCCAAGTGGAAATGGAATGATGTTTTGATGGATTTTTTGACCAGGCTGTCGAGGTCGCCTCGAGGTAGTGATGCATTATGGTTTTTGTTGACAGGATCATGGATGTCCCCAATTTTCTACCTATTAGATAGTCCTTATTAGTAGATGGGATTGGATGATTTTATATCAATGATATTTTGTGACTTGATGGGGTTCCTTAGACCATGGTATTGGATATGGATACCTAGTTTACATCTAGATTTTTGAAAGGCTTACCAAGGGAGTTGGGTACACAAGTGATCCTGAGCATGACATACCACCCTCAGATTGATGGCTCGTCAGAGAGAACTATATAGGTTTTGGAGGACATGAATAGAGAATGAATATTTTATTTTGGGGTCTATTAGGAGAGGCATATACCCCTGGTTGAATTCACCTACAATAATAGATATTAGGTGACTATATAGATGGTGACTTATAAGGCTCTATACAATAGGCCATATTGATCACCTATTTTCTGGATATAGGTAGAAGAGGTAGTGTTGTTCGAGCCATGTCTCATGTAGGAAAATTTGTATTAGGTCCAGCTGATTAGGAAGCGGATGGTTACTTGACAGTGTATAAAAAATCTTACCCTGACCACTATTAACAACCTACAGAGTTTGAGCTCATGGATTGAATCTTTTTATGTATCTCATTGAGGTTGGGACATAGAATTATTAAGAGACAAGGTAAAATTTCACTGTGATGTATCATTCCATTTTAGATTCTGGAGAGAGTCAGACCAATATCCTATCAGTTATAATCACCATAGAGGTACCGAGTCATGTATGACATCTTTCATATATCCCTGTTGTGATATTATAACTCATAACCTTCTCATATTCTTCAGCTAGATGAGGTTGAGCTATAGAAAGATGCATTCTTTGTGGATTATCCTATTCATATCTTTGATAGAATTAAAAAGGATATCTAAGGCCGTTCAATTCCTCTAGTATGAGTGATATGGAAACACGACCGTTTACAAGATGAAACTTGGGAGGGGTGGATGACGTACATGCTAAATGGATGGAGTTATTATCATACAATGCTTAACCACACTTAGAAGGGAAATTCAGGGAAAAATTAATTTAATGGGGTAATATTGTAAGATTAATGGTTTTTATATGGGGTACAAATCATTTTATTTTATATTAAACTCTTATTAAGTTCTCTTTTTGTCTTAGAACCTAAAGTCGGGCCATGGGCTAGTTGGGTTGTTTTTTAAAGAATGGGGTAGGGGATTTAGGTTGGTTACATGCCAATTAAATGATGTGTATCTGGTTTATAAAATGTGCAGTGTCCTGGGAATACCAATTAACAATGTTTAGAAGGTTTTTTTATTAGGGATAAACCTCAAGCATTGCACAACATGTTAAAAATTTACACGTCATGTAAATTTTGAATTCTTTTTTTAAAATAAGAGTTAGGGACTAGATTTTTGACAGAAACCCCTACCTTATTTATTTATCCATCATGCATAGAAGAGTCACCTATGGAGCTCCCCCTCTGAGCCTAACCTAGTCTTGGGTTCCATTTCATGATCTCGACTCCATTTCCTATACCGTCAATCTCATTAGATCCACACTGGTGAGTTCTTCATTTCAATTTCACATTGTGTCATTTATCTTATCCTTAAAGGAGTTATTTTTATAGAAGGTAATTTTCCCTATTTCTAGGGTTTTCATCCATTCTTCCTTTTCCTCTTGATCTGGACTGAATCATAGGTCGATACTGGACAAGTGTTCTACCACAGGTATATAATAGGTGGTCTATAGCCTTACCTTAATGTTTGGTCTTTATTATACCTTGTTGTCATTGTGTTTTATGACGAGCCTTCCGGAATTCCATAAAAATTAAATAAATGCCTTTTTTAAATTGTTTGGGACCTTTTTAGGTTTCTTTTGAGTACCATTTTATGGTTAGAGGTTATTGGCCTCATACTAGGCCACCCATGGGGTGTTACCTTGTATTTTACCCATGATATACCTACCTATTGGGTGTGTATGAGATTTACACTTATTTTTGGATCCTTAATCAACTGAATGAGAATTTAATGGATGATATGAGAAGGTTTATTCCTCTTTTTTATGTGATGACATTGATTTCAATGGTTAAATGTCTTATATGGAAATTATTGAATGGTTTGGCTAAACTCATGGATTGTGAATAGTTGTGAAATGATAAATGAAATTATTTATGAATTAATAATGGTAGTTTATACCTTAGATGAGATCCTTCAATCACGATTCCATTGGATTCCATATACATTTCTACTCTATGGATATGTATTGATAATATTAGTTGATTATGTAAAAATTTATACTCCTTGGATCCTAATTCTATTAGATTCTATAGAAATTCATACTCCATGGATCCATATTGATTATGGTGGTGGATGCTTTGGAAATTTCTACTCCTAGGATCCTGATTATATAGGATGCTAAAAGCATTTCTACCCCTTGAATACAACTTTCTTGGACTTGCATTGGACATGCTCTATGGACATGCTCCTTAGAATTGATTGAAGTCATTATTAAGTCTCCATTAAGATTCTCCATGAATTATATGAGGATGAATTTTTCTTATATACATTGGATACTTCCATTCATGATCTGAGACTAGATTACATGGAATAGGCCATTGTGTATGTTGACACTTGATTACATGACATGGTCATTATGGATATCATTGATATGATTTACAGATAGCCTTGGTATGGGTATTTGATTAAATTTGTTTGACTATAAAGTATCACACCTATTTATTTATGATTTATGGTAGCCCTTGATTATGGGTGCTTGTTTATTAATTATAGAGATCCATGTTTGGATAGATAGGATAGATTTTTCATTTGACCCTTTAATTTTATTACTATTATGACTATGATATATCACACATTGCTTCATTTTTTATACATATACTATATATGTTATAGAAACCATTGGTGGTGGCCTATTGAGTGGTATCTCTTACCTTATTTGGGAAAATGTTGGGTACCCGGACAAATTTCATGTATATAGTTAGAGACCGGGGAAAGGACCCACTATTTGAGGATTGATTGGTTGTCCAAAGGATTAGGGGAGAATAGGACGAGCTATGCTCATGATGCTAGCTGAAGATAGTTTTTTTTAGCCTTTTGTTTTTTGATATATATATTTTATTGGTCGTCTATTGACAAGTATTTCTTGCCATAACTTAAAGATACATAACATGATCATCATATTATATATGACACGTATTTTGGAATATTTATCATCACAGTCTTATGGATTTTTATCTATTGTATTTGATTTATATTATGCTTCTGTTGATCTATTGACTTGAGATACTTCTATGTTACTCTCATCATGAGGGTATAGTCTCCCCACTATACCACTACATACCCTCACTTCTAGTTGTCAGCCTCTAGCATACAAGGAAGCACACTTGAGTCCATGTGAACCATAAGCTCGAGGCACCGTTTAGTGGATTTTGGGTTGGGATGTTACATGAAATGTGTTTTTAATTAAAATGTTGATTTAAATTAAGACATGCACTCTAAAATTATAAGGGAAAAATTGTGTATTATATTGATGTGTGGTTAATTACTACACATAAAAAATGACTTATGAATATTTTTTCTAAAGTATCAAGGAAATATGAGGGTATTTTCTTTGTTTTTACCGAGTGATACATGTTTTTAATTTCAATGTTACTTTTAAACTGAAAACACACACTTTGAGTCATAACAGGAACAACGTGTGTTGGATTGATGTGCTGTTGATTCCTATACATCACAAATGACCTATGTATTAGTTTATTAAAGTTTTTTCAACAATTTGGTATTAAAAAGGATTAGATTCAAAATATAATTTATTGTATCACTACTAAATATAAAAAGATAAACTAAAGAACTAACTAGTCTATAGAGAGAACATTAAAAACATAACTTAGTGAATCATCCTTATCAAAGCCTTCATTAATAATTTATTTTTTATATGCATTTTGGGATGATAAAAAATACCAAAGGACTCTATACATAGTTCATAGACCTTATTGAAAGTTAAAAATCCCACTTTATTTTTCAAGAAGGACCATGAACTCTATATTGGTGCCTCTTGTTCTGTTTATAGAAACAAAATTCTTGAATAAAAAAAATCCAAAATAACCTATTTATAGTATCTATAAAAATTAAGTAAATATGAATTAGATAAAAATGATAATAGAATTATCTAAATAATTATTAGATAAAACTATAAGAAAAGTTACTAAATTAGCATTTGATAAATCAACTCTTCATCGTTATTGAAGACTTTTTCAAGAATTGATTTTTCTCCAAGAATTTTGTGTTATTAATAAAACAAGAATGGTTTATCGAAAAATCAATTATTTATGGAGGAACCTATTCACGATCTATGTGAAAATTAACTGAATAATATGTAGATAAAAATGATATAAAAATTGACTAAAAAATTATAATATAAAATGATGATAAAATTTAATAAATAAGTAGTTAAAAGTCACCTATTGATGATGTTTGAAACATTATGAAACCATGTATTCTACCCATTCATTTGAAAAAAATATGTTTTCTCTTTTGAACATATGGAATGTCGATAGTACTGTTAGTATTGAAAAAATAGAAGTAAAAAATATTAATAATTGTTTTAAGTGAAATTTTTATTATCATCATAAATACCACTTTGTTGATTCTTGTTTTTTTATGGAATATAATATATTTTATAAATTTGTAAATGTAATAAGAACAAGATTTTCCATTAGTTTTATTTATACACTGTAGAAACTTTGAAAAAAATAATCAATTTGTTTTGATAGTAAATTCTTATTATATATACCCCAATACTTATCCATTTGTAAAAATATATAGGCTTATTATTCTTATGGAACATACTCATACTAGAATATTGACGATTTTTAAACAATTACCTATCATAAAAATAATCAATAAAAAATAATATAAAACATATAACATGTTTTTTATTCATAAAATTTTGAATGTAGTTTATTACAAATTGATAAAAGTCATCATGTATGGTCGATTTGTTGGTAATCCATAAATTGAACCCAAAAGAATAATTATATAAAGTATCTAAATTGTTTTTAATTAGAGAATAATTCTCCCTAAAAAGGGAATACATATTAAAATAAGTAAAAAATGTATTTGATATGATTATATTATAGAGTTTTACCCCTGTATCTTGGGTATTAAGAAGAGTTTTTTATCTATAAGTTTCTTTTTAAACATTGTGTCTAGTGGCTCCACTATTATTAAATATTTATCTTATTAGAATCATGTTTTTTTGTATAAAAGTGATGTGAGTAATAATTAGTCCAAATTTTTGATAGTGGGGTTTTCCCTTCACATGATATTAATATATAAATCATTAGAAAATTTGAATTATATCTAATAATAATTAACATTTTATATTATATCTTAAGAAAAGAGATTATAAAAACACACCTAATGTATAAATTTACAATTGAGACTCCCAACCATCCATGCTTGAATATTTTATCTACATTATCATGACCACGATAGTTTATAATAGACTCTATATACATTTTTTGTTCCAAAAAATTAATGTCTACATTAATATATTTGAACATTATATCCACTTGAAATTATAATATTAGTAAATTAGGCAGTTAGACTGGCAGGGTAAAGGTACTCACTAATGGTATTTTTGATTTAGTAGTTGATCCTTTTGATTGTTTTTATTAAAATATCTCTTTATTATTCATTTTCTCCATCTATAATAACATTCCTCAATTAATTCATTTTTTCAATAATTTTTAAAGGTTTTTCACAAAAAATAAATTTTAAAGGACACACCCTTTCATCGAAATGTTTTTTACATGATCAAATGTCCATTATATTAAAGTTACAATAAAAAGTTCAACCATGTGAACATTCAGATCATAAAGGGGAATACGTAACTTAGTGATTGGATCATGGGATACATGAATCCCTACTCTCACATGATCTTTTGGTATTTGTTTTTTTCTTCAGAATATCACATTTTATATTGTACACTATACCCCTCACAACAAGGTGATGGGTGGGTACTGATAGATATAAATCACAATCAATTTCACCCTCATAATATTACTACAGAAAATTTATCAATATTCCCATGATTCACATTACATAGAACTATTTATGAAAAAATTGATTACCTCTGGTAAGGAATACCTTTGAGGGGAATGACTAGCCTTTAATCTCGGTGTGGATCTTTATCTAGTGGTTGTAACTATCTTGTTTATTCTCATTGATTCCTTCCCATATAATTATATAAAAAATTAGTTATCCAATTAAGTTTTTCTCCTAGAACATTTATTTGTGTCTGTATCTCATACATTTTCTTATCGTTCTCCCCTTGTTTATTTTTGTCTAAAATATGTCTCAGGTGACAATATAAAAGTTACAAACCTGACATGTATATATTGTTCTGGACACTTCAAGGACACTGAAAATATTCATTCACCTGGTACAGATGATGATGATTCTTATGTCGAAACTAGATAAAAATATAGTAAAATAAGTAGAATTTTAATGTAATATATATTTAAAGAAGATTTTTTTTATTATATTATACTTATACATGATTCTCACACTCCTTGTGTGTTTTGATCTGTTAGTATTCTATCATTATTTATATGATCCTACTTACATAGAACATATCATTGGATGGAAGTGGCTTTGTATTTTGATTAATCAATATATATATATAAACAATAGAACATAATTATGTTATTATTTCATTCTATTTAAAATTATTACCATATATTTAATATATATACTTTTTTCTCAAGTGAATCATACCCCATCCATACTTTATGATATGGGTATATTGGTATTGGTATACACTACTTATTTTCATCACTCAATTGTTGTTTAATAACTTAATATTTCTTAATCAAAGTGATTAATACATGTATTTAGAATTAAAATATTACCAACCACAATGTACCTAAAATGTCGCATCCTCATGATGGATAATAAATTCATTCTATGTTTCTTAGTTTATCATGTGTGTATAAATATTTAGTGGGTGCAGGTTTACATTCCCTTCAATATCCCCAAGATGGTAGTTTTTTAATAATTATATGAAAGGATCTATAAGCTTTTCCAACAACCATTAATAAAAATTTCATTCGACAATAATATAATACAAATGAACTCTAAAATTGATAATGAAGATCAATTAAACATTTAATTAATTAATTTTTTTATTAAAATTGAGGAATTATATCATAATGTTACCCTAATTTGTTTCTAAATTAGTTCCTTTATCACATGCACAACATTTTACTACATATCTATATCAATCAGCAGGTGAATTCGAGTGGTGAACCCAATGTAACATGAAGCACCCAAAGATAAGCATAACTTAAGTAGTACATTAATTTAATGATTTAAATAATATATCTCACAAGAAATTACACAACTTGATGACCAAAACGTTATGTGTCTTGGACATTAGGTACATAAACATATTATTTTGAAACAATTTCAAATAGTTCCCCATAATTTTACTCCTCTAGAAACTTTTCTAGTTATATCACATGGTATAATCATCTTAATAACCTAGGGAAATGAAAACATGATAAAGTGGTGAGCTTAGATTCCCAGTAAGGAAAAAACTTTTCATAGTGTATCAGATCATAAATATGGAGGATAACATGAGGAAGAGGATTCATATCTTATTAAAAGAAAATAATACCATAGATAATAAAAAATACATTATTGGGAAACATAAGACCATATAAATATCAATAAGGAAGCATAAGAGTTATGAAATGACTCAAAATACATCTAAATAATCTTAAAACATGAGAGAATAGCATAAAGTGCAGAATATTTTAAAAATAAAGTGTAACATGAAAACATGAAATGTATTAAAAATAAAAATCATCTTAGAAATGTAACATAATTTGATAAATAACTTAAATTTTTTGGTACAACCATAATCATAGGAAAACCTTTGTGATAAAACTCATTAGACCCATATCCATGTGAAAAAACTCATTATTTCCATGCTTGAAAATGTGAGTAAACTCATTATGATTATGCTGGTGTGAAAAAACTTATTATGTCCATGTCTAACTATCTCATGAGATATAAACCTAAGCCAATTAATTTTAGGGAAATACAATATCCCACCTATAATCATCAATACATATTTGTGCCAGTTAACATCAATCATCACCATATCTTAGAGAAACCATCGAAAAAGAATGGGTTTATTAAACTTATCCCGTAACATGAAATGATGAAATCATTGTATATAAAAATATAATTTTACAAAAATTAATCATATCATTCAAAAAATATATAGGCTGATCAAAAAATCACTTCATGAGGGATAAACCTTGTAGAAAATATAGAAGTGAAAATACAAAAGTTCCCACAAAATATTTTAAATGTTTTTATAAAAGATGATGTGAAAATTAATTTAAAAGATATTTTTTTTGAAGAGAATACTTTTGAAAAAAACTTAATATAAAGAGTTCTAAATTAATAATCCTAAAAAATAAAAAAAATCAATCTAATAAACATAACATCTTTAATGCCCTGACTTTTTAAAAGAGAATTTTATGTTTGATAGCATATGTGGTATGCAACACCAAAACCAAACAAACCATGATTGTTTAAATATAAAAATTATAACCTAGCCATTAAATTTATGGGTATAAATAGTATTAAATAATTTATGAAATATATATACATGTCCCACTCAATATAAATGTATTGGTAAATTCTTAGTAACTAATCACTCAATTTTTGGCAATGAATTTTTGTTCTTCAAGAATACATTTTCTTAATAAAAGTTTTTATTTATTTTTGTGAAAAAATATTATAATTAAGTTACGGAACATTTATAAAAAGTATTTGATAAAATTAACATCATTTTTTAAACTCAACATATAAAAATTTACTTAGGGTGAATTTTTTTGATTTTTTGTAAAAATCACTTTCCATTACGCTAGTGGGTTTTATTTTAAATTAAATTATTACACCTGTATTGATTTATTTTCATAAAATATATTCTATATTTAGAATAATAATAATTAATATTAGTTAATAAGTTTAACTTAATTTTTAGACAATATGAATAGTATCGATAGTAAATATTTATTACCACAGTAAAAGGAAAATAGGTCAATTAAAGGTAAAAAATATTTAACAAGGACTAGAAAAAATAATCCCTAATAGTATGAATATTTAAATTTTAATTTAAATATAAAAATGGTTATATATTTTTTATCTTTATAAATAATTAATAAATGATTTTGATACAAATTAGAGTTTGATGTGATAAAACAAAAATTGTCTTTTTGTACAATAAGTAATTTCAATTAAGACATTCCTTTTTGATGAATTATTGAAATTTAAAAATAAATTAAGTTTTAAGGAAATAATACTGATACACATTTTTTATTAAATATAAATGATAATATAAATTTTATGAAGTCAAACCCAATTTTTATAAGGGTTTGAAAACTGCTATTGACAAAAAATAGAATTTCTACATAAATTTTTATTCTAGTTTTAAAATTGAAAAATCACATATTTAAAAAATTATTTTGATAAAATAAATATTATTTTTGGAATAAAAATTTAGAAATTATCTAATGGTTAATTTTTCATAATTTTCTTAGACAATCAAATTTGCTCGTAAAACTTTGATATGGTATAAATATACTGTGTGTATTATGACATCATAATGACCCAAAAGTGTTGTAATAAATTCTAGAAAGGGTATACAAGACCAAATATATGTTTCCCATTTAAAATAATGTTATTTTTAGTCTATTGTATTGATTTTAAAAATCCATTATGAATCCTACAACACCTATATTATATTTTAATGTTTTAAAATTAGTTCTTTAAGAACATGACTCACTTCCACATCACCAATTGTAATATTTTTACATTTTAGGCCCTTGGAATTATAAAATAATGGAAAAAAATCCTATTTTTAATAAAACATGGCAAAAAAAAATGGGAAGTTTTATGGTTTTGATTATTTTATTATATAGAGTCCAGAACCTAAGGTTGTAAAATAATAAAGAACTCCCCCTATTTTCCTATATAAACCCACCTAAGATCCAATTCCCATTCACTCAAAAAACATGGATCAATCACTTAGTATTATCTCCCCTCTCTATATTACTCCCAAGATTCCACCAATCTCTCAAGAATCCCCTCTCAAACTTTTGGAAACACCCTTCAAGGTAAGGGATCTCCCTCTATTCTTTTTATTAAAGAATGTCTTTTATTCTATGCCTCTTAAATTCCATTTGTTATTGTTTGTATTTTTTTATACATCCCTATCACTACCATTTTTATTTCCATGTTATGAGAGACCCATTTCACTCTCATTAATCTTTCCCGTGAATCTTTATGTGAACCTGTTATGCTGCCGAAATTGTCCTATGATTTTTCATACCAAAAGTGAGGGACCTATCCCTCTTCATTTCAATTAAATAACATAATATTTATTTAAAATTTTTAATATCAATTTGTTATTTTTTTCATGACCTTATAAAGTTCCCTCTACTATCAAATTTATTTCCTAACAATCAGATATCATCTATCCCTTCTCATTATAGCATTTACCTAATCCATTACTATGCCAAAATCCTCTCCTTCTTCTCATTAATCAAACATATTATTCATTTTATGAATTTTATTTACATTTCCTAATTTTGATATATGTTTTTAACATCCCTAATACTATCCATTTGAATTTCAAATGACAAGAGACCCCTTTCACTCTCATTAAATAATTTTATGAAACATTATGTACTATCATTATGCTGCCAAAATTTCCCTGTGATTTTTCCATGCCAAACATTTTTTATTGTGGATACCATATCTATTTCCAATAATATCTATTCACCTAGAAATATCTATAATTATTTTTTGTTTTGAATACCATCTCTATTTCAACTCATTGAAACCCCCAGTACTCTAATATTCACACACCCAAAGACTTTAATTTCAAAAAAGACCTATATAAGTATCTTACTTCTATCCTCACATACTAGAGGTCTTATTTTTATTAGAAAAACCTCCTTAGAAGTCTTTTAGTGCAAACCTAAGGAGGTTTTCGAAAGAAGATGAATCGTTTTTAACCGAGAATTTTTATTTTATTCATTCTTCCATATCCTTAAAACATTCTTCAAATATGATAATATAAGAACATAAATATATCCCATATAAAGATATGTTATTATTTTAATTTCATAACCCATATCCATATCCTCTTCTATAAAATGGGAAATGAAATCGTCAATTGTGTGCATGGAAAACTACCACCTCACGAACCGATGTAATTCATTCTCCATCACCACCTCTCATGGATGGATATAATTATGGATTTGAAATATTTAAGTGATATTTATCACATAATTAAAATTATATAATTATAATATCATACATACCTTATTACCTTTTAATCTGTTAGAAAATGATAACATCGCTCGTGTATACGTGTGGACTACCGCCTTCACGAAGCAATGTAACATGTTTTTAATTTTATTTTGACACAGATAGAAATGAGGGTATATTTAATTAATATATATAATATAAATTATATAAAAATTATTATAGAGAGTTTAATTAATATTTAACTTTATTTTATTCTGTTTGTCGAGAAAATTGAAACAACGTTCATGTGTACGTACAACCTACCATCTCCATGAATGGTCTAATTCATTTTCCGTATCTAACCTTAATGGAATAATCTAAATAATTTTATGATGAATATATATGATATTTATACCATGGTTAATATTATTTATATTATGGAACCAAGATCAAAGTAAAAGGACCAATAATACCAAACAAAAACATACATGAAAAATGAATCAGCTATTACCTGAAAGATTAATTTTAACAAGGAATTATTAATAAATAGGTAATAAAAGTTCATAAGTAAATCATATATGGTATGATATATATGATTATGGTTATTTCATATATTTATAAAAAATATATATTTATTATATAGGTGTTTTTAACATGTATGAATAAATTTGATACTTGTGGTAAGGGATTTTTAGTTTCTCTTTTATTTTTGGGAGACATATGATATATTCACAAATGGTTTATTTTGTGTGGTGTATATAATGTATCTTTCAAATTTTATATCTAGAATATAATTATTTTAATGATATTTTAAGTTACATTTTATCTTATTGTTTAATAGGGCTTATGATTCAATCGTTTACAAAGCGGTATGGGTTTTCATTTCACTTTTATTTCTATAAAACACATTCCATATTCACAAATTGTTCTTTTTTCCATGGTGTATATACTACCCATGAATGTATTTTATGATGATTATTATGATAGTTATTAGGATTTACATATCCATATACAATCATTTATTTCATGGGGCATATGACTTGAAATTTACCAAAGTAATGAGTGTTTTATGATAAAATCTCATTGTTTATCAGGATTATTTATTTATTTATTTTAAATAGGTTGAGGGTAAATCCCCCGTTAATAAAATGAAAAACATGAGAGACTCTTTTGAAAAATTTGGTAAGAGGGAACTCATTATAATCACCATAGTAAAATTCCAAAAAATCTAAATTGAAGAAAGAAAATGGTCCCCAGTGTCCAAGGAGCGACAAACATCACAAAAAGCTAAGGAACAAATTTCATCACCCCTCTCCCTAATAGATAATATAGAAGTGGTATCAGTCAAAGAAAATTAATCACCCCTGCCAAGAAGTTGTGTTGGGATGGCATAAAAACACGGTAAAACACCACTATAATAATGAAGTGTGAAGGAAGGACTGTATGATAGGTGATATCACACATATATCTATTTCAAGACAACCACTCGACAAAGATTGAACTACTAGAGAAATGGGATTTGGAGCCCCCTAACATGGGCGACCACCTTTGGTGGCCACTGGCCTTAAAAAAAGATTTTGGGCCCCTCGCCTCCCTCCCCTCGAAAAACCCTACCCACATCCCACCACCTATCCCTCGTCGCCCTTCATCCTCCGCCCTCGTTGCCCATCCTCTTACCGCCCTCCACCCCTCGCTGCTTATCCCCTCATCTCCCTCCTCCCTCCAACCTTCACCCTTCGCCCTTCACCCTTCTCCCCCTCCACCATCTTCCCCCTCTGGACTCCGCCCCCTCCGCCCTCTGGTCTCGAGCCTCCGCCCTACGCCCTGCGCCCTGCGCCCTCCACCCCACCCCCTCTGGCCTCTACCCCCTCTGCCCTCTACCCTCCACCCTCCACCCTCCTCCCTCCTCCCTCTGACCTCCACCCTACGGCCTCCATTCTCTAGCCTCTGCCCCCTATTCCCTCCTCCCCCTCGGCCCTCGGACCTCGGCCCTCGACCCTTGGCCCTTGGCCCTCCACCCCTTCGCTGCCCATCCACCGTCCTTTCACTTCCCTCCACTCCAGATCTCTGCCATCCCCATCCCCTCCCTCTTCGTCCCCATACCTCACCGAACCGTCTCCGCTCGTTCCCTCCCTCACCATCCCCTCCCGTACGACACCGATAGCGCCTAGTCCTTTCCCTCTCCGCACGGACGCTGCTTGTCCCCTCACCGCTACTGCCCATCCACTCCGTCTCCCCACAATCCTCTATCCCCTCCCTCATCGTCCCACCCTCATTGCACCGTCGCCATATAACCGCCTCCTCTCCTTCGGCTCACCGCCGCTGCCTCCCGTCCCTCCCTCGCCACACTATCTCTGGCTCCGGCTCCCCTCTGCTGCCTCTCCTCCCCCCACAGAACCGCCTTCGGCTCCCCTCCCTTATAGGTTTGTAGCGCAATAAGGTATGACATGACATGGGCTTTCACTTATATTCCATTATCTATTCTTTTATTTATTATTCAGAGATATAATTTGATTATTTTTATTAATGGTCCACAATAAATTGTTTAGGATTTATTTTAAATATATTTGATATAAAAAATGCATGTAATAAGTCTTGTGTAAATGTTTGTTATACAGATATTATTATGGATAAGAGTTGGATTGATCATCCAAATCGAACGTCTAGAGAATATTTCAATGGAATTATGCAGTTTATTGACTTCACTAGAGGATTTGAAAGTGAATATATTAGTTTTCCATGTAGAAAATGTTCTAACAGATATAAATTATAACGAGATACTATGAGGGAGCACCTATTATTTCATGGATTTATGAAAAATTATAAGAGTTGGACTCATCATGGAGAATAATATGTTCTTTGTGAAAATACAGATGCAGTTCAGATGGATGTTGATGCAAGGATGAATTATCCAATGCATGAAATGATTATTGAAATGGTACTTGGGTTGGATCCTGAAGGCATTGACATCTATAATCTTGATACTGGTGAGATAAATCTTCCCTATAGTGCAGATCGTGATTCGAAGAGGTTTTACGAAGCAATTGATGATGCAAAAACAGAATTATATCCTGTATTTACTTCTTACAATAAATTGTCGTTTATCATGGAGTTGTTTCATTTGAAGACTTTGAATTAGTGGTTAGACACATCATTCGGCATGCTGTTGGTGTTATTGAAAAAGGTTTTTTCTGTCGATTCTAAGATTCTCGAGTCACATTACGATGCTCATAAGTTGATAGGGAACTTAGGTTTTATATATGAGACCATAGATGCATGTGCAAACAACTGTATGTTGTTTAAAAAGGAAACAACCCATTTGAATATTTGTATGGTTTGTGGAGATTCCATGTGGATAGAGAACAAGGGAAATTAGACTCATCAAAGTTAGATTGCGATACAGGGGAAACCGATTGCCGTAAAGAAAATGCGTTATTATCCCCTTAAACCAAGGTAGAAAAGATTTTTTATGTCATCTAAAGTTTCTAATTTAATGAGATGGCATACATAAAGAATTCATGAAAGTGATATGTTAACCCACCCGACAGACTCTCATGCATGGAAGGATTTTGATAAGAGACATCCCTATTTTTCTAAAGATGTTCGTAATGTACGATTGGGGTTGGCAGCAGATGATTTCAATCCATTCAAGTCTATAGTTGGTACAACTCATAGCACATGGCCCATGGTGTTGGTTTCGTATAATCTTCCTCAATGGATTTGTATGAAGCAACAATTTATAATACTTTCCACTCTTATTGATGGACCTAGAAGTCCGGGGGATAAGATTGATGTTTACTTTCAGCCATTGATTGATGAGTTGAATGAATTTTGGGGTGATGGTGTGATGACTTATGACTGTGAAACAAATGAAATGTTTAAACTGCAAGATGCTTTATTGTGGACAATAAATGACTTCCTAACTTTTACAAATTTATCAGGTTGGAGTACGAAAGGGGAATTTTCTTGCCCATGTTTCAATAAAAGTAAAAAATCTGTATGGCTTAAACATTCCAAAAAATGGGCATACATGGGTCACAGACATTTTCTCCCCCCTCAGCACATGTTCAGAAAGGATAGAGTGGCATTTGATGGTTCTAGATAGTTCAGCCCAACACCAAAGATCATGACAGAAGTCGAATTGTTACCGTAGATTGAGGAAGAAAACATCCGCATGGTATATGAAATTCAAGATTTGGTGGCTCATCCATTATGTAATATTCTTGCTGTGGGTAGGCAGCGCAGTCACAATTGGAAAAAGAAAAGTATTTTTTATAGTCTTCTGTATTGTAAAAATAACATGGTAAGGAATAATTTGGATGTCATGCACATTGAAAAAAATGTTTGTGACAACATATTGTGGACCATTTTAGGTGTTAGTGGAAAATCAAAGGACAATGTTAATGCATGTCATGATTTGGAAGAAATGGGTTTAAGGAAACAGTTGAATTTACATTTAGCTAAGGGAAAAAAGGCATATATGACTGCTGCACATTATACGATGACTACAAAGGAGAAAGAGACATTTATTTCTATTTTGAAGATGATTAAGGTGCCTAATGGTTACTCTTCTAATATTTCAAAGTGTGTGAATCTGACGAGCAGGAAATTTCAAGGGTTGAAATGTCATGACAATCACATACTACTTCAGTAGTTGATTCCAATAGCAATTTGTGATTGTTTATCCCCCAATGTTGTTCAGCCGTTGATTGAGATGCGTAATTTTTTTTAGACAACTTTTTTTAAGAAATCAACAAATGGGTGATTTAAAAAGTTTGCAGGACTGAATTGTACTTACGCTTTGTCACTTTGAGAAAATATTCCCCCCCTCATTTTTTGATGTTATGAAAAACTTGACAGTGCACCTAACTGATGAATTAATGGCTGCTAGTCCAGTGCAATTCAGGTGGATTTATCATATTGAGCGGTATTTGAGTACGTTGAAACAATTTGTACGCAACAGAGCTCGTTCGGAGGCATCAATAACCAATGGTTACTTGATGGATGAGTGTACTAATTTTTTTACAGAATATCTTATGGATGTTAAAACAAAATTAGATAAGCCCTCTCGGATTCATGATGGTCTAGTTGGAGAAGGAACCATATTTGAAATGGACAACATCGAGTGGATACAAGCGCATCGATATATCTTGTTCAATACTCCATCAGTTGCACCATTAATTTAGTAAGTTTCTTATCACTTTTATTGTTCAACTTTTATATGTTTTGTTTGCATAATTTGATCATTTAAACATCATGTTATCATTTGTAGGAAACAAATTAATGATATGAAAGAAGAGATGTATCGTGCGACTGAGTATCAAATTCAACAATCTCATCATGCATCATTTCATTATTGGTTCAAGGATTATGTACATATAAATTGATTTTCATTATGAGTGAAGTATTATAATAATTTTTTTCTGCACAAATCATTATTGAATTCTATGAAATATGTAGGTTCATAAGCTGAGGGAGTTAGGGGACCCCACGCTAATTGAAGAATTTACCCAACTGGATGAGGGTCCATCTATAACGGCTCATCATTATAAATCTATAGATGCTAATGGTTTTTGATTTCACATTAAAGATGATGACAACAAAGGAGCAACACAAAATAGTTGAATCAGTTATCCACTCATCGATTCTGGTTATTACTATGGTCAATTGATAGAAATCATTGAAGTTGTATACACACACGAGTTGAAGTACATATTGTTAAAGTGTAATTGGGCTGATCCAGTGTGTGGATGTAAAGTCGATCAATATCAGTTTTCATTGGTGAATTTTAACTATATGTTATACAGAAATGAACGAGTTGATAATGAACCTTTCATTTTGACATCACAAGCGGAACAAGTATTATTCGTTACTTTGCCTTTGAATCCATGTTGGCAAGTTGTTGTGAAAATGTCCCGACGAGGAGTGTTTTTATTTGAACAAGATGAACTCGAGACTGTTCTAGTTGTTTCCCAACATCTTTATTAACATACCGTAGTTCAACGTGAAGAAGATATTTATTAGGTCAGAGTGGTCATTGAAGGAGAAACAATCGATTTTCATGCTTAATGAAAGGTATAATTGTTTTCCCGCTATTCATTATTGAATGTCCTAGGATATCATAAATTATCTAACTATTTTATAAATCCTTGTAAGTTTTAATCCTCAATTTTGGAAGTTTATTCATTTATAAATATTTAGGGTGATTTATCATTTGGTATCTTTAGGTTATTGTCGGTGTATCTTCCCATTGAGGTATTCTTCATTTGGTTCATGTGATTCTTGAATTTTTATTAATTCAATCTGAAATTTTTCTACACATTGATTGGTTTTGTACATAATTTTTATATCTATTTTGTTAACATTATGATTTTTTAAAATCCATTCAAAACTAATTATTCAATCCCTTTTTATTTGATTAACAACTTTACAAGTTTGATTTTTTAAAAACAATCCAATTTATCTTTTGGAAACTTTGGATAGTCCCCTTACTAATGTTTTATATGACTGCAGGCATGTCAGGGGAAGAGGCAGCAGATCCACATCATCCATCTGAGCCATCTACGTCTTAGGGTTGAGGTATGTTTGAATGTAATTGTGTCTATTTTTATGTAATTGATAAAAGCACACACACACACACATGAATATATATTTATAACATCTCTCAAATTATAAATAAAATTGTTTTCAATAGGATTAGACTTAATTGTTTCTTCCTCTCACAAGAGAGGCCCTGATTGTGGCATTTTATCATGGAATTCCAACATGACGTTTGATGTTTCCTTTGACGAGCTATTTCATCCCGTGGGATTGAATTCCCCTGAATTTATTAATCAGCTGGTTCATATCATACATGACCCACGTCGATTTCCATTGAACACATGTGACTGGGCTTCTATCCATCAGGACACATTAGATCATCTTTGGAGGGAGGTTCAGGTAAGAAGACCATTTTACTTTCTTCCCTATGTATAAACAATACTAACATATGTGATTTTTTTCATTAATAACAAAATTTGAAATTATTCCCTAATGAGTTCCGGCCTGTGTGTATGAGAAAATGCCATAAGATGTGGAAATATTATAAATTCAAAGTCAAGAGGGACCACTGGGTACCAAATGTGGGTGCCCTAGACATTCTGGAAAAAGTCCCAAGAGGTGTCCTCCCGACTCAGTGGCATGACTTAGTTTCATGTTGGTCTACTGAGGGTGTTTCAGTTTGTATATTTATTTTGGTATATATATTTTCAAGAATGTGTGATTTGTTTGAAATTTGAATTAATTGAATGTAGGAGGTGTCAGCACGCCATTCTGAGAATAGAGCGTTGCAGGGACCACCTCATAGGCTCAGAACTCATCACGTGTCTCAGATCTAAAATGAGGTATTTATTATTCATTTTTAATTTATTAATTAATATAGTTTTGTGTTTATATTCTATTCATATACAATTACAGGAGAAAGATGCACCGACTGATAAAATGTCGGTATGGATGAGGACTCGTGATCGAAATGATCCAGAGGCTGTAGTAATGATAGTAAGTGATTTTACTCAGTACCAATACTTACATAAATCTGTATATTAACATATATATATGTATATATATTTAAACATTACACAAGCCCAATTTGAAGCTGAGTTAGAACAGCTACCAGAGGACCAGCGACAACGTCCCATGCGAAGGGATGAGATCTTTCATCGCATTATTGGTCAGGATGGGCATGTATATAGTTTGACCTATGGAACAGGGATTCCTTGTTCTTTAGTATCACACGCTTTGGTTTTTGGTCTTTTTGTTGCTCAGATAACACAGCAGTTGTCAGATTTTGAGGCACGACTGCACGATTCCGAGGAGGTAAATGCACAATTGATTGTTGAGGTTAGAGCACTGCGAGAATATGTGTGTCCAGGTGATGGTGTAGGGGATCATACGATGAAGGTTTATACTGTATTTATTTATTTAATTTCTATTATTTTTGTTGTGAAAATATTCATAATTTTTATTTTTTGTAGGCCCCTGGCCCACTAGTTGGAGGTAGAAATCATGACTATGCATGACGCATCATATTCACGAGGTGTGTTTCTTTTTTTTGGTGGGGTTGTTATTGATGTTTAGGTTGGGTTCCTAGTGATATTTTTTGATATTTCGGGGTATCATGTGTGCTTTGGCCTTATGCAATGTTTGTGTGCACGAATTGAGAAGTAACCACGAAATTGATTAATGATTTGGATATTTTTTGTTCATTTTATTCTTTAATGTTTTCAATTGCATGTTCTGTGAATAGTTTTGAAAAAACCATGTGATTCTTAATAGAAACCATGGAACTTTTTTTTGGTGACTGAGATCAGGTTCACTATTTGTAGGCCCCTGGACCACCCCAGACATCCCCCCTCCCCCGCACCCCGAACAACCCCCCCGGATAGCCTCCCCCTCACCCTAGACAACCCCCCTCACCCCCACACCCCGAATAACCCACCTTGCACTCTGGAATTGATTAAAACAATTTACCATTAGTTCATTAGGGCAATTGTTCATTAGGCTATTAGGTCATTAGAAAAATTGGCCAGTTAACCAATTTTCCAATTGGATGTAGGTCAAATGGCCATTAGGCCATTATGCCATTATTCCAACTGTACAACTAGATAATGGGACATTATTCCAATTGTTTGTTAGGACACTTCCATTAGGGAATTAGGGAATCATGTGAATTGGTAAATGATATAATTTGACATTGGGTCATTAGTAAAATTGACCTTTAGACCATTAGGATAATTGATCATTGCGCCGTTAGGCCAATAGGACATTAGGAAAATTAGTCATTATTCCCCCCCACCACCAGAAATCCCCCTCCTCGGACACCCCCACCCCCGGACAGTGCCCCCCCACCCTAGATACCCCCCCACTGGATAGCCCCCCCACGCACACATTTCAAGTGTTACAAACACCTAAAAAATGCATATTCAGTCGTGCCACGCAAACCGCACGACCGTATGATGTGTCGTTTCCTTTTACACCTGAAAAATAATAATTAGGGTGTTTTCATGTGTTTTCAAGTCATGTCGATGTCGTTCGGTATGCATTTGTCCTTTAAACGCATGTTTTGGCCATTTATGACATGCGGCGTGCACTTCTGGTCACCACAGTCAAACGACACCTCCGATTGATGTACCGTCTACCTGACCATTTCAAAATTCACCCACCCTTTGTTTTCATCCGATTTCATGGAATTCCGATGTCGTTCAATTGGTTTTGATTACCCCATGCACGCTTTTCAAATGAGCCAAAACGGCATGTAACGGTCGAATTCAGAGAAAACGTGCTTAGAATGACTTGAAATGACACGAAAACAATATGAATATTATTCGTGACATGCAAGAGGAGACAAAACGTTAATCGGACGTGCGATGTGCGTGGTACGACCGAATATACTGTTTTGAACAGTTCGACGCGCTCTAAAAAGGTGCGTTGGGTGGTCAAAAACAGCCAAAAAACCTCGGAATGCCATGAAATAATACGAAAACAACCGTGGTGTGAATTGTGAAATAGTTGGGTAGACGACACATCAATCGACGGTGTATTTTGACCTAGATGGCCGGAAACTCATTTCCAGAGTCAAAAAATGCCAAAACAATGATTAAAGGTCGAATTCAGAGAAAAAGTTCTTAGAATGACTTTAAATCAGATGAAAACAATAGGAATAGTATTCGTGACATGTAAGAGGAGATGGAATGTCAATCAGATGTGTGGTGTGCACGGTACGACCGAATATGCTGTTTTGAACAGTTCATCGCGCTCTAAAAGGGCGCGTTGGGTGGTCAAAACCTGTCGAATGACCTTATAATGCCATAAAATCATACAAAAACAACTGTTATGTGAATTGTGAAATGGTCGGGTAGAAAAAATATCAATCGGAGGTGTCATTTGACCGCAGTGACCAGAAACTCATTTCCAGAGTCATAAAACGCCAAAACGACGTGTAACGGTCGAATTTAGAGAAAATGTGATCAAAATGACTTCAAATCACATAAAAAGAATAGGAATAATATTCTTCACATGTATGAGGAGACGACATGTCAATCAGACGTGGGGTGTGTACGGTACGACCAAATATACTGTTTTGAACAGTTTTGTGCGCTCTAAAAGGGCGCATTGGGTGGTCAAAACCAGCCGAACGACCTCGAAATGACATGAAATCATACAACAAAAACTGTGGTGTAAATTTTTAAATGGTCAGGTAGACGACACATCAATCAGAGGTGTCATATAACCGCGATGACTGGAAACGCATTTCCGAGGTCATAAAACGCCAAAATGGCATGTAACAGTCAAATTCAGAGAAAACGTGCTCAGAATGACTTGAAATCATACTAAAACAATATCAATATTATTCATGACATTTAGGAGGAGATGGAATGTCAATCGGATGTGTAGTGTGCGCAGTACGACCAAATATGCTTTTTTGAACAGTTCGACACACTCTAAAAGGGCGCGTTGGGTGGTCAAAACTAGCCGAACAACATCAGAATGCCATGAAATCATACGAACAAAATCGTGGTGTAAATTGTGAAATTTTCGGGGAGAAGGAATTTCAATCAGAGGTGTCGTATGACTGCGATGACCAGAAATGAATTTCCGGGGTCGTAAAACGCCAAAACGGCTTGTAACGGTCGAATTCAGAGTAAATGTGCTCAAAATGAGTTGAAATGACACAAAAAAATATAATATTATTAATGAAATGTAGGAGGAGACGGAACGCCAATCATACATTCGGTGTGCATGGTATGACTGAATATGTTGTTTTGAACAGTTCAACGTGCTCTAAAAGGATGCGTTGGGTGGTTAAAACCATCCGAACGAGCTTGGAATGCCATGAAATCATACGACAACAACCGTGGTGTGAATTGTGAAATGTTCGGGTAGACGACACATCAATCAAAGGTGTCGTTTGACCGTAGTGACCAGAAACTAATTTCTGGGGTCATAAAACGCCAAAACGGCGTCTAACGATCGAATTCAGAGAAAACGTGCTCATAATTACATGAAATCACAAAAAAATAGGAATACTATTCGTGACATTTAGGAGAAGACAAAATGTCAATCGGATGTGCGGTGTGTGTGGTATGACCGAATATGCTATTTTGAACAGTTCAACGCGCTCTAAAAGGGCGGGTTGGGTGGTCAAAACTAGCCGAACGACCTCGTAATGTCATGAAATTGTACGACAACAACTGTTATGTGAATTTTGAGATGGTCGGGCAGACGTCACATAAATCTGAGGTGTTGTTTGACCACGGTGACCGGAAACGCATTTTTGGCATTATAAAACACCAAAACGGTGTGTAACGGTCGAATTTAGAGCAAACGTGCTCAGAATGACTTGAAATCGCATGAAAAAAATAAAAATATTATCCGTGACTTGTAGGAGGAGACGACACGTCAATCAGATGTACGGTGTGCATGGTACGACTGAATATTCTATTTTGAACAGTTTGACACGCTCTAAAAGGGCGCCTTGGGTGGTCAAAACTTGCCGAACAACCTCGTAATGCCATAAAATCATACAAGAACAATTGTGGTGTGAATTGTGAAATGGGAGGGTAGATGACACGTCAATCGGAGGGGTCGTTTGACCATGGTGATCGAAAACACATATATGGGGTCATAAAATGCCAAAACGGCGTGTAACGATCAAATTCAGAGAAAACAGGCTCAAAATGACTTGAAATCGCACAAAAACAATAGGAAAAATAATCATGACATGTATAAGGAGACGGAATATCAATGAGACGTGCGGTGTGCGTGGTACGAATGAATATGCTATTTTGAACAGTTTGGCATGCTGTAAATGGTGCGTTGGGTGGTCAAAACTAGCCGAATGACCTCATAATTCCATTTAACCATACGAAAACAACCGTGGTGTCAATTGTGAAATGGTTGGGTAGATGGTTCATCAATCGGAGGTTTCGTTTGATCGTGGGGACCAGAAACACATTTCTGGGGTCATAAAACGCAAAAATGGTGTGTAACGGCCGAATTCAGAGAAAACATGCTCAGAATGACTTGAAATCCCACGAAAATAGTAGGAATATTATTCGTGACATGTAGGAGGAGATGAAACATCAATCGGACGTGCGGTGTGCACGGTACGTCCGAATATGATGTTTTGAACAGTTCGGCGCGCTCTAAAAGGGTGCGTTGGGTGGTCAAAACTAGCCGAACGACCTCCAAACGCCATGAAATCATACAAAAACAACCGCGGTGTAAATTGGGAAATGGTCGGGCAGACGACACATCAATCGGAGGTTTTGTTTGACTGTGGTGACCGAAAATGCATTTCCGAAGTCCTAAAATGCCAAAATGACGTGTAACGGTCAAATTCAGAGCAAACATGCTTATAATAACTGAAAATTACATAAAAACAATAGGAATAGTATTCTTGACATGTAAGAGGGGACCACACATCAGTCGGACAAGCGGTGTGCGCTGTATGACCGAATATGCTGTTTTGAACAGTTCAACGCGCTCTAAAAGGGCGCGTTGGGTGGTCAAAACCAGCCGAACGATCTCAGAATGACATGAAATCATACGAAAAAAACAGTGGCGTGAATTGTGAAATATTCGGGCATGCGGCACATCAATCAGAGGTTTAGTTTGACCGTAGTGACTGGAAACACATTTCCAGAGTCATAAAATGCCTAAACGGCGTGTAATGGTCGAATTCAGAGAAAACGTGCTCAGAATGACTCAAAATCACACGAAAACAATAAGAATATTATTTGTGACATGTTGAAGGAGACAACACGTCAATCGTATGTGCGGTATGTGCGGTACGACCGAATATGCTATTTTGAACATTCCAGTGCACTATAAAAGGGCGTATTGGGTAGTCAAAACCAGTTGAACGACCTCAGAATGCCATGAAATTGTACGACAAAAATCGTCATGTGAATTTTGAAATTTTCCGGTAGACGGAATGTTAACCAGAGGTTTTGTTTGACCATGGTGACCGGAAACATATTTCCGGGGTCATAAAACGCCAAAACGGTGTGTAACAGTCGAATTTAGAGAAAATGTGCTTAGAATGACTTGAAATCACATGTAAAAAATATGAATAATATTCATGAAATGTAGGAGGACATGAAATGTCAATCGGACGTGTAGTGTGCGTGGTATGACCGAATATGCTATTTTGAACAGTTTGACATGCTCTAAAAGGGCACGTTGGGTTTTCAAAACCAACCGAACGACCTCAGAATTCAATGAAATCATATGACAACAACTGTGGTGTGAATTTTGAAATGGTCAGTTAAACGACACGTCAATCGGATGTGTCATTTGACTGCGGTGAATAGAAACACATTTCCAGAGTCATAAAACGCCAAAACAATGTGTAACGGTCGAATTCAGAGGAAATGTGCTCAGAATGACTTGAAATCGCACAAAAATAATAGGACTAGTATTTGTGAAATGTTGGATGAGGAAAAACATCAATCGGACGTGTGGTGTGCATGGTACGACTGAATATGCTGTTTTGAAAAGTTCGACGCGCTCTAAAAGGGCGCGTTGGGTGGTCAAAACCAGCCGAACGACCTCGGAATGCCATAAAGTCATACGACAACCACCGTGGTGTGAATTATAAATTTTTTTGATAGACGAAACATCAATCGGAGGTGTCATTTTACCACAGTGACTGTAAACGCTTTTTCGGAGTCATAAAACACCAAAACGACGTGTAACGGTCGAATCTAGAGAAAACGTGCTCATAATGACTTGAAATCACACGAAAATAATATGAATAGTATTCTTGACATGTAGGAGGTGATGTCACATCAATTGGATGTGCAGTGTGCGCAGTACGAACGAATATGCTGTTTTGAACAGTTCGACGCGCTCTAAAAGGGCGCGTTGGGTGGTCAAAACCAACCGAATGACCTCAGAATGCCATGAAATCATATGACGACAACTGTGGTGTGAATTATGAAATGGTTGGGTAGAAGGCATGTCAATCGGAGGTTTATTTTGACTTCGATGACTGGAAATGAATTTCTGGAGTCATAAAATTCCAAAACAACATTTAGCGGTCGAATTCAGAGAAAACGTGCTCAGAATGACTTGAAATGACACGAAAACAATATGAATATTATTCGTGACATGCAAGAGGAGACAACACGTTAATCGGACGTGCGATGTGCGTGGTACGACCGAATATACTGTTTTGAACAGTTCGACGTGCTCTAAAAAGGTGCGTTGGGTGGTCAAAAACAGCCAAAAAACCTCGGAATGCCATGAAATAATACGAAAACAACCGTGGTGTGAATTTTGAAATAGTTGTGTAGACGACACATCAATCGACGGTGTATTTTGACCTAGATGGCCGGAAACTCATTTCCAGAGTCAAAAAATGCCAAAAAAATGATTAAAGGTCGAATTCAGAGAAAAAGTTCTTAGAATGACTTTAAATCAGATGAAAACAATAGGAATAGTATTCGTGACATTTAAGAGGAGATGGAATGTCAATCAGATGTGTGGTGTGCACAGTACGACCGAATATGCTGTTTTGAACAGTTCATCGCGCTCTAAAAGGGCGCGTTGGGTGGTCAAAACCTGTCGAATGACCTTATAATGCCATAAAATCATACGAAAACAACTGTTATGTGAATTGTGAAATGGTCGGGTAGAAAAAATATCAATCGGAGGTGTCATTTGACCGCAGTGACCAGAAACTCATTTCCAGAGTCATAAAACGCCAAAACGACGTGTAACGGTCGAATTTAGAGAAAATGTGCTCAAAATGACTTCAAATCACATAAAAAGAATAGGAATAATATTCTTCACATGTATGAGGAGACGACATGTCAATCAGACGTGGGGTGTGTACGGTACGACCAAATATACTGTTTTGAACAGTTCTGTGCGCTCTAAAAGGGCGCATTGGGTGGTCAAAACCAGCCGAACGACCTCGAAATGACATGAAATCATACAACAAAAACTGTGGTGTAAATTTTTAAATGGTCAGGTAGACGACACATCAATCAGAGGTGTCATATAACCGCGATGACTGGAAACGCATTTCCGAGGTCATAAAACGCCAAAATGGCATGTAACAGTCAAATTCAGAGAAAACGTGCTCAGAATGACTTGAAATCATACTAAAACAATATCAATATTATTCATGACATGTAGGAGGAGATGGAATGTCAATCGGATGTGTAGTGTGCGCAGTACGACCAAATATGCTTTTTTGAACAGTTCGACACACTCTAAAAGGGCGCGTTGGGTGGTCAAAACTAGCCGAACAACATCAGAATGCCATGAAATCATACGAACAAAATCGTGGTGTAAATTGTGAAATTTTCGGGGAGAAGGAATGTCAATCAGAGGTGTCGTATGACTGCGATGACCAGAAATGAATTTCCGGGGTCGTAAAACGCCAAAACGGCTTGTAACGGTCGAATTCAGAGTAAATGTGCTCAAAATGAGTTGAAATGACACAAAAAAATATAATATTATTAATGAAATGTAGGAGGAGACGGAACGCCAATCATACATTCGGTGTGCATGGTACGACTGAATATGTTGTTTTGAACAGTTCAACGTGCTCTAAAAGGATGCGTTGGGTGGTTAAAACCATCCGAACGAGCTTGGAATGCCATGAAATCATACGACAACAACCGTGGTGTGAATTGTGAAATGTTCGGGTAGACGACACATCAATCAAAGCTGTCGTTTGACCGTAGTGACCAGAAACTAATTTCTGGGGTCATAAAACGCCAAAACGGCGTCTAACGATCGAATTCAGAGAAAACGTGCTCATAATTACATGAAATCACAAAAAAATAGGAATACTATTCATGAAATTTAGGAGAAGACAAAATGTCAATCGGATGTGCGGTGTGTGTGGTATGACCGAATATGCTATTTTGAACAGTTCAGCGCGCTCTAAAAGGGCGGGTTGGGTGGTCAAAACTAGCCGAACGACCTCGTAATGTCATGAAATTGTACGACAACAACTGTTATGTGAATTTTGAGATGGTCGGGCAGACGTCACATAAATCTGAGGTGTTGTTTGACCACGGTGACCGGAAACGCATTTTTGGCATTATAAAACACCAAAACGGTGTGTAACGGTCGAATTTAGAGCAAACGTGCTCAGAATGACTTGAAATCGCATGAAAAAAATAAAAATATTATCCGTGACTTGTAGGAGGAGACGACACGTCAATCAGATGTACGGTGTGCATGGTACGACTGAATATTCTATTTTGAACAGTTTGACACGCTCTAAAAGGGCGCCTTGGGTGGTCAAAACTTGCCGAACAACCTCGTAATGCCATAAAATCATACAAGAACAATTGTGGTGTGAATTGTGAAATGGGAGGGTAGATGACACGTCAATCGGAGGGGTCGTTTGACCATGGTGATCGAAAACACATATATGGGGTCATAAAATGCCAAAACGGCGTGTAACGATCAAATTCAGAGAAAACAGGCTCAAAATGACTTGAAATCGCACAAAAACAATAGGAAAAATAATCATGACATGTATAAGGAGACGGAATATCAATCAGACGTGCGGTGTGCGTGGTACGAATGAATATGCTATTTTGAACAGTTTGGCATGCTGTAAATGGTGCGTTGGGTGGTCAAAACTAGCCGAATGACCTCATAATTCCATTTAACCATACGAAAACAACCGTGGTGTCAATTGTGAAATGGTTGGGTAGATGGTTCATCAATCGGAGGTTTCGTTTGATCGTGGGGACCAGAAACACATTTCTGGGGTCATAAAACGCCAAAATGGTGTGTAACGGCCGAATTCAGAGAAAACATGCTCAGAATGACTTGAAATCCCACGAAAATAGTAGGAATATTATTCGTGACATGTAGGAGGAGATTAAACATCAATCGGACGTGCGGTGTGCACGGTACGTCCGAATATGATGTTTTGAACAGTTCGGCGCGCTCTAAAAGGGTGCGTTGGGTGGTCAAAACTAGCCGAACGACCTCCAAACGCCATGAAATCATACAAAACCAACCGCGGTGTAAATTGGGAAATGGTCGGGCAGACGACACATCAATCGGAGGTTTTGTTTGACCGTGGTGACCGAAAATGCATTTCCGAAGTCCTAAAATGCCAAAATGACGTGTAACGGTCAAATTCAGAGCAAACATGCTTATAATAACTGAAAATTACATAAAAACAATAGGAATAGTATTCTTGACATGTAAGAGGGGACCACACATCAGTCGGACAAGCGGTGTGCGCTGTATGACCGAATATGCTGTTTTGAACAGTTCAACGCGCTCTAAAAGGGCGCGTTGGGTGGTCAAAACCAGCCGAACGATCTCAGAATGACATGAAATCATACGAAAAAAACCGTGGCGTGAATTGTGAAATATTCGGGCAGGCGGCACATCAATCAGAGGTTTAGTTTGACCGTAGTGACTGGAAACACATTTCCAGAGTCATAAAACGCCTAAACGGCGTGTAATGGTCGAATTCAGAGAAAACGTGCTCAGAATGACTCAAAATCACACGAAAACAATAAGAATATTATTTGTGACATGTTGAAGGAGACAACACGTCAATCGTATGTGCGGTATGTGCGGTACGACCGAATATGCTATTTTGAACATTTCAGTGCACTATAAAAGTGCGTATTGGGTAGTCAAAACCAGTTGAACGACCTCAGAATGCCATGAAATTGTACGACAAAAATCGTCATGTGAATTTTGAAATTTTCCGGTAGACGGAATGTTAACCAGAGGTTTCGTTTGACCATGGTGACTGGAAACATATTTCCGGGGTCATAAAACGCCAAAACGGCGTGTAACGGTCGAATTTAGAGAAAATGTGCTTAGAATGACTTGAAATCACATGTAAAAAATATGAATAATATTCATGAAATTTAGGAGGACATGAAATGTCAATCGGACGTGTAGTGTGCGTGGTATGACCGAATATGCTATTTTGAACAGTTCGACGTGCTCTAAAAGGGCACGTTGGGTTTTCAAAACCAACCGAACGACCTCAGAATTCAATGAAATCATATGACAACAACTGTGGTGTGAATTTTGAAATGGTCAGTTAAACGACACGTCAATCGGATGTGTCATTTGACTGCGGTGAATAGAAACACATTTCCAGAGTCATAAAACGCCAAAACAATGTGTAACGGTCGAATTCAGAGGAAATGTGCTCAGAATGACTTGAAACCGCACAAAAAAATAGGACTAGTATTTGTGAAATGTTGGATGAGGCAAAACATCAATCGGACGTGTGGTGTGCATGGTACGACTGAATATGCTGTTTTGAAAAGTTCGACGCGCTCTAAAAGGGCGCGTTGGGTGGTCAAAACCAGCCGAACGACCTCGGAATGCCATAAAGTCATACGACAACCACCGTGGTGTGAATTATAAATTTTTTTGATAGACGACACATCAATCGGAGGTGTCATTTTACCACAGTGACTGTAAACGCTTTTTCGGAGTCATAAAACACCAAAACGACGTGTAACGGTCGAATTTAGAGAAAACGTGCTCATAATGACTTGAAATCACACGAAAACAATATGAATAGTATTCTTGACATGTAGGAGGTGATGTCACATCAATTGGATGTGCAGTGTGCGCAGTACGACCGAATATGATGTTTTGAACAGTTCGACGCGCTCTAAAAGGGCGCGTTGGGTGGTCAAAACCAACCGAATGACCTCAGAATGCCATGAAATCATATGACGACAACTGTGGTGTGAATTATGAAATGGTTGGGTAGAAGGCATGTCAATCGGAGGTTTATTTTGACTTCGATGACTGGAAATGAATTTCTGGAGTCATAAAATTCCAAAACAACATTTAGCGGTCGAATTCAGAGAAAACGTGCTCAGAATGACTTGAAATCACACGAAAACAATAGGAATAGTATTCGTGACTTGTAGGAGGAGATGACACGCCAATCAGACATGCAGTGTGTGCGGTACAACTGAATATGTTGTTTTGAACAGTTTCACACAGTGTACGCGGAGATCATTCCTTTTTAGACCACAAAACACTTCCATAAGCTAAATCGAAGACTCCAAAATAAGAAAAAAAAATCCAAAAATGATAACATTTCTTAAATTGGGGGTTTTAAATTATTATAGCACCCATAATTTGATGTCAGATTTAATTTTATTATATATATATTAACTGAATAAATATGTTTAATTTACATTAGTTTTTGTTTAGTTGTTTTTTGTATCTTATTATAGGTTTATTGTATAAGAAGGTTGAAATGGATTTGGATCATTGAATCACGTATGTCATTTATTTTTTATGATGATCTTGATGTTTATGCTATTTGGAATTTGTTTTTTTATGATTTTTACCCTGTTTTTGTTGATTGGGAAATGCAAAAAAAAGTAAAAAAATTTCTCAGGGATAGCGACCGCCATTTTTGGTCTCTATAGCTCAGCTGACCATTAGAACAACGACCGCCACTGGTGGTCCCTGTAGCTCAGCTGAGGATCAGTACAGTAACCGCTAGTGGCAGTCACTCTTGTTCGGCCGAGCAATAGGTCAGTGATTGCCTGATGTTCGCTGTAGGCTGGATTTTCGGCCTCCTTTAGTGACTGCCATTGGCGGTCACTGAGTGGTCACTATAGGCCATTAGCGACCACCATTGGGGGTCGCTAATGGCCGAATTTTTAGTAGTGTTGTGAGAGAATCACAACAAGTAAACCAGATGCAAAAAAATTAAGGACCAAAATCACTGTTAAAAATACTTTCAGAGTGACCATCATTCCAATAAGGGGAATAGATGGATGAATGATGGGTTTCAGTATACCCATCCCTCTTTTGAGGTCTCCCACCCAAGAGTACCTGCAAGAGGTTGTACCGCAACCAAATGTGACAAAACAAGATCCAAAACCAATAGAGATATCTTCTCCATCATCAAACATCCAGCCCCAAAAAAACTAGACCGAACCCAGAAACCATGGCTAGTTCACCAAAACACAAATGACCATAGAGAGAAATTCTGATGAAACCAATCCAGAACACGCCGCAAACCTAAGCCATAGGCGATCTTGAACCGAAACCCAAATCCACCCAAACCACCACTGAAATCGTCAAGTTCACCACAACAACCCTTGCACCACCCAGCTATCACCAGAGTTCTATCCATCTCTATACCACCAATTTCTCCACCTAAATGTAGCTAATCCTTAACCTAATACATCACCTCATATGAATATCACTAGACCATCGAGACTAGAAAACAACCACACCATAGCCGTCGAATTAAGAAGTGAAAGCCCAGATCTAAATCAAATCCTGGGATGAAAGGAATATTTGTTTCAACATGTACAGAATGAATGATATTTACCAACCTCATGAACAATCATTTGTTTAAATCTTATTTACAATATTTGAAGGTTATTTTTAATGAAAATTTTTCCTTTAATATTTGATAATTTTACAGATTTCAAATAAGTGATTTCAAATTAAAAAGAATATTTTCCTTAAGAAATATTCCAAGTGTTCTTCTAAAATAATTTTCTATCTAAGATGACATCCTTTGATGTTACTTAAGAATTATTGGGGATATAATCCAATGAAACCAATCATATTCTTTCTCTATATGGTTTATATTCATGATGACAAGATGTTTATGAAACCCAATCCTTTTCCATGGGTCATTCTATGATGAAATGTTTATGAAAACCATTTCTTTTATACAGTTTATTCTTTAAGGAAATATTTAATAAAACAATTACTTTTTATGGGTTATGATATGATTAATGTTTTATGATCTTATGTCACACAAATGTATGGATTACATGATGGGTGAGACCTATATCTACCTCCAATTCATTGGGTAAAGATCACTATCTAATGAGATAAACATGACTAGATGGGGAGTGAACCTAGTTCATTAAGGGAATTTGTAGACTACGATAGTATTGGGAATGAACCTTGAATACTATGATAGTTTTGGGAGTGAAAGTATTCCACTATGATAGCCTTGGAAATGAGCCTTGAATACTAAGGAAATGTTTTTATTCTTATTTATACAGCTCAAAATTTTTGTCATTTTCCAATGTTATGCTCTCATAGTCTATTTTATTATGTTTCATTATGATTAAAGTCTTATTAACATCAAATATTTATTCCAGGATTTATTTTTATGATATATGATATCAAGGGTATGGTTTTAAAGTTTTATTCTGATGTTTTCATACCCATATACTCATGTTATGTTGATATCACCATTATTTACCCATATTAATAATATTATATCACCCTTTCTTATATTTCTTTTCCCTAGGTTATAAAGAAAGGTATTATGTATGGTATGTATAAGAAGTTTTCTAGTTGTGGAGAAATTAGCGGGATGTGGTGCGGTTAATTTATAAAATAGTTGTTTATATATCTAAGTTTCTAAATGCACTAGACCTAAATGATTCTAGCATAGATCATTATGTTATATAATTAATATTCATCTATTTAGATGTGATATTTATGTATGAAAAGTTTTTTCACCATAGTTTGGATCAAAGTAATGTTTAGTTAACCATCAGAAACTAGGATAAGAAAATTTTAGTGAAAACCATAAGGATAAGTCTATATAGTAAAATATCCTAGAATTTTGGTAAAGGATAGATCTAGTGGTTTCTGAGCAATTATCTCCCTATCTAGGTACTACAAGTGGATGTGTATCTATCATAGATGTATCTAAGGGTAATAAGTTTGAAAAGGGCACATTGATATGGACTCCATCATCACCTGGTGCATGATAATGGGTCTTTCTACATTACTGACTTGACACTCCTATAGGATATGATTTTTAAATTCACAAACTCTTTATGAACCATGATAAGAGATTTTAATAGATAATGACCATGAATGAACTAGGTTAAACCTTATGTGTCATGGGATGAAAATACGTTTTCATGATTTAGAAATCCTATGAATGATTGATCACTCTAATCAAATATTCCTAACAGCCAGGATTACTATTTTTGTTTTACAATGGGATTGAAGATAAAACAATGAAGTTGGGGTGGTGATGGTATGCTCAAATATTGAATTATCTTATTTGATCTTAGTTATATAAATTCCCTTATATCATGAAATGTGTTTTAGAATGATAATTCTTACCCCCAACAATTAGATGTTGAATTAACATTTAAAACCCCCAATGGTACGATGACCACATCTCAAGTATATGTTTATTCTCCGATTGAAGTTTTTTGGAAATGTTATTATTAAAAAACTCATTATTCTCCATCGAATTTAATTTTATATGATATTAGACATGGATTGGATTTCTCTATATAAATCCCATATAAATTGATGGGTAAGGTAAGTCACATTTTATACTGAAAACCAACCTATGATTATATATCAATGCGACGATAGATAAAAAATTTCAATGGATATCACTTCTATTGTATTGTTCTTGATTCCCATTAAAAAGGGGTGTTTATATCATATGGTTGGGGAGAAACCCAAAATCGATGATATTTTCATTGTGTGGGAGTTTGTTTATTTCTTTCTGGAAGAGTTTCATGGACTTCCACTAAATCCTAAAGTTGAGTTATCAATAGATATCATACTAAGTGACATGCCTATTTCAAATACTCCCCATAGAATGTTCTCGATTGAGTTGAAAGAAGAAGAAAATCCAATTGAATATTGACATGTGATTTATTCATCCAAGTGTGTCACCTTGGAGTAATCAAATTCTTTTTTAAGAATAAATATGGATCAATGCGACTCTTTATTGATTAACGAGATCTAAACAATATCACAATCAAGAACAAGCATCCCCTACCACATATTGATGAATTGTTTGATCAACTATGTGGAGATCAATACTTTTACAAGATTGACCTTTAATCAGGATATCATCAATTGAGGGTGAAGAAGGGGGATATACTTAATAAAATATTCCGTGCAATGTATGGACACTATGAATATATAGTGATGTCTTTTGGTATTTCTAATGCACATTATATCTTCAAAGATTTAATGAATAGAGTATTTATAGAATAAATTGATTAGTTTTTATTGTTTTTATAGATGATATTCTAATCCATTCAAATAGAAAGGAAGATAATGATGATCACTTGAGAATCATGCTGAAGAACCTAAGGAAGGAGAAGTTGTATGAAAAAATTAATAAGTGTGAGTTTTGGTTATAAAAAGTATCATTTTTTGGATCATATAATCTCAGGTGAGGGTATATCAGTGGATCCATCAAAGAAAGATTCTATTGAACATTGGCCCAGACTAACCACTATGACCAAGATCTGAAGTTTTCTTTATTTTGCTGGATATTATCAAGTATTTTTGGATAATTTCTCATGACTATCTAATCCACTAAATGAGTTAACTTAAAAGGGATCCAAGTTCCTCTATATACATGGATTTAAGTAAAATTTCAAGGAACTAAATAAACGGTTAGTCAACGCTCTTGTACTGACATTACCCTATAGTGGATAAGTGTTTGTAATCTATAAGGACACATCAAAGAAGAGACAGGGAGTCATTCTCATGTAGAATGACATGTTTATAGCTTATGCCTCAAGATAATTGATGGCTCATGATAAAAATTAACCAACTCATGATTTTTATTTAGTTGCACTTATTTTTTATTAAATATGTGGATTCATTATATTTATAGAGAACGATGTGATATATATATTAATAATAAGAGTCTAAAGTATATATTCACACACAAAAAGTTGAATATGAACTAGAGAAGATGGTTGGATCGGATTAAAGATTCTAAATACTCAATATATTACCAACCTATGAAATAAAACAAGGTGGTCATTGCTTTGAGTCAAAAGAATCATTATAGATTATATATGATGAGGATCAAAAAATATCTAATTTTTTTGGATTTTATAGGGATGGATCTGGAAATCATGAAGGAAGGGGGGAAATATTATCATTGTCAAATAAGTGTTCAACCATCTATCTATGTAAATATAAGAGTTATGGAAGGAAGATGTAGAGATGTAGAAGAAGATGAGAAATATTCTAGAGTTCAACCTTGATTATGATGGAATGATAAATTTTGGGAAACATGTATGTGTTCCATTCATACGATATTTTAAGTAGATATTAGAAAAATCTCATAGCTCTTTATTCTATATTCACCCTATAAGTAAAAATATATATAGATATTTGAAATAGTATTTATGGTGGGATGGCGTGAAGAGAGATAGTGTCAAGTATGTATCTTGGTGCTTGGTATGTCAAAAATTTAAGGATGAGAGATACAAATATAAGGGGATGTTATAACTATTACCCATACCAGAATAGAAATGGGAAAACATCACAATGGATTTTTTCATTAGACTCCCCAAAACATCTAAAGGGAAAAATGCTATATGGATTGTAGTCAAACACTTTATGAAGATATAGAACATCATTTCTATTATAGAAAATTTTTATCTAGATAAAATTCCCATAACATACATTAATTAAGTGGTAATATTTCATGGAGTACCACATTCAATTATATTTTATCAGGATCTAAGGTTTACCTCGATGTTCTAGTGAAGTATTTAGCATGACCTAGATATGGAGTTATGTTTCAGTATTGCATGTAATATTTAGATAGATGGTCATTCTGAGAGAAACATTCAAACCCTAGAGGATATGTTGAGATCTTATTCTCTATTTTTCAATGGTGGTTGGGATCAACATCTTCCTCTAGTTCAGTTTTCTTACAATAATATATTTCACTAAAGTATTCAAATGACACTTTATGAATCCCTCCATGGGAAGAAGTGTAGAAATCAAACACACTAGGATGAAGTTTGAGAAATAAAGCTATTGGGACATTATCTAGTCAAGGAAATGGAAAAAAAAGTTAGATACATTCAACAGAATATCAAGGCAGCTTAGAGTCAATAGAAAAGTTATGATGACAATCATCAGTGTGATATCAAGTTTGATGTTAGTGAGAAGGTATTATTTTGAATTTCATAATGGAATATGGTTATGATATTCATAAATAAAGGAAACTATATCCCTAGTTATATTTTCCCTTTCAAGATTATTGATCGAGTAGGGACAGTTGCTTATCGCTTGGTGTTCCCACCGAACCTCTCTCAAATCCACAATGTGTTACATGTATCTCTCATGGGGAAGTACATACATGGTCCTTATCATGTACTGAACTCAGAGTTCATACCACTATATTTTGATATTTTTTATTAAGATCAACCTATAGTGATTGTGTATCATAGAGATAAAGTTCTACAAAACAAGATAACTTACATGGTCATTTTTTTTTGAAAAAACCACCAATTTGAGGAAGCAATATAGGAATCCGAAGATCTGATGAGGCAAAATTATCCATAGTTGGTTGTATCACAGTGAAATAATTTCAAGGGTGAAATTAATTTTAAGTGGTGTATAATGAAACACCCTGATATTTTATGATTTTTTAAATAAATTTAATTTGTTCGATAGCTTGTGTTACATGCAACACCATGTTTTAACAAACCATGATATACTATTAATATTATTATTTAAACAAGAATTTTATAACCTAGTCATTAAAATTGGTGTTATGAGTATTAATAGCGAAATTTTTAAAAATGAGTATGAATTTGTTATACAAATAAAATATAATGATAAATATGTACTTAATTTTTGTTAAAGTCTTTATATACTTCTAAAATACATTTTTCTCAAAACAATATTTTTATTTCATTTGTGAATTTATAATAAAATTTAAATTTTGAAACCTTTATAAGATTTATTTGAAAAAATTAACTTCATTTTATGAATCTACTTTTCAAAATTATCTTCGGGTGTATTTTTGGTATTTTCTGAAAATTTTAAGTTTTTCAATGAATAGTGAAACATACTAATTTTTATTAAACAATTCATTTTCATTTAAAGAATTTAAAAGATAAATTTTGATTTAATATGGGTTTTAAAGTACAAATAGTTAAATTATATCATAATTAATCTAATATAGTTCATTGGAATCAATTTCATATTGAATTTTGATATTATAACTTTCTATACTTATGAAAACGTTTACTTTGGAAACCCATTTTTTCATCACATCTAGAGGTTTTAATTTTAAATTAAATTCAGAAAATTATATAAATTAAATCATTTAAAATTGATTACATATTTTGGAATATAAATAATTAATATTATATAATAATTTCAACTTATTTGATTTGTCACAATGAATTGTAAAAATAGAAAAAAATAATTATCACATTTAAGGTTAAAACGAGTTTATCGGGGGGTTAAACTAAAACGATAAGGATTAAATGACCTAATTTTTTAAACAAAATACTATTTTATGGTAATATTTAAAAATTATCTCATATAAGTTTTAATAATGATCCATTTTGGAGCCTTTTATCATGTTTAAAAAATGGTTATTCATTTTTATTTTCAAAACATTCAAGTGTGTCCTCTCCCCAACTTATAATAGAGAACCCATATACTATTCTATTCACACTCACAAAGAATTTTAGTTCAGAAAATATATACTCAAATATCTTCCTTATTTCCCTTCTTTCATACTAGAGTCCTTAGTTTGATTATGAAACCCTCCTAATAAGGATTTTGGTGCTAACTGAAGGAGGTTGTCTGAAAAAGAGGAATCATTCTTAATCGAGTGTTTTTATTTTATTTATTATTACAATCCCTTAAAATATTGTTAATTTATGATAATATATTAAAATATTTATATATAATATAAATATATGTTATTATTTTAATTTCATAACTTATATCTATATCTTCATCCCTAAAATGGGAAATGAAACTTTGGAACGTGTGTATAGTGGACTACGACCCCGCAAACAGATGCAATTTGTTTTCCATCACTATCTCTCATGGATGGATATAATTATTGATTTAAACTATTTAAATTATATTTATTAAATAATTATACTTTTGTAATTATAGTATCACATCTACCCTCTTTCCTTCCAATCCTTCAGAAAATGATAACATCGCTAATGAGTACCTGTGGACCACCACCTCCACAAAGTGATGTGACATGTTTTTTATTTTATTTTGAATTCTATGGTAATGAGGGAAAATTTAATGAATATATATTATATCTATGATTTAATAATGATTATTTAAATGTGAATTAATATTTACCTTTATTTTTTTCCATACGTTGAAAACATGGAAACAACATTCCTGCTTACGTACAGTCTACCGTCTCTATGAATGGTGTAATTAATTTTTATCTATAAACTTGATGGATTAATATAAATACATGTATAATTAATATATATTAAATTTATATAAATAAATTATAGAAATTGTGGAACCATAATCAAAGTAACATGATCGAAAATACGAAATTAAAACCTATATGAAAAACAAAGCAATTATTACCAAATATGTGATTTTAACAAATAATTGTTAATAAACTGATAATAAAAGGTCATAAGTAAATAATATATTGTATTATATACATGAGTATTTTTTTAATAGATTTATAAAAAACTTATATTTATTATACATGAGGTTTCAACGTGTATAAAGAAACTCGATACTTGAAGTAAGAGATTTCTAGTCTCTCTTTAATTTATGGGAGATATATATTAGATTCAATGATTGTTTCTTTTATATGGTGTATATACTATGACTATGAAATTTTATATCTTGAATATAATTATTTTTATGACATTAAATGTTTCATTTTATCTTATTATTTAATGAATATTATGATTCAAAGGTTTCTAAAGTGGTAAGGGATTTTCGTCTCGCTTTAATTTCTGTGAGACACATGTCATATTCACCACTTGTTCCTTTTGTGTGGTGTATATAATACTTATGAATTAATTTTATAATGATTCTTATGAAACTTTTTGGGGTTTTATTTCCATACAATGTTATTTATTTCATGGGGTTATGATTTAAAATTTATGAATGTGGAGATGGTTTGGTTATACAATTTCATTGTTTATCAAGATTGTTTATGATTATGCTTATGGTGATGAAATATTAAGATATATATGAAAATAAACTTATAGAAAATAAAATATCTTTCATTTTTTGTTCTTGATTGTTCGTTTTTGGTTTTGAATAAATCACTCTTTCATTTCTCATTCTTTAGATTGAGAGAGAAGGAGGAATCGAGAGAGAATTCATCTTGTGCAAAAATTCTCTATTTTTATTTCACCAATAAATGCTCTACACAATAGATACAAAATTATTTTTATAGAGATAAGGTTTAGGTTAAAATAATTATTTAATGCATTCCAACCATTAAATAATATAATAAACTTTAATAAAACCCATGCCACATAATAAAATAATAATAATATTATTTTATGGTGCGCTCCAACTTGCGTAATAACAAGTATTATTTTACTGAATTGTTAATCAATATTTGTCAATGAACTTGATCTTTCTCTGTTCCAACTCCTGTAACATTTATTAAATACCTGAATGAAATAGTTTATTCTCTTAAATAAAAATTTTATTAAAAAACTAGTAAATATATATTTATTAAATATTCAATAAAATAAATGAATATATCTTATTCACAATCTGGTTAATAAATATTTATTTAATTTATATGATCTATAAAACTTGAATAAAATTATTATTTGGTATTGAAAATAATATTTATTCAATTAACTAAATTAAAATATATTTTATTCAAGATTAATGTAAACACTTAGTGTGTTACCCACTATGATTATTTCTCATTGGCTTTAGGCGGGCTTGCATAATGTCCAAGATTACTATTTAGCAATGGGTCTAGGAACCCAAGAAAAAGAACTTAATGTCACAATGATAGAAACCACATACAGATGATAACTGTGTAATATACTTTATTTTTCACAATATCTCATAAAGATGGTTGCACATCCATGTCACCAACCTATATTCTTGATACGTCTTTCTTTGAATATCTTGAATAAACACATCATTACACTATGGTCATATAATTTATGAAAATGATACTATTCTAATAAAAGTGATAAGATATCAGTTTCCATAAATATAGATGGGATAAATACTTCCTTGAATTATCTATTGATAACATGTCAAGTGTGACTCACCCAATGTACTGTACATCACCGTGAATATATGTCGTCACAATTTTTATCATCAAATCTAATTTCATGGGTTATGACATACATTAATGATAATCTTAAAATCTAAAGACCATTACACACTCTAAAAGATATAAATATCTAATGACACCAAAATATGTGGAATTCCTATTGGTGGGTATGTTCTCACAATCTCCCATATCTGAGATTACCAACTGTGAAATTCATGAGAAGAATAATCATCCACTTATGAGTACTCACACCTAATTATCTAAATACTATGTGTCCAATCATAGTATGTTTTCCAACCGCATAACTATATTTAGAATATTTTCATATCACTTAAAGGTTCACATCATAATGGGGAGATTCTGTGGCCTTATCAATGTGACAAATACTATAGGATATTATTACATTAAATCCCTGAAAGACAATGGAAAATATATAATAAGGTGTTCAATTAGTATTAAATACATTGAATAAACATGTAATCAAAATACAAATAGTTGTTCCTAGGATGACAACTCCAATATATCATTCTATCATAGTTTATGTTATTTGGTTCTATTATGATTCATGTCTTATAACTACCAATTTTTATGTCATGACTCATGTTTTTGATCTATGATATTCATGGTACGATTTTCAAATGTTATTCTCATTTTCTCATACTCTTATGCTCATGTTATGTTAATATATCCATTTTTTAACCTTACTGAGCATTAGATCTTACCATTTATTATGTTCATTTTCACCATATTATGAAGAAATGAATTATGTATGATATGTCTAAGAAGGGTGATCATTATGAATAACTTAGTGTGAGATGATTTCATTCATTTATGATGTGGTTGTTCATATATCCAAGTTTCCAAATACAATAGACCTACTCGATTATGCTGTGGATCTTTATGTTATGTAATGAATATTCATTTATTCAGATGTGATATCTCTATATGAAAAATGTGGGTCACTATAATAACCAATCACATTAACTTCATATAATGGATTGCAATTTGATAATTGTGAGTCAAAACTCATTTCGAAGCCCATTATTTTTCCATTAAGAAATTACCTAAAAATGATTATTATATATTTCAAATGTTATCAAGAAATGAGGGAAAATATAAAAAACTGGACTCTTATTTTTCATGTAAGAATTATCTTAAGTTGATGATATTGATGAAAAAAGCATCATCATGAATCACAATATGGAGAATAAAATTGTGTTGATAATGTGTGGTGAAACTGATCAAACATGGATTGAAACCACGAGGAATTTGAAAACCAGAAATGTATGATCGATCATAATCAATGTTTATTTTTCATTAAATGTATGTTGAATATTCTTATGGAAATAGTGATATCCAAGAAAAACATAAAAAAACTCCTTTGAACGGTTCTTGCATTCAGATTACCTTATTTTATGAGAAGAGGATGAATCAGTACACTATAGCTTATATATACTGTATCTAAATACAAAAGCTAAAAGTTTCATTTCTTCTCCCCTGATAAGATAAAACTCAAAACCTACACAAAATGCACCTATTCCTTATAGATGGTCTATCTAATCACTACTAGATCAATGCTTTTTAAGGTTTAATGAGAGGTATGAAGGGATCCCCCATAGTACAGAGATGTCAGGGCTTGAGTGGGAAGTAGGGACATCGAGGAAAGGGGATATTGTCAAGGTGATAGGTGCAGCGGGCATCACTTTGGGTCACTCACAATCCTAGAGTCAGATGGAGGGAGGAAGCACTGTGGAGGGTTATGGTTTGGGGGACTTCCATCAAGGGATGGAGGGAATGTAGGGGCAACCTATTATATATATATATATATATATAAATTTAATTGTTTTTTTTAAATCTATATTTAAACAGATTTATAGTGATAGTATATAAATTTATATATTTATATTTATATTTATATAATATTAATAATTAATAATTATGTTTTACTAGTATTAATTGTATTTAAAAAATATCATTAAATGTATAAATGAATAAATGTTTTTGAGTATACATATAATTAATTATATAATTGGATGATTATGGCCCACACATGTTTTTGAGGGGCACCAAGCAAGTGTGCACTGTTCGACCTGAGGCGGTGAGGTCTAGGGGGTTGCGAGATAATGAAGGCTGGGATCACGATAAGGAAGTGGGATGTAATGCAACTCATTTGGCATGGGGTGGTGGAAACAAGCCTCAAGATGCGATTAGGCTTAAAGACACAAGGACACCTGCATGAGTGGATTGCAAACTATGAATAAGGTGCAGTTCACATAGTTGAAGGCAATGCACAATACATACATACATACATATATACATATACATATACATATATATATATATCATCCATTAAGGGCCCCATATGGATCATGTCAAAGGCATTTGGACCAAGGCCTTTGGGGCGGTTAATATCTTATAATGTCCTTGGGTCTCTAATGTAAGAGCTCCCTTCTAAACCCAGTTAAAAAGAGAGTTTAGTCCTTAATAAAAAAAAGCATCCACCTAGGCCAGTTTAGATAGTAATATTAATAATTTTATATAATAAAAAGATTTATATTACTTACTAATTATATTTATGTATATATTATTAATTATATATATAATATAATTAACAATTAATTACATTTAAAAATTATGAATTATATTTAAAAAGTTATTATTTATATAAATGAATTAATATTTTTTTTAAAAATATCACTAATTACATTAATGTATATTTATATTAAAAAATAAATATATTGACAAAAAAATGACTTCAAATATATATTGCTAATTACATAAGTATAAATATTGATTAAATTTATCATAAGTTGTATTAAAATAAATTATTCATTATTATTTATATATAATTTATTATTGACATTTTAATTTTTTTTAATTATATTTATTATAAAATTTAATTTTATAGTTATATAAATAATATTTCATATTTGGAAAAAATATCACTAATTTCATATTGTATACATATAATATTAATTGTGTTATAATTTATATTAATTACATTTGACTAATATAAAAAAAATTATTTTTAAGTAACTAGATTTATAAAGACAATCTTATTTTATAAATTCATTTACATATTGAAGTCATAAATATAATTATCTTCTTTATAGGTAGGGCAACAACTACTTTTGGTGATCGTAATTGCCTCATCACAAAAACCTTTAGCATCTGCCAATAACAGTCGTTAATGTGGTACATATGCACGACAGGTTATGGGTGGTCGTCCTGGAATCATGGGAAGCTAAGGATATGTGGCCTTGTTCCCTATAACTATTGTAGATTCATTGAAGTTTAATAGTGTTAAGGTTGTTAGTGTGATGTTGGTTGAGGTCGTCCGAAGTCAGAGGCAAGTGGTTAAGGGTGTTGGGGGAAGATGGCATTGAGGGTGGTTGAGGCCGGCTATTGAGGGTAGGCTACAATGTCCAGGGCAGTGAGGATAGAATTGAAAGGTGAATATCATTGAGGGGAAGGAGTGTGAGAATTTTTTTAAAATATTTTTAGTTTAGTATTAGTGACTGACAGTGGCGGTCACCCGCTTCTACTTTTACAAAAATGAAAATTTCTTTTAGTGAGTTGCATTTTTTAATTACTGTTTTGTATATATATGAATGTATTTAATCACATATAATACATATGTCTGTGCTTGTGTGTGTGATGGAAGGGGATTTATTCACATTAACCCTTATCAAAAATTTTCCCCTTATAAATGACATACAATGGTACCCAGGGTTGTTTCATGAGGAGGCTGGAGACTAAGTTTTCAAAATTGTCGCTTTTGTTAATTTGTTTTTGTTAAATGTTAAATAAATTAAGGATTTGGAAAAGAAAATAAAAAAATTTAATGAAAATTTAAAGGAATTTAGAAATAAAATTAATAATTTAGATACAATAAATACTGAAAATAGACGATAAATCACAATTGAGATAACATCAATGGACAAGTTTTGAACTTCAGGAATTCCCTTCTTCATTGTTTAACAACGTTTCCCAATTGCATTGTGCAATGTATACCTAAATAACTAAAGTTATAAACCTAAATTCTCTAATACCAAATTGAGACCTCAAATATGGATTTTTATCACCTTATGAAAGTTATTATATTACCCAAAGACCTCTGGAATACCAAAATTAATTGAACTTGTTGTGCTCATGAGTGAGACCCCACTCAAGAAATTTAAATAGTAAGAAAAATTACTTTAATTTAATAATTTAAAAAATTATATAGAATAATTTATAAGAAAAATAATTCAAGAATGAAAATAACCTTTCTAATTCAAGAAAATAGTTTCCAGAATAATTCATAAGATTACAATGAAAAATAAAAAACTCAAAAGAGAAAAGCATCCCCAGGATTATACTATTCACAACAACATGGGAGTTTAGTTTGTTATTGATAGATTACTCCATGTGCACTCATATTCTCTATCTGACCCTCCCCATCACGGTTCACTCACTCACACTCTCTCTACAGCTCTTGAATTTGATGTGGAGACACATGTTTATAAATAATACTTGAGGAGGATTTTCCCTCCAATCATTTCAATAAAATTTGAGTGCATTTTCATCCCATAAGAATACATAATATTAGAAGGTTTTATAATAAAAATGGTTTTGAAACATCTTGTATATCCATAAAAAATGATATCTTCTTGAAACATGAATAAAATGTTATCTTTGATTTATTAAATAGTAATTTTCTAGCTAAAAAGTTCCTTAACGATCTATTATTTACATTATATTTTATTGAAATATGATCCAATAATATAGCTTCTGTTTTCCACTGGAATCATCTCATTTGTACAAAAAATATCCTGATATATGACCCATTTAATGAAGATGGTCAATTATATCCACCCATTTTTTTTTCAATTTGCATGATTTATTTATGCTTCAAATGATTCAATTCATAACTAGGTCATATTGAATGAATTTAATCCTAATAAACATAGAATCATAAAAAAAAGAATTATTCAATTTGGGTCAGTTTGGAATAATCTTTATAAAAAATATGAAAATGGTATAAAACACTTAAAAATTCATTATTAAACAATTTTCTCCATAATTCTAAAAAATCACAAAAAATGATAAATGATGTAAGTTCATTCAAAAAGACAAAATGATCAGATTTAATTCCTTGAAATTCACATAAAAAGTAATGAAAAATTTATCCCTATCAATTAACCCATAATTAAGACCTGGACTCCTAGAAAAGTAAGCATAAAAATAACACTTAAGTGATTTCAAAACACAATCCCATGAGACGGTACTACAAATACGATATTTATTAGTGCTATAGATGACTTTTATCGATGATGAAAAAGTGTTGATGTTGTATGTTCATTTATAAGTTGATAAATTTTATCATTTCTAAAAATAACACTAAAAAAACTACCTTTATCAATATTAAAAAAATCATGATAAATTGGTACCTTTATTGATGCATTTTTTAGCATTGATGAAGGTGTCCCTTCATTTTTTCTTTTTATAGTGCTGATAAAATCTTACTTGTAGTAGTGTGATATTGAAATTTACCATATACTACAACACCAAATAGTGTAATTTAATTTCAATTAAATTTATATCACAATACAAAAAAAATAATTGGAAACTTATTACAAAAATTTCAAACATTAGTATTCATAACTACATTGGAATGTATAATTACATTTGTAGACAAAATTTATTACAAACTTAAAAAAATTCAAAAAAAATATTTCATTTCTTTCAGACTTCCTTCCAAAAGAGCCCAATCATTCCACTAGTTGTAAAAAAACCACCCCACTTGAAAAAAGAGTTAAATATATAAAAATAAAATTATTATGTTCGTAATACTATAAATAAATAAATTAAACATAAATATGATACAATGCATTGATAAAATATCACTTTTAAACAGAAAACTTGCACTTTGAGTCATACCGGGAACATCGTGTATCAGATTAACATTTGGTTGATTAATACATGTCACAAATGATTTATGGATCATTTTATTAAACTATAAAGACAATACAAGTGAATTTTATTAGCTTTGAGTATGTGATGCATGTTTTGAACTATAATGTTGATTTTAATTAAAAACATTCACTTTGAGTCACATTGGACACACCATGTGTCATATTTATATATTTATAATTTATACACATAAAAAATTATTGATGGATTATTTTTATAAAATATAAAGAAAAACAGAGTGCGTTCTCCTTTCTTTCAGTGAGTGAAACATGTTTTTAACTAAAATGTCATTTCTAAACTGAAAGCATGCACTTCAAGTCATACCGGTCACATAGTGTATCAGATTAACATGAAGTTTCTTCCAACACTTCAGAAATGACTTATTGATATCTTAACCAAAGTATTAGATCCATTTGAGTGTGTTTTATTATATTTTAGTGAGTGACACATTTTTAACAAAAGTTTCACTTTTAAACTAAAAACACACACTTCGAGGCACACCAGTCACATCGTGTGTCAAATTGATGTGTGGATAATTCCTATACATTACAAATGACTTATGGATAGTTTTATTAAATCATCAAGAAAATTTGAGTGAGTTTTCTTCGTTTTCATTAAGTGATGCATGTTTTGAACTGAAAATACACACTTTGATTCATATCAGACACACAGTGTGTTAGATTGATGTGTGGATGATTCATACATACACTATTACAAAAGTGGGTTTATCCAGTGCTAGGGATTTACATGATAGATAAAAGTGTTGTTAAATACCCCCTTTTTCAGTGCTAAAAAATTACTATTAAAGGGGGTCTTTAACAATGCTTTTCTAGCATTCTTATGGGGGGTTTATCAACGCTTTTTTAAAATCACTGATAAAGACCCCCCATTTATCAGCACTTTTTTTCAAGCACTGGTAAAAGTATACTTAATAAAATTATATTTCATTAAAAATTATATATTAATATATTAATATATTTATATTGATATAAATATAATATATATTTTTAAAAATATGTTTCAGATAAGGTAAAAGGAATTTACACTTAATATATAAGATATTTAGTGAAAATTTCATATAAAATAATTTAAAAAAGATTTTTTATTAATAATATTTTTTATTATTACTGAGTAATAGTCATTTAATATGAATATAAAGATAATAAAAAACAAAAAATTAATAAAAGATCTAAAATAAGTTGAAAATGTAACTCGAACTTCAAACGATCATAACTTTTAATCTGGGTGTCTATTTGGGCTCTACCACATATCAAATAAAAGCCTACAACAAGATATATTCCCTTTATGATAGGTTAAACCTATATCACATTATTTTAGGCCCAAAAATTCTTAGAAGGACTCCAAAATTGAGTTTTTTGTTGGGGTACCCTGTTTTTTTATCATTCGATGGATTTTTTGCCTCTTTTAAGGGGGTCTTATTGCCATTTTTTGTTGGACACTGAATTTATTCCCAGGGAATATATTTTTATTTTTAATTAAATCTATTCATTTTTTATATTTTATTATATTTACTTATAATAAATCACACATATAAATACTTATATCTACATATTTACATAAAAATGAATATTCTAATATATGTAAATAAATACATATTCTAAAAATGTATTTTAAAAAATATCTCACAATTTTTTACATTAAATAAATATATTTATAATGTTTATATACACATATATGTGTGAATCCATAAATAGATATATATTTATATTTTATTCTTGAATATGAAAATGAATATAATATATAATATATTTAGATAAATATAAGTATATATATATCTATCACACACACACATATATATTTTATAAATGTATTTAAAAATAATTATATAAATATATGAATAAAAAATATATATGTTAAAATATATATAAATTAATAAAACTATCATTAAAAAGACAAAAAAGAACATGGTGTAGTGGGGAAGGTGTTCCATCTTCTAAGGAGAGGTTCAGGGTTTGAATCTAGGTGGGCACACATGTGGATGGAAGTTTAAAAATCACTAGTAATAGGGGTGGTGGGGTGAAAAGCACTGATACAGGTGTCATAGAAGCGCTAATAAAAGGGTCGGGTTCATGGACATCTGAAAAAAATAATTTTACCCCTTTTAACACCACTGCATTTATCAGTGCTAAAAAATCACTATTAAAGGCCCCATTTAACAATTCTAAAATCAATATTAAAAGGTCCTTTTAACAAAATTAAAAAAGCTCCGATAAAAGCTTCGGGATTTTAACAGCACTCCGATTATTAGCGCTTTTTTAGCGCTGATAAAGGCATATTCTAGTGATGTTAAAAGTTTATTTTTTAGTAGTGATATAAAAAATGAATTATAGATCATTTTTTATAAATTATCAAGATAATATGATTTTTTCTACTAGGTTTTGAGCATGTGATGTTTTTTTTGAATTAAAATGTCGATTTAAATCAAAAAATGAAATTTCAATCATATTGGAAACACCATGTTTTATATTGTCTTGTAGATAATTCCTAAACATATAAAATGTCTTAAATATTTTTTTGAACAAATTATCAAGACAATGAAAGTTTTTCCCAGTTTTTAGTGAGTGACACACGTTTTGAATTAAAATATCACTTTTAAACTAAAACACACATTTTCAATCATACCAACCACATCATGTGTTAGATTGATACATATCTGTTTCCTATACATAAAAAATAACTGAGGGATAATTAGAATAAATTATTTATTCAATCTGAGTGGGTTTTATTGTTTTTTTGTAAGTGACATACATTTTGAACTAAAATGTTAGTTTAAAACTAAAACATGCACTTTGAGTCATACCAAAAAAATCGTGTGTCATATTGATGAGAGGCTGATTGCTATATTTCAAAAATGAATTATAAATCATTTTATTAAATCACCAAGACAATTCTTGTGTTTTTTCTTGGTTTTTAGTGAGTGGGACATGTTTTTAACTAAAATATCAGTTTTAAACTAAAAACATGCACTTTGAGTCATACCAGGAATATTGTGTGTCAGATTTATGTGTGCTTGATTCCTACACATAAAAAATGACTTAAAAATCATTTTGCTAAATTATTAAGACAATACAATGTTGTTTTATTAGTTTGTAAGATGTGAAGTGTGTTTTTTACTAAAATGTCTATTTTAAATAAAAACTCTCACTTCCAGTCATACCGTCCACATTGTGTGTCATATTGACATGGGTGTAATTAATATACATTAAAAATAACTTAAATATTATTTTTTTAAATTATAAAGATAATAAATGTGTTTTATTGGATTTTATCCAGCAATGCATGTTTTGAAATAAAATATTACTTTTAAACTGAAAAAATTCACTCCGAGTCATGTTTGGAACACAATGTATTAGATTGATGTGCGAATAATTCATACACATAAAAAATGAATTATAGATCATTTTTCAAAAATATCAAAACACTCTAAGTTTTTTTAATAAACTTTTGATATGTGAAGTGTGTTTTGAGCTAAAATGTTGATTTATATATAAAAACATGCTCTTTTAGTCATACTGGCTGGACTGTGTATCAGATTGATGTGAAAACAATTCCTATATGTCATAAATGACTTATGGATTTTTCCCAAGTTGTCAAGAAAATATAAGTGCGTTTTCTTTATTTTTAATCATTGATTCGTATTTTAAAATAAAATGTTACTTTTAAAATTAAAACATGAACTTTGTGTCATATCGAGCCCACAATGTGTCAGATTAATTTACAGATGATTCTTATATGTAAAAAATGAATTATGGATTATTTTGTTAAATTATTAAGACAATTAGACTATGTTTATTCATATTTCAGTCAATAAAACACTTTTTATACTAAGAAATTACTTTTAAACTGAAAATATGCACTTTTATTTATACAAGGAACATTTTTTTGGATTGATGACTGTATAATTCCTACACTTATAAATGAATTATGGATTGTTGTCCTAAATTATGAAGAAAATTTGATTTCTTTTTCTCAGTTTTGAGTATTTGAAGTGTGTTTCATATTAAAATGTATTTTTTAAACTACAAACACACAATTCGAACAACATTGAGCATACCATGTATTGGTGTCATGAACCGAACTAGTTCATCATCTAAATCGGCACCTGACCTAGTCCATGGAAAGGCCTGAAGGGTATTCCCAATCCCTACAGGCTAGCATAAGTTCCCAAGTATAAATGTTAACATGTGGGAACAATTTACCCAAATATGAAAATATAAAAAAAATAAACATTTAAATAAATAGAAACAGAAAATCATAACCAAATGATCCTTTAACAAAATAAAAATCCATATTTGAGTTACAAGTGTGATGAAAAAATAACCAAAAGGGATACTACCAAAAAGGTACCAAAATCCCAAAAACTTCCATAATGTAAGGTGACCAAAAACTATTTCAAAAACCACCACATGGAATGAAGACACCACCCTCAATCCATATCCACAACACCTCCCAAGAATGATATCTTAAAACCCAAACCAACATCTCTATAATATTTTCTATCAATTGTATTAAACATTACAAAATTTACATACACCCAAAGGTGTAAGTAGGGTGTGAGCTAATACCCAGCATGATGACACTAAAAAATATTCTATGCAATTAATATGAAAGGACGGATAAACATGCAATTTTAATATATTAAAGGAAAAATGCTTGAATAATTTTAAAGAAATAAGTTTTAAAGAAAATAAATTCAAGGAAGGAAAATTTAATTAAAAATGCACTTACTTTTCAAGTAACCCAAATTCCACACCGTATGCTGACGGCAAGCGCTAAACAGCCAAGGATCACTAAACATGGAAGGGGGCCAATAGGTACTAGTAAGTAGTGGGACCATAGAACCTCACGTCTCGGTAAAAAGTGGTATAAGAAGCATGGAAACCCATGTTTTCATGAATGATCCAATATTAGGATACATCCTCATAACCCTAGGGGTATCTAATCATCATAAATACATTTAATTAGTGTTGTAGTTTTCAATCCTACTAAGTGAAACCGGGCTGATTCCACTTTCGTATCACTAGAACACCGGTCCTAGTCCACCAACCTAGTCACCTAGGCTTCCTATTGTGATCATTCAAATTCCAAGTTCAAGTCCCATTCCATAATCAAATAAACAGACCAAACAAGGTACTACACAAACCAAATACCACTACTTGTACACCCCAACCCTCTTTTAAATTCACACACACCAAAAAATACTCCAAGAATAGTTTTCAATCATGTTTATCACCTTTCATATAATTTAATAAACCATAAATAAAAGTTTACAAAACAATTTCAAGAATTATTAGTTGGTTCAACCTAAAAAACCAACTCAAAATCCTCTTTTATGACCAAACACACACCAACACCTCATAAAAACACAATTCACTCCACTTACACAGTTGAATAAACTAATTTCAAAATTCATAAAACATTATTAAATAACACAATATGAGTTTTAATAAAAAACTCACCCCATTATATATAGAAATTCTACAAAATATCAAACTCATACTAAAATCTTTAAAAAACTAATTTCTCACCCAATGAATTAATCATAGAACACACCAAAACATATTTAATAAAGTAAAATAATTCATCAAATAATGATTATGCATGGAACCAACTGCCTTTGGTAATGAAACCCCAAATTTTGGTGCAAAACTTCAATCATATTCCAATCACACTACAAGAAAACTGAATTAGACACTAAATCAATAATTCTAACAAAAAACATCAGAGAAGAAACCTAAAAAAATGAGACCCTAACCCAAAATACACCCAAAGGGAAGAAAAAGTTTTCGAAGTAGATCATGCATGTGGATGGTAGCTGGAGGGGATACACATGATAAGGGGGGTCTTTAGAGGTTTTGTTTGTATGGGAGGGTCCTTAGAGGCGAGTCACACTGAAGATCCGGCCAAAAAAAGGGGGAAGGTGTGGCACGAGGGATGTGCGAGGATAGGGTACAACGTAGTAGCCAGACAGTGACATCATGCCAGTTCAAAGGTTTCCAGAGGAGAAATGGGGGCACCAACCAAATGAGAGACCAATGGGGAGGAGAGTATCACACCACGGTAGTAGGGTTAGGGGGTTGTTGCACGACTCCAACGAGAGGGGGGAGAGGAAATAAAATAAAATAAAAAGAAAAGAAAAAGAAAAGAAAAAAAGAAAGGAGGGGGGGGGGGGGTAATAAAACCTAAAAAACTAAAATAAACGTGCAATAATAATAATAATAATTATATCATATCACTAATATTAACAACAAAAACAATAAAAATAGTATTATTAAATAATAATAATAATAATAATAATATTATTATTATTAAAATAAACCATAATTTCATTTAATTTTTTCTTATTTTATTTTGTGGTCACTTTACCATTCATTATATTAATTAATTAATTTAAAATAATTTCTTTTTCAACACCGGGCAGGCCATACGTTAACCTAGTGAAGCCGCACGACTTTGACCATGCCCTGCCCATGCGCCGAACATGACCATGCTCAAAAATTAATTTATTAGAAAAAATGTAAAATTTCATTTGGGATTGGCCCACACCTCGACAAGATATTTTATTTTCAGATAAAATTATGAAATAAAATTGTTACAAAAGTCTAAGCATGAAAATTCTCCCACCATGAAAACATTCCACCCTTGTAAAGTTAACTTGAAGCCTGATCAGAGAATAAAAATGGATACTCCTTCTCAACCCACGAATTATTCTCCCAAGTATCGTGCACACCATTCCCATGATTCCAAATGATACAGAGAAACAAAATAGATTTCTCATGAAGCACCATCTTATGGGAATCCACTATCTGTATTGGCCACTAAAATACTGATAAATCAGTCTCCATCTCCAACTCTTCCCAATTCAACACATGAGACGTATTCGAATTATACTTATTAAATTGGGAGACAAGAAATATGTCATGAATGGACATAAACTGGTAAGGTAAATCTAACCTGTATGAAACCTTTCCAATATTCTTAGTGATCTCGAAGGGTCCGACAAACCACAAAGTTAGCTTTACCTACTTTCCCAAAGGACGGTGGCCCAAGCGAGGGGCCACCTTTAAGAACACCTGATCACCCATAGAAAACTAAAGGTCTTGATTCCACTAATCAGCATAAGATTGATGGAAAATATGAGCCCTTAATAATTGTTTCCTGATAAAATTGACTTTCTCAGATGTCTCCTACACAATGCTCGGTCCCAAAAGTGAGATCTTGCCCACCTTATCCCAAAAAAGGAGACTGGCATGGCTGACTATAGATCACTTCAAAAGAATCCATTCGAACAGATGATCGGTAACTGTTATTATAAGATAAATCTACCCAAATATCTTTCCCATGATCCTGTGAAGTTCAAAACACATGCACGAAGCTGTCCTCCAGAACCTGATTTGACCGCTCCGTCTGGCCATCCGTTTGAGGATGGTATGCCATGATCATTTTGATCTGTTATCCCAATTCCCAAAAAGACCTTCCAAAAACTGAGAGGTAAACATGAGGTCTCTGTTAAAAACAATTTTTGATGGTACACCATGAATTCTGACCACATCCTAAATATAAAATTGACCTTGCTCATCCACTTTAGTTGTATCTCTAATCAGAATAAAGTGGGATGATTTATTCAAATGGTTAATCACCATCCAAATGGCATTCCTTCCCTGAGGCTTATGAGTAAATTCAATAATGAAGTCCATGGAGACTTCATACCACTTCCAGGTAGGAATGGGTAACGGCTGAAGCAAACCAGATGGCCTTTTATGCTCTGATTTTACCTACTGACATGTATAACAACTAGATACAAAATTAGCTATGTCTCGCCTCCAAAATTGCCACCAAAACTGTGGATGAACATCATAATACATCTTGGTTTCACTAGGATGGATGAACCACTGAGATTGGTGGCTATCCTGCTTCACCATCTTCCATAGAGACAACAACACTACTACACGACCCTTAAAGCACAAGATTCCCAAGGGAGACGAAGAAAAATCACAAAAATTACCCCCACCATGAAGAAGCTACATAGAAAACTGACAAAACATATCATAAATATGCTTCTACTGAATCAAATCTAGAAGAGATGGAGTCAACTGAACATTCACCAATAATGCACGTCTGTTGTGGTCCTTGGTCTCTAGGTGCATCTGAGAAAATAGACCCATCAGAGTCCACAAATCACTGGACTCTATCAAAGCCTACATTGACACTTTTCTACTCAAGGAGTTAGCCAACACATTACCCATACCTAGTATATAGATGATATCAAAGTTGAAACCCTGCAGATACTTTTTCCGATGATGCTACCTAAGATTTAGATCCTTCTATAAGAAGATGTAGTCTATGATCTTATGATTAGCGGAAGGACCCAAACATTTGAATAATGTTTGTTTCTTGAATTTCTATGTTATTTTATTTTATAATAAAAAAACTGTATCTTTTTTAATGAAGTGAGTATAATTAAAATGAGACCATCGAGTTTTGACTATTATATGACCATTTTTCAATATGACCATTGGAAACTATACTCTTAATGTTATGATTATTATTTATAAATAAAAATGATCATGGTTAATTAATACAAAAAGAAGAGTCTATGGCCTCATCCAGTAGACTCAGGCCATACAAATCCTATATTTCGGAGCTTGGGAAGGAGTTATCATCACTAGGATTTTATTTGGACCAAGCCCAAACCAAACTCCAACACGTTAAGCTTGAATAGAATCACTTATGGGAGAAGTTCAAGCTGGTAGAAATCACCACTTAGGTAATGTTGTTTGAGCCACCCCAAGATTATATCACCTTTTTACACCTTACTCTTAGGTCCTATGTAGGTGATATAAGGGGCTATGTAATTAGGCTTTAGTTACTTTGTGAAATCCTTTTGTATAAATAAAATTGTTATTCCTTATTATGGAAAAATTTTTGAATTTTAAATATCTAGATAAATATAGGATGAATTTATAGAAGTTCAATATTATTGATGAATATTTGAAAAAATGTATTTTAAAAATATTTTTTTATACATTCAATAACTAATAACGTTAAATGATTTAAAAAAAATGGTCTTCTACATTTCTGATCAGTAAAAAATTTAGATTCTAATAAGATCAACATAATCTTTGGTTAATAGTAAATTATGAATTGTAATATTTCTCTTATGAAAAGTAATGTGACCAATGGAATATTAACCTCACTTAAGAAAGTATGAATATAATATCGGCATCTTGATTGGTAATTTTATATAATAGCATAAGTCAATAACTTTTTCATAAATTATTTGTTAAGTATTAGTATTTTTTTGGTAAATAGTGTTTTTAATTAAAAATTAAATATCTCATAATTAAAAAATTATTTTCATAAAATGGAGTTCATTTTTGAATTCATAGAATCTATATTTGGTTAGGGTGAATTTATGATATTTTTATAATTTTTTTTGTTTTTCGGTGAATAGTAAAAATACAGTTTTGAGTTTCAATGTGTTTAATGACATCATTAATGATATAAAAATTATAGTTGACTTATGAATAGTAAAATATGCTATTAGGTGTCCCAATTGGCCAATACCATGGGAAAATACCATTGTAAAGCCCATGGTTTTCAAATACCACTAATGAGGTGTCCATTGGAAATTAATAAAATAGCCCCTCACTATTGCTATAATAGCAACCCATTCCTTCATTCCTTTCATTAAAAATTCCTCCTCAACGAATTTATGGTATTTTTACCTCCCAAGGAGGCCTCCCAGGGTTCCATCAAGTCCCCTAAGGTCCCAACCTTCAATTTGTTTTAAGTAACTCATCAAGGTAATGGAACTTTTCACTCTCCTTTTTAGTCAACACATATTTTATGTTATGTCCTTGAATTTCCATTTTCATATTTTGGGGTATGATATTTTGTATCCATATTAATATCCTTTTTATGTACATATTATGAGATTCAATTTTTTATCTCATTAATTCAATTTTTTTATTTTTATGTGATGCCCTTAGGCTGCCGAATTTTCGTAACAGAAATCGTATATTCTCTTTTCTTTCAAGTTTAATTTTCATGTGGTATGTCATTAAAATATTTGTAACATGATATTATATATATTTTATTCTATCCCTATACTGTATTATGATTTATTTATGAGTGATTGACCCTTTTCCACTCTCTTTTTAATGTTTTATAAAACCATGTTATATAGCTGTTATGCTTCAGAAATTTCGTCTCAAAATCTCTCTCTCTTTTTCTCAAGAAATTATCCTATTTTATTTATGTGAATACTCAAACCTATTTCGTTTCTAGGGGTATTCATAAATACCTAAAAAATGATATATATTATTCTATAATTCAAATAAATGAAACCCTCATTCCTTTTCTAGGGGTAATAAATGACATAACAATCTTGTTTTAAGCACTTTTAAAACATCACGATTTTGAAATGAAACCCATTTATTTTATTCTCTATGAGTTATTTATGGAATATTTGATTTTTATCTATGTGTATAACATGAAAATAAATACATATTAAGGGTGCACCTTGATATCTTTCCAATTCCTTGGGTAAATAAATTAATCTCTAGAGGTGACAAGTTTTATGATACCTTGGCAAATAACCTTGGTAATTATTATGACACCTTAGGGATAGACCATGATGATATGCTTATGAATGTCAAAATTAAAGGTTGTAGACACATTTTCATGTTATTATTAAAGTTATTATTTCTATGATATTTCTTTTTGTCATTCTTTTAGGATATTCCTCTTGTTATTATTGATATCGCCCAAGTTCACATGTAAACTGTTTCACTTTTTTTTCTTACTGGGCCTTCTGCTCACCCTTTCATTGGATGTATGTCTCCAAGTTTTGAGATGTAGTAATTGTAATTAGGATGAACTTTTAAATAATATTTTCAAGTTGATTAAAATAATGTTTTTTGTTTTCATGTATTATGTGTAACGCCCCAACCCCAGTTACCCATAGTCATTACATTATTACATAACATTGGTATGATACAAGGAATCATGTCCCAAATGACTGACCCGTTTAGTATTCTCAGAAGTACTAGATACATACATAAGTTTTACATTACATCATGAAATAAAAACATCAACAACATTTCCCCCCTTTTTAATGCACTTATATCCTTAGCCTATCCCGGTAGGTCAACATAAAATACTTCTTCACATCCTGGGGAAAATAAAACATAGAAATGGGTGAGGTCAGATGCTCAGTAAGGATAAAAATATAGTGAAAAATTTAGTAAATAAGCATAAACATTTAAGGAAATGTATAAGACTAAAACAAAATCCTTTTAAACTTGAACTTCAGTATAATATGGAAAAGATAAAATCAAATAATTCCATTTACTTATTCACATGGATATTCTACTAGTCGAATAATCACATGTAATATCAATATCCACTTTCATAATGATGTAATGCATAATTCTAGAATTCATAAACACATAATCAAGGCCTTGTTCGAAGACTACAACTAAGATTTTTTCAAGGCCTTTTGCCAATACAGTAGTTTGTCTCATGATACCTACCGATTCATTGAGGAGCTATAGTGGGATCCACCTATCCCTTACTTAGTCTAATGCATTCCTCATATGAAAAGGTTTAAACATAACATAAACATTCGTATTAAAACTAGCATATGAGATGTCAATAATTTATCCATAAACCATGAATGGTATAAAAATAACACATCCATAGTCAATCATATCACAAAATATTCAATACAGTAAGGAAGATTTGTATCATAATAAATCAACCTCGATCAATAATAATACCCTGTAAAGGATGTTGACATAGTTGAAAATGATGAGTAAAAAGCTTTGAGGGAATTATCCATTTTTCATGAAAACATTTAAAAGTCTCACTGTTTATCAAGAAGTTGTTTAAAATATATTTTTGATTCAAAGTTCCACATACCATTTTGAATCTTTTAAATGAATTTCAATTTTAAAACATTAATGTTCATATAAATAAAACCTTAAAACCATTTTTAAAACATGGACATTAATGTGAATGATTTAGAAGAATAAATTTTTAAAACATTTAAAATGATATTTTAGTTAGAGTTCTTAACCAAATGAGATACGCTTGAATAAAAATAATTGAGTTAATCAAAACTCTATAATATAATGATAATAAAGGGATTAATGATATACTATTTCAAAGTTTAGTATATACACCAAATAAAAGTGAATTGGTGCATAACAACAAAGAAGTCTCAATGGAATGTAAGTTGAGATGAATTCCTTTATAAAGACTATATACTTAGATTAAGGATAAATAAATGACATAATTATGTGTGAAAAATATAAATACACTCAATATTATTGGATATATAGTTTAAATTAATCATATTACCTTCACACATATTCTTGTAAAAACAACACCAATGACTTGGATGTTTAACTTAATGAATAGAAATTGCGTTAAAATTACTCTTATCAAGTTTATATCGATGACTTGAAAATTTATCAATGGATTGATTATGTGTATAAAAATTATATCCACATAAAGGGGAGTGTAAATTACTACATAAGTAAATAAATAATGATTTTATACATAATCATGGATTAATGTAATCAATGAAGTTTGCGTAAAACTGAATGTGTGGAAATTGAAATTTAAAATTCCCTTACCGATTCTGTAACTTACAAAACATACACCCCATGATAGAAGGATCATCCAATGATGATGTAAATACCCATAAATTAAAGTATATTATGAAAACAACACAATCATGGGCAGTACATACACCACACAAAATATAGTAGTGGCGAATATAGCATGAATATCATAGGAATAAAAGTGAGATGAAAACCCCTTACGTTGTACTTTTACTTAGTAAAGGGTACCTTAACCTCCTGTATAATAGTTAAATAATTGTTATTAAATTATACAAGAACTATATACATAAATATGATATCATATATGATCCTCTAATATTTCTTTATTAATAATATTTTAGTAGTATCATCGTTTCAGGTGTTAACTGATCTGTTTTCCTTCATATACTCGGTTACGTAAGCCATGTTTGTTATGGATAGGATGTATTTTATTAATATACAGAATGATATTAAATTCATAAAAATTATTTTTAATTATAAAATTAAAATTATTCTTGAATTATTAGGATGGGGAATGAATCTCATTGCGTTCGTGAAGACGGTAATCCGTACGTACGCATGAGCGACAATATCATTATATTGATGGTGAAATCGTATGTAAGTGGATGGTATATCATATATAAAGAATAATTAACATGTAATATTTATTATATATATAATTTAAACTCATTATTATACTCATCCAAATAATGAAGTGTTTGAATAACAAACTACACCAGGACGTGGAGACGGTAAGCCGTACGTACACACATATGGTGACTTTGCCATTCATATGATGGATAGAATAATGAATATGGTTGAAAATTTTTTATAATAAAATTAAAGTATAAATAATATACTGGATTTATTATTTTATAATTGAAACAACAAAGAAATAGGAAGCGGAAGAAGAAAAGAACTTGAAAGAGGTGATGAAATATTTACCTCTTCTTTCGGTTCTTCCTTTTGATTTGATCAAAAGGGATCCTTAAGTTGGATTTCAGACCAATGGAAGGCCTCTAGGATGAAGGGAGAAACGTTATTAGGATATTTGGGCAGGGGTTGGCCGAGCCAAAAGGATTTGGAGGTTTTAAATTAAGAGAAGGGGAAGTTCCCTTTTATAAGAGAGGTGAGGGTCACATTACGAAAAGCTTGAAATACTATTTTATAATAAAATCATTTTCGGTTTCTAATGGATACAAAATGATTTTTTTCTAGGATAAGGTGGGAATGTGTCATAAACCTATCAATAAATAGGTTTTAGATAGGTTTAGGTCATCATATTAACCTTATCTTTTAGATTTAACTCTTAGTTAAATAGTTTTTCATTTACCATGTCTCTTTGTATTTTTATATTATATGGTTAATAAAATTATTATAACAAGCCAAGTGAACCCCAAGTGGTTCATAATTAACATATATAACCTTATATAAGTAATTTTTCCAATCATTATTTTTTTAAAAATATTATATCAATTAATAATATAGTATTTTTTTTTTAAAAACTCAATTATGTCAATTTTGACACTATTTAGTATTTGGTTTTTGTGAAAATAATAACCGCATGATTACTTCAAAAAAATTATTTAATAAACCCTAAAATGTCATATTAACCTATAAAATTAGTGTAATTCATCAAAACTCTCAAATTACATTTATTTGGATATTTATAATATCAATTATTTTAATATTTCATTAATAAGGTAATTACTGCATCATCATTGTGTCATAAATAAATTAAATTATTTATGTCTAAAATTTATAAATAAAATAAAATTATATGGGGAATATTTTTATTCTTTTAATTAATATTTATATTCGAATTTATATTGTGTGTAACCCTATATTAAAAATGGTTTAGTATTAAACTTTTAATTTAACTCTTTTAACTCGTCTTTTAAAAAAAATATAATAAATGTCCCAATCTAATCCAATTGGACCAAATGGGATAATATTTTATTCCTAAGGTTGTTTTTGGTAGAATTATACTTATCCAATAGAATTAGGACATGCGTTAGGGTAATTATTATATCATTTTTACCCTTAATTATCCTATTTACTTTTAACTGTGGTAAATAAATGTCAAAAGGTACTATTCACCAAAAATTATTTTCATCTTATTGAACCACATTTTACCTACTGATATTAACTGTGTTTCTTCGATTTTTGAAACTAAACTCACATAAGTAGTAAAATTATGTTTTATACAAATTTGCAAATGCTTCTAGAAGGTGGGTAAAAGACGGTAAAATGTTCGATAAAAATTTATATATCTAAAGTTATTATAAAATGATTCCAATAAATTATGTTGAAAATATATATGTATTATGTATATATTTTTACCTAGAAAAAATTAAAATAAAACCACTAATTATTTAAAAAAAATTTGGTTTTAACCAATAACACAATGTTTTTTTCACTATTCATCAAAAATTAAAAGTTTTCAAAAAAATACCAAAAAATCACCCTAAGATAATTTCAATATTCCAAATCCAAAAATGAAGTCCATTTTGAAAGATAAAGTTTATAAAATTTCAAAAAAGTGGGTATTACTATTCATAACTTTTAGTTTGATTGGTTGTGGTGTGTTTGAACTCGAAGTTACGTGCAACACAAGCTATTGTATTATTCAAAGGGAAACGTACCATGGAAGCTTGGGAGTGTTACTTCTCCCCTACTTAAAATAATTTTGCCCTCGAAATTTCTAGAATATTACTGCATAAAAAGATTTAGGTGGTTCTTATTTATATGTTCCATGAGTTCCCACGTTGCTTCTTCCATCTTATGGTTTCTACATAGAACTTTTACCAGATGAGTCGTATGGTTTCTCAGAACTTGTTCTCTTGTATAAATAATCTTGAAAAGTTCTTCACAATAATACATATCAGGTTCCAGTTCAATTTCCTCATAGGTGAGTACATGCGTTGGGTTAGGCATGTATTTCTCAACAGTGATACGCGAAACACATCGTGAACTTCAGAGATACTTGGTGGCATTTCCAAACAATAAGCCACAACCCCAATTCATTCTATAATTTCAAAAGGTCTGATGTACCTGGGACTTAATTTACCCTTCTTACCAAATCTTATAACTCCCTTCCATGGAGATACATTCAAGAAAACATGATCTCCAACCTGAAATTACAAATGCTTCCTTTGGTTATCAACATAGCTCTTCTGCCTACTTTGAGGTGCTTTGATGTGGGTTTGGATAACCTTAACCTTTTCATTCATTTCCTCAAAAAGTTCTGGGCCTACGAGTTTTCTTTCATTGACATCATCCCAACAAGTTGGTGTGTGACATCTCTTTCAATATATGACTACATATGGTGCCATCTGAATACTTTAATGGAAGCTATTATTATAGGAAAATTCTACCAAAGGTAAATATTGATCCCATATACCTTTAATGTCAAGTGATCAAGATCTCAACATGTCTTCTAAGGTGTTAATAGTCCATTATGATTTCCCATCGGTTTGAGGGTGGTAGGCAGTGCTCAAACGAAGTTTAGTATCTAGGGATTTCTGAAGACTTTTCCAGAATCTTGATGTAAAATGGGGATGACGATAAAAAACAATCGATAGGGGTACTCCATTAATTCTTAAAACTTCATTAATATATAGTCTTTCTAAATTTTCAAGTGGTAAATCTTCTCTTATAGCAAGAAAATGTGCTGACTTGGTAAGACGATCAACAATGACCCATATTGCATCATTCCTTCTAAGAGTCTTTGGTAGTCCCATGAAAAAGTCCATCATAATATCATCCCATTTCCACTCAGGTATGGGAAGAGGTTGCATGAATCCTTTAGGATGTTGTCATCTAGATTTTTCTTGTTGGAAAACCATACATCCCGATAAAAAATCAGTAATCTCTCTCTTCATGTTGTCCCACCAAAAATGTTCTTTCAAATCAATATACATCTTAGTGCTACCAGGGTGTATAGAGAAATTGTCGCTATGAGCATCATCTAACAATTCCCTTTTCAGATTAGGTATATTGGGAACACAAATTCTCTTCCCAAACATCAAAATCCCGTCTTCATATATGAATTTGATCAATCTACCATCATTCATAGCTTTAATTTTCTTTTGAAACTCTTCATCATCAGCCTGAGAACTTTTTATCCTTTCTAATAAAGATGGTTTGGAAACTGTTTAAAAAAGTATTGATGTTTCCCCTTCCATGATTATTCCCATATCCATTTATACTAGATCCATGAAAATAGGATCCCTTTCAACTCTCATCTTTTTCAAAACTCCATGATCCTATCCGCTCAAAGCATTTTCCACCTTATTTTCCTTCCCCATGTGGTAGTATATTGTGAAATCATAATACTTGAGTAGTTCAAGCCATATCTTTTGCCTCATGTTGAGTTATTTCTGTGAGAAAATATACTTCAAACTCTTGTGATTAGTATAAATCTCACAATTTTCACCATAGAGATAGTGTCTTCATATTTTAAAAGTAAAGATTACAGCTGATAACTCAAGATCATGAGTGGGATAGTTTTACTCATGAATTTTTAGCTATCATGAGGCATTGGCAATAACTCTATCATTCTGTATAAGGAAAAAACCAAGTCCTTTCTTTGAAGCATCACTATAAATGACAAACCTATCGTTCCCCGATGGTAGAGTCAAGATAGAAGCATTAACTAATCTTCTCTTCAGTTCTTCAAAAAATTCATCACACTCTTTTGTCCAAATAAATTTAACCTCTTTACATGTGATCTTGGTTAATGGGTTAGCCAATTGGGAAAAGTTTTGGATAAAATTCTAATAATAACCTCCTAAACCAATAAAACTGCATACCTAAGTTATACTTGTCAGGGTTGGACATTTTTGGATTGCCTTTTTCTTAGAAGGATCAATAGAGATTCCATCCTTAGAGATAATATGGCCAAGAAAAGAAATCTTCAAAAGCCAGAATTCACACTTGCTAAACTTCCCATATAATTCATTTCTTCTAAGATTCTTTAAGATAATGCATAAGTTATTTTCAGGATCTTCATAGATTTTTGAGTATACCAAGATATCATAAATAAATACCACTAAAAATTAATCAAGATATTCCTTGAAAACTATTTTCATTAGATCCATGAAAATAGATGGTGAATTAGTCATCCCAAAAGGAATTACTGTAAACTCGTAATGCTCATACCTAGTTCAAAATTATGTTTTCGGAATTTCTTCCTTCTTCACACACAACTGATGATATTTAGATCAAAGGTCAATCTTTGAAAAATATTGATCTCCATGAAGTTTGTTGAATAAATCATCAATGCAAGGTAGGGGATACTTGTTCTTTATTGCTATAGCATTGATCTCCCTATAGTCAATGCACAACATCATAGATCCGTTTTTCTTCTTAATAAAAAGGATAGGGGATCCCCATGGAGAATAACTAGGGAGAATAATTATCTTATTACTCAATTCCTCTAGTTGTTTCTTTAGTTCCACTAATTTCACAGTGTCCATTCTATAATGGGTCTTTGATATGGGCCTTGAACCAGGAATTAAGTCAATGGAAAACTCAATTTCTCATTCTAGAGGATGTCCAGGTAAATCCTCTGGAAACACATCAATATATTCTTACACAATAGGTACATCCTTTATTCGAACATTCTTTTCCTCACCAATAGTTATTTCATTCTCTTCTTCCCCAGTAATTGAATTTAGTTGAGCTACTGGGGGTGGATCTAGATAAGAATCAGGTGATGATGTTTCTGATCTAAAGATAAGGTACTCATTGTCATCATCAAAAATTGTAACATCCTTCTTCTTACAATAAAATTTCACATCATGGTCTGAAATCCAATCCATACTAAAGATTATATCAAATTTAGTCATGGGTATGACGATGAGATCAGCAGATAAAGAGCATTTATATGCCCTAATGGGAACTGATTCACAAAACGTTTTAAAAATGATACTTCCCTTAGGTGTTTTGACTAACAACTCCCTTATTAATTCAAATTGAAAATATCTAATTTTCTTTGAAAACTGGGAATATATGAAACAATTCAATGATACAGAGTCAAAAAATCATTATCTAAACTTGAGGAAACCATTAAATTACCTGCCACCACGTATTTCGGAGCTTCAACCTCAGCAGTAGTGATCGCATAATCTTGGCCTTTCTCCCTTGTCCTTTTCTAAGGTAAGTTTACTTGATGCTTTGGACATTCATTTTCATAATTCCTCTTTTATATACAATTTTAGCATTCAACATTGACAACCTCTTTCTTCCCCTTGCAATCATGAGCTTGGTGGCCTTTTTTACCAGACTTGTAAAAGACTCCCATTCCCTTTAAGAAAGTACCAGGGCGTTTCTTCCCACATTTACCATAGGATGAATATTCAACTTTTCCCTTCTTCCTCTTATTTCCATTTCTAGAGTGTTCAATAGATCTCTTATTCTCCTGCTTTGCTTTAAAGTAGTAATACTTAGAGAATTATTTGTCTGTCTTGATAGCACAAGAGACAATATCTTCATATGATAAGAAGGATTGTGAGACTAATGATCACTAGAGAAATGGTTTTAACCCATAAAATAATCGATCAATCTTACTCCTTGGGTTACGTATATAATTTTCAGCATGCCTTGCTAACCTTGTAACATTAACCTCATACTTTGCGACATTATCATCCTACTTTTTCCTCAGACTCAGAAATTTTCTTTCTATATCCGCTTGATGGTCATGAGGAAAGTATTTTTCTAAGAAAATCTCTTTAAACACCCTCCATTCTATATTTGATACTTCATCATCTTCTTTTGTGTTTCGAATCAATGACCACAATTGACCTGCATCTCCCGTGAGGTGATAAACTGCCATGACAACTTTTTCTCTTTCGATACTCCCCAAAGAGTGAAATATTTTCTCTAAGGAATTTATCCATTGCTCAGATACTAATGGATTTGTACTTCCAATGAATTTTGGTGGGGTTTTCCCCATTAAGTAGCCTAACATTGATCCTCCACATTGTGGATCAGGGTGATTCATACGGGTGAGGTTATTATTCATAATTTGAGTGAGTTGTCCCAGTATGGTGATAAGCTGATCAACAAAAGTTGCTTCACCAGCTCCACTATATCAATCTTGAGTAGGAGGGAAATCCCTACATGGATTACGTGCATTAATACAGTTTCCATTCCTTACACTAGGTTCCATTTCTAAACAATGGCATACACTAGATTAGTTTATGAATCACAATAAATAATTACGAACTTGTAAAACACTTAACATAACTTGAACTATTTATGGATATAATCCATAATCATAAAAATGTTTTATTTGAGGAAGTATATACTCATAAATCCTTAATAATTTTTTGTAAAGAAAATGAGAATTATCTTAAGCATATCCCCTGGGAGTGTCGTAACCAAGAGTGCATCAAGGCCCGTTGTCGTGCACCAATTCCTGTTCGAGTCTAGATCAAAGCGGTGTTTTCAGGTTTTACCCCTAGGTACATCTGAGCCAGAGCCTCCTCTACCTACTCGTATCCAGACATGGATGTATTTCTTGGAAAACTTAAAAAATCTCTACAATACCAAAATTCTAGTAAGTTCTTATATACTAATCCTCAAAGCCTACCTTAGGGAAATGTTCTCTAATCAGAGTTTTTCTAAATATAGCTTGTAAGGTTTGTACTAAACTTCATCTAATACCAACTGTAAAGCCCTGAACCCAATTACCCAGAGTCAATGCATTATTACATAACATTGACATGATACAAGGAATCATTTCCTGAAAGGCCGATCAGTTTAGTAGCCTTGGAAGTACCAGATACATTCATAAGTTTTACATTACATCGTAAAATAAAAACATCAACAACATTCTGTACCCTTTTCAACACACCTATATCCTTATCCTATCCCTGCAGGTCAACCATAAAATACTTTTTCACATCCTGGGAAAAATAAAACATAGAAATGGGTGAGATCAGATGCTCAGTATAGATAACAATATAGTGGAAACTTTCATAAATAAGTATAAAAATTTAAGGCGATGTATAAGACTAAAACAAAAGCCTTTTAAACATGAACTTCAGAAAAATATAGAAAAGATAAAATCAAATAATTCCATTTACTTATTCACATGGATATTCTACTAGTCGAATAATCACATGTAATATCAATAGCCACTTTCATAATGATGGAATGCATAATTCCAGACTTCATAACCACATAGTCAAGGCCTTGTGACAAGACTAAAAATAAGATTTTGTCAAGGCCTTGTGCCAATACACTAGTTTGTATCATGAGACCTTACTATGCATCAAGTAGCTATAGAGGCATCCGCCCATCACATACTAAGTCCAATGCATTCCCCATATGAAAAGGTTTAAACATAACATAAACATTCGTATTAAAACTAGAATATGAAATGTCAACACCTTATCCATAAACCATGAATGGTATAAAAATAACACATCTATAGTCAAAAATATCACAAAACCTTCAATATAGTTTGGAAGATTTGTATCATAATAAATCAACCTCGATCAAGAATAATATCCTATGAAGGATGTTGACATAGTTGAAAATGATCAGTAAAAATCTTTGAGGGAAATATCCCTTTTTCATGAAAACATTTAAGTCTCACTATTTATCAAGAAGTTTTTTAAAATATATTTTTGAATCAAAGTGTCCCATACCAATTTGAATCTTTTAAAATTAATTTCACTTTTAAAACATTAATTTCCATATAAATAAAACCTTAAAACCATTTTTAAAACATGAACATTAATGAGAATGATTTATAAGAATAAAATTTTAAAACATTTAAAGTGATATTTTAGTTAGAGTTCCTAAAAAAATGAGAGACGCTTGAATACAAATAATTGAGTTAATAAAAACTTTATAATATCATGAGAATAAATGGATTCATGATATACTATGTAAAAGTACAGTATATACACCAAATAAAAGTGAATTAGCACATAACAATAAAGAAGTCTCAATGGAATGTTAGTTGAGATGAATTCCTTTATAAAGACTATATCCTTAGGTTAAGGATAAATCAATGACATAATTATGTGTGAAAAATATAAATACACTCAATATGATTGGATATTCAGTTTAAATCAATTATAGGACATTCACACATATTTTTGTAAAAACAACACCAATGACTTGGATGTTTTACTTAATGAATATAAATTGAGTTAAAATTACTCTTATCAAGTTTATATCGATGACTTTAGAATTTATAAATGGATTGATTATGTGTATCAAAAGTATATCCACACAAAGTGGAGTGTAAATTACTAAATATGTAAAAAAATAGTGATTTCACACATAATCCTGGAGTAATGTAATCAATGAAGTTTGCGTAAAACCGAATGAGTGGGAATTGAAATTTGAAATCCCATTACTGATTTGGTAACTTAATAAACATACACCCCATGGAAGAAGGATCATCTAATTATGATTTAAATACCCATAAATTAAAGTATATTATGAAAACAACACAATCATGGGTATTATATACATCAAACAAAAGGTATTAGTGGAAAATATAGCATGAATCTCACGGGAATAAAAGTGAGATGAAAACCCCTTACCTTGTAATTTTCCATGGTAGAGGGTAAATTATCCTCATTTATAATAGTTAAATAATTTTTATTAAATTATAAAAAAACTATATAAATAAATATTTTATCATATATGATCCTCTAATATTTCTTTGTTAATAATATTTTAGTAGTATCATCATTTTGGGTGTTAACTGATCTGTTTTCCTTTATATACTCGATTAAATAATCCATGTTTGTTATGGATATGATGTATTTTATTCATATAAATAATGATATTAAGTTCATAAATATTATTTTTAATCATAAAATGAAAATTATTCTTGAATTATTACGATGGGGAATGAATCTCATCGCGTTTGTGGAGACGGTAATCTGTACTTACGCACGAGCGACAATATGATTATATTGATGGTGAAATAGTATGTAATTGTATGGTATATCATATATAAAGAATAATTAACATGTTATATTTATTATTTATATCAGTTATACTCATTATTATACCCATCCAAATAATGAAGTGTTTGAATAACAAACTACACCACGACCTGGAGATGGTAAGCCGTACGTACACACGTATGGTGACTTTGTCATTCATATGATTGATAGAATAATGAATATGGTTGGACCATTTTTATAATAACATTAATGTATATATAAGATAATGGAGTTATTATTTTATAATGGAAATAAGAAATAAAGAAGAAGTGGAAGAAGAAAAGAACTTGAAAGAGGTGATGAAATATTTACCTCTTCTTTGGGTTCTTCCTTTTGATTTTATCAAAAGGGATCCTTATGTTGGCTTTCTGACAAAAGTAATGCCTCTATGATGAAGGGAGGAAATTTAGGAGGATATTTGGGCAGGGTTTGGTCGAGAAAAAAAGGCTTTGGAGGTGTGAAATTAAGATAAGGGGAAGTGCCCTTTTATAAGAGAGGTGAGGGTCACTTTAGGAAAAGCATGAAATACTATTTTATAATAAAATAATTTTCTGTTTCTAATGGATCCAAAATGAATTATTTATAGAATAAGGTGGGGAATGGGTCGAAAAACGCTCAGAAAATAGGTTTTAGACAGGTTTAGGTCATCATATTAACCTTATCTTTTAGATTTAACTCTTAGTTAAATAGTTTGTCGTTTACCATGTCTCTTTGTATTTTTATAATATATGGTTAATAAACTTACTATAACAAGCCAAGAGAACCCCAAGTGGATAATTATTAATATATATAACCTTATATAAGTCCTTTGTCTGAACCTTATATTTTTAGGAATATTATATCAATTAATAATATAGTATTTGTTTTAAAAACTCAATTATGTCAATTTTGACACTATTTTGTATTTGTTTTTTTGAAATTCATAAAAGCATGATTAATTTAAAAAAAATTTATTTAATCAACCCTAACATGTCATATTAACCTATAAAATTATTGGAATCCATCAAAAGTCTCAAATTACATTTATTTGGATATTTATAATATCAATTATTTTAATATTTCATTAATAATGTAATTACTGCATCATCATTGTGTCATAAATAAATTAAATTATTTTATGTATAAAAATTATAAATAAAATACCATTATGTATATAATATTTTCATATTTCTAATGAATATTTATAGTTGAATTTATATTGTGTGTAAGCCTATATTAAAAATGTTTTGTTATTAAACATTGAATTTAACTCTTTTAACTCTTCTTTAAATAAAATAATAATAAATGTCCTAATCTTATCCAAGTGGACCAAAGGGGGTCATATTATATTGATAAGTTTGTTTTTGGTCTAATTATACTTATCCAATAGAATTATAACATGTGTTAGGGTAATTATGATATCATTTTTACCCTTAATTACGCTATTTACTTTTAACCGTAGTAAATAAAAGTGAAAAGTTACTATTCACCAAAAATTATTTTCATCTTATTGAACCAAATTTTACTTACTGATATTAACTATGTCTCTGGAATTTTTTAAATTCAACTCACATAAGCAGTAAAATTATGTTTTATACAAATTTGCAAATGCTCTGAGGAGGTGGGTAAAAGACGGTAAAAAGTTTGATAAAATTTTATTTATCTAAACTTATTATAAAATGAATCCAATGAATTATGTTTAACATATATAGGTATTATGTATCTATTTTGACCTATGATAAAGCAAAATAAAATAACTAATTATTTAAATAAAAATTCTGTTTTAACCAATAACACAATGTTTTTTCACTATTCATCAAAATTTGAAAGTTTTCAGAAAAATACAAAAAATTCACCCTAAGATAATATTGATATTCTGAATCCAAAAATGATGTCCATTTTGAAAGATAAAATTTATAAAATTTCAAAAAGTGGGTATTACAATTCATAATGGATAGTTTGATTGGTTGTGGTGTGTTTGAACTCGAAGTTGTGTACAACACAAGCTATTGTATTATTCAAAGGGAAACGTATCGTGGAAGCTTGGGGTGTTAAATTATTTATATTTTTTTCCAAGTCTATAGAATTTAAAGATGCTCTGTTTTGAAATTGAAATGAAAAGTTATGTAATAAAAACGATGGATTCCATAGTTGGTATCAAAGTATAGTTTAGTTATTTGTGGAAATTAGGCTATGAAAACTTTAGGAAGAACTCTACAGAAAAGTTTAAATATAAGAAAACGTCCTGGTATTTTGGTAAAATATTAATTAAGTGGTTTCAAAACAAATAAATCTATGTCTGGATATGAACAAGTGGATGTAGCTATGGCACAGATGTACCTAGGAGTAAAAACCCCGACAAGGAGCTTTGGGCTTGACTCGAGGTATCTTGGAACCTGACAATGGGCCTTGTTGCACTTTGGGTTTGACACTCCCGAGGGATATGTTTGGTTAATCATAAGATTTTTTTAATCATTATGAAGGATTTGTAGAGAAATGTAATTGTTGTTAAAGAATAATATGTTTAAGCATGAAGTTTTATGACATAAAATTTCTTTATAGTTAAAATAGTCATAAATGAAATAAACTTCTCACTAAGGTTTTATTATTTTAGAAAATGGTGGGAAATAGGAGGAACTATGAAAATGGTGACCGAAATGGACCCTGCGCTGATGACCCTCCGATGGAATCCAAAATGGAAACATTCATGAGAATGATGAACTAACTAACTGAAGTTATGGGAAATAACTTTAATCAAGTTGAGAGACCTATTTCACCATGAAGGGAACACCATTCTTTTGAGTCTTTTTTGTGTCAATTACCAGAAACCTTCAGTGGATCTACCGAACCATTGATTACTGAAAAGTAGACCAACTATATCAAGAATATATTTTCTGTACTTCTCTGTTTAGAACAAGAGAAGGTCACCCTAGCTATTTACCACTTAGAGGGAGAAACTGATCAATGGAGGGAACTAATTAAAAATAGGGCCAAGAGTGGAGGTTGAAGATATGGAGTGGGAATAGTTTAGAGGGATCTTATTCAATAAGTATTTCCCTCGTTCTATGAGAACAAAAATAGAGAAGGAGTTTCTTGAGATGAATTAAAAGGAGAATGAATATGTTGGAAGCTAAGAGATGAACTTCACAAGACTTCCATGTTACACCTTAGGCTTTCTCATGGATCTTAATGAGAAGGTTGATAGATTTTTGGGTGGACTAAGACCTCATCTACAAGAGAACTATCCAAATGAGACTCTGATAACTATGATAAGATCATGCAAAGTGCGATGAAAGTCAAACTATAGTACGGTGAGACACAATGGTCTCATAAAGACAATGATAATAAGGTATCAATGGAGCCCAGATTAGGGAGGACCTTTGATCAGGGAAGAGGAGGAAAGCAAGTGAAACTTACCACATGTAATAAATGTGGGAATAACCATTTGGGGGAACTACTTTCTCGGGAGAGAGAAGTGCTAAAAGTGTGGAAGAGATGGTCATATCATGAATAATTATTATACTGAGGTGAAGCCTCAACTTCCCCACACTAACAACAAGGGGAATATAGTGCAATTCCTACCTGATGTCCAATTCTATAAGTGTGGAAAACTTGGTAACTTTTCCGATCACTGTCCAAATCCAAGGGAAGTGGAGGATAACCACCATCAGCCTCAACATAGGACAAGGGAGAAAGGTCATGATTTTTATATCATAAGAGCTGATGTTGAAGCTCCAAATGATGTGGTGGCAGGTACTCTTGTTGTCCTCTCAAATCTAGCAATTAATTTGTTTTATTCTGGTTCTATGAATTCCATTATTTCCTCCAAGTTTGCAAGAAATTTATAATCAACCCATGAATTGATAAATGTTGAGTTATCAGTCAAGACTCATGGTGAGATTATCCACGCATCGTAGTGTTTAGAAACTCTAGTATTTACTTTAGTGAGCACAATATTATCAGAAATATAATATCCATTCCGATGCTGGAATTCGACATTATACTAAGGATGGATAGGGTCTCAAGGTATAACACTAAGATAAAATACAGAAGCCAGGAAATCTCAGTAGTCTTGAATGAAAAACCTATAGTTAATTTCCAAGGAGAGATATATCAAACTGAGATTTGTCTAGAAGAACCTCCTATATACTTCTTTATGGAGTTGATCAGTGAAGAAGAAGAAGGAAATGAGAGTATAAAGAGAGTAAATGTCCCAATCGTCTAGAAATACATTGACATATTTCCCAAGGAGTTACCTAGACCTCCCCAAAAAAGAGAGGTAGAGTTTTCCATTGAACTCGTACATGGATCTCAACCTATATCAAAGACCCCATATAGGATCAAAAATGTGGAGCTGGAGGAATTAATGAAACAACTCCAAGATCTTTTCGATAAGGGGATTATACAACTAAGTGTGTATTATTGAAGAGAACCTATTATATCTATAAATAAGTATGGATCAATGTGGCTATTCATTGATTATAGAGAAATAAACAAGATCACAATGAAGAAAAAAAATACCCTCTTCCAAGAATTGATGACTTATTTGATCAACTTCTTGGGGCTCAATTATTCTACAAGATTGATCTTCGATTAAGTTATTATCAATTACGGGTGAAGAAAGAAGATAATCCAAAAACTAACTTCTAATCAATATATAGGCATTATTAGTTTTTTATTATGCCCTTTGTATTTATTAATTCTCCAGCTATTTTTATTGATTTGATGAATTGAGTCTTTAAGAACCGCCTTGTTAACTTTGTGGTAGTTTTTATTGATGATATTATGATATATTCCAAAAGTATAATGAAACATGAGGATCATATAAGGGTTATTTTACAAACTCTATAGAAGGAGTGGATTTTTTGAAAGTTTAATAAATGCGAATTTTGGTTACAAAAAGTTTCATTCTTGGGGCACATTGTAACCAATGAAGGAATCACAGTTGACCTTGCAAAGAAAAAGGTTGTAGATGAGTGGCCTCATCCTACAACAATAACTGATATTCATAGTTTACTTGGATTAGAAGGATATTATAGGAGGTTTGTGAAAAACTATTTAGGACTTTCTAATCCATTAACCAAGTTAACTCGAAAAGGGGTCAAGTTCATCTGGATAAAGGAGTGTGTGGAAAGTTTCCAAGAGATGAAGAAGATATTGGTTAATGTACCCATGTTAACTTTACCCTCAAGCAAAAAAGGATTTTTTATTTTTAGAGATGCATCTCTGAAATGGATTGGGTGCGTCCTCATGAAAAATGAAGGTGATTACTTATGCATCTCAACAATTGAAAACTCATGAGCAGAACTATCCTACGCATGATCTGGAGTTGTATGCATTCATTTTTTCTCGGAAGATATGGATGCACTATATTTATGGGGATAAATGAGATATATACATAGAACATCAAAGTTTGAAGTATATTTTCACATAAAAATAATTAAATGTGAGACAAAGGAGATGGTTGGAACTTCTTAAAGACTATGATTGTTCAATCCATTATTATCTTGGAAGAGAAAACAAAGTCGATGATTCATTAATTAAGAAAGACCCAGTTGTTCTGTACATTATGAGGATTCAAAGAGATCCTTTAATCAATGACCTTGTAAATATAGACATGGGAATTATAAGGGAAGGGACATCATCAACCCTAACCCAAATGATTTCTCAACTGTCATCACTAGATAAGATCAAGAATGCTCATAAATAAGATCCTTTATTATAGAAGAATTTTTAGGCTATGAATGATGGGAAGTTTCTTGAGTTCCATATTAATCTAGAAGGTGTATTGAAATTTCATACAAGACTATGTGTTCCATATGTTATGAAAATAAAGAAGGAGCAGATGGATGAAACTCATAGATCTACTTTCTCTATAAATCATTGAAGCACAAAAATATATAGGGACCTTCATGATCATTATTGGTGGGGTAATATAAAAATTGATATTGTTGACTACACTAAAAGGTGCCTGGTATTTCAACAAGTGAAGGAAGAGAAACACATTCCTAAAGGGGTATTACAACCACTACCCATACCAGCATAGAAGTGGGACAATATCACTATGAACTTCATCACAGGTCTCCTAAGAACTTCTAAAGGAAACAATGAAATATGAGTTATAGTGGACCGTCTCACCAAGAATGTCCATTTTATATCTATTTGTGAAGATTTATCTCTTGATAAACTTGCTAGGATTTATGTGAATGAAGTGGTAAGGCTGCATGGAGTTTTACTTTATATCGTATCTGATTATGATCTAAGGTTCACATTGAAATTCTCGAGAAGTCTTCAACATGATCTAAGTACCGAATTGAATTTAAATATGGCCTATAACCCCCAAACTGATGGAAAATCTGAATAGAATATTCAAACACTTGAGGACATGTTGAGAACATGCACAATGGAATTTAAAGGTGGATGGGATCAACATCTCCAATTATTTGAGTCCTCTTACAATAATAGTTTACACTTGAGAATTAAAATGGAACCCTATGAAGCTATATATGGGAAGAAATTTAGAACTCCTAATTATTGCGATGAACCTGGTGAGAGAAAGCTTCTTAGACCAGATCTTGTGCAAGAGATGACAGAAACGTTTTATGCCATCCAGCAACACATTAAGGATACTCAGAGACGACAAAAGAGTTATGCTGACAACCATCAAAACAACTTGGATTTTGATATTGGTGACAAAGTCTTTCTTTGAATATCAACTTGGAAGAGAATCATGATGTTTGGGAAGAAATGGAAGCTTAGACCTAGGTACATTGGCCTCTATTAAATCCTTGATCGCGTAGGAGTAGTGGCCTATCATTTTGCACTTCCTTGAAATATAGCACAAGTTCATGATGTCTTCTACATATCCCTCTTGAGGAAGTAACTACCTTACCCTTCACATATAAAAAAATCTAAAGTTGGTACAATTGGAACATGTCCTCTCTTATAAGGAGTATCCAGTGGAGATCCTGTATCACAGACACTAGGTTCTACGCGACAATACTACCTACCTTTTTAAGGTGTTTTGGAGGAACCAAAAATGTGAAGAAGCCACGTGGGAACTAGGGGAGTCTATGAGGTAGAAGTACCCACACCATTTCTCTTCAGAGGGTATGAGTTGAAATTTCAGGGAAGAAATTTTTAATGGGGGGAGAATGTAATGACATGAAATTTTAAATAAAATTTGTTTCCTGAATTTTTGTATTATTTTATTTTATACTCAACAAAACTATATCTTTTTTTAATGAAGTGAGTATAATTAAAATGAGACCATTGGGTTTCTACTATTATATGACCATTGGTCAATATGACCGTTGGAAACTATACTCTTAACATTATGATTATTATTATTTATAAATAAAAATGATTATGGTTAATTAATATATAAAGAAGAGTCGATGGCCTCATCCAATAGACTTAGGACAGATGAATCCCATCTTTTGGGGCTTGGGAAGGAGCTATCATCACTAGGATTTACTCTGGACAAATCCCAAGTTGAACTCCAACACATTAATCTTAAACATAATTGCTTATGGGAGAAGTTCAAGCTGGTAGAAATCACCACTCATGCAATGTTTTCCGAGCCACCCCAAGATTATATCACCTTTGCACACCTTAATCTTAGGTGATATGCATGTTTTATAAGGGGATATGTAATGAGTCCTTAGTTACTTTGTGTAATCCTTTTGTATAAATAAAATTTTCATTTCTTATCATGGTAAAATTTGTGAATTTCAAATATCAAGATAAATATAGGATAAATTTATAGAAGTTCCATATTATTGATGAATATTGGAAAAAAGGTATTTTGAAAATATTTTTTTATACTTTACATAATTAATAATGTGAAATGATTTTCAAAAAGTGGTCTTATACAGTTGTGATCAGTAAGAAATTTAGATTCTAATAAGATCAACTTAATTTTTGGTGAATAATAAATTATGAATAGTAATATTTTCTTTATGAATAGTAATGTGACCAATGGAATAGTAACATCACATAAGAAATTATAAATATAATTTAGGCATCTTGATTGGTAATGTGATATAATAGCATAAGTAAATAACTGTTTCAAAAACTATTAGTTAAGCGTTAATATTTTTTTTGGGTAAATAGTGTTTTTACTTAAAAATTAAATATCTCATAATTAGAAAATTATTTTCATAAAATCGAGTTCATTTTTGAATTCAGAGTATCAATATTATGTTTTGGTGAATTTATGAGATTTTTATAAAAAGTTTTGTTTTTCGGTGAATAATAAAAATACAGTTTTGAGTTTCGGTGTGTTTAATGACACCATTTTTGATGTAATAAGGATGGAATAATTCTGGTAGACTTTTGTATAGTAAAATATGTTATGAGGTGTCCCATGTGTCCAATACCACAAGAAAATACCCTAGGAACGCCCATGGTTTTGCAAATACCATTAATGAGGTGTCCCTTGGAAATTAAGAAAATATTCCCTCACTTTTGCTATAAATAACAACACATTCCTTTATTAAATTCATTCCTAAATCTACCTCAATGAAGATATAGTTTTTTTACCTCCCAATGAGTCCTCCTAGAGTGACCTCAATCCCCCAAGGTCCCAAACATTATGTTTTCGATGTTACTTTTCAAGGTAAGGGAACCTTTCACCCTCCTTTTATGTTATGTCCTTGAATTTCTGTTTTCATATGTTAGGGTATGATATGATATATCCATCTTAGCATTATTTTTATTTCCATATATTTATATTCTATTTTTTCTCTCATAAATTCATTTTCTGAATTTTTATGTGACATTGTTAGGCTGCCAAATTTCCGTAAAAGATATCACATCTTCTCCTTTCTTTCAAGTTTCCTTTTCATGTGGTATGTCATTCAAATATCCATACCATGTTATTATTTGTATTTTATTATGTCCCTATACTTTATTATGAGTTATTTATGAGTGGGTGAACCTTTTCCCCTCTCTTTTTAATGTTTTCTAAAACCATGTTATATAGCCATTATGCTTTAGAAATTTCATCTCAAAATCTCTGTCTTTTTCTAAAGAAATTATCTTATTTTATTTATGTGAATACCCAAACCTATTTCTTTTCTAGGGGTATTCATAAATACCTAAAAAATGATATATTATATTCTATAATTAACATACATTAAACCCTCATTCCTTTTCTAGGGGTAATAAAGGACATAACAATCATGTTTTTAAGCACTTTTAAAATGTCACGATTTTGAAATGAAACCAATTTGTTTTATTATCTATGGGATGTTTATGAAATGTTTGATTATGATATACATGGATCACATAAAAATAAATAAATATTAAGGGTGAAAATTGATAGTTCTCTGATGCATTTTGTAAAGAAATTAATATCTAGAGATGACAAGTTTTAGGATATCTTGGTGAATAACCTTGATAATTTTATGACACCTTGGGGATGGACCTTGGTGATATGATGAAAAATGTATAAATTAAATTTTTTATCCACATTTTCATGTTATTATTAAAGTTATTATTTATATGATATGCATTTTTATCATCCCTTTAAGATATTCCTCATGTTTTAATTGATATCGCTCAAGTTCACATGTAAACTGTTTCACTTGTTTTCCTTACTGGGCCTTCTGCTCACCCTTTCCTTTTATGTATGTATCTAGGTTATGAGATATAGTAATTGTACTCATGATAAAATTTTCAAGAATATTTTCAAGGGTATTAAAATAATGTTTTATGTTTTCATGTATTATGTACCTTTTTTCCAAGACACTAGACTTTAAAGATTCTCTATTTGTAAAATGAAATGAAAAATTATGTAATAAAAAGGTGGGATGCCATAATCAGAGTAGACCAAAAATTTCTCCCCAAAAATATAATTTCACCATGTATTTAGGTAATGCATCACCATTTCCAATTATAATTCATGGGTTGGGTAATTCTTCTTATACATTCGGAGTTGGTGAGAACCGTAAGCTATGACATGATTATCTTGAATGAGTACACAACTAATGACCAAACCTAAAGCATCACAATAGACCACATATCCCTTCCCAAACTCTAGAAAGATCAACATTGATATAGTATTCATCCATCGATTCAACTGCTAAAAGTATTCCTCTAACTCTGGGCTTCCTTCAAACTTCACCCCTTTCGGGGTGAGTGTGGTCATAGAGGAAGAAAGCCGCGATAAATCTCAAACAAATCACTTGTAATAACTTGACACTCCAAGAATAATCCTAATATCGAACACATTATTTGAATGTTCCAATGAAATAATTTCACTGATCTTATTGGGATTCACTAAAACCCCTTTCTTAGAAAAGACATGGCCCATAAACTTCACTTCCCTAATCCAGAAGGTTCACTTTTAAAGTTTCGCATAAAGGAGATGATCCAATAGAGTTCCCAACACGATAAAAAAATGATGCTCATGATCTTCCTCAGATCTAGATTAAACTAGGATGTCATCCAAGAATACCACAAAAAAAGAGTCGAGATACTGGTGAAACACACTATACATGAGTTCCATAAAAACCACTGGATCATTTGTTAATCAAAAAGGCATGATCAAATAATCCATATGGTTGTACCTGCTTCGGAAATCCATCTTCAGGATGTCCGCTTATCTCACCCCACTTGGTGGTAACCCGAAGTAAAGTCAATTTTGGAGAACCACTTTCGCCACTTCATCTGGTTGAACAAATCATCGATTTATGGAAAAGATTATTTTATCTTAATGGTTACCTTATTCAACTTCCCTTAATCGATGCACAACCAGAGAGATCCATCATTCTTCTTCAAAAACTAGATTGGTGTGGCCCATGGAGAGATGATCGGGTGAATAAACCCTTGGTATTATAAATCATCCAGTTGTATCTTTAATTCCCTCAATTCAGTGGGGGAATTCCATATGAGGGAAGAGGTACATGCTGTGTACCTAACTCCAAATCAATTGAGAATTACACATCCTTCTCTGGGGGTAATCCCAAAAAATATTCTAGAAATATCTCTAGGAACTCATCCACTACAGGCGGTAATCCACCCCTAGGTGAACCACCACTATCCTCCAATAAGAGTGATGATAACTAATATGAAAGAATTCAAAACTTTAGAAGTGGAGGTCTACATGACCTGATCAAAGATCCCATTCCCTAAGAAACACTTGAGAAATCCCATGAGGTTCCATGAAACTCACCCATCACCTATAGCAATCAATATGCACTTAGAAGTTCACTAGCCAATCCATGCCATGAATTATGTCAAAAAGGTCCATACCCAGGGTCAAGGAATCCTATTCTATCTCAACCCCTGATATAAAAAGTGCACATGATGGGAACTTTATACCTTTATCATTCTTATTCCCTAATATTATCACCAAATCCATTGAAAAAGACATCATATCAGTTGGTAATTTTATCAGACACACAAGACAGGAGGAGATAGAAGAAACAGATGCACCAATATCAAATAAAATAGCTGATATAAAAGATTCAATTGGGATGGTACCTCGATCTTTCGAAGGTTCTGCATCCAATACCACTGGTACATGATCCAAAACATGGAGATGCCTAATACCTATATGAGAACTAATGCTCTCTCATGGCTCTAACCTGATCTAGATCTTCCCAAAAGATGATTCCATCCTACCACCAGGACCCATAAATAGAGATCCCACTATCCTGGTCGGATCCGAATGAAGTAAAAATCACTTGGAATCCACAGATCCTTCCCCACTCTGATAAGGTTGTGTTTTCCTACAAAACTACTACAAGTTCCCTATAGCTCTACACTGATGGAAAGTCCGGGGGGGTTAGGGGCATATAGGTTTTATGTGTCCTGCCTTCCCACACTGATGGCACTTAATAGATACTTCACTAGAATACCAAGATGAAGTCCGCCTGGAAGAATGGCCTAAGCTACCACCACCCTACTTCCCTTTCTCATACCACTTCATATTCTTCTCAGATGAACTACCACTGCCAAAAATTGACATATCCCCAAAGGAACCAAACCTGCCCTTACTGTAAATCTCTACTATACAAGCTTGATCAACTACCTCATCATATGTCTTCAGTTGAACATGAATACCTGAGAGTATATCTCTGTTCTAAAACCCTTATCAAACCTATGATCCTTCATATGTTCATTGGAGGTTATTTAAGGTGCATATCAGGAAATCTCAGAAAAGCGGTTGGTATAATCCATTATTGACTGGTCCCTTGAACAAGATCCATGAACTCCAATGATCTAGATTATATCGAGACCTCAAGACAGTATTGGATGTTGAAGATCATCTTGAAGTCCTTCTAACTCATTTTATCATGCTTCCCAGTCATAAGCACTAATTTCTACCACCTTCGACAAAGACCCTCTAGCAAGAACGATACTTATTTCACTCTGACTCCTTAAGGAGTATTAAGAAACTCAAATATGCACTCGATCTTCTCAAGATAGTATTCCACTTCCTAAGTCTCTTTTATACCTCATAATAAAGGGGGTTTGTTCTTGGGAAACTCTTGGGATTTTTCTTTCGTAGGACCATATTCATCCTCTCTAATTGGAGCAGGATTAGGAGCAGGAGATGGTGCCACTCCCTTTCCTAGAGCCTGAATAGCCCGAACCACATCTTCCACCAACCTATGATCAAGTGGCGAGGAATAAATCTCTTAATATTCCTCCCATGGGTGCAAGGGAGCGCTCTAGGGAGGCATGTTACTAAAAAAATCAATAGTCACAAGAAAATAATTAGTACAACATGTCTCAAAATTTTCATAAATCATCAAATATAAATAAATAAAACTTGTCACAACATGAAATAACCAAAAAATTTCACCTTTAGACATTGTTCATGTATATTCTACATCTTTCATGTACCACATAGAAGAGAATTCAAGCAAATATCCCGAAGTCCCATGGTGAATCGAGGTATGTCCTAAGGTGTGCGGTCCAGGATCCCTACTCAAAACTAGAACTCCGAGCCCCTATATTCCTTTCTATTCTCTAACCATATTCATCCCAAATAAAATGACTCAAAGGGAACCTATGATAAAAAAATTTCATGAACTAAGCTAAGTCGTCATCTTAACCAGTGCCTGATCCGATCTGTGGAAAGTCCCAAAGGGCGTTCTTGACCACCATAGGATGTCACAAGTTCCCAGGTATAAATGTTAACATGTGGGAATGATTTACCCTAATATGAAAATATAATATAATCAATAATTTAAATAAACATAAACTGAAAATCACAACCAAACGTGCCTTTAAAAAAAGAAAAATCCAAATTTGAGTTTCAATTGTGATGAAAAAAGAACAAAAATATCTACTACCTAAACGGTAACAAAAGACCAAAAAATACCACAAAATATGGTGACCAAAAACTAGCTCAAAAACCACCACATGGCAAGTGGACCTCACCCTCAAGCCATCTTTACAACACTGACCACAAAATATCGCTTACAACTTGAACCACCATCTCCATAGGCTTTACCCTTAACTGTATCAAACATTACCAAATCTACTTACACCCAAAGGTGTATGTAGGGTGTAAGCTAATGCCCACCAATATTCCACCAAAAAGGATTCCATATGATAAACATTAAAGGATGAATAAACTTTCATATATAATTAATGAAAGGAAAAATGCTTTAACAATTTTAAAGAAATCAGTTTTAATGAAAACAACTTCAAGGAAGGAAACTTTGATTCAAAACACACTTACTTTTGAAGTAACCCAAATGCCACACCATATGTCGATGGTGAGTGCCAAATAGCTAAAGAGCACTAAATATGAAAGGGGACCTATAGGTACTAGCAAGTAGTGTGACCCTAGAACCTCAAGTCTTAGTGAAAAGTGGTATATGAACCATGACAACCCATGTTATAGTGAACAATCCACTAGTAGTGGACATCCCCATAACCCTAGTAGTCTCCCATAATCATCCAAACATTCAGTTAGTGTTGTAGTCGTCAATCTTACTATGTGAAACTAGGCCGATGCCAATTATGTATCAATTACACACTAGTCCTAGTCCACTCACCTAGTTACCCAATCTTCCCTCAGTGCTCATTAAAATTCCATGTTCAAGTTTCATTCCATAATCAAATTAACAGACCAAAAAAGGCACTAAAAATACCAAATACCACCACTTGTACACCCCAACCATCTTTTAAAGTCACACCCACCAACATATACTCCAAGTATGATTCAAAACCATGTTTCAAACCTTTTATATAATTTAATAAACCATAAATAAAAGTTTATAAAACAATTTCAAGAAGTATCACTTTGTTTTACCCATAAAACCAATTAAAAATTCTCTTTTATAACCAAACACACACCAACGCCACATCCAAACACAATTCACCCCACTTACACAGTTGATTAAACTAATTTCATAATTCATAAAACACTATTAAATAGTACAATATGCGTTTTCATAAAAAATGCACCCCATTATATATAAACATGCTACAAAACATTAGACACATACTAATATCTTTTAAAAAATAATTTCTAACCCAACAAATTAATCACCGAACACACCAAAATTATTCAATCAAGTAAAATAATTCCTCAATTAATTATTATGCATAGAACTACCTACCTTTGGTGTCGAAACCCCAAATTTTAGTAAGAAACTTCAATTGTACACCAATCACACCACAATAAAACTAAATTAGACCCTAAATCAAGAATTTGAATAAAAAAATTCTAAAAAATTAGACCCTAACCTAAAATCCTACCAAGGAGAAGAAAAAGTTTCTGAAGTAGATCATGCAAGAGGAAGGCATTCAGAGGGGAGCCGCATGCTAAGCGGGTCACCAGAGGTTGTACCAGTAGGGGATGGTCTCCAAAGGTGAGCCGCACTAGATATCTGGCCAAAGGGGGGGGATGGCGTGAGGTTTTGCGATGAAAGGGAGACTCACTATAGCTAGAGAGGGAGCAGTGTGTCAGTTCGAAGGTTGTCAGAGGGGAAAGTGGGGCACCAGGAAAAGGACCAACCAAGGGTTGTAGATAAGTGTGCCATGATGGTAGGGTTAGGGGGTTGCTGGTCGATGCCAAAGAGACGGGGGGGGGGGGGGAGAGGAAAGAAAATAAAGCAATAAAAAGAAAAGAAAAATAAGAAGAAAGAAAGGGGGGATAAAACCGAAAAACCAAAATAAAAGCACAATAATAATATTAATCAATGATAATAATAATAATAATAATATCTTATCACTAATATTAACAATAATAATATTATTATTATTCTTAAATAATAATTTTAATAATAATATTATTATTAAAAAAACCTTAATTTTATTTTATTTTTTTTTATTTAATTTTCACTCACTTTATCATAAATTTTGTTAATTAATTAATTAATAATAATTTTTTTTGAACATCGGGCAGGACGAACAGTGACCTGGTGAAGCCACATGGCTTTGACCGTGCCCTGCTCGTTCACTGAATGTGGCGAAGCCCAAAACAATCATTTATCATAAAAAACGCAAAATTTCAATTAGGCTCAACCCACACCTGACAAGATATTTCAATGTTACATAAAATTATTATAGAAGTCCGGGTGTGATAGATGGATTCACACCCAGTTGATTACTACCCATCACAAATGAATTATGGATTTTTGTCCTAATGTATTATGAAAATCCAGGATTTTTTTCTTTGTTTTTAATATATGATAGATGTTATGAAATGAAATGTAACTTTAAAATTGAAAACACACACTTCGAGTCATACTAGGCACACCGTGTATCAAATTTAAGTGAAACTCACTACAATTTTTTTATGACGGGTTATTTGGATAGATTTAAATCACAAAAATCTATTTTTGATGGAAATCTATTATAAATAACCCATCACAGAAAATCACATCATAAATACTAATATTTGCGACAATTGTCACAATTATGATTAAAGTGAAACTATTTGTGATGAATATAAAATTCTCTCAGAATTAGTTTTTATAAACACCTTTTTGCAACATTTTCAAAATTCTATCCCAAATAACTATTTGTGGAGAAATTTTGAATTCATCACAAAAAAGTGAAAGTAAGTAAAAAAATAAAAAACACATAATACACTTTAAAGTATTATTTATTAATTAAATAATAAAATAATAAAAATTAATAACAAATAATATTAATTAAACCATAAAAAATATATATGAAATTAATATATATATATTTTAAAAATTATATTAGAAAAATGAAAAAAATATAAAATAAATTAAATCAATAATAAAATGAATATTAATAAAAATTAAAGATAAAAAATAAAATAAAAACCTTAAATAATTTTTAATAAAAAAAATATATATTGGAGAGAGTGTTGAGTATTTTTGAAGTAGGGGAAATGAGACACAAAGTGAAGTAGGGGGGAAATTGTGTTTATAGTTTACTTTATTATCATGAAAATTTTGAGATGGAATAAACATGTCACAAAAAGCTTATCATTTGAAATATTTTTGATGGAATTTGTACTTTGTGGTGGGTATTTTTGATGGAATGTTTGTCCATTAAAAAAAATAGTTACTATAAATATTTTTACTATCTTTTTTAAGAGGATTTTCCACTTATTTGAAAATTATTTTCAATGTATTCAAATCCATCAAAAATAATTTTTCTTTTCATGTGGTTATTTTTGATAAACAGGTAAATTCATCACAAATAATTAGTTGTGTCTGAATCATAAATCCATCACAAATAATTATTGTTGATGAAATTATAAAATTCACTGAAAATAATTCCACAATAAAATGTGATGGATTTAAGAGTAAATGGGAAAAAATTTCCATCAAAATATTTTTCACACCTATTTTAAAATTATTTTCTCACTTATTTGAGAATTATTTGTGATGAATTCTTAAATACATTGAAAAGATTTTCTTATTTTGAGGTTATTTTCAAATAAATTCTAAAATACTTCACAAATAACCAAGCAAAAAATAAGTTATTAGTGATGGATTTAAGAGTATGTTGTAAATAATTGTCTCATGCCACAACACACACATTGAATCCAAAATTAAAAGTGATAAATTCCATGTCTGTCACAAATGTTTGTTACTAAAAATTGTATTTTTGACCAAATTTGAAATTCATCATAAAAAATTCATTTTGAAGAACTATTTGTGATGAACTCTAATCCATCACAAACACTATATTCCAAAAAGTTGAATTTTCTATAAGGTTTAATTCCTATAAAACAAAAATGACTTGTAGATCATTTTAATAATGTATCAAGACAATTAATGCATGTTTTGTTAGGTCTGAGTGTGTGAAGCATGTTTTTTACTAAAATATATATTTTAAATAAAAATAGAGATTTTATTTGTCAAACCGGGCACATAATGTGTCAGATTGGCCTATGACCGATTCCTACATGTCAAAAATAAATTATGAATATTTATCCTAATTTATCATGATAATAAAATAAAATTTTCTTAATTTTGAATATAATTAGTGTGTTTTTTAATAAAATGTTAATTTTAAATATAAACACACACTTTTAGTCATACTGTTTGCACTGTGTGTTGGATTGATGTGATGTAACACGATGAAATTCTAAAATAAGAACATATTGTTTGATAGCATGTATCACATGCATCACTAAAAATGTATAGTAATATAATATCCCAAGACTTTAAAATATATTTAATATTTTAAATAAATTAAATATATGATATATATTATAATGAACGTGATACTGAGTTAGCATAAGTTGCACATAATAATGAGTTTCTTCAAATGGCTTGCATTACAAGCAATACAGAGTTTTACCGAATAACGATATATTATTAAAATATTATTTAATATAACATAAATGATAAATTATTAGTTATGAAATTGGTTATCTAAATTATGTAAATATATGGTTTACAAAAATATAAAATGAATTCATTGGTTAAAAATTAATTAGAAATGAATATAAGAGCTAATTGAATATAAAAAAGAGTATTTTTATAGAAAAACTATTTTTATGATCACAATGATATTTCACCCTAATAAATTAAATTAATTACATTTGTGGAGTAATATTAACTTAATTTAAATATTATATACTCATATAATATATTTGATAGGTTTAAGATAAAAACAAACCCAATTTTATGCATAAAATACTATATTTTAAGGCACTTTAAACACCTTTTAATGGAGAACCCAATTTAAATCCAATTTTGACACATTTATAAATTTAATATGTCAAAATAAACTTAATATTTTTAATAAAAACATAAAAATTAACTTAGTTTTAATTTTAGGTATTTTTCTGTGAATTTTCACTTTTAATAAATAACGAAAAATACTAAAATTTAATTCAAAAATTCCTTTACATATAAATTATTTATTATGTTAAATTATATTTTAATTTTTTTAAAGTTTAATTACATAAATTTATAATTAATTAATACAATTTAGTTCATTATCATTAATTTAAATTTTAAATTGGATATAAAAACTTACCAAACTGTCAAACATTTTTTCTTTTAAAATCTGCATTGTTGTCTAGTTTGTGGGATTAAATTTACATTAATTTACACTAATTATATGATTTTAATTTTTAAAAAATATTAAATATTTTGAATCATCATAATTTATAATTTATAATAAGTTAAACTTTGTTTTTGACCAAAAATACTAGTGAAAGTAATTAAAATTAATTACAACGTCCAAGGTAAAGTTAAGCTTAATAAGGGACTAAACCTTAATCATAAGGGCCCAAATGACCTGTAAACTTGTCCAAGTTCCATGTTCTAGCCATATTTAGACCCTATAATCCATTGGATCCACTTTTTTCATGATTTGATCCACTGGAAATGGAAAAAATGTGGGTGGAATTCCCTTTCCCAAAATTTACAAGAGTGTCACTCCTCCATTATAAAAGGCCTCCTCTCCTCCCACTTCCTCACACCTATCAAGCCACCTTGGATAAAAAAATATTGGCCCAAATAGATCCTAAAAATCCCTCATCTCAAACTAATCCTCACATTGGTCATAAAGTAATCCGAGGAATCCCTTTGGTTCAATCCAAAAGGAGTTACCTGATTAAGAGGTAATATCTTTCCTCAAGCTCTTTAGTTTTATTTCCATTATACACTCATTAAAATATTATTATTCTATGATATTGAAAAAAAAGTATCTTAAATATACTTAGATATTGTTATTCTAAGGGTTATACCTACATGTACACACACTTCCATTTAATGGGTAACAAATATATTGTTTATGTGTACCACAAACTATCACCTCATGAAACAATGATTGTTCATTCTTCATTTACCACCTCTCATGGTGGGTGTTATGATGGAAACTATGTTTATATATGATATATATGATATTTATTATTTCATTATTATTATTTAACTCTTTTACAACACATACCTATATACATTTCATTTTGTGTAAATATGATAACATCATTTTTGGAAGTGTGGACTACCGCTTCCTCAACGCGATGTGATTCATTCACGCTATACATGGAACGTATTAAGGATAATTTAAATAAAACTATGTGACATATATGACATATATATTATACTTGAATTATAATATACATATGTATAATTTACTTTTCATTTTTTTAATAAGAAAAAATGAAAGTAGTGTTTATGCATACCTATGACCTACTGTCTCAATAAACGATGCATTTAATTATTTATCTCCAAAATTTCTAGATAATTATAAATAGCTAGGCAGTAAATATATAAGAAAATGAATTCATGTTTTACATTCTTAATATGATTAAATCATGATCTAATTAATTTGAGTATCTAACAACACATCAAACCATACTTGAGAAAATTAGGAAATTAACACCTGAAGTAGTGAAAATAATAAAATATTATTAATAAATAGGAAATAAGATATTATAAGAAGATGATATATGATATTATAATCATTTAATGGTTATGTTATTAGTTATTAACTTGTTTTAAACAACTATAATTGAGGACAAAAACCACACAAAAAATAAAGTTAAGTTAATAGATTTCATCTCAATTTAAATTCCATCAAGACTTATTTGTAGTTATGCATCTAGTTTATTTTATATGGTGTATATACTACCCTTTAACATGTTATATAATTAATATACTTATTATCATGATATATTATGTTTTTTTAATGTAATTTATTCATGGGTATTAATATTTAAATGTTTCATAGTGGTATGAGACACTCTGGAATGTTTAAATATTATTCTCCTCAAGAATGTTCTTAATGATTATCTTTGAAATATCACTTCCTTAGTGATTTTTAACTTTATATTGAAAAAAATTACTTTATTGTAATCATTTTTTGTTGTAAATTTACTTTAATATCCATATTATCATACATGTATTTGATTATTTCCAGAACCATATACCATTTTTTATATAATATTCACTTTGAAAGTTGTTTCATTATTTAGGGAAATATTGATAAATCAATCTTCTCTATTCAATATGGATATTTGATAAGGATAATTTTTTTGGTTATTCTAAATGATGAATGATTTGTACTAGTAATTATTGGTGGGTCTTGTACTTTATATAACCCCTCGATGCATCGATCGGTTCTCATGATATGAATAAGTTTTCCAAATTTAATGGGTTTCTATCTGTAGTTTTAAACCATATTGTGAAAGGTTTTGATGATATAAGTTTTCATGTGTCTTAGACATGACATTCAATAATTAATAATTTCTATTATTTTGATTTAGTTACTAGTCAATGTTGATTATGACTTATCTAGTTAATTAAATGGCATGTGTTATTAGTTATTTACCTTTTTCATGTTGATTTATTCTCAGTGATTCATTATTGTTTCCTATTTACTTACCCTTACTGAGAATTTGAGCTCACCCTTATTATGCTTCCTTTCCCTAGGTTACGAAGAAGAAATATTTCAATAAGCATTCAAGGATGCAGTTAATTACATTTTATTATGTATCATGTTTGTATTTTCTATTTACCAATAAATTATGGGTATCATTTGTGTATTATGGATATAAAAGACTGATAATATGATCAATAATTTAGGATTTGATTCCTCATAATCATGCCAATTTAATAAAATAATGCACTGGCTCTAAGATTCTGGGGTTGGGGTGTTATAGTTGTTATCAAAGGAATTTTAGCAGCAAACTTGGAAACTAGATTTAGAAAACCTAGATTAAGTAACATTACCCTAAGATAGAGATTGAGAATAAGTATAGAAGCACTCCTAGAATTTTGGTAAGGCAGAGATTATTTGTTAATTCTTTACAATACACCCTTGTATAGATATTATAAGTGGATGTGGTTTTGACACAGATGTACCTAGGATTAAGAACATAGAAAAGGTGTCCTAGGCCTGAGTTGGTGTACCCTGGTACATGAAAACATGCCTTATTACGCATCTGGTTTGACACTCCCAGGTGATATTATTATGATTGTTTAAATTTTCTTTAACTACCATTATTAAGTATTTAAAAGTAAATATATCCTCAAATTTTTTTTTTATTATTACGAGATTTGTTGTGGAAAAAATTTTCAATTAATTATTTGTACTTCACTAGTTTTGGGATTATAAATTATGTTACATAATGTTATGATCTAATCCAGTATATTCTATTGTTTAGAAATGGAACCTAGAAGGAAGAATGTTATAATTACTTGTGGAAAATGTAGATATTTCCTTAATGAGGAAAAAAATACAATTGGTATTGGAAGTGAGAATTTTATGTATATATTAGGGAAACATAGTTAGGTTATGAAAAATAAACTATCTCGGATAGAGAAACCTATTTCATAGAGATAATATTTTATATTGGATCACTTTATATAATAGTGGACCCCATCATTTAATGGTACTACTGATCTATTGAAATATGAGAAATGGATTAAGAATTTGGAGAAGATATTCATGGGATTGGGATGTGGTGAAAAGGAAAGGGTTACACTTGTATTATATTGTCTGAATGGTGATACTGATCAATGGTTTTCATTGATCCAAAATACTAGTGAGGAATAAGAAATAGAAATCACGGAATAAAGAACTTTTAAGGAGGCATTATTTTCTAAATATTTCCCTCGTGGGAAACAAATTGAGATAAAGAGAAAGTTCCTTAATTTAAAGAAAAATGAGTAATAAAGTGTTGTGCAGTATAACGGTTACTTTACCAAGTTAGAAAGGTATACCACAGATTTGATATGAAACATGAAAGGAAATATTGATCATTTCTTTGAAGTAATTAATCCATGTACTTAAAGGTCACTGGTCTCTCAAAACGTTTCTTCATATGATGAAATAGTTTAATGTGCTATCAATATAGAGAAATAATTCTCCAGGTTCTATGTATTCAAGGGAAACCAAGAGAATAAGAGGTCTTTTAAACACCATGAAAAAGGGAACGAGTCAAAGAAGATGATAAGAAAGAAATATTTTCTAACATGTGATAATTTTGGAAAGAATCATCTTGTTAAATGCCTGAAAGGATTGGTAGTATTTTATAAGTGTAGAGAAAAGTTTCACTAGGTAGAAGAATGCAATGGAAAGAAAGAAAATACTGTTATTCAATGTTACAACTGTAAGTATATGGGGCACAACACAAATGAATTCCCCAAGAATAAAGGGACTATACCTCTAAATAATCTAAGGGATCAAGGTCAAGAATATGTTATTGACACAACTGAAGTGGAATGATTAATGTGATTCTGTATTTGGATATACAAATTATGTTTTAAAAGTATTTTATTTATGATGTTCCCATCATATGATTTAGGAAATATATAAGGATTGTACTATAGTACTTTTATATTAAGGATTTAATATCACATGCTTATTTTACTAAGAAAATTTATTCATAATAAAGTTAAAATTTTAGAAAGACACATGATTGAGTGAAAGAAATCCCTTAATATGTTCATGATGTTAAGATAATAATGAAGAAATTATTGATTTAAAAAGTGTTGACTACCTTGGAACTAATTAATAAATTATTGAAAAGTGGTCTGTGTTATCATTTATGGAGTTTATAACACTTTTTGATATAAGTAATATATCAAATAACATGTGTCTTACTTAATGAATAAGGAAGAATGCATGTTTCCAATAACATTTTATGGTATTTCAAGTTATTACTATGTTTCATGAGAATACATGATGAGGATGTTCACATGTTTGGTATGTGATTATATGAGAGATACTTCATGTTGTTTGGATTAATAATAAGTTCATTTTAGAAATTCAACAACCATTATTCTAAAAAATTTGGATCCTAATCGTTTGGAAAGGATAGCCATTTATGAAATGGTTTAAGTTTGACTTTGGATCTAGTTTTAGAGATTGATATATTACATCACTATGTGATGAATCTTTTTCTAAGAGATGAAGTAGAAATAGTTAAAGGCACGACCAAGGATAATATTTTTCTGATAGAAATATACCAAGTAAGTATATTTATTTATATTCTTAGATAGTGAAAGAATTACTCAACTCTAGAAAAAATGATCTCGAAACAAAAAATGTTGTCCTAGTACCTTTATTTTAGATGAATCAAATGGACCATTAGATCATCAGAGATTTATGGAATTGTGATTGATAAATTTATCCTAAAAATTTTCTATAGAACTCTCTATTAGAACATTATTGTTATATTTTTCTTCTGTATCCATGTTTCTATTTCCCACCTATGTTCTCCAACTAGGGAACCTAGTTACGTGACCGTTGTACTTTCATTTCTATCTTATCAAGAAGATGTGTTATTTACCCTATTTATAATTTTGGTTTTTTAAAAATAGTTTATAACAATCCCTCAAATATTGAGATCATGTTTTAATTGAGAGTACATAATTTAATTAAGGTGGGGAGAATGTAAACCCTGGAATTCTAAAGTGAGAACATTGTGTTTGATAGCGTGTATCACATGAATCACCAAGCACGTAAGGGAATATAATACCCTAAGACTTTACAATATATTTACTATTTTAAATAAAATAAATCTATGATATATATTACAATAAGTTTGATACTGAGTTATCTTACATCACACATAACAACGAGTTTATTGAAATGGCTTGTGTTACACGCAAGACCGAGTTTTACTGATAAAAGATATATTATTAAAATATTATTTAATATAACCTAGCTGTTAAATTAGTTGTTATGAAAAGGGTAAAATAAATTATGTAAATATATTTTTTACACAAATATAAAATGAATTCATTAGTTAAAAACTAATTATAAATGAATATAAGATCCAATTGAATACAAAAAATATATATTTATAGAAAACCATTTTTATGCTCATAAATTTATTTCACCCTAATAAATTAAATTAATTTCAATTAGTGTGAGATATTAACATAATATATATATATATATATATATATATTATATTCAATCAATTTTTTTATACTCATCTAATATATTTGAAAGTATTAAGATAAAATCAATCCCAATATTATAAATAAAATATTATATTTTTAAGAAACTTTTACCGTCTTTTAATGAAGAACCCCTTTAAAATAAAATGTTAACCCTTTTATAAATTTAATATTTCAAAATAAACTTTTTAGTTATGTGAAACACTTAAAAATTAACTTAGGGTGAATTTTTAGTAATTTTCTATGCAGTTTCATTTTTTTAATGAATAGTGAAAAATACTGAAATTTAATTCAAAAATGATATTCCATATAATTTATTTATATAGTTAAATTTCATTTTAAATTGTTTTTAAAGCTTAATTATATCAAAATTTTATCAATTATTCGAATTTAGGTCATTGGAATCAACTGAACTATTAAATTGTATATAAAAACTTACCAAACTTTTAGATGTTTTTACTTTTAAAACCGACATTGTCATCCAGTCTACGATATTAAATTTAAATTAATTTCTCCCAGTTCAATGACTGTAATTTGGAAAAATTCATTTAATATTTTGAATAAGTATAACTTAGAATTTATAATAATTTCAACTTAGTTTTTGATCAAAAATATTAGTGAAAGTAATTAAAATTAATTACAACGATTATGGTAAAATTAAGCTTAAGAAGCAACTAAACCTTATTCATAAGGGCCCAAATGACCTATATAATTTTCCAAGATCCATTTTATTGCCATATTTATACCATATAATCCCTTGGATATTATGTTTTCCATTATTATATCCACTTTAAATGGAGAAAACATGGGTGGAATTTCTTTTCCCAAAATTTACAAGAGTGTTACTCCTCCCCCACTATAAAAGGCCTCCTCTCCTCCTACTACGTCACACCTATAAATTCAAATTGAATTGACCCATATGTACCAAAATATTTCCTCAACATACCTACCCTCAAATAGAAGCCACACATTGGTCAGAAAGAAATCCAAGGAAGCCCTTTGGTTCAAACCAAAAGGAGTCACCCAATTAAGAGGTAACATCTTTCCTCAAGTTCTTTAGTTTTATTTCCATTTTACACTCCTTAAAATATTCTTATTACATTATTAAATTAAAAATATATATAATAAATATACTTATATGTTTTTATGATAATGTTTCTAACTAAACTTACACACACTACTATATAATGTGTAATGAACATATCGTTTACGTGTACAATGAACTATCGCCACACGAAACAATGATTGTTAGTTCTTCCTTTACGGCCTCTCATGGTGGGAATTATGATGGAAACTATATTTATATATTGTATATATGATATTTATTATTCTATTATTATTATTTAATTCTTTTATAATACATAACTATATACATTACATTTTTTATAAATATGATAACATCTTTTTTGGATGTGTGGACTACTGCCTTCTCAAACTGATGTGATTCATTCACGCCATACATGGAATATATTGAGGATAATTTTAATAAAAATATGTATAATATATGACATATATATGATACTTGATTTATAATATACATATTTATTATTTAATTTTAATTATTTTAATATGAAAAAAATTAAACTAGCGTTTATGCTTACGTAAGGCCTACCATCTCTATGAATGATGCATTTAATTTCTTATCTCCAAACATTATAGATTATTATAATTAAATATGAAATGAATAAATAAGATAATTATTACATGGTTTAAATTATTGATATGATTAAATCATGATCTAATTAATAGAATCAGTAAATAACAAGTCAAAACATACTTGAGAAAACTAGGCAATTAACACCCGAAATAGTGAAAATAATGAAATATTATTAATAAACAGGTAATAAGATATTATAAGAATATGATATATGATATTATAAACATGATTATTCTTTTGGTATAAGTTATTAAAATATTTTAAACTACTATACATGTGGATAAATACCACACAACAACAGGAAGGTTATGGTTAGGGATTTCATTTCAATTTACATTCCACTGAGACTTATTTGTAAGTATCTACATAGTTTCTTTTTAATGGTGTATATACTACCAATTAAAATTATATATAATGAAAATATTTTTTCTAATGATATTATAAGTTTCTTTTAATGTAATTCCTTCATATGGATTTTGATTTAAATGTTTCAAAGTGGTATGGGACACTTTTGAATGTTTAAAGATTATTCTCCTAAAAAATGTTCTTACTGATTATCATTGAAATCTCACTTCCTTAGTGATTGTTAAATTTATATAGAAAAAATCACTTTATTATAATCAATTTAATTTGTATATTTACTTTAATATCCATATTCTCATACATGGATATGATTAATTCATGAATTTTATATCATTTTTCATATGGTATTCACTTTGAATGTTATTTGATTATTTACGGAAATATTGATAAATTTTTATTCTCTATTAAATAAAGATATTTGATAAGGCATATTATTTATTTTAGTTATTCCATATGAGGAATTATTTTGACCGGTAATGAAGGTTTTCCCCCAAACTTTATATATCTTCTTGAAGCATCAATAGGTTCTCATGAGACGAATAAGTTGGCCAAATTAAATGGGTTTCTATCCGTAGTTTTAAATCATCTTGTGAAAGGTATTTATGGTATAGGTTTTCATATTCCTTATACATGATGTAAAATAATTAATAATTTTCTTCATGTTGATTTAGGTATTACTTATCCATGATATTTTTCATTGACGTATCTATGAATGCATTATAATTTTGATTTTATTTATTAAATAGAATGTGTTTTAGTTTCTTACCTTTCCATTTTGATTATGCCTTATCTAGTTAATTGAATGAAATGAGTTATTAGTTATTTACCAATCCATGTTAATTTGTTATCACTAATTCATTATTACTTTTTATTTACTTACCCTTAATAATCATTTGAACTCACCCTTAATATGTTTCATTTCCCCAGGTTATGAAGAATAAATATATGAATTAGAATTCAAGAATGTTGTTTATTACATTTTTTATGTATCATGTTTTTATTTTCTATTTCCTAATGTATTATGTGTATCATGTATTTAATATGGATTATAAAGATTACTAAACTAATTAGTCCTTCAGGATTAGATTCCTTGTAATCATACCAATGTAATAAAACAATGCACTGAATTTGATCTTCTGGGGTCGAGGAGTTACATGTGAGACTAATTTATATGTGTCAAAAATTACATATGGATAAATTTACTAAATTATCATGACAATCTGAGTGTGTTTTTATGGTTTCTTATCCGTGATGTGATCTTTAAACAAAAATGTTGCCTTTAAATTGAAAACAAACACTTTGTGTCATAATGAGAACACCACATTTCTGATTGATGTGAAGATTATTATAACACATAAAAAATTAATTATAGATCATCATAAATTATCAACACAATACAATAATTTTTATCAATTTTTAGTTTGTGAAGCTTTTTTTGTACTAACATGTCTATTTTAAATAAAAACACACACTTTCATTCGTACCAGCCACACGATGTGTCAAATTGATATGTGACTGATTTTTATACATCAAAAATGTATTATGGATCATTTTTATAAATTATCAAAATAATATGAGTGGGATTCCTTATTTTTTATTAAGTGATGGGTTTTTTGAGCTAAAATTTTACTTTTAAATTGAAAAAATACACTTTGATTCATATTGGAATGTCATGTGTTAGATTAATGTGAGGTTTATTATTACTCGCCAAAAATGATTCATGGAACATTTTTATAATTTATTAATATAATTAAAGCATGTTTGATCAATTTTGAGTATGTGACATGAATTGTGAATTAAAATTATGATTTTAATTCAAAACATGAACTTTCAATCATAACAGGAAACTATGTATTAGATTGATGCGTGATTAATTCCTACACATCAAAAATGGATTTTACATCTTTTTTTTATGTATCAATTAAATATGAGGGTGTTTTATTATTTTTTAGAGAGTTACACAATTTTTGAACTACAATGTCACTTTTAAACTAAAAACACACACTTTGAGTCATACCAGATATAATGTGTATTGGATTGACGTTCAGTTAATATCAATACATAAAAAATGACCTATTTATTGTTTTACTAAACTTGTTTTACTAACATGTTATTAAAAAGGCTCAGATTAAAAATATAATTCATTGTATCACTACTGAATATAGAAAAATCAAATAAATAAATAACAGGTTTATAGAGAGAACATTAAACATGTACCTCAGTTCATCATACTTGTTGAATCATTTATCAACATTTTTTATATTTTTTTCCTATAATGAGCACAAAATTTCTCCATACATAGTTCATATAACTTCTTGAATGTTAAAATCCCATTTTAGTCTTCAAGAAGGACCATGAACTCTGTATGGTTCCATTTTATACTATTTATATGCACAAAATTCTTGAATAAAAACAAATTCTAAATCACCACTTGATAATATTTGTAAAAATTAACTAAATAAGTAGAAAATAAAAATTATAAGAAAATTAAATAAAATAGTAGAATATAAAATTATAAGAAAAGTTACTAAATATGCATTAGATAAATCAAATCTTTATCCTTATTAAATATCTTTACAAGAATTCATTTTCTCCATGAATTTTTTGTTATTCATAGAGCACAAAATTTTTAGAGAAAAATAAATTCTTGATGAAGTAAGCTATTCATGATCTCATTGAAAATTAAATAAATAATTAGTGTATAAAAATTATAATAAAATTAAAGAAAATAAGTATATAAAATGATGATAAAATTAACTAAATAAGTAGTTGGAAATATAATCTTCAAAATGTTTGAAATATTTTGACACCATGTATTCTACCCCCTAATTTTTAAAAAAATATGTTTCCTCTTTTGAATATGTGAACTATCAAATATCTTGGTAGTAAAGAAATAATATAAATAAATAATTTAGCAATAAATATTTTAAATATAATTGTAATTATCATTTTAAATAACTCTTTGGGTATGCTAGTTGGTTGATGAAATATAATATCTTTTATAAATTTGGAAAGGTAATGACCATAATATTTTCAATTAGTTGGTTCCATACACTACAGAAACTTTGAGAACAATAAGAATTTTTTTTGACTATGAAATATTATTATATATACCATAATACTTATCTATTTTTATAAATCAATAGGCTTCTTTTACTTGTGGATCTTCCTCGTACCATGAATTTGATAATATTTAAACAACACCCTATCAAAAAAAATTATCATTACAACATAATATAAAAACTATAACATTATATTTATTGGTAAAATTTTGAATGTAGTTTATTACAAATTGATAAACATCATCACGTATGGTTTATTTTTTGGTAATCCATAAATGGAATCCAAAAAATAAATCTTTGAAGTATTTAAATTGATTGTAATGATCAACTAATTCGCCTTAAAAACAAAAATGGAATAAGTAATAAAAGAAGTAAAATATATTTGATATGATTAGATTATAGAGTTTTACCTCTATATCCTGGGTATTAAGAAGGGTTTGTCATCTATAGGTTTCTTTTTAATAATTATGTCTAGTGGGTCCACTATTATTAAATATTAATCTTCTTCTCATGTAATTTTTTATAGAAGTGATGTGAGGACTAATGAGTCTAATTTTTTTGTTTAATGGGTTTTCCATTCACATATTATTAATATATAAGTCTATAAAATACATGAATAGTATTTAACTATAATTAATATATTATATCATCTCTTGGGAAAAAAATTAAAAAAAAACACCTCATGTAAAAATTTACAAATGAGTCTCCCAACCATCCATTCTTGTGGATTTAATCTACATTCTCAAGACCAAGATAGTCTATAATAGACTCTTTATACATTTCTTTTTCAAAATAATTAATCTCTATATTAATATCTTTGAACTTATTATCCACGTGAACATGAAAAATTATTAAATATGGTAGTTGGACTGGATGGGTAAAGTTACTCTCTAATAGTCTTTTAGATTGATTCAATAATCCATTTGATTATTTTGATTCAAATCCTTATTTCCTACTCATTTTCTCCATTTATAATAATATTACAAGATTCATGCCATTTTCCCATATTGTAAATGGGGTTTCACAAAAAAATAAATGGGAAAGGACATACTTTTTTATTGACCTATATTTCTATAAGATCAAACGACCATGCTATAAAAGTTATAATATAATGTTTGGAAGAGTGAACATCTATATCATTAAGTGGAATATGTAGCTAAGTTTTTAGATCATGATATACATGAATCCCTACTCACAAATGATATTTTAGAGGTTTTTGTGTGTGTAGAATATCTCATTTGATATTGTACACTATACCTCATACAACAAGTCAATGGGTGGGAACTAATAGATATAAATCATAATCACCCTATAGAATATTAGTACAAGAAATACATCAATATCCCCACAATTCACATTTCATAGAATCATTTATTAGAAAATCAATTACCACTATTAATGCCTAACTTTAAGTGGAATGGTTATCCTAGAAAAAATTATTCATCCAATTAATTTTTTATTACATCACATAACATTCTCTAAAAAATTACTCATCCAATTAATTTTTTATCCTAGAACATTTATTTGTGTTTGTATCACCTTAATTTTCTTATCTTTATCCCCTTGTAAATTTATCTTCTAAAAATATGTTTGAGGTGACATTACAAGACATAAACCTATAACATAGACATATTGTTCTTACCACTTCATGGCTACTGAAAATATTCATTCATCAGGTACAGCTGATGATTATTCTTATGTCTAAACTGGATAAAAATACAGGAAAATAAGTAGTAATTTTCATGTAATATCAATTTAAAAAACAAATTTTTATTATGTCATACTAATACAAGATTTTCAAAGACTTTGTGTGTTTTAATATCCTAGTATTATGTCTTTATTTACACAAGACTCTTTTCGTAGCACATAACATGGGATAGAAGTGGGTTTGTATTTTGATTCACCAATATGTTTATAAATAAAGGAACATGATTATTTTGTTGTTCCATGCCACATAAAAGTATTACTATATATTTAAAATACATATCAATTTTTTCAAGTGAAGAAACCCCATCCTTGATTTTTGATGGGGGTATGTTAGTTTTGATACACACTACTTATTTTTGTCACTTTTTGTTGTTTTATATATAAAAAATTCTTAATCAAAGTGATTAATACATTTATTTCCAAGTAAAGTATTACAAATGACAATATACCAAAAATATTTCCTCCTCATGATGGAAAAAAATCATTCCATGGTTCTTGGTTTATCATGTGTTCATATATCTAAAGTGGGTGCATGTTTACATTCCTTTCAGAATCCCTAAGATGAGGCTTTGCAATAATTGTCTAAAAGTAAGTACATGCCTTTATAGTGACCGTTAATACAAATATCATTTGAAATTAATCTAGTATAAATTAAATTTTTAATGGATAATGAAGAGTAAATCAATATTTTATTATTTTATTTCTTAGTAAAATAGAGAAATTATATCATAATGTTACCCTAATTTATTCCTAAATTAGTGCCTTTATCACATGCACAATATTTTTCCGCATATCTACATTAATAAGCACATGCATTTGAGTAGTGAACCTAATGTAAATTTAAGTGACCAAAGATAAATATAACCTAAATAGTATATTAATGTCACAATTTAGATAATACATATGAAAAAATCCACAACTCGAGGAAAAATAATTTAGTTTCTTGAACATTATGTATATAAACATACTATTTTACAACCATTTTAAACATTACTCCATAATTATAATCCTATACACCCTTTTCTAGATATATCACATGATATAATTATTTTTATAATATTGGGAAATGGAAACATGAGAAATGGGTGAGATTAGATACTCAGTAAGGTAAAAACTTATCATAATGTTTCAGATTATAAACAAGGAGGATAATATGAGGAATAGGATAAATATATTATTAAAACATCATAAAACTATATATAATCAAAAAAAATGATAGGTAAACATAATATAATAAAAATATAATCAAGGAATAATATAATTTATAACATGGATCGAAATAAATCTCAATAATAATAAATGATGAGAGTATAACATAAAAGTGGAGGAAATTTTGAAAATTAGGTGTAACATGAAAACATGAAATATATTGAAAATAAAAGAATATTTTAAATATATAATAACTTGAAAAATAAGTTAAAATTTTCACACAACCATAATCATATTAATTTTTTTGTGAGAAAAATCATTATGCTCATGACTATGTGAATAAACTCATTTTGTCCATGCCAAAAAATGTGAGCAAACTCATTATGCCTATGCCTATGTGAATAAACTAATTATTTCTATTTATGAATACCTCATGAGATATAAACATAAAACAATGAATTGTATTGAAATATATGACCCCACATATAATCATCGAAACATATTTGTGCCACTTAAAATTAATCATCATCATATCTTAAAGAACCCATGAAAAAATAATGAGTTTCTTAAAAATATCACATAACATGAACTTATGAAATCATAGGATATTAAAAATATTATTTTTTAAAAAGGAATCATATCATAAAAAATATATAGGATGATCAAAACATCAATTCATGATAGATAAAACATAGAGGAAAAATAGAAGTGAAAATACAGAAGTTATTATAAAATTTTTTAAACATTTTTATAAAATATGTAATGAAAGTTACTTTCCAAAAAATTTTCTGAAAGAGAAGACTTTTGAAAAAATAATCATTATAAAGAGTTCTAAATTAATAATCCTTAAAAAGAAAAAAAATAAAGAAAATAATTGTAACAACCTCAATAATGGTAAAATAAATCATTTTCATGTCTTATTAGTATTTATTAATGAAATTTTAAAGAGTTATATTAATTATAAGATTATTAGGTAATTTTTTTAGTAAAAAGTAAAAAAGATTTATTTCTAACCAAAATGGGGTTTATTAATTATATGGATTTATTTTAAAAATTAATTAAAAAATAATTAAATTTTAATTTAATAAAATTAACATTTTAATTCACTGTTTCAGGATTATCTTAGGACGTTTTTTTGATTTTTTTGAATTTTTTTTAATAAATAGTAAAAAACAATGTATTTTTTAATTTTCTTTTATTTTAAATTATATACAAAGTAAAATTTTATTTTGGATTAGTTTTAAAATTTTATTAGTTAAAATTTATTAAAAATAATCTTATAAATTTAATTAGAATCAAAATTAAACATTAATTTGGTATAAAAACATTTTTATACCTAAAAGTCATTTTTTTGAAAAAAAAGTTTTCATCACTTTTTTTGGGTTTATATTTAAATTAAATTCTTAAAATTATAGTGATTTAATATTTAAAAACAAAATCCATATTTTGAATCATGAGGTTCAATTTTTTTTAAATATGTCACTTTTATTTTTGGCCATTGTTAATAGTAGTCGTAATTAATATTTTCCACCTTGGTAAGGGTAAATGAGGTAATTAAGATTAAAAATAACGTGTTATGGCCTAAACCCTCCCTCAAAAATTTATTTATTTTATTTTATATTATTTTTTTATAACATTACCATCAATGGTTATAAATGTTTTCATTTATTGCCACTTTTCTTTGATGGTGACCTTAGTATAAATTTTAATAATAAATAAAAACAAAATGTCACGCTCTATGTATTAATATATTTAAAAAAATCATATGGATTAAAAGTAGATAATATTAGTTATAAATGGTTATTTTAAATATAATTTTTTCAATCATAATAATTTATTTTTAGTTTTCTGTTATGAAATAATTACCTTAAATTCCTATGCAACTTTGACACAGTGCTTGTGAAAGTAGTAAAACAATCAGGTAAATGATTTTAAAAACTCCAAAAGTAATTTTTTTTAGGTCATTTATAGTGTCCCATGAATTTTATAGATTTATATAACATACTAGGAGTGTCTTAAAAGTTTATATTAAAATTAAATTATTGTAATTGTGTCTTTAAAATCAAATTAAATGGATACATCCAAAAACAACAATAATGATATTTTATAATAAAAAATATTTTATTAAATGATTTAAAATACAAATAAAATACTATAATTGGAAAAGTGAATTTTATATGGTTAAAAATATTAATCATGTTAAATTTATTATAAAATTTTTCTTTTATAGTAATTTTCTTTCCCACTAAAGAGTAAAAAACATTGATTTTGCAATAATAACCGAAAGGGTTAATGAGGGGGTTAAAACAATTAAATAAATGTGAAAACATCACTAAAATTTATACAAATTTTATCATATAATATTATTTATACTCATACTCACACTATATTCTATATATATAATTTTCCCACTTTTCCAAGAATTGTAATTTATATTAATTTTGTAATTTAAGTAATCCCAAGAGTTCCCCTCCCCTAACTTATAAAATGGAATCTCCTATCCTCTATTCCTTACATATTTTGATCACTATAGATTAGAAAATACCATCCCAAATATCTAATTGAAATCCATATCCATGTCCTTGATTACACATTCTTGTCATAAAACTATCCTATAAAGGCTTTAGGTATAGACCTAAATTGGTTGTGAGAGGAAGAGGTATAGTTCTTAACCAAGCATTTTCTTTTTATTTCTTATTATATATCCTTCCAATCATAATAAATAAAAATTAAATAATAAAATAAGTTTCTTAAATACATTAATGTATTATTATTTTAATTTAATAACCTATATTCATCTCTTTATTCCATCAAATTGAAAATGAAACCATCATCCGTGTGTACAAGAGACAACCACCACACAAACCAATGATTTTTTTTTCGATCACTGCCTCTCAAGGTAGGTAATTATGATGGATTTAATATGTAAATATGTAATTCATGAAAAATTTATCATTTTTTAAAGATAACATATGATCTATTTTATTAGCTTTCCATCCATTGAAAAAGGATAACGTCATCTGTGCATGCATGTGGATTACCACCTCCACATAGTGATGTGATTCATTTTTTGTCATCACATGAAATGGATGGTATAATTAAGTGTAATTAAAGACATAATATGATATTTATGATATAATAATCATTATGTAAATATAAAACCATACGTACCTTCTTTCTATCATGCTCTTTGAAAAAAAGAAAAATGTTACTCACACAGACGTATGGACTACCCTCTCTATGATTGTAACATAATTCATTTTTCATAACCATATTTTATGGTTGGTTTTAAAAGTATAATTAATGTATAAAAATTATAAATATTTCATGATTATTATTATTTATATTATCTAATAATGACCTCTTTTACCATATTCAACTTACCAATGTCATTTTGGACATATGTGCCCAATATCACCAAAACATCCAACGTAAACATAATTGATTAAGTAATGTATATAAAATAATAATAAATAAAATAAAATGAATATTAAACATTAAAAAGGTTCATAATAAAGTAAATAATTAATATAATTTTATTATTCGTGAATATAAAGGACATATATGATGAGTCAAACTCGAGGTAAGGGACACTTTACTTTAAAAACCCCATTTTAAATGTTTTAATGATTTATTTTCTAAATTTTCTTCTTCCATGAAAATTTTATTAAAATTATTTTACTGATTTTTTTATATGAACATGAATTAATTATAAAGTAAAATTTTGACTTTATTTCAATGCTTTTCAAAAGGAATATTTTTTATGGAATGTTTTGAAAAAAGGTAGAAGGAATGTTCTATTTTAACGTATATGGTTTTAATAGTTTTTCCCACCTTCATGACCCTTATTTCATATTTGGACTAATTTACAATATTTAATGTTTTTAAATAAAAACCCTCCATCAATTGTTTATGTGTATTTTTAGGAATGGTTTAAAATGGAATTGATATTTTGAAATATATAAATGATTTTCTTATAGGTGAAAAGAATATTTTTGTGAGTATGATGATGGAAAAATAATATTTTACTTATTATTATTATGTTATAGTTATTAGGAATTGTTTATGATGAAAAGTGAGCTCGATATATATCATTATTAAGGGTGATCTTGATATAGATCATGATGACATGTGAGCCAAATATAGCTTTCCTATGAATTGGGTAAATGGGACAAGTTATCTGGTTAGGTTTCTCCTAAGTGATTATTTGTATTTTCGAGGTTAGTTATTCCATTTGTAAGAGTTATTATATGATATATATTTAATTGATATCCCAAGTTACTTACATGATTATCTATGTTTGTTATGGGTTTTATATAAATATTATTATTTTTAAAGGTAAACTAATGAGCTTATGTTTAAAGGGAAATTTATTCTACTTATTAAGGGTAAAATGTATTTTTTTTGAAAAAGTTTTCATGATTTTTTCATGTTTTCAATGAAGCCTTTATGAGTTTTATTTTTTCCTTAAATTTTATTTATTATTTTTTTAAAAATATTTTGTAATGAATTTTATTTCTTAGATAAGAAATTTTTTATTTTTAGATTAAAGTTTTTTTTCAAAAAAGGAAAATTGTTATGATTAATAAATGACTTATAGGTTTATTTCATTATTTTCATGTGTCCCTTACTGACATTTTTTGATATTACAAAATTTTTCAATATTTTTCATAGGGTTTTAAGGATGAAAAGGGACAATCATGATGTCCAGATGAAAATTTTGAAGATATGTCCTGAAAAAGAAAACTTGTTACATATTATAAGGTTTGTATTGTGGAAAAAATGAATACTGAGTATAAGTGTCCACATTGTGATGTAATATTTATTTATGTAAGTTTGATGGTAAAATTATCAAAAAATAAAAATTTAAAATATCTTTGGGAATGCATGAAAATGAATTCTTGTCTAAAGATACAATTTATAGATTGTTTAAGACCAAGTCCTTATAGTTGGTATCATGGATAAGGTTTAGCTAAATTTAATGGTTATTAAAAGGTATGTAAATACCCTTAATAAATTATAATTTATTATTATAATTACATAGTATTTGAATATTAAAATATTTCTTTATATAATATATTTCTATTCCAAATGATTTTATGTAATGGAAATAGAGAATATGTAGTAAGAAATCACAAATAGGATGATATCCTTCCAAATCTATAACCTAGCACTGTTGGAATTGGAACTGAGAAATTTGTTACAATGATTTCCCAGTTGATTCATTCTATAAGTAGTGGTGGCATCCACACTAGTGTGAAATCATATATACCATAGAGGAATATATTTAGTGTGGGAGAATTTTATAAGAAAAAAACCTCTAAAATTTAGTGGATCTTATGAATTAGTGGTAACAGAGGGATGAATTAAATCTCTGAAAAGACATTTTATGTCATGGGTTATTCATATCAAAAAACGTTAACTCTTTATATTTACCATTTTTATGGTGAAGTAGATAAATGGTGGTCAATGGGTATAAAAACATAAAAAATAGATGATATTAAAAACACTTAATGAGATAAATTTAATAATATTTTTATTAAGAGGTATATTCATATGGTTTTTCAAATTAAGATGAAAAAGAAACTCTTGTAATTGGGGAATATGGAGAAATATTTAACGGATAAATATAAAGTAAGATTCACTAGATTAATAAGGTATGCACTAAATTATATCTAAGATCTTGATTTTAAAATTAATTGGTTTTAATCAGGATGAAATCCAAGATACCAAAGAGATTTAACCTCTCACAAATTTGAAATTTATAAGAAATTTTTTCATTATATTGAGAAATTAGAAATGGAGTTTGGTGATGATTAAGTGTTATAAGACAACGAGTATAAGAAGAGGTTCATGTGGTAGGAAAATAAGAAGAATCAATTGAATAAATATAAAGTTAATAAAATCATGTTTTTATTTTGTGATAGGTGTACTAAAAAGAACCATGGGGAATGTCTAATGAAATATGGTAAGTGATTCTGATATCAAATGTTTGGGTATATGTCTCAGGATTTCAAAGAAATGGATATTAGTAGTGGTAAGGACAATTTTGATAATCAAGCCATAAGGTTTTCAAATGTAATAATATGGTTCATTATGTGGATTAATATCTGAAGGAAAGCATGAATGATGATATATATCAAGACTATAAACAGAATGGTGTGGTGAAATCCTTTGTAACTACTTTAGAATATGATGGTTCATCAAAAGAAGTGGTAAGAGATCTAGGGAGATCAATATTTTTTAAAGTTTTTCCCAGTTCTAGGTACCATTAGAGAAGGTTAAAAATGATGACATCCCTAATAAAACATTTTGTACTAGGTATGGGAATTATGAGTTTGTGGTTCTGAATTTTTTGTTTCATAATTCCCAAGTTGTATTAACGGATCTTATGATTATAATTTTTCATTAATATTTGAATAAATTTGTGGTTTTTTTATTTTTTATATTTTATTTTACTTTGAAAGTTATGCGTATCACAGAAAAACAACTAAGGAATTTTATAAAAACCTTGAAAGAAAATAATTTATATGAAAAATTTAGTAATTGTGATTTTTTTATATAAAATTTCATTACTTGGACATATCATAAATAAATTTGGAATAACTATTGATCCAAATAAAACTAAAGTAGTTAATGAATGGAAAATAACTATAAATGTCACTAAGATTCAAAGTTTTCTTGGATTACCAGGATATTAATAGCGGTTTGTTGAGAAAATTTCATGGTTTTCTAGACCACTAACCAAGTTAACATGGAAAGGACTTAGGTTCATACAAATAATGGAATGTAATTAATGTTTATAGGAATTTAAAATAAGAGTAGTGAATGCTCTAGTTTTATCTCGTCCATCTATAAATGGCGGCTTTTTTTATCTAAAGTGATTCTTTAATAAAGGTATTGGGATGTGTTTTAATGAAAAAAAATATTTTGTTACACATCAATTAAAAACTTATGAGAAAAATTATCCTAAACAGGACCTTGATCTGTATTTTTTATTTTTTTATTTAAAATTAAGGGACATTAGTTATATGGTGTAAAATGTGAAATATATACTGATTATAAAAGCTTAAAGTATATATTCACTCAAAAATAGAAGAATATGAGATAGAGGATATGAATGGAATTGATTAAGGATTAGGATTGCATAATTATTTACCATTTGGTAAATGAAAATTGACTAAATGATGATTTGATTATGAAAAATAATGATTCATTAACTATGCTATATATGGATCAAGATAATTTAGTTAATAATTCAATGAGTCTTGGCATATAAATTGTGCATGTAGAAACTACATTTAATTTGTTAGGTTTAAATGTAATCAACCTTTTTATATAAGATTAAGAAATCTTATAAGGAAGACATTTTTTATAGGAAATGGTATAATTGGTTAATAAAGGAAAATTTCTTAAATTTAATATGAACAAATAAGTTTTTTTTAGATTTATAAAATGGTTATATGTTTCATGTGAACCCCAATTAAAGAATGAACTATTGAGTGAGGCTCATAGTTCTCCTTTTTTTATTTATCCTAGAAGAAAAAAAGGTATAAAGAACTTTGGGAACATTTATAGTGGGAAGGAATGAAGAAATATATTTCTAATTTTACTATGAAATTTTTGAATTGTTAACATGATTTGGGTAATTATTGATCAATTAACTAAATATTCTCATTTCATTCCTATTTGAGATAATATGTTTTTGGATAAACTTTCTTGAAATTATTTGAAATATATAATTATTCTAATGGAGTCCTTTTTTTCATTATATCATATCGTGATCTTAGATTCAAAACTAATTTATAGAAAGGACTTTAGAATTCATTGGGTATTAAATTAAATTTCTGTACAACTTTTCATCCTCGATCTAATTGGAATTAAGAGTGAATGATTCAGACTTTTGAGGATATAATTTTATATTTTTCAATGAATTATCTTGGAAGTTGAAATCAAAATTTTACTTTGGTTAAGTTTTTTTTATAAAAACAGTTTTCATTCTAGTATATAGATATAACCTTTTGAGGAATTATATGGAATGCAGTGTCAGACTCTATCTTGTTGGGATGAAGTTTAGGAAAAAGTTATATGGATAATAATTAGTATTAAAAATGGATGAGAAGGTGAAGATGATTTATTAGAACATGAGGAAATATCTCTGTGGGCAAAAAATTTATATAGATAACTGGATGAAATATCTTTCATTCTTAGTAGGAGATCTTGATTTTCTTGAATCATAACTATGGAAAAATTTTATGTGTAAAGTGAAAGTTATATATGAGGTTCATTAGACCATATGAAAATATGGATAATATTGGATCATTTTCTTATTGAGTGGACTTTATTTTGAGTTTTTATCTAGTACATGAATCATTTCTTGTTTTGTGGTTAAGAAAATATATGCCAAATGCATCTTTTTTTATCTAGTACATGAAGCATTTCTTGTCCCAATGGTAGGTGCCATACCCTCTAATTCTTGCAATCTGTTTAACTTCTGCTATGGTGAATTATCCTTGCTCCTCCTCTTTCTGAAGATTGTTCCTTGTAGGTTTTCTGGTTTGCATCTGCACTTAGGGTGGCCCGAAGGCCTTACTGACACGAAGACCTGGGAGGCCTGAAGACCATAAAGGACTCAGGGACCAAATCGGTGGGCTGAAGGGCCAAACGAGGGCATATTCCTAGCTGCTACAGTGTCAAACAATGTCTTCTACAGTTCCCACTACAGTACCTGCTATAGTTCTGCACAGTTCCTGCTATAGTACCTGCTACAGTACCCCAGAAATTATCCCCCACCTGGATTTGATCCTGTGTCTCTTGGATACACTTAAGGAGTCCTCACCAACTGGGTTGAGGCTCATGTTCTTGTATATGAGGCTCTCAATTTTTTACTACCTCTAAAATAGTTGATCAATTATAGTTAGATATAACCAAATCTAATTGAGAGGTTTTTGGAAAATTTTGTGTGAAAATAGTGTGAGTTCAAACCCCATATAAAATAAATTCCTCTAAATTCTCAATAGTTTACAAATAGCTAATCAAAACTTCCCCTAACAATATAGGGAAGCCACATTATCTTTGGTTCCTCATAACCCCTACTAATGTGTTTATATAGGGTTATAACCCCCTTTATACTCAAAAACTCCCTTCTAATATGGTTATTTATTTGTAGTGTGATAGGTATACTCAAATATTGAGTTATCTTATTTAATATTAGTTATATAAATTTACTTTTATCATGGAAAGTATTTTTTTATTTTAATTCTTATGAACAGTAATTAGATATTAAATTAACAGTGAAAACCCCTAATGGTATGATGACCGCATCTCAAGTCTATGATTCTTCTCCGATTTATGTTTATGGGAATGTGCCTCATGAAAACCAATTTATTCTCTCTTTAGTTGAATTTGATGTTATCTTAGGAATAGATTGTATTTTTACATATAAATCCCACATAAATTGCTGGGTAAGGGAAGTCACATATGATATTCCAAACCAAACTTTGATTATCTATCATTGAAATGATATATAAAAACTTATAATGGAGGCCACATCTATTGTATGGGTCTTGATTTCCATTCAAAATTAGTGTTTCTGTCATATGATTTGGGATAAACTAAACATCGATGATACTCTAATTTTTTGGTAGTTTGTTGATTTCTTTTCATAAGGGCATTCTAGTCTTTCAAAAAATCTTGAAGTTGAGTTATCAATATAACTCAAACCTGGCTCCAAACCTATTTCAATGAATCCCTATAGAATGACCACGATTAAGTTGAAATAAGAAAAAACTCCAGGATAATGTTGACAGGTGATTTATTCATCCAAGTGTTTCACCTTGGGGTAAACCAATTTTTTTTATTATAAATAAATATGAATCAATGCGACTCTACATTTTTTATTTGGAGATAAAAAAGATCAAAATCAATAACAACTATCCCCTACCATATATTGATGACTTATTTGGTCAACATTGAGGAGATCAATACTTTTCCAATATTGAACTTCAATATGGATATCATAAATCGGGGTTAATAAGTAGGATATAGACAATACAACATTCCTCACAAGGCATGGACACTACAAATATACAGTGATGTCATTTTGTATTTATAATTACCACATTGTATTCATATATTTAATGAATAGAGTCTCTATATAATACATTGATCGATTTTTTATAATATTTGTAGAAATATTATCATTTATTCATAGAAAATGGAAGAGCATGAACATGAATTGAGAATTGTCTTAAGACCCTAAAAAAGGATAATTTGTATGAATTTTGGAAACAAAAATCCTCATTTTTGTGTCATATAATATCAAGAAAGGTTATATTGGTGGACTATTAAAAGATAGAGGCTATTGAATGTTGGCCTAGACCAACCACTATGACTGAGATATAATGTTTTCTTGGTTTGTCTGGATATTATCTATGATTTTTGTAGAATTTTTCATTAATATATAATGTAACCACCATGTTAACTCAGAAGGGAGCCAAATTTATATAGAAGTATGAATGTGAGGAATATTTTGAGGAACTAAATAGAAGGTTAGTTAGTTATCTTATGCTACCATTATCCTACAGTGGATAAGGGTTTTTAATATATGGTGATATTAGAATCGGGCATACAACAGAAGCCCTAAACAGGTGGGTTTTAAAACAAAATCCACCGATGGTCGACGTAAACTTGTTGACGCCGAAGAAGAGCAGCCCGGTCTTAGCCGAGGACCACACATGGAGGATCATAAACACAAATATAAATCGTAAAATACCTGGTTTAGATCCGAAGTCGCGCAAGATGTCTGCTCTTCATTGGCGATCACTGCTTGAAGAATCTAAAGTCGAATTCCTCTAGATCGTCCACATGTGCTTCAAGAAATCCCTAAGAGTGTCGTTCGTCGAAGTCCGAGTGCTAGCGCGGAATACCGACGATGCCTTCGACATTCCAATGATCACCGTATCGCTTCTCTAGCGATGCCCAAGAGAGAGAGAGAGCTCCATCCGAGCTCCTTGGATCTAGATATTCTCTCTCTAGAGTGTGGGAGAGAGGAGAGGAGAGAGAAGATCCCTTAATAGTGTTTGGAAAATTCCCATCCTCTTCTATTTATAGTTGTTGATTAAAATACCTGGCATCGCCTTGCCGGCCCTGAATACTTAACGCACAATCAACGACATTTTATGACTACTTGTTTGAGTCATAAATATTATTATCACTTACTTGTAATATATTAAAAAATATTACGTGATAATAATTGAGTCATTAACTCAACTCGTCGCTCCCATAAATATTAATTGAACCTTGAATAATTTAATATTCGTCAATTAATATTTTTCATGTATTTACTAATAATCGTAAATACATTTAATAAAAAATTCAATAATCATTATTCTAAACTCTAATAATACAAATTTATTTATTGCATTGGTGATCTTTTAAATTTGAAGAAATATCATACCCCTTTAGTGGGGCCCACTATGTCCAAAAACTCATATTAAAATGAATAGGGTAGATTCTTGAATATGCTATTGTGTGTGAGCCTCTATGCCCTTATCTTGATAGTAGTGAATAGTATTCAAAGACCAAGAGCAGGATCTAGAAACCCATAATGGCCCCTGAAGAAATAACGATTGTCACAATAGCGACAACCAACTTACAAACACGCACTGTGTAATATAATCTCTTTTTTTGTAATATCTCATAAAGAAGGACGCAATCTTGTGTCATCACCCTTTTCTTGCTTTATAGTTTGTTGATTTAACTGGACGGATTTACCCTTGACTTCCATGGACTTGGTCTTATAAAGGTACTTCCATCCATATCAACATGGCCTGAGATATATTACTTCCATAACCCGGAAGCGAAAAATCCTTTCTTGACCATTCAAGCAATGTCATGCCACCAACGACGCACCCGAAACAAACTACCTTGCCACAACTTCATCGCCATTGTTTTCATATTGTATCAAAGTACGTAATTAGGCAACATACATTGGTAATGATCTCAAGTCAGGAGACCATTACACATGATCGTTGATAGGAACATCCAATGACACCGAAAACATGTGGTGTTCCTATTGGCTGGTCTATCCTCATGACCTCACTACTAGAGATCACCAAGTGTGAACTTCATGAGAAGAAGTCTCAATGCTTATGATCCCCCAACACCTAATGGTCAAACATCTACTATGTCCAATCAGTAAGATGTATCTCGACCATAGAACATATATATTTAATATTAATGTCATAGTATCTATAGGTTCTCATTATAGCCTAGGAACTGTTATAACCTTTCGATACAATAACTAATCTTTGGAAACTACCATTTCAATAGTGGATGAAGAATAGTCTACACTATAATGGTAAGATGAAATCATGCACATCTAACTATATACACGATAAGGTAATCAAAATCATTGAATAGTTGGGTCTAGGGAACCCACTATTTAAACACTCCCACTTGAACTTGATCCAACTTGCTAACTAATCTTGTTATCTACTCACATGATAAAGATCATGTTTCTACTGAGTAATGGATTTATCTACTGGGCCTGTGACGATTCTGTCACGTGGCAATTCTGCAATAGAGACCTCATCTCTTAGAGTAAAACTTCTCAAGAGATAGAATAATGAGTATATTCCTTTTTTCCACTGTCATAACTTGACATATTTTCTAGTAATAATATCATAATTTACATTATGATAATACTTTTCTCACCAGGTGTGATTCCAAGAAATGGAAAAAATCATTACATTTAACTGCTTCTTATATATCTTAGAAGCTACAATGTACTCGGTCTTGTAGGTATGGCCACCACTGGATGATATGAGCTTTACTCACTCATCACCTTTAGCCTAACTGCAATAATAGATCACATTGATCTATAGAAGACTAGTTTGTATCCCCAAAAACTAGTATCCTTTATTATCCACTTACTAGGTACATATCTTTTGTACTTGTTGAAGTAAAATTTGATAGTTCTGACTGCATCCCCTACAGTGCTCCTGGATATAACTGATATTTTCCTATTGAAAAATATACCTTAGCAATATTGGTTCTTGTACATATCTTGGCATGCGTGATTGATCCATCGCTCCGATGTATGGATTTTAACTCACCACATTTATCTCTTCCTATGTTACGGACATGTCAACATGGAGAGATTATGCCCTGTGACATAGGAAACTATTCATTTATTGAATTGTTCCAACATGTATTTTTCAATAAAATGTCACTATATGAACGATTGACTAGGACCAAGAAACCTATAGATCTACCTTATTAGATCCCGTTCTCTAGAACTTAGGTTTCTACATTAATTCAACCATTGGAGAGTAAATTTCATTTTGGTCTTAACTAATCGTGAGACCAATGTATGTTTTCCATATGTGTAAGAACCCGGTTTTTTCTATAAAATACTTTGGAATATTCTTGATGTTATCCCAGAGCAGCGCCTTCAGATGGCGTGCGATTTTGAGCCCCAATGTGGCCGAAATTAAATTTTCAGTGTGTTCACACTGGGCATGAAAAATAAATGGGATAACTCCTAAACGGTGCTTCAGATCCGAAATCTGAGTGGACGGATGGGTCCAAAATGTGGTGTTTACCATAGGGATGACATAAAACACGTCGGCTCGGGACATTGGGACCTCTCGACCATTACCAGAACGTTAAACGGATAAATAAATTAATTAATTTATTCGTTTAATGTATTAACTCAAGTATCTATTAAACGGTGTCTTGGATTGGAAACCTGAGGGCACCGTTGAGTTTGGAGCATGCCGTTTACCCTGGGAGGGGTATAAGTTTCGCGGGCGCGGGCAGTCTGTGAAAAATGGCCCCAAGGGCGTTTTCGTAATTTGGCGGCCTCGAGCGTTGAGTTAAATAACATTCTAATGGAGTCTCGGATTAAAATTCTGAGACCACCGTCCTACATGGGAGGTGTTGTTTACCCTAGGCGCGACCTAACTTTCACTATGTTTGGGGTTTTGGATGTGGATTTCATTTGGGTTGAGTTTTTAATTAATTAAAGGATTAATTAATTTTCTTCATTTAATCCCTTCAGCCCCTTCCTCCCCTCTAAATTCCTATGGAGAAACCTCCTCTTACTCAAGCTCTCCCTCTCCCATATTATCATCCTCCTCCCTTCGGTGGACGATGGCGGAACTTCGGAAGATTGCAGCGGAAGCAAGGCGAACACGTCATCAACGACCGTCGAACAAATCGAGGTAGGATTTATTCCGACTTCGTTTTCAGATTGAAGTGGTTCTCATAAATTAATTCTTGCTTGTTTTGTTTTTTTTCAATTACCTTTATCAATCATCGACGACTGCACTAACACGGTCATCAATACGTGTTCAAAGCCTAAATGTATCCGAAATCCATCTATTCTTCACGTATATTCATCACCCACTTTTGGACGCATTAACCCACCGATGGTTAAGCAGAGGCACGAGCAGTGGGCACCGGGGTGGTGCGGTCGAGCGGCGTTCAGTGGGCCGTCATGCGGCGGTGGTTGGGTTTCGGCAGCTTGGCTGGGCGAGCGGCCAGCGGAGAGAGCGGGTGAGCGAGGCGGTCGACACGAGTGGGTGAGCGAGACGGCCAGGCGGTCGTCTGGGGGGGGGGGGGGGGGGCGTACTCTGGAGGAGCATCCGGCCGGGTGGCCGACCGGTGCTGGGATCGCTGGAACACCAGGGTCGCGTGACCCTGGTGAAGAAGAAGAGACCCGCTGTTGCGGGTCTCTGCCGGGGGTGACCTGCAAAAGCAGGCGACAAAAAAAAGAGATAATGTTAAAAAAAAGGGTCTGCGTGTGGGGGAAGAAAGAAAAGGGAGAGAGGAGTCTCCCTAATTGGAGAGATAAACTCCATGGGATAAACAAAAAAAAGATAAACATAAAATAATAATAATAATGATTTTAAAAATTATAATAATGTTATAAATATTGAAACGGTGAATTGGGAATAACTTCCCCGTGCGTCGTCCAAATTATGCTCCGTCAGCGGCAGTGTGCCTATGTTTTCAATGTGGTCCTTTTAAGACCAACTTTGGGTATCTTTCGGTGACTCATGGAGCGAGTCAATAAAACACCCTAGACATAATAATAATAATATTATTTTGAAAGGGTGGATCGAAGCTGACTCATGTATGGAGCATCTGATTAACGTGTCGTCTATGGAAATGCGATCATTAGATGGAGATGAACATTTTGAGATGGTCTCGGGAATTTTTAATTCCCGAAATGAGGGGCCTCGGAGGCACGACACGCCTTTAAGTAGTTTGGAATTTTTCTGGGGGGTTTTGTTTTGGGCGGCGCGAACACATCCGATGTCCGTTTTGTGTGCCATCAGCGGTATTGTGACCCTGGAATCAAGACAAAGATTTCCAAGGGGTTTTCGAGTGTCAAATTTGGAGTTGAGGTGTGGGCCCCATGACCCGTCTTTCGAGCTACACGCAGCTTTTTACAAATTTATTATCAGACGTCCATTAGGGGAGTGTGAGTAGTCGATCTTGGGTGTATTTCTGAGGGAATTTCAATGGTTCAATCCACCCACTTTAATTCAACACACTGGTGTGGGCCCCACGAGGGCCGTTTTGGGAGTTGGCGGTGATTTCCAGCTTTATCACTGAGTGTCCATTTTGGACGAGTGAATAGTCGATGTTTTGTAATTTTTCAAGAGGATCGCAACGGTGCGATCCGTTCGTTGTCATTTTGGATCGGGATGTGGGTCCCATGAAACACCGCTCGTGTGCGGTGCGACAGAATGAATCTTTTTTCTGAATATCTGTTTCACTCGAGTGAGCAGTCCTTTTGATGTGTTTTCCCAAGTGGATTGCAATGGTCCGATGTGCCCAACTATTTTTGGGGCCGAGGCTCGGGATCACGGGACGCCGTTCGGGCGTAAAGCGGTTTTGGACGACTTTTCTGCCAGATATCCGTTTGAGGCGAGTAAGTATTCTATCTCGCATGTTTTTCTGTGAGGATTACAATGGTGTAATCTGTTCAGGTGAGAGGATCCTCTTACACAATCTTATTAAATGTGGAATTATGAAAGGTGCTCTAGTGGCAATTCTTCTTGCTGTGTTCAGAAGAGAACCCTTGGCGTGTGATCGCGTGCACTCCCATGTGAGTGAAGAAAATGTTTGAAGAGTTTTTGTTGGTCGTGCCTGGGCTGATGAGGTGGGAAGTTGGAGTTGTTACATTTACGCCTTCGCGTTGACGTTGGGTGTCGTGTACAATTAGCCTTTGGGATGAAAACGTGGTATACTCTGGGAGTATACTTGAACGCTTGGAGGTACATGTGGTTGTTTGTACCTCAGAACGTTTGTGAGCTTGGTTGGAGTTGACTTGGGGCCACACATCGTGTGGGTCCCATGTGCATGTCGTGTTCTGCTTTTCATACCCTTGACCTCTCGCGATGTAGTGGGTCCTTCTGTTCTCGTTTGTTTGACCAGTAGGGTTGAGTTTCCCCCCAATTCTCTTCTCGTTTGTTTGACCAACAGGGTTGAGTTTCCCCCTGGTTCTATTCTCATTTGTTTGACCAGCAGGGTTGTGTTTCCCCTGGTTCTGTTCTCGTTTTTTTGACAATCAGGGTTGAGTGGGTTTCCCACTGGTCCTGTTCATGATGGTTTCGACCAGCAGGGTTGAGTGGTTTTCCACTGGTTCTCTTCTCGATGGTTTAGCCGGCAGAGTTGCTTCGTGTTCCCTGTTAGAGTTCTTGTGGATTCGGTGTGACCAACACATTACGCGGGCACCGATCCTCTACCCAGGAGGTTGTTTACAGCAGGGCTGGCCAGGAGGTTAATTCTAGTAGGGCTGGTCTGTGGGGTACCATCCAGCAGGGATGGCCAGAGCGATACCATCTAGCTGGGATGGCCAGTGGGTTACCATCCAGCAGGGATGACCAGTACATCGGTGTTCACCGACTAGTACCATCCAACAGGGATGGATAGAGAAGTTCCGGGTTTACCTCCAGTGGGGCTGGGAAGTGGTCCCCGATGCCAGGTTGACCTCCAAATGGGATGGGAAGTGGTCCCCAATGCCGAGTTTACCTCCAGCTGGGCTGGGAAGTGGTCCCCGGTGACGGTTCTGAGCCTCCCTCCAGTGGAGTACCCTTTTACGGGACTAGAAATTGGGACTCGTCAATGAATTTAGCTGGGTCTCCCTCTAGTGGTTTACCCTTTTACGGGACTGGGTAGTGTGTCACCCGTCGACTCTTGCCGGGTCTCCCTCTAGTGGGAACCCATCGACTTCCAGGTATTACCCTCCAGCGGGGCTGGGCAGGGGGTCACCTGTTGACTTTGAGGAGACCTCTCGACTACGGGGCAGTGATGAGGTGTGGCTTGATATTCCCACAGAACTCTCAAGTACGAGGGGGAAATTTCCCCACTGAGACGCGTCCTTGTGACGTGACCTAAAACCATGCGGGTGAGTCAGTTCCGCCCAAATTGGATAGTTTCAAGGTGCAGTGATTTGAGCCTCTTGACATGCAGTTCAGGGCAGACGTGCGGGATGCTGGGCATCGATGGTGTTTACTTCTGGGAATGTAGGATACTCACTTTCTTGGGCTAAGCTACAAGACGAAGATCCCCTTACGATCTGGTTTGGGTTTCTTGACAGAGCATATATATATGTTTATACCTTATTCCAGTACCCACTTCTTGGTCTTGGTTACTCTCCCTCCAGGAGAGGCAATGACGCGCGGGGTATGCCATTTTCTTTTTGGGTCTTGCTTCTTGTGGTTGAACGAGTATACTCTCCTTCTATAGGTAGTGAAGACTCAACGAGAAGTACATATTCTCACCATTTCTAGCTCCTTGTGTCTGAACGATTCTACCTCCTTTATCTTGTTGGGTTGAGCTGGACTTTCTACGTTACTCTACTGCACTCCTTGTTGTATTCTTTACTGTACTCTCTGTTGTACTCCTTTACTTTCCCATGTTTGATCTACTACTCACCCTTCAGTACCTCATTTTTTACTCCCTCGAGGATTCGGGGTATCCTACTGAGTATTTCTATACTCACCCCTGCTTGGGCATTGCCCTCACTTGGTGTGCACTTGAAGACGACAGACAGGTTGGTCGTGACGTCAAAGGAGCTTAGTAGATCGGGAGCTTGGACTGTGTGCGGCGGTTTTAGTCGAGTTTCAGGTGTGGGACTCTCCCAGGTGTTTGATTTTGTTTACCTATTGCTGGGTTGTGGTATCTTTTCTAGTTGGGCATGTGTTTTGCCCCTTTTTATTGTTAGTTTACCTTCAACGATTACTTTGTTCAGTTTAGAGGTCCATGAAATTTTGTGGTTTATATATACCATTTTCCCTTTACTTTACGTGTGTTTTCTTTTACTCTTCACTTCTGCATTGAGTGGGATTCATGTGTGTGTACAGGTACTTAGGAAAATTCCTCCCCGAGTTGTTGTGCCTTCGGTGCTGGTTGCCAGCCCCTGGCCTATAGAGGCGGGCTTGGGGTAGTTGCGGCTCGAGCCCGGATAGGGTCGGGTCATGAAAAAGTGGTATCAGAGGTGGTTCCTTCCTTGGGATGATGTTCAGATATCCCTAAAAAGGAATTGTTTGGAATTTAAGGCAACAATGTTAACGTGTCTCGAGAGGGGCTCTTAGGCCAGGGAGTCCAGTGATGGTGCGGTAGCCGACTTATGCATTCACCAGGACCTTGATAACCCGCTTGTCGAATCGACATGCTGAGACACTCATTGCAGGGAAATTGGTTTTTCCATTACCTAGGATTAAGTCTTTGACTTCCCTTCTTGAGTCAGCTCCCCATTGTTGTTACTATTATATATATATATGCTCATCTGACCGCGGCACTACTTGATAATGTTCAGGATGTCTCTGCGAAGACAGCCAACCAGGATACCAGCTTTGGTTCATGATTACAACCCTGTGAGCTATGAGGCCTCAGTCCAGGACCCATCATGTGAGCCCCTTTCTCTGGGTGGGCCGGTAGCAGCACCCCCACCTGTTGAACAGAAGACAGCTCCAGCAGAGCAGACGGGGCTTGAGCGCAGGTTGAGCGCGCACAGTGAGTTCCAACGGTAGAGACCGCTGAGGTTTGGTGGTGAGCCATACCCTCAAGAAGCAGAGGTTTGGCTAGAGATAGTGGTTCGACTTTTTAGGCTTGTGAAAACTCCGACAGATCTTATGGTGGCTTTGGACGCCAACCTTTTCTGCGGAGCAACTTGGCGTTGGTGGAGTCTGGTGACTCAGTTTCTTGACGAGTCGTCACTTTCGTGGGGCGACATTCAGTTGTTGTTTCGTGAGTAGTTTTCCCCCTCTTCTTACGCTTTGTTTAGATTCAGGAGATCATGCAGTTTTAGCAGGGAGGGATGACAGTGGCCGAGTAAGCGGCTAGTTTCTCAAACAGTTCACTCTTTTATCTGGACTTGGTCCATGACGGAAACTTCCAACCGCGGGAGTTTGAGCAGGGTCTCCTCCGAGAGATTCGTGCTGTCATAGTAGCCTTGGGCATTTCCACATATGCCAGGGTGCTAGAGAAGGCACTGGTGACAAAGAGCTTCCTGTCACACTCTACAATTGGTGGTGGTAGCAGGCACGACAGATTCGAGACGTCTGCCGCAACTAGCAGGCATCAGCGGACAGAACCTCGACGTAGGTGGATTTCCGATAACTGGACTCAGGGGCGTGGTCGTACACCACAGTGGCACCAGAGGGCACCGGGGCAACCCGAAGATCGCCAGTGCTATATTTGTGATGGGTGAGGTCACTTGGCACAGGACTTCCTAACCAGGCATACAGAGAATATCAGGCAGGCAGCAGGTGCACCACCACGACAGAGGCAACGCCGTGATTGGAGTAGTGCCCAAAGAGGTGGTGCTAGAAGAGGATCGGGAGGAGCAGAAAGTTGATGAAGACCTCACGAGGTCTTCCCATCACCACCAGGCGGTCCACGTCAGGCTCCGAGAGATGACAGTTGGGACCACGGACGGTGTGAGCTCTGGATGTCTACGATCCGGCGGAGCATGGGGTGGTAAGAGGTATGCTCTAAAACTCTTGTACTTTTTTCAGTAGAATTGTTAGACTCTGTGTGTGAAATTCTTTTCTCCCTACTCCTTGTCTGAGTTGTTACCAGGGTGGCGCGAGGCGTCAGTTTAACCCTGTGTTGGTAAGGTAAAAGGCGTGGGACCTTTTTCTTTAGTCGATGGTGTTGACTCCTTCTCTCTCCGAGCATGTAAGTGAGTCTTGGTTGTGAGACATCGACTATGAAACCTTGCGTGACCATATATCCTTAGGTGTTTCACCATATGGATATTCTGAAGGAGGGAATCACTGAGATTTGTCCTAGGTCCAAACGGTGATTGCAGTCGCGACGAGCGATATAGGGGTTTGGTCGGGGAGGTGAGCTACCCCCGAGAGCCTTCGGGCCATTTTAGATCGTGAAAAGGGATGATGAGGTTCCCTACCACCTTGAACTAACCCCCCAAGGGCTGGTTTGGGTGCATAGTGTCTCCCGCGAGACTCAACTGAGAAGAAGTATGCGTGCTCTTATGCATGTCATTGGCAAGGTAAGACCTCGTGCAAACAGATCAAATCCTTTGGTCTGTGTGCGGTGACATAGGATCGTGCAAGAGTTCTTCTGGGTACGGGAGAGCCTAGTGTGGGCTTATTACCCTGAGTTGTTCCATCTTTTTTCTTTTCAGGGAACAAAATCTTGAAGGAGGGAATGATGTAAGAACCTGGTTTTTTCTATAAAATACTTTGGAATATTCTGGATGTTATCCCAGAGCAGCCCCTTCAGGCGATTCTGAGCCCCGGTGTGGCCAGAATTAAATTTTCAGTGCGTTCACACTAGGCACACCAAATAAATGGGATAACTCCTAAACGGTGCTTCAGATCCTAAATCTGAGTGGACCAATGGGTCCAAAATGGGGTGTTTACCCTAGGGACGACATAAAACACGTCGGCGCGAGACGTTGGGACCCCTTGCCCGTTACCAGAACATTAAACGGATAAATTAATTAATTTATTTATTGATTTAATGGCTTAACTCAATTATCTCTTAAACGATGACTCAGATTGGAAAACCAAGGGAACTATTGAGATCAGAGCGTGCTGTTTACCCTAGGAGGGGTATAAGTTTTGCAGGCGCGGTCAGTCTGTGAAAAATGGCCCCATGGGCGTTTTCATAATTTGGCGGCCTCGGGCGTTGAGTTAAATAACTTTCTAATGGAGTCTCAGATTAAAATTATGAGACCACCGTCGTGATCGTGAGGTGGTGTTTACCCTAGGTGCGACCTAACTTTCACTACATTTGGGGTTTTGGACGTGTATTTAATTTGGGTTTTGTTTTTAATTAATTAAAGGATTAATTAATTTTCTTTATTTAATCCCTTAATCCCCTTCCTCCCCTCTAAATCCCCCTGTAGAAACCTCCTCTTCCTCAATATCTCCCTCTCCCATATTCTCATCCTCCTCCCTTCGGTGGACGATGATGAAACTTTGACATATCGCAGCAGAAGCAAGGCGAACACGTCATCATCGAACAATGAAAAAATCGAGGTAGGATTTATTCCGACTTCATTTTTAGATTGAAGTTGTTCTCGTAAATTCATTCTTGCTTGTTTTTTTTTCATTCCCTTTTTCAATCATCGATGACCGCACTAACACGGTCATCAATCCGTCTTCGAAGCCTAAATGTATCTGAAATCCATCCGTTCTCCGAGTATATTCATCGCCCACTTTTGGACGCATTAAACCACCGATGGTTCAGTAGAGGTGCGAGCAGCGGGCACCGGGGCGGTGCGGTCGAGGGGCGTTCATCGATCCGTCATGTGGCGGTGGTCGGGTTTCAGCGGCTTGGATATGCGAGCGGCCAACAGAGATAGCGGGTGAGCGAGGCAGTCAACGCGAGTGGGTGAGCGAGGCGGTCAGCGTGAGTGGGTGAACGAGGTAGCTAGGCAGTCATCTGGGGAGGGGGGGGGGGTGTACTACGGAGGAGCAGCCGGCCGGTGCTGGGGTCGCCGGAACAGCTGGGTCACGCGACCCTGGTGAAGAAGAAGAGACCCGCTGTTGCGGGTCTCTGCCAGGGGTGACCTGCAAAAGCAGGCGAAAAAAAAGAAAGAGAGATAATGTTAAAAAACGGGGCCGCGTGCGGGGGAAGAAAAAAAGGGGGAGGAGTCTCTCTAATTGGAGAGAGAAACTCCGTGGGATAAACAAAAAAAAGATAAATATAAAAAAAATAATGATGATTTTAATAATTATAATAACGTTATAATTATTGAAACGGTGAATCAGGCATAACTTCCCCGTGCATCGTCCAAATCATGCGCCGTCAGCGGAAGTGTGCCTCTGTTTTTAATGTGGTCCTTTTAAGACCAACTTTGGGTATCTTTGGTGACTCGTGGAGTGGGTCAATAAGACACCCTAGACATAATAATATTATTATTATTTTCAAAGGTTGGATCGAAGCTTGCTCATGCATGGAGCATCTGATTAACGTGTCGTCTTTGGAAATGTGATCCTTGGATCGAGAATAACATTTTGAGATGGTCTTGGGAATTTTTAATTCTCGAAATAAGGGGCCTCGGAGGCGCGACATGCCTTTAAGTTGTTTGGCGTTTTCCGGGGGTTTTTGTTTTGGGCGGCGCGAACACATCCGATGTCCGTTTTGTGTGCCGTCAGTGGCGTTGTGACCCTGGAATCAAGACAGAGATTGACAATGGGTTTTCAGGCATCGAAGTCCGAGTTGAGGTGTGGGCCCCACAACCCGTCTTTCTAGCTGCTCGCAGCTTTTTACAACTTTTTCATCGGACGTCCGTTCGGGGAGTGCGAGTAGTCGATCTTGGGTGTTTTTTTGAGAGAATTACAATTGTGCGACCCAACCGCTTTAATTCAGCACACTGGTGGGGGACCCACGAGGGCCGTTTTGGGAGCTGGCGGTGATTTCCAACTTTATCACTGGGTGTCTGTTTTGGATGCATGAATAGTCAATCTTGTGTACTTTTTCAAGAGGATCACAACGGTGTGATCCATTCGTTGTGCTTTCAGACCAGGTTGTGGGTCCCATAAAGCACCGCTCATGTGCGGTGCGACGGAATGCATCTTTTTCTCCAGATATCCATTGCACTTGAGTGATCATTCCTTTTGATACATTTTCCTGAGGGGATCGCAATGGTCCGATGCGCTCGACTATTTTTGGGGATGAGGCTTAGGATCATGGGACGTCGTTCGAGTATAAAGCGGTGTTGGATGACTTTTCTGTCGGATATCCGTTTGAGGCGAGTAAGTAGTCTATCTCACATGTTTTTCCGTGAGGATTAAAACGGTGTAATCTATTTAGGTGAGTGGAGCCTCTTACATGATATTATTAAATATGTAATTATGAAGGGTGCTCTAGTGGCGGTTCATCTTGCTGTGTTCGGAAGAGAACCCTTGGCGTGTGATCGTGTGCACTCCCGTGTGAGTAAATTAAATGTTTGAAGAGTTGTAGTTGGTCGTGCCTGGGCCAATGAGGTCGTAAGTTGGAGTTATTGAGTTTACGCCTTCGCGTTGATGTTGGGTGCTGTGTGCATGTTAGCCTTTGGGCGGGAAACGTGGTATACTCTGGAAGTATACAGGAACGATTGGAGGTACATGTGGTTGTTTTTACCTGAAAATGTTTGTGCGCTTGGTTGGAGTTGACTTGGGGGCACACATCGTGTGGTCCCCATGTACATTCCGTGTTCTGCTTTGCATACCCTTGACCTCTCGCGACGTAAGGGGTCCTTCTGTTCTCATTTGTTTGACCACCAGGGTTGAGTTTCCCCTAGATCTGTTCTCGTTTGTTTGACCAGCAGGGTTCAGTTTCTCCTGGTTCTGTTCTCATTTGTTTGACCAGTAGGGTTGAGTTTCCCCTAGTTCTGTTCTCATTTGTTTGACCAGAAGGGTTGAGTGAGATTCCCCCTTGTCCTGTTCACGATGGTGTCGACTAGCAGGGTTGAGTGGTTTTCCCCTGGTTCTGTTCTCGATGGTTTGGCCGACAGAGTTTCTTAGTGTTCCCTCGTAGAGTTCTTGTGGATTCGGTGCGACCAACACATTAAACGGGCACTGATCCTCTACCTAGGAGGTTGTTTCTAGTAGGGCTGGCCAGGAGGTTGTTTCTAGCAGGGCTAGCCAGTGGGGTACCATCCAGCAGAGATGGGCAGAGCGGTACCATCTAGCAGGGATGGCCATTGGGTTACCATCCACTAGGGATGTCCAGTACAGCGGTGTTCACCGAGCAGTACCATCCAGCAGGGATGGCCAGAGAAATTCCGGGTTTACCTCTAAAGGGGCAGGGAAGTGGTCCTCGATGCCAGGTTTACCTCCAGCTAGGCTGGGAAGTGGTCCCCGATGCTGGGTTTACCTCCAGCTGGGCTGGGAAGTTGTCCCCGATGACGGTTCCGAGCCTCCCTCCACTAGAGTACCCTTTTACGGGACTATGAATTGGGATTCGTCGACGACTTTATCTGGGTCTCGTTCCAGCATTTTACCCTTTTACGAGACTGCGTAGTGTGTCACCCGTCGACTCTTGTCGGGTCTCCCTCCAGTGGGAACCTTTCGACTTCCAGGGTTTACCCTCTAGTAGGGCTGGGTAGGGTGTCACCTGTCAACTCTGAGGAGACCTCTCGACTGTGGGGTAGTGACAAGGTGTGGCTTGACGTTCCCCCAGAACTCTCAAGTACGAGGGGTGCTTTACCCACTGAGACACATCCTTGTGATGCGACATAAAACCGTGTGGGTGAGTCAGTGTTTCCCAAAGCGGATAGTGTCAAGGTGCGGTGATTTGAGCCCCTTAACATGCAGTGTTGGGAAGACATGCGGGATGCTAGGCATCGATGGTGTTTACTTATGGGACTGTTGGCTACTCACTTTCTTGGGCTGAGTTATGGGACAAAGATCCCCTTACGATCTAGTTTGGGTTTCTTGACAGAGAATATATATATGTTTATACCTTGTTCCAGTTCCCACTTCTTGGGCTTTGTTACTCTCCCTCCAGGAGAGAAACAGATGAACGGGGTATGCCACATGTTTTCCATTTCTAGATTCTTGTGGTTGGAAGAGTCTACTCTCATTCTATAGGTAGCGAAGACTCGACGAGAAGTATATCTTCTCACCATTTCCAGATCCTTGTGTCTGGACAAGTCTACCTCCTTTATCTTGTTGGGTTGAGCTGGACTCTCTACGTTACACTACTACACTCCTTGTTGTATTCTTTACTGCACTCTCTGTTTTACTTCTTTAATTTACCCTGTTCGATCTACAGATCACCCATCAGTACCTCCTTTGCTGCTCCCTCGAGCCTTCGGGGTATCCTACTGAGTATTTTTATACTCACCCCTGCTTGGGCTTTGCCTGCACTTGGTGTGCCCTTGTAGACAACAGACAAGTTGGTCATGATGTCAGAGGTGCTTAGGAGATCGGGAGTTTGGATTGCGTGCGGTGGTCATAGTCGAGTTCCAGCTGTGGGACTCTCCCAGGTGTTTTCTTTTGTTTACCTGTTGCTGGGTTGTGGCACCTTTTCTGGTTGGGTGCGTGTTTTTCCCCATTTTCTTCTTAGTTTACCTTCAACACTTTCTTTGTACTGTTTAGAGGTCGATGCACTTTTTTGGTTTATATATAGCAGTTTCCCTTTACTTTACTTGTATTTTATTTTACTCTGCACTTCTTCATTGAGTGGGATGCGTGTGTGTGTACAAGTACTTAGGCAAAGTCCTCCCCGATTTGTTGTGACTTCGGTGCTGGTCTCCAGCTCCTGGCCTGTGGAGGCGGGCTTGGGGTAGTTGCGGCTCGAGCCCGGGTAGGGTCGGGTCGTGACAATATGTTTCCGAACATACTTCACTAGTAAAACATTGATGCCCCCACTAAACTCTGGTAGACACATGGTAATCATTTATTACAAATGTATATACTATGATCATGTTTCTTTAATTTAATTATAAACCAGATTTCAGTAACTTGCAACCTTTATTAGCATTCTGTGATGCGGCCATCTCTTTCTGGTTGTGCCGTATAGACACCATCCGTGATTGGTGGTCATGAAATCCAATGATAAATAAATTGTTCCTAGATATTATCTATGATAAGTAAAATTCTAATGGATTTAGGTATAACAACTTGGTGAAACCAATCGAGCCTTATTGGTACTACACTTATACCATCCATTTATCAACTCACTTAAATTACCACCACAGTATTGAAAATAATAATCCCCATTTTCACTTTAATACATGGAATCCATTAATTGAATTTTAGTTGGTCTTATAAATTTTAGCTAATTTTTATATACTGCTTACTTGTAGGAAATATTATTCATATTGAATAATAGATCACCAACTATAGTGAAACAAAACATCACCATGGTTTTATCCTTCCTACACAGTATGTGTCTCCGGAACATACTCGGTTCTACATGCGCTTGTGGAACTAGTTCCTATGCCAACTATTTTGTGCATCTTGAGCATTGACTAAACACAAGTCTATAGAGATCCCAATATCTCTAATAGAGATGTGAATCCTTATATAGATATATAGCCCCTTACATGACTAAAACTTTTCTACCTTAAGGATTTATGTAATATCCTAATAAATCGCTAGGATAAGTACCTTAGATGCACAATGTGTTTATCTTGATGCAAGTTTGTTGGTATCCAAACAAACTATTTGCATCCAAACACATGTCCTTATGACATAATACATTTCTATCATACTATGACTCGTATGATATCCATTTGTCATTATAGTTGGCATATATTTGTGGGATATCGTTTTTATTTTCAAATCATTTCATGAAATATAATGGAAGTTTCTGCAAGTTGTAACATTGGTACTACCTATATCAAATTTTGATGTATAACATATGCATTTGGGAATTAATCCATGATACATGTTTGTTGATCAATGTTGCTATGTAAGACTTCATCATCAATCCTTCTCATTAATATCAATGTCCTAATGTCAATGAGGTAATGTACATTTAGGAATTGATCCATGCTACATTATCATGATTTATGAATGCTTGGTCGAGATATTCTTCGGTATCCCAGCCCGAAGCAACTCATATCTTCTGACCATGCAAATACTTCACTTTATTATTAATTTATTGCTTAAAGTAATCTTATGAAGCATATATACCTCTATCTTATACTTGGAATAGTTCACGCTTATGTGTTGAACCATTTCCAAAATCTTTGTGAAGTACCTTTATTTCTAAGGGCTCTTTTGTCCAAACTAAAGACATCGATAATACCAAAATCATTTAGCTGTGCCGAGCCTTAATACCATAATTGGTATATTCATGACGTCCATTTCTAGTATTAATTGACAATGAATTATCCTGCCACAATTGGGTATAAGTCATATATTTTTATTCATCACTAATTGCCTATGATTCATGTATTACTGAACTAGTGATTGAGTTTACCAAAAACAACATTCATTCCAGAAACTAAAAGAATGTCTCCTTGCGTCTAAGGACACATGAGATTAATGTTTGTGGTCATACTCAACAATATTTCAACACGAATATTTCACTCTGAAATTAAAGAAGTCAGGTACTTCTCACCACTGGCCTAGGCATCACCCTTTTGCAGCCACTTGGAGAATATACCTGACTTCCAGTAGAGTTTTTATACTAACATGGTTACCGTATGAGAATACACATATGTCACTTGCATATAGTATTTAATACCCAAGTAGTAAAAAGAAACATCACATTGATGAATATGCCCAATGTAGAAGTGACAACATGCTTCTTTAAATCAGTTTATTGCTTTTAAACTTCCATAGTATGATTTTATAATATGCAATGTAAATAACCTTTGTTAATACCTCATTGATTGAATGACATAGTGAATGTTCCATTATAATTACATGCCTTTTTTCCTTTTCAAAGTGTCTTTCAATTTATTCGCCATAATAATTAAAACTTAATTGTCTTTTATTCTTATTCAATTGGAGAACCTTACCTAGATAGGTAATGGAGCGTTTAATCAATACATGCTCATTTTATAACTTAAAAAGAAACTTTAGTAAAGGTGGTGAAAATGATACGAGAAAGGGATCCATTTAAATATCATGATCAATATTTCAATTTACACATGCCGGTGTACATTTCTTTATTCATATCATTGCTTCGATTTCTCCTTTCAAACATTATGAAGATGAGACTCCATGTTTATATCATCCATGTACCAGCGCAATGACAGCAACTAACACTGGATGTTGATGAAATCATAATGATATAAATATCATATGCTTTGTTCATTAGTCTCCTGTAAGAAATGTTTCACCCTTGCTTCTTGAGGTAGTTTAACAGTGTTGGGAACACTAACACCTTGAGTTTCCTATATCATAGTACTATGCACACGCGCATGTACTATTCATGGATACTCATGTCAGTGTGAACATTTAATTTTTCTATTATAATATTGTAGTTTTAATCTTGTGGTATAACTTTCCATTTTTCTACAAAAATAAATATTAGGAGATGAGTGCCTTTTATCTGCATTACCAGTTTAGACATTTTTGATTAATTACTAAATCATTTAATGTCTCCCACTATTTTATTGAATTCTAGGAACCCTCTGTGCTAGAATCGAAATACATGTCACTTGAGTATTCTAGTGGAAAGGATCCCAGAACCACCCCTCATAGTCTACAAGATATGGATACACCACTACTTGGAGGGTTCTAGGTAGGGTTTTGGATGGTCGACCACTTTAACATGCGACTCCTTAATCTATTGAGTGAAGTCCCAGATTATTTAAAATCATAACTTGATTTAACTCAACACTTGACTCTAAATTTAAAACAAGCTATCTATGGATATTTCTTTGCTACAATTTTAGTTATGTCAACCCATCATTCTTATAAGGACTCCCCAGTAGTAAGAGGCACCCTCAGATATGGCATGAATGACACCTCAAACAGCCGGTTTTGTCCAAATTTGTATGATGGAAGGCTGTTTAGACTTAATATATCTCTGAGGGTTTTATTATTTTTAGTGTGATGAAATAAATACTTTTCTATTTTTATAAGCACGTACTATGTGATCACATTCACAATTGACCGTGCAAGATATAGAAATTTCATCGCGTCACATGTTCATTTTATCTTGCATGCTTGTTTATTATTATACTATGTGATCACGCAATAAATTACACATGCACAAAAATAATAAACCATGTGGAAATAAAATGAACTATGGATCATGAGCCGGTACTATTGATCTATCCGTTTAGTGAATATCAGACCAACCTGAAACCCTAGGGGTAAGTACCTTTAGTCGTGTGGCTTACAACTTGAATAATAATGTCTACTCATCCATTGCATCTAACTCTTGTCTGGTGCATCGCCGTCACTTGGCGTGAAGTGCATCATACGTTATCTCATCATTATACAATTGTACTCACACACAGGAGAGGGGATCTCGGGGAGTAAAATTACAACTCTGAGAATGGGCGTGAAAGCCCTTATACATATAATGACACTAAAGATGACATTTAGATTACCTTTTATTTAATTAAAATAATTATTACAAACCATTGAAATAAATAAATAATTAAATGAAATAAATAAACACCATACATACATTGGTCGGTCCACGGATCATGACCAATATACGCTTTAACTCGCGTATTTATAAACTAAATGCAAAATAAAATTAAACTTGCATTAATATAAACTTGAGGGAATTATTTTATTGAATTAAAATTTAACTATAATTTTAATTCAATATTAATACGTCGTTTGATCCCAATTTATTAATTTAATTAATCACCAAATTAAATTAATTACGCCACATTAATTATAAACCAAAAATTAATATTTTAATTAATTTAATTCCTAACCGAAATTAAATTAATTTATTTATTTATTGATTTAAATAATATACCCAAGCCCCATAAACCCTGGGAAAGGACTGTACGGGTTGGGGAAAACCGACGCAAGCCCATCCCGGGCTGTGCCGACCCTTTGCATGGGAGTTATAGGCCGAAAAGGAATTCCCAAGTCCGTTTCTGGATGAGCAGACCTGCCTGAGCGTATTTTGGGTCGGAACTGGTCAAACCTCATGCAAATGGGTTACCTCATAGTAGTCTTGCTACCAAGCAAGAGGGAGGCATCCCAACAGATGAGGCGGAAGTGGTCACGGGACCGGGAAGGCTCGGGTGGCCATGGGGAAGCACCGGCGAGCCCCTTGCCTGGTGGGGAAAGATGCCTCCAGCCGATCCGGGGTGTTGGCCTGACCGGGGTCTCCACACGGGAGGAGGTGCGGGAGAGGTCGAGGCTTTACTTCCGGCACACGGGTGTGGGGTGAGAGCGGTGGGGTTACGCTGGCTTTGCACAACATGGAGGAGCCGAGACCAATGCATTGTGGGAGGTAGCAGCACAACAGATCCGCAGGTAAGACAATGGAAGGGCCTTCGGGGCGCTGCATGGGCAGGGTGTACTACTACACGCAGGGAGATAGCCACGCATAGGAGCCCACACAACTAGCCGGGATCGAGGCGGACTGTCGGGGCACCGAACATCGGGGCCTGTCGGCATGGAGGAACAACTTGCACCATGGGAGGAAGACCCAACGGGTGCTGCTCTGTCTGGGGCCACCGGGCGCTGGTATTGCAGCTGCATGAGAGAGGAGTTGGGCGAGATGAGGTCTCGTGTTGTTCTGGGGTGTGCCTTGGTGCGGTGCTGCGGTGATGCTATATGTATGCAGGGAGAAGGCAGAGGAGGTCGGGCCGGGAGTGGTGCACCTCCTGAGGTGGCTGGCTACGGCGCCGATCCTCCCCTTTTATTTATTTTTGATGACTTGACCCACAAAGTTGAGTCATCTCTTTTTTATTTACTTTACATTTTCCTAAACCTATATAGGTTAGGAAAACAATAATAATATTATATTATTAAAATATTTTTATGAAAAAATTATTATAATAATCAAATTATTATTATAATTTTACTATTATTATTATAATGAAATAATAATAATAATAATAATTATGAAATCTCAATGGATGAAATTGAGGTTCATAGATCTAAAACCTCATATGTATTTACCAATATTAAATCTGAATTAAAACTTTAGATGACCGCAGAATGGTCATCCGAAGTCGGATTAACACATGGTTTGTGTCATTGGGACCGTATCGATTACCTTCATTAAATTTTTATTCAAATTTAATTTATTTGGCTTAAATTCGACACATGCTCCCTCTAATACAACTTTTTGGAACCGAGCATGCAACAGAAGCCCCAAATAGATGGGTTTTAAAAACATTTCCACCGACGGTCGATGTAAAATTGTCAATGTCGGAGAAGAGTAGCCCAGTCTTAGCCGAGCACTACGCGTGGAGGATTTTAAGCAGAAACATAAATAGTAAAATACCTGGTTTAGATCTGAATCCACGCATGATGTCTGCTCATAGTTGGTGATCACTGCTTGAAGAATCTGAAGCCGAATTCCTCTAGATCATCCACACATGCTTCAAGGAATCCGCGGGAATTCCATTCATCATTGTACAGGTGCTAGCGCAGAATAATGACGATGCCTTCGACATTCCAACGATCACCGCATCACTTCGCTAGCGATGCCTCAGAGAGAGCTCCATCCGAGCTCTTTGAATATAAAACATCTCTCTCTAGAGTATGGGAGAGAGGAGAGGAGAGAGAAGCTCCATGAATAGTGTTTGGCAAATTCCCCTCCTCTTATATTTATAGTGGTTAATTAAAATACCCAGTATCGCCTCACCGACCCCGAATACTTAAGGCACTATCAACAATATTTTACAACTACTTGTCTGAGTCATAAATATTATTATCACTTACTTGTAATATATTAAAATATATTAATTAATAATAATTTATTCATTAACTCGACTCGTCACTCCCATAAATATTAATTGAACCTTGAATAATTTAATATTTGTCAATTAATATTTTTCATGTATTTACTAAAACTCATAAATACATTTAATATATAAATTTAATACTCATTATTCTAAAATCAAATAATATGAATTTATTTATTGCATTGGTGATCGTTTAACTTTGAACAAATCCCAGAACCATATAGCGTGGCCCACTATGTCCAAAACAATCCCATTCAAATGAATATAGCAGATTCTTGAATACACTATTGTGTGTGACCCTCTAGACCCTTATCTTGATAATAGTGAATAGTATTCACAGACCAAGAGTGAGATCTAGCAACCCATCATGGCCCCTGAAGAAATAAGGATTGTTAAAGCAGCGCCAACCAACCTACGAACACGCACTGTGTAATATAATCTCTTTGTCTATAATATCTCATAAAGCAGGATGAAATCTTGTGTCATCGCCCTTTTCTTGCTTTATAGTTTGTTGATTTAACTGGATTGATTTACCCTTGACTACCATGGCCATGGTCTTATAAAGGTACTTCCATCCATATCAACATGGCCTGAGATATATTACTTCCATAACCTAGAAGTGGAAAATCCTTTCTTGACCATTCAACCAATGTCATGCCACCAACGACACACCTAATACAAACTACCTCGCCACAACTTCGTCACCATGGTTTTCGTCTTGCATCAAAGTACGTAATCAAGTGACATACATTGGTAATTATCTCAAATCAAGAGACCAATACACATGATCGTAGATAGGAACATCCAATGACACCTGAAACATGTGGTGTTCCTATTGGCGGGTCAATCCTCATGATCTCACTACTAGAGATCACCAAGTGCGAATTTCAGGAGGAGAAGTCTGAAGGCTTATGAGCCCCCAGCACCTGATGGTCAAACATCTACTGTGTCCAATATGTAAGATGTATCTAGACTATAGAACATATATATTTATGATTAATGTCATAGTATCTAGAGGTTATCATTATAGCATTGTAACTACTATAACCATTAAATATGACAATTAATATTTGGACATTACCATTTCAATAGTGGATACAGAAAAGTCTAAACTATAATGGTATGATGAAATCATGCATAGCTAACTGTATACACGATATGGTAATCAAAAGCACTGAATAGTTGGGTCTAGGGCACCCACTATTTCAATAGGTGATGCATCAAAGAAGGGACTAGGATTTGTTCTCATGTATAATGGCATGGTTATAGCTTAAACCTAGTGAAAATTTAAAGTTAGTGATAAAAATTACCCAACTCATGATTTAGAGTTTGTTTTAGTAATTTTTTCACTAAAGATATAGATGAATTATATTTATGGAAAAAGGTGTGATATATATACTAATTGTAAGAGTTTAAATTATATATTCCCATAGAAGGAGTTGAATATGTACCAGATAAGATGGTAGGATCTGGTTAAATATTATGTCTACTGAATACATTACCACCATGGGAAAGAAAACAAGGTGGTTGATGCTTTGATTCAAAAGAATCATTCTAGGTTAGCTATGATGAGGATAAAAAAATATCTAATATTTATGGATTTTTGAAGTATGGATCTAGAAATTATGAAGGGAGAAATATTATCCTTCTCAAATAAGTGTTTAATAATCTATCTAAGTTAATATGAAATAGGAATGTAAGGAAGATATAGAGCTGAAAAAGAAGGTGGAAAATTATCTAGAGTTCAACCCTGATTGTGATGGAATGATAAGTTTTATGAACCATGAATGTGTTCCATTCAAACCAAATTTGAAGAAGGATCTGTTAGAGAAAGCTCATAAATCTTCATTATCTATTTATACTAGAAGTACAAAGATGTATAGAGATTTGAAAGAGTATTTCTGGTGGGATAACATGGAGGGAGATATTATTGAGTATGTATATCAATTCTTCCAATGTCAAAAATTTAAGGATGAGAGACAGAAATATATGGGATGTTACAACAATTAACCATACTAGAATAGAAATGGAAAAACATCGTAGTGGATTTTGTCTTTGGACTCACCAAAACCTCTGAACGGCATAATGGTATATGGGTTATAGTCAATCACCTTAAAAATCAACATGATTAATCTCTATCATAGAATTTTTTTATCTTGATCATATTTCCAAAATATACATTAAATAAGCATAAAATTTTCATGGAGTTCCAAATTCTATTTAGTTTGATCGGTATCTAAGGTTTCCCTTGAAGTTCTAGTGAAGTAATCAGCTGTCCCAAGATACGGAGATAAGTTTTTAGTACTATGTATCATCCTCAGATAGATGGTCTATTTGAGAGAACCATTCATACCATAGAGGATATTCTGAGATCCTTTTCTCTAGATTTCAAAGGTGGTTTGGATCAAAAAATTCATCTAGTTGAGTTTTCTTACAACAATAGATTTCACTTGAGTATTAAAATGACTCTTTATGAAGCCCTATATGGAAATAAGTATAGAAATACAACAAACTGGGATGAATTTGGAGAAATAAAGCTATTGGTACCTGGGATATCTAAGGAAATAGCAGATAAAGTTAGATACATTCAACCACAAATCAAGGCAGCTAATCGTCGATAGAAAAGTTATTCTGACAATCATCAGTGTGATATAAAGTTTGATATTGGTGAGAATTTCTTCCAATAAATTTATCCATTGAAGAAGGTTATGAGATTCAAAAAGAAATTAAATATGATCCTAAGGTATATTTTCCCTTTCAATATTCTTAATTGAGTAGGGATGGTTGCTAATAACTTGGCGCTCCCAACGAACCTATCTCAAGTCCATGATGTCTTCCATGTATCTCTCATATGGAAGTATATACATAATTCTTCATATATAATAAAATTAGGTTTCAAACTGATTTATCATGATATTTTCTTTTAAGAACAACCTATAGGGATTCTAGATCATGGAGGGAAAGTGTTATGAGATAAGACCACTCACATGGTTAATGTTTTTTGTAGAAACCACTAATTTGAGAAAGATACATGGGAACTTGAGGATATGATGAGGCATAAGTATTATCAGTTGGTTATATCAGAGTAAAAAAAATTAATGGGTAAAATTCATTTTAATGGGGTTAAAATGAAACACTGTGATATTTTATAATTTTTTTTTCAAATAAATTCAATTTCTTTGATAGTTTGCGTTACTCACAACACCATGTTTTATCGAACTATGATATACTATTAATATTATAATTTAAATAAGAACGTTATAACCAAGATATTAAAATTGGTAGTATAAATAGGAATAAACACATTTTGAAAAATAATTAGTAATTTTTTAGATAAATAAAATATTTTTATAAATTAGTACATAATTTTTTAAAGCCTTTATATGCTTCAAAAAAATATTTTTCTCAAAAAATGATTTTTATTACTTTTTGTGAAAAAAATAATAAATTTAATTTATCACATTTTGATATTTATTTGAAAAAATTAACTTTATTTTTATAATTTACTTTTCAAAATTATCTTACGGTGAATTTTTGGGATTTTCCTAAAAATTTTAATTTTTTAATGAATAGAGAAAAAAGTGGATTTTTATGAAAAACCACATTTTCATTTAAATAATTTACAAGTTCCATTTTTTTAATATGGTTCTAAAGGTTTAATTAATTCAATAATATCATAATAAACCCAATTTAGTTAATTTTAATCAATTTTATTTTTAATTTTGATATTAAAACCTTCTATACTTATGAAAACCTTTTCTTTGGAAACCTATTTTTTCATTACGTCTATGGGTTTAATTTTTAATTAAATTATAAAATAATATGAACCAAATTAGTAAAAATGGATTCCAAATTTTGAATCAACCTAATTAACATTATATAATAAGTTTAACTTAAATTTTTTCATAATGAATACTAAAAATAGTAAATAATAAATACTAATGTTAAGTTTAAAATGGGTTTATCGAGGGGTTAAACTAAAATGATAAGAATTAAAATGATCTCAAAAATTGTCCAAATACTATTGGATGGTCCTATTTAGACCTTATATCATATAAGGTTAGACAATTATCCATTTTTATTCTTTTTTTCATGTTTAAAACATTACTATATATTATTATTTTCAAAGATTCCATGTGTGTCCTCTCCCCCACCTATATATGGAAACCCCCTCTCATCTCAACTTCACAATCCCAAAGATTTTTTTTTCAAAAAGTACCAACTCAAATATCTTCAATAATTCCCTAATTATATCCTAGAGGCCTAATTTTCATTAGGAAACCCTTCTATGAATGTTTTTTTGTGCTAACCTAAGGATGTTTTCCGAAGAAGTGGTACCATTGTTAACCAATCATTTTTATTTTATTTTTCTTACACCTCCTTTAAATATTCTTAAAAAATGATAATATAATTAAATAAGTATATATAATATACTTATATGTTATTATTTTAATTTCATATCCTATATCCATCTCCTCTTCCATAAAATGAGAAATGAAACTATCAACCGTGTGTATGGAGGACTACCGCCTCGCAAACCGATTTAAATCGTTTTCCATCACCATCTTTCATGGATGGATATAATGGTGTATTTAACATATGTACATGATATTTTTGACATAATTATATTTATTTTATTATAATATTACAAAAAAATTCTTAACTTCCAATCCATTGGAAAATGATAACATCACTCGTGAGTTTGAGTGGACAACTTCCTCCACAAAACAATGTGACACATTTTTCATTTTATTTTGACTTGGATGGTAATGAGGGTATTTATAAAAAATATATACTATATATATGATATAAAATATTTTATGTAATGGTGAATTAGTATTTACCTTTATTTTTTTTCTATTTGTTAAGAAAATTTAAACAACATTCATGCGTACGTACAATCTACTGTCTCCATGAACATTGTAAGTAATTTTATATCACTAACCATAATGCATTACTCTAAATATATGTATAATTAATATATATGATATTTATATCATAAAAATATAGAGATAATGGATTCAAAATTAATATAAATGCATCAAAAATACTAAACCAAAACATACATGATAAATAAAGAAGTTATTACTTGAAACATGATTTTAACAAATAATTGTTAATAAACAGGCAAAAAAAGTTCATAAGTAAATAATATATGGTATAATATATATGTGTATGTTTTTTTAATATATGTATAACAAACCAATATTTATTATATAGTAGTTTCAAACATTTCCAAATAGAATTCAATACTTAAGGTAATAGATTTCTAGTCCCTATTTTCTTTCTAGGAGACATATGTAATATTCCCCACACATTTCTTTTATATGGTGCATATACTACCCATTTGACATGAAATGTCTTGAATATACTTATTTTAATAATATTTAAAGTTTTATAAGATGTTATTCTTAAATAGGGATTCTAATTTAAATGTTTCTAAAGTTGTAAGGGATTTTCATCTCGCTTTCACTTCTATGAGACACGTGTCATATTCACCACTTATTCCTTTTGTGTGGTTAATATACTGATTATGAATGTATTTTAGGATTATTATTATGAAATATATTTTTATTTACTTGTGCATATATTTTTATTTCATTCATGGGGATTATAATTCAAAATTTATCAAAATGGTAAGGGTTTTATGATACAATCCCATTGTGTATCAAAATTGTTTATAATTATGCTTCTCATGGTGAAATATTATGATCTATATCTCAAAAAACTCATGAAGATTCTTACATTATGTTTATTTCTGTAAATAAATTTTTTCCATTCATTTTAATCTATTTATGTACTCAAGATACCAATATAAGTTTTTAAGGAAAACTGACTTTATTTCTCTATTTAGTTGAAAATATTATTTCTTCCATGTTAATGTTTTCTAAAAACAAATTAAAGAAAGTTTTAATATTATACAATGATTCTATAACAATATTTTTACCCATGTTTTAATTTTTACAAAACTCATTAAAATGAACATTCTTGTTGTTTTTTGAACATGTATCTTTTAACTTTTTTATTGAAAATATAAAATAAATATTCATTTTAAGATGTATGGTGTGAATGGTATTTATTACCATAATGGCAAGTCAATTATTTAAATCTTAATTCATGTGTTTTAAAATTTATAATTAAAGAAAATATTTTATTTAATATTTGTGAAATTTTTAGACATTAAATAAGTGTTTTCATGGTGAAAATTTTATTTTCATCAAGATATGTTCCAAGAGATCTTCTAAAATAATTTTTCATCTAAGATGACATCTATTGATAGAACATAAGATTTACTGTGGATTTGATTCAATAATATCCTCATTATTATTTATCTATATGAATTATATTTATGATTAAAATATATTTATGAAACTCATTACTTTTACATGAGTTATACTATGATGAAATGATGATATGTTTATAAAACCCATTTATTTTCCTTGGGTTATGATATGATAAAATGTTTATGAAACACATTTATTTTCATAGGTTAGTATATTATGAGTGTTTTATGATATTATGTAACACAAATTTATGGATTATGTGATGGTTGGGATCTCTATCTCCCTCTAATGCATTGGGTAAATATTAATATCTCATGAGATAAATAGAACTGGAATAGAGAGTGAACTCAATTCATACATGGACATTGTCCACTATGATAGTCTTGGGAAAGAACCTTGAAACTATGGTAGTTTGTTTAGTGAACTCATTCAATTATGATTTCCTTGTAAATGATCCTTTCCTATAAAATATATTTTTTCTATGTTTATGTGTACCCCAAAAACTATGTCTTATTACAATATTATATTGTTCCTAGGTTCTATATAAGCGGACATTGGTGTGCAATATATTAAATTTTATTTTAATCCTTGTTTCTCAAAACAATGTGTGAGGATATTGAATTTCATATTTATAATTTTTTTATTTAATATATGAATAAATGAATACCTGGGATTAGGATCTTCTTTCATCGATGAATGTTGATCTTCAAAAAACATCCTTTCATATTTCCTTCATTGTGTTATGAGGATCCAAGGATAAAATCCATCTACTAGTGATCCACACGTGGTCCTATGATATCCAATAAATTCCACTCAATCTTTGGGTGCTAGCATAGTGAGTTGAATTTTAGGGGTTGTTTATTATAGATCATTCATTCATTGATCTTAATGAAATATCTCTTTCATTCCTCATTCTTAAGAGGGAGAGAGGAGGAGGTGTCGAGACATAATTCATTGTGCACAACAATTCTCTATTTTGATTGCATCAATCAATGTTCCAAACAATAAACATAATCTTTTATTTATAGAACTAGGATTTATGTTAAAATAATTATTTAATGTACGCCGACCATTAAATAATATAATAATCATTAATATACTCCATTCCATATAATAAAATAATACTATTTTTATTTTGTGGTGTTTTCCAACTTGTTCAATAATAAGTATTATTTAACTAACTTGATAATTAATACTTTTCATCAGACTGAGTCTTGGTTTGTTAGAACTCCTCTAGATATATTGAATACCAAAATAAAATGTTTTATTATATTAAATAAATATTTTATTAACAATCAAGTAAATGTATATTTATTAAATATTCAATAAAATAAATGAATATATTTTATTCACAATTTGGTGAATAATTATATATTTAATTTTTGAAAGAAATAAAACATGAATAAAATTATTACTCGGTCTTGAGAATAATAATTATTTCATTAATTAAATTCAAATAGAATTTAATCAGAATTAATAGAAACACTTATTGTTTGACCCTCTAGGATTATTTATTATTAGTATTAGAAGGGCTTGCCTAATGTTAACGATTATTATCTAGAAACTGATCAAGGGACCCAAAATAAAGAACTTAATACCACAAAGATGACAACCACATAAGAACATTCACTTTGTAATATAATCTCTTTGTCACCATATATGATCATGTAGGTTTCACATATGTATCGCTAACCTCTATACTTGATATATATTTCTATGACTATCTAGAATAAATATGTCATTAAACCATGGACATGTAATTAATGATGAATGTTTTATTCCTATAAAAACCCAAGATATTATCTTCTATAATTATGGAAGGTATAAATCCTTCCTCAACTTATCCATTAATGAAATGTCAATCATGATGAACCCAACAGACCCTACCTCACAAAGAACATATGTTATCTTGGTTTTCCTCATAAAATATAAGTGTGAAAGTAATGAAATTATAATATTAATATCTAAGGACAGTTACACACACTCACAGACAAGAATGTTTGATGACACCAAAACATGCTGAATTCCTAATCACGAGTATGTTCTCATAATCACCCATCTTGAAGATTACCAAGTGTGAAATTCTTGAAAAGAATATTAATCCTGATTTGAGTACTCACACCCAATGGTCTAAATACTATGTGTCCCATATATGTTATCCAACCATATAACTACATTATGAATATTGTACTAGCATTTCATGGTTCTCTTCATAGAGGGTAACTATTATGACCTTAACAATGTGAAAAATACTCTAGAAAATTATTAAAATAAATTCATACAAAAAAACGAACAATGTGTAATAATATGTTTAACTAATATTCAATACATTGAATATACATGTAATCAAAGTAGAAATAGTTGGTCCTAGGACACTAACTCCAACATATTATGCTCTCATGTTTTATGTTCTTTGGTTCCATTATGATTCATGTCTTATGAATTTCCAATAATTTTGTCCTGACTCATGTTTATGATCTATGATATGCAGGGTATGGTTTTTAAATGATATTCTTAGGTTCTCATACCCTTCTTCTTATATTATATTGATATATCCCTTGTTTACCCGAATGAGCATCTAAGATTACTATTTATTATGTTTCATGATAATTGTATTTTATGAATACATTTTAGGGTGTTTTAATGCATTGATTTATGCATTTAAATGACTAATATTTCCAATTCTTGGACTATTTGAGTTTTTTATGTTGTATGGTAAGATACACTAGATTTTTAAAGTTGAATGTCAATATTACATAAAGGAGGAGCATGTTGTAGAACTAAAAAAATATGCTTTTCATGACATGTAAACATTACACAATGTGAATTTATCGAGAGAGAATCCACCATCACCCGAAATTCAAGTCATGAAGTAATTCACACAATGAGAATCAAATACATTTTTTGAGAAATGTTCATGTTATGTAAGTTTCAGGACAAAGGAGTTTTGAAAAAGTTGCCAACAACACATTTTATAGGTCATGTATGATATAAACATCATGAACTTTTCATAAAGATTAGATTTTTCTGTGATAGAAGAGGGTTTGACATAGAATCCCTATTTATACACAACTTTGGATGGCACAAAAGATCATTCTGGTAAGAGATTGATGGACGACCACTGCTAGAGGTTGGAGTTCATGATCCAGAGGAGTGTTTATATGCCATTATTTTCTAGCATTCTTCCTCGGGTATCCATACTTCTCATTCTTATCATGCCTATCATGAGTGAGTAATTTCCATTTTGTTGGGTGATGTGATTATTGGGGGAAGTGTTGTTAAGGATTATTTCTATAATAAATTTTTGTTTTGGATTGTTTTAACTTTTATCTATCAATTATATTCTCTTCATTTTTCAATTTCATGACCATTATATTGAGAATTGTGGGGTTCTATTTTATTAAATCAATTAATTATCTTAGTTTTTGTTTGAACATTACACATATTATTTTGATTATGTTTAAATAGTGTTTTGGGTTGTTTAGTTATGCAATTTTACCTCAAAGATGGCCATTCCAATGGTGAAATTATAGGATTAGTGTAGGGTACCTAGACCAAGGGTCCCTACTGACTAAATTATGATACTAAACTTGAATAAACACAAAATAAATTGAATCCCTTGTGCATGAACCTGAAAATAACTGAACTCAGCATGCCCCATCTCATGAATTTAAAAATCATCTTTGCAACATTTTTATATTTTTCCAATCAACCAAATGAATGAAATTTCAATTCCTTTAATTAATTTAGGGAACAGGGACCATCCCTATGGGCTCAACACTCAGACTTTCCTGATACTTCATTTGTAGGGAGTTTTTCTATGTTTATAATTTATTAAAAAAATTATCCCTGTAAGAATTTAATGATTCCCTATAGGATATCATTTATTTTTTTTGGTTATATAGAAAAGTATTATGTATGAATTTTCTAAGAAGTGTGATGTTTATGGAGAACTTAGTCGGAGATGATGTGGTTCAATTATGAACCAGTTGTTTATGTATCCAAGTTTCCAAAGGCACTGGACCTAAAAAATTCTGAAATGAATGATTATGTTATGTAATGAATATTAATTTATTCATATAATATATATTTGTATGAAAATTTTGTGTCTCTATAATAACCAATCACATTCACATTATATAATTGATTGAAATTTGATAATCGTGAGTTAAAACTATTTTCAAAGCCCATTATTTTTCCCTTGAGAAAAACATTAGAACAATTTCATATATATTTCCAATGTAATCAAGATATGGGGAAAATAAAATAAAATTATACTCATATTTATCATGTATGAATTATCTTATGTTGAAAATATCGATGAAAAAATAATCATCACAATGCACAACGTAGGGAAAACAATTGTGGAGATAATGTGTGATGAAACCAATTGAACTCTGATTGAAACCATAATGAAATTAAAAAAAATGTATGATCGATCAAATGAGATGCATATTGTTGATGAAGCATGTGTCAAATATTCATATAGATATGATCATGATGAATAAAAATACAAATATAAAAGATAGAAAATAAATAGAGAAAAGAATACAACATAGATCCAATAGTCACCATCTCATTATATTATTCACATATATAAGATGAAATTCCAATGGATGAAGAAAATAATTAAAATTGACCATTATTAAGGGAGTTTTTTAGGAATTCACGAGTCATAATTATTATAATTATTATGATATCCATAAAATAATATTTATAAAAACAATATCGATATAATATTCAAAAAAGGTGGGGTCAAAGATGTGTTACTAAACTAAAGAAAAATGGGCATACTATTGATAAATTATTAATTATATAATATAATTAATAATTATTTATATTTATATTTATATTTATATATTAGGTATAGGATATTACAAACTATAAATAACACACACTGACACACCCTAGTAAGTTAAGATTTATCTCTCCTTACAAGGAATGAAAACCATACAATTGATATATTTTATTAGTTATGAATGTGGTGGATAATAATTTCAGTCTATAGGACACTAAGGATGATAGTTTTAGCAATGATAAATTAAAAAATCCAACATAACCATAAAAAATTTTACGAGGAGATAAAAAAAATTCATAGATGTATATTGGTTGAGAATGAGACCAGTGTATTGATATCCAAGAAAAACATAAAACTCTTTTGATATTGAAAATATACATTTATAGACATGGTGAATTTGGTAGATTCATGAAACCATTGGTAGATTCCATGTTTTTCCTACTTTCTAAAGAATGATCAAGCATATTCTTCCATCAATCATAGAATATATAGAACTAATTTACTTTTCATTCAATGATTCACTGGTTTTTCACCCCAAAAATAGTTATTGTCCTCTCATGGCTCTTTGAGAATTCAAAAGGAAATGAAAGAACAATTAAAATCAAGGAAATAAACCACCAACCCATGGAATGAAAACACACACAAACAGGAATCCCAAAGAATTAACTAGGAAAAAACAAAGTAACTTTATAGCTAGAATTGGTTTAAAATTATAGTTTTCCACACACAAATTACTCTAGCACTACACACTTAATTATGAATCATGAAACTATAAAAAAAAGAAAATAACTATGATAAGTATGTAAACCTTCCCATAAATATGAATAGTTCTTATATCCTACTTCCCCAATTTTGTAGAAGATAATATTCTAGGATTAAAAAAATTGTAGGAATCATTACACTACAAATTATATATAGTGTATTTAAATTCTAGGGAAAATGTGCCATTTATTCTCCCCCAACAAGATATAACCCAACCCCACCCATAAACCATGATAAAACTATGATCTAGTATGAAGTACGTAGACCTTACCATCAAGATGAACAATTATTGCATATATATTCCAAGATTTTTTGAAGAGGATGAATCGACACACTATATCTTATATATAGTGGATCGAAATATAGGTGGAGAAGTTCTATTTCTTCCCCCTTAACAAGATAAAACTCAAAACCTACACAAAATGAATCTATTACTTAGATAACGTCCATGTACTCGCCACTAGATTATAGTTTTTGATAGTGTCATGATAAGGATAGAGATATCCCCCCCATATTGAGATGTTTGGTCTTGAGTGGGACAAAGGGAGACATCGTTGAGGAAATGGGATGGCGGTAAGGCGAGAGCTGTGGCATGCTTTTCTTTGGGTCGTTCACAAACATAGATTCGGATGGAGGGTAGGCCCACTATAGAAGGTTAGGGATTGAGGGACCACAATCGAGGGAAGAAGATTTACATCTAAAAATTTTTGAAATGAGAGTTTATTCTTCAATAAAAAGCGCATCAATCACATCTGATTTAGATAATAATATTAATAATTTTATACAATTAAAATATTTAGAGTAATTACTAATTATATTTAGGTATATATTATTAAATATATATATAATATAATTAAATATTAATTAAACTTAAAAATTATTAATTATATTTAAAAATTTATTATTTATATAAATTAATTATTATTTCATGAAATATATCACTAATTATATAAATGTATAATTATGTTAAAAATAATTATACCTACATACAAAAATATTTCAAATATATATTATAAATTACATAAATATAAATATTGAATAAATTTATTATCTGTTGTATTAAAAACTATTAATTATTTTTTATATTTAATTTATTATCTAAATTTTAATATTTTAATTATATTTATAAAAAAATTATTATTACCGTTATATAAATTATATTTCATATTTGAAAAACATATAAAAAATTTCATATTATTTACATATTATATTAATGGTGTTATAATTTATATATTAATTTATATTAATTACATTGGAATAATATATAATAAATTATTATTGAAAACTTCCAAAATTCTAAATATAAGGTTATTTTATAAATTCATTTACAGATTGGAGTCATGATTATAATTATCTCTTTTAGTGATAGGGTAGTGGAAACTTTTGCTAGTTGTAATTGCCTCATCACAAAACTCTTTTGAAACTACCAATGAAGATCATTAATGGTCTACGTATGAAACCAAATTCCATTATGGCTTCATCCAAATGAATGTTCCATGACCGTGATGCTTAATTTATTCCAAAAATAAATATTTTAAATTTTCATATCTCTTTATAATCTTTGGGATATTGATGTTATTAATTTAATCATTAATTTTTATTTACTCTGTTTACTAATTTTCAATGAAAAGTTCATAATTAGTGTGAAATACTCATGTTTTAATATTAAATTTAATTTTTGAGCATTATTTGAATTAATCAAATCAAGTTAGTTTACTATGTTAATAATAACTCTCACCCTAATTATCCAAATTGCATGATTCTTTCTTTTTAGGGTTCCTTACTCAAATTTCAACATTTCATTAAAAGGGACCTTTGGATAAATCTTTCATTTGGAGGGTCATATAGTCCAAACAAGAAGAACTAAAGAATCTGTGAAGAAACTGGACCTGCCATGATGATTAAGTTACTGGTCTAAATCCTAAATACAAAATTTTATTAAAATGCACAATATGTTCTTGATTTTTCAAAATAATAATGGATAAAAATTTGAAGGTCCAACTACAATAACAAGGGGCCCAACTGATGCTTTGAAGTCCAACCCACCATTCTTGGATGGGAATTAAAAGTAAGACACTATTCATCACTTTTCTTCTGATATACTCACCAAATCAAGCAGGTATTTTTCAGTGTAAAATTTAAGATATGGGAAGACAACTTGTTAGAATAAATTATTTTTATTTGAGGGCATCTTATTATTCAAAAAACTATTCACAATTTAGTCTTTGAAAAAGTGTAGATTGAAATGGACAGATTACAATTGATTATTCAAACCACTATAACTTTGCTCCTTATGTCCAATGGACACCAAATTTTTATAGTATAGAGAAGAAATTCATATCTACATCTTTTAAGAAGACAATATTTTTTGATTCATCTATATGGATGTCCAAATCGTCGATCCAAGTGGAGTGATAGTTTTGGAATGCAAACACTCTACCTCCTTGGGCTATATATAGATACCCCTTTTCTCCATTCAAGGGGTTAGAATTTCAAAATAGAGGATCATACATTGGCATGAACAAATATTTTCAAAAGGCTTGGGAGGACCTTCCATACTCATGTTTTCACTTGAGAGACCCTTCCTCTTTTCTTTGTTTTCATTTAATTTTGTGTTCCTTTCATTTGTAATTGCATAAGTTTTTTTCAATTTCGTTTGAATTTTAATGAAATTTTCTTCTTCAAATTCTATTTTAATCATCCACCCTATGTTCATAAATATTAACTCTCTTAAAATATTTGAATTCAAGTTTAAATCCCTTCCCCTCTTTTACTACCTCATTCAATCGAATGTCCATTTTTAATTCTTATCATTGTTCATGTGTTTGTGTTTGACACACAACTCTTTTCTTATCCCATTCTTCTCATTATATTCATAATTAATCAAGATAAACACATATTATGAAATTAATAGCTATCTTAAGGGATGAGTAAATCTACAATTGGGATGATTCAAAATTTAGGGATGTTAAGTGATTGAGAGTATTTTATCGATGAATATTCTTTAAATTAACATTGTGTATGTTGGACTGAACATGTCATGGATTAATGACTTGTTTTGTTTAATCTGTGGTTTCCAAGGATTATTGGAACCATAAATATACAACAATCAAAATGTAATGATTGATATTTTAACCCTAAGTTATGTTAAGTCTTGGATTAAAGCCTTAACACATAGGAATTCCAATCAACATTATCTTTTGAAGTGAGTGTTAATTTAATTCAATATAAAATAAAGCTCAAGGATATCACAAGATTAAATCCCTAATAATGACCTCAACTCAATATTTATCAAATTTTTAAATCAAGAACCAACCATTAATCACTTAATTAAAGCTCAGCAAATGGCGCCATTCCTAGGGATGGTTCATTAAGTATTCATTAGTTTTTTTTAATTGTAAAAAAATAGATTTTTTTAAAATAAAAATAAAAAAATACAATGAAAAACATGCCTTCTCATAAAAATCATAAACAAAAAACACACAAATAAAAATCCTCTTTCCTCATCCTTTCCAAAATCTCTATGATTTCCCCTATCCTTCCAAACAATCCATCAGATTTGATGAACTGGAAATTGAGCGAACACTTCACCAACTTAAAAGGAACATTAGATATAATAAAATAATTCAAGTACTAGTCCTTGTAAAACCAATTAAATTAGATATTGATAATCCTAGGGAACAAATACTTAAAGAACATTCTACCCCTGATATGAATTACTAACTCCTTGGTATTCAATATCCAAACATAGAGGATGACATTGAACACAAATCAGGTTTGATTTATCTTCTTCCTCATTTCCATGGGCTAGCCGATATTCATATTAAAGAGTTACAAGTGGTGTGCTCAACCATGAAGCCTCAAGGGGTTTCTGAGGAACAAATCAAACTTCGATCATTCCCTTTTTCCTTAGCTGAATCTGCCAAGTCATGGCTCCAGTACCTCCCTCCTGGTTCCAAAAAACTCACGGATTTACATAAAGAGACTTTTCATAGAGAAATTATTTCCTACTTATTGTACTTCATCCATCGAAAAAGAAATTAGTAATATCCTTAAATTATACAATGAATCACTCCATGAGTATCAGGAGAAGTTCAAAAATTTTGTGGCAACCTGCCCACAGCACCAATCCCTAACCAACTCTTGATCCAATACTTCTTTGAGGGGTTATTGGATACGGAGAGAACTCTCATTGATGCTGCAAGAGGTGATGCTCTTTTTGATAAAACCCATGTAGCTGTAAGATGTCTTGTAAGAAACATGGTTGAAAACACACAAAAATTCCATACTCGATCACATGATCAAGTCAAAAAATCCCAAGATAGTCAATCAATAGAGCTAAACAAGATGACAGAGTGGATGAGTGAACTTACAGGTCTAGTGTGACAACTAGTTGTGGCATCCAAAGCCCCAACATCATATTCTCCAAAATCTTTGTTCCCTGGACCTATCAATAACTATGGAATCTATAGCTCCCCATCTCATACAACTGACACATGTACACAACTTTAAGAGGATCCATCTGATTCATTCGGACCAATGGAGCTCAATGTACTATATTCTCAAGGAACACCAACCCTCAACAATCAGGTTAGTTCATTAGAAAATTCAACCAACCCCACTCTAATCCCTTCTCTTCTACCTTCAACCAAGGCTTGAGGTATGGTAATTCCATTTCTCATCCCTCTCAATTACCTCCTCCAAACCCAAACCAATTCCAATATGGTCAGAGTGTTTGTAACTTTCAATAAACTTACCCTTTTGTTCCTAAATCTAAAAGGATCAATACTTCTATTCCTCCTCATAGATTTCACTATCCTAGTGATCCTTCTCAATTCCCAAACCAATAAAACCACTTTCCCAAGAACCAAAATCAAGGTAATCTCAATCTGGGACAAGCCTCTTCTTCCAAACAACCATGAGAAAGTGTAGTGGAAGATCTTTCCTCCTTCACCCTTTCCATCGTCAAAACATTGAAACCCAAATTGGTCAAATTACATCCCAAATAATCCAGAAACAACAATCGAATTCTTCCCAAATCCCAAATCAACCATTACCCAACACCAAGGGTAATGTAAGTGCAATTTCACTTGGATTGGAAAAGAAAATTTCTATGCCTCATGATAAATCCTCCAACTCCCCTTTAAATGTTGACCTAGAAAATGAAGAGAAAAAAAAAACATGAAAAGGAATCTGAATCCATTCCCTCACCTCCTTACATTACACTTAAGAACACAATTTGTTTTCCACAATCCACTTCTAATCCAAATAATTTCTTTGAACATGATCCTGAAATGCTTAACATGTTTAGATGTGTTGAAGTAAAAATTCCCATCCTAGATGAAAATAAAAAAATACTTAAGTGTGCTAGGTTTATTAAGGAATTGTGCCCCCAATAGAGGCAACTTTGGACCTTTGAAAATGTTTCAACCTAAAAATACATTCCCATAAAGTAAAATGGTTCTAGGCCTTTACAGTTCCATGCAAAATTAGAAATTACAACTTTGATGATACACTCATAGACCTAGGAGACTCAATTAATGTCATTAACAAATCCATCTTCTCCAACCATGGTCTAGGTTCCTTACATCCAACAGGTGTTTTAATTCAATTTCCCAATTGAAGCACTGTTAGTCCTGAGGGTATAATCAAGGATGTCCTTGTTTGTGTGAATGATCTTATCTTTCCTGATGATTTCTATGTCCTCAACATGGAAGGTGAGATGAACTCTTCTCGATCTCCCCTAATTCTAGGAATACCATTCCTAATGACAGTGAGAAACAAGATTGATGTCCATTAAAGTATTTTATCCATGGAATTTAGTGACCAACTGGTCAAGTTCAACATTTTCCAAGCCATGAAATACCCATATGAGGATCACTCTTCATTCTGAATCCTTGCTTCTGAGGACACTTCTGAGAGTCAATTGAACCACATTCCATCATGTTCATTATGTTTTAATGAGAGAGGATCTTTTTAAATCTTAACCATGATTAACCAATTAATAAATGGTAAAGTTTATGTGGACCATTCATTCATAGACTCCATCAATCTAGAGGAACTTGGAAAATCTCTTTAATCCCACATCAAATATGATCTCTACTGCTCCACATTGGACAGTATTAAGGAAAATGAATTTGAAGCAACTGAAGTCCCTTCCTCTATTCATGAGTTATCTAGAACACAAATGAAAGATGAGACTGATCTAAAAACTCTTCCTAAACACCTAAAATATGAATTCCTTTTCCCTGATCACTCTTATCCTATCATTATATCCACTTCACTTACCAAAAATGAGGAGTCCAAATTTGTTCAGGTGTTAGAGGAAAACAAAAAGACCTTAGGTTGGACCCTAGACGAAATACCTTGAATCAACCCTACTCTTTGCATGAATCACATCCATATTGAGGAATAATCCAAACTAATTATACAACCACAAATAAGACTCAATCCACTCATACTTGAGGTAGTTAGGGAATAGATCACCGTGTTTCTTCAAGATGGTATTATCTACCCAATTTCTGATACTGAATGGGTTGGTCCAATTCAAGTTGTACCTAAGAAGGGTGAGATAACTATTTCCATAATTGAACATGGGGAGGTAGTCACAACACGAGTGAAGAACAAATGGAATGTGTGCATCGACTATAGGAAATTGAATGTTGAAATAAGAAAAGATCACTACCCTCTTCCATTCCTTGATCAAATGATAGAACAGTTAGATAGAAAGTCACACTATTGATTTCTTGATGGATACATCAGCTACTTCCAAATACCAATCACACCTCAAGATCAATAAAAGACTACTTTAACTTTCCCCTTTAGAACATATGCATATAGAAGAATGACTTTTGGCCTTTTCAATTCTCTTGAAAGGTTTTAGAGGTGTATGATTAGTATCTTTTCTAAATTCGTTGAACACTACATAGAAGTCTTCATGAACAAAAATACTATTTATGGTGAGTTATTTGAATCTTTCTTGAATTCAATCTCTCTAGTCCTTCAAAAGTGTTTCATGTGTAACCTTGTGTTAAATTTTTAAAAATGTCACTTCATGGTTTCAAATGGGATTTTTCTAGGGCACATAGTTTCAAAAGAGGATATGGAAGTCGATAATAACAAAATTGAAGTGATACAATCACTTCCTGAACCCACTTTTGTTCGAGACATCCATTCATTCCTCGCTCATGCCAATTTCTATCGGATATTCATCCATAAATTTAGTAGGATTTCCCTCCCACTCACTCTGTTGCTCCAAAATGATGTCACTTTAAATTTTTATGAGGCTTGGAAGAGATCCTTCATTGAAATTAAAACTACTCTCACATATTCCCCAATAATCCAACCCCCAGATTGGTTCTTACCCTTTGAGTTGATGTGTGATGCTTTTGATAGATCTGTTGGGACTGTTCATGGTCCAATAAGAGAAAAGATTACTCATTTCATCTATTTTGCCTCAAAAACTTTGGGTAAAACTCAATATCACTACATTGTCACTGAAAAAAAACTTTTAGTAGTGGGTTTTTCTTTAGATAAATTCCAGCCCTATCTCTTACATTCCAAAATCATCATCTTCATAGAACATTCTGCTATAAAGTTCTTAATCAATAAAATTGATTCCAAATTGAGGATAATAAGATGGATCCTAATGCTCTAAGAGATTGACCTTGTAATAAAATAAAGACTAGAAAATGAAAACCCTGTGGCCGATCCCCAATGTAGAATTTATAATTCTTCTTATTCAAAAATCATTGATCCTAAATTCCCTTCTAAGAACCTTTCATCTCTCACTCTAAATTTACTATGGTATGCCCCAATTTTAAACTACTTGGTTGTTGGGATTTTTCCTAATTTTTTTTCAAATGAAAAATAAAATGAACCAAAAAAGTGATTCAGGATTCTATTTTTGGAATGATTAAAAACTTTAGAAAACTGGGACTAACATGGTAATTAGGAGATATATTGATGAAGATGAACATTACTCCATCTTAGAATTTTGTAACCGACTTCCCAGAGGTGACCACTTTAGACCAAAAAGGACCTATTGAAAGGTCCTAGACTCTAGATTCTTCTACCCTTCACTTTTAAAGGACTGGAACGAGTTCTATAAATCATGTCCACCTTACCAAAATTTTGGAAAAATATCAAAGAGAAATGAAATGATCCAAAAGCCTTTAATTTTCTATGAGATCTTTAATGTTAGGGGCATCGATTTCATGGGACCATTCCCCCCTTTCAATGGATTCTCATACATTCTTCTTGTGGATGATTATGTTTCTAGGTGGGTCGAGGAAAAACCCAATAGAAAGGATGATTCATATAGTATTAGTGAGTTCCTAAAGACACACATATTCTACCGATTAGGCACACCATGTGCCTTGATAAGTGACTTAGGAACCCATTTTTGTAATAGAACCATGGAATCTCTTTTGAAAAATAATGGGGTTGTACATAAAACTTTAACTTCATATCATCCCCAAAAAAATTCCATGGATAAAATTTATAATAGAGAAGTGAAAATACTGCTTGAGAGAATTGTAAAACCCGCCATAAAAGACTGACCTGAAAGACTTGGTAGAGAGCATTGGGCATATCGAACTTCCTGTAAAACACTAATTTGGATGTCTCCTTTTAGGCTAGTTTTTGGTAAAGCATGTCCTTTTCCAGTTGAGATCCGACATAAATCATTTTGGGCTATGAAAACTTGTAATTTTGATTTTATAAAATCCGGTGAAGAAAGATTATTGTAATTGGATGAACTGGAGGATCTTCGACTTCACTCTTACGAGAATTCTATTATCTAAAAAGAAAAATCTAAGACACCCCATGACAAAAACATCATTAGAAAGGTATTTCATGAAGGTAAAAAGGTAATTCTCTTCAATTCTCAATTTCAACTTCACCCAGGTAAGCCTAATTCTCATTGGGAATTTCCTTTTATTGTTTCTTATGTTTACCCATTTGGTGTAGTGCAAGTCCCAAACCCCTCTTCAAAATAGACATTCAAAGTTAATGGACATCGGTTAAAGAATACCCATGAGAGGACACACAAATATATAACAAAATCAACTTCCATTAGATCCATAGTAGTCTCACCACTAGATGGAGATAGAAACCCACCAAATCTAAACTAGGAGGAACCTCTTTTCCATTAACTCCCTCTTTCTCTCTTCTTCCTCCTTCTCTCTCTCCCACCCTTTTTCTCTTCTTCTTATCTTTTTCATTTTTTACCACTTTCATCATCAAATTTTTTATTTATTTCTCTCTTTATATTTTCTATGGGTGTGTATTTTAAATACACTATTAAACTAAAAAAATAAAGGAAAAAAATAAAAACAAAATGAGTCATACTTACTCACCATAGAGTTTTGAAATTTTGTCCAACCATTTTGGGGAATCAAAGGAAATGTTTTCATATAAAATTTTTTTATTATCATTATGAATTTGGATAAATAATCTTATATCAAAACCAAAAACTTTTGAATACCCTGTTTTAGATTTGGAAAATTATTTTCCCCAACCATGGGGAACAACTTTATCTTTCATGCCAAGGCCACCTATGGCCATCATTTAAACATGTGTGTCTTCACCCCTGTTTGTGAGTCTTGAGTTTGTGGACCTTATATTTAAATTTCATACTTTTTTGTGCATTGATATGATAGAGGTATTTGTTGAACCTCTTGAGAATAATAATGGAAAAATAACCTCCCATTCCACTTACATTAATCATACTTTCGAAATCCCCAATGAGCCTATAAAAACCTTTTCTTTTATAGCCAAATTAAAATCCCAATAGATTATCCCACCCAACATCTACATGGATTTAAATTTCATTATTTATTAAAATTTAAGTGTGGGTGAGAATGGATTTCATTTTTGGGTGCCCTTTTATTGATTTTCAACGTGTTGCCATATTTTTGAGGCTAAGAATACATTTTAGTTTGGGGGAGAGTTTTTAATTTAGTGATTTTTGGGAATGATTATATTCTTATGAAATATTGTTCAAATTTTATTGAAAAGTGTTAAAAAAAATAAGAAAAATAAAGAAAAAAATTAAAAAAGAAATATTTGTGTCTTGGGTGAGTCAAAAATCACTCTTCATCAACCTTTGATCTTGTTATATCTATTAAAATTAGTGTCGTGTGGAGATAAAACATTGGTTGGGAGATGAGTGTGAGATCTATTTCAAGTTATACTTTCTAAAAATTAAAATAATAACACTTATATCATTGGGAGAAGTTTTGTGTTATGTAAATATTCAATCTTCTCATTCACTTAACTTTTCATCAACTTTTGTGTCTTTATTCACACAATTATTCCCTTGTAAATACGTGTTTCCATTTCTTTCCATGTTTTATTTCAAAAATATTTTTCATTTCTTTTTCCATGTTGGTGTTTTACCCCTCTTTCTACTCTTTTGAATACTGAATTACTACTATCCCATAGCTACAGAAAAACACATTCGAAAGACCTCTTGATTCTTATGTACTTTAAGATAGGGAATGAAAGCTGAGAGATCTTTAAAACTATATGATTTTCACTTTTAGTTGGTGAACGAGTGAACCTCTAGAAATAAAATTTTATCATCTTGAGAGGATTAATTTTCGAGTGGCCACATTTTCCATTTCAAAACATGGGAATGAAAAAAGAGTTGTTTTCAGAACATTGTTTCTGTAACAATTTGAGGTGGAATTCAATATGGATGTGTGAAATAGTCTAAACCTCCCCTAAGTGGGGAAAACAAAATTTGAATATTTTTTGGTGAGTGAAAATTATTTTGTAATCTTTTTTATATTTGTTGAAAATGTGGAAATGCACAAGACTAAGTGTGGAGGATTTTATGTTATTCATTTATTAAGAACTTTTTATTTACTCTCTTTATTGATTTTCAATGAAAAGTTCATAATTGGTGTGAAATACTCATGTTTTAATATTAAATATAATTTTTGATCATTATTTGAATTAATCAAATCGATCCAGTTTACTATTTTAATTATAAATCTCACCATAATTATCTAAATTTTATTATTATTTATTTTTCGGGTTCCTTACTAAAATTAAAACATTTCATTACAGGTACTTATTCTCCAAATATTCCATTTGGAGGGTCATATGATCCACACTAGAAGACCCAAAAAATCTGTGAAGAAACTAGACCAGCCATGATAATTATGTTACTGGTCTAATTTCTGAAGTAAAAATTTTATGAAAGTCCACCGTATGTTATTTATTATCCAAAATAATAATGGATTAAAATTTTCATATACAACTACTACAACAAGGGTCCCAACTAATGTTTTGAATTCCATCCCACCATTCTGGATGTGAGTTAAACTCAGGACACTATTCATGAATTTTCTCCTGATCTACTCATCAAATCAAGATGTAACTTTTCATTATGAAAGCTAAGATAAGGGTAGAAAACTTGTAAGAATAAATTATATTTATTTGAGGTCATATTCATATATAAAAAACAAATTCACATTTCAGCCTTCAAAAAAGTGTAGATTGAAATAGACAGATTATAATTGTTTATTCCAACCGCCATAATTTTGGCTCCATAAGTCCAATGGCTGCAACATTTTCAGAGTAGAAAAAAACGTTTATATCTATAATTTTGAAGAAGACTATATTTTGTGATTTAGCAATATGAATGTTCAAATCACCAAGCTAAGTGGAGGGGTAGTTTTGGAATGAAAACAGTCCACCTCCTTGGGCTATATATGCATCCCACACTTCTCCATTCAAAGAGTTAAAATTATGGTATTGTAGCAGTACTACAGTAGGTATTGTAGGAGTGGAAGAATTGTAGCGACAGAGGCACTACAGCAGGAATTGTAGCGGTGGAGGTACTGTAGCAAGTACTGTAGCTACACCAGTACTGTAGAAATACTATTCACTGAGGGATCCTTTGGGCCAAAAAATGGGATTTCAAGCCTTGTATTCAGGCCACTTGTCCTTGGGCCTTCGGGCTATGTAACGGGTCCCCCTCTACCCTGACTAAAAGAGGTCTTTGCTTTAATAATAAATTGAGGACTCTGCCCCAACCTTTAAAAAAAATTGGTACGACCAAAGTTTTGAAAAAGGCATGTGAGGACCTTCCATACTCATGTTTTTACTTGTGATACCATTCCTCCTCTCTTTGTTTTAATTTACATTTATGTTCGTTTCATTTGTCATTGTGTAAGTTGTTTTCAATTTCATTTGAATTTTAATGCAAGTTTCTTCTTTATATTCTATTTTAATCATCCACCCTCTATTCTTAAATATTATTTCCCTTAAAAAACTTGAAATCAAGTTTAAATCCCTTCCCTTATTTTTCTTCATCATTTAATTGAAATTCTGTTATTGATTCTCATCATTATTCGTGTGTGTGTGTTCGACGCACAACTCTTTTCCCATCCTGTTCTTTTCGTTCTATTTATAATTAGTCATAATAAACACATATTTCTATATTAATAACTATCTTAATTGATGATTAAATATACCATTTTGGTGAGTCAAAATTTTGGGATGTTAAGTGATTGAGAGTATTTTCTCAATGAATATTCATCAAATTAACATTTTGTATGTTGGACTTAACATTTCATGGATTAATGACTTGTTTTGTTTAACGTGTAGTTTCCATGGATTATTAGAACCATAAATATACTACCATAAATATGTACTTATTGATATTATAAACCTAATTTAAGTTAAGACTTAGATTAAAGAATTACTACTTAGGAATTCTAATCAATGTCATCTTTTGAATTGGGTGTTAATTTAATGCAATATAAAGAAAAACTCAAGGATATCACAAGATTAACTCCAGAATAATGAACTCACATCAATCTTTATCAAATTATTAAATCAAACACCAACCATTAATCACTTCATTTAAGATCTACAAACAAACCCCCAATCAAAATACAATCAATTAAAAATAATTGGCTATTAAAAAGTATCATCTTCAAGGATTCGACCTGAGTGTTGCTACACACATTAGTAGTGAATCGGAACCCTGAACACTCGATAGGTGATAATCATACAAACATTCAAATGGAACCATTACTAGGGATGGTGCATTATGTAGTCATTAGTTCTTGGATATTGTAAAAAAACATAAAAAACAAAATTATTTTTTAAAAAAAACACAAAGAAAAACCCTCCATCTAATAAAAATCATAAAAAAAAAAAATCCACCTTCCTCATCCTTTCCAAAAACTCTATAAATTTCCCATATCCTTCCAAACAATCAATTAGATTATTCTTGACCCTTAAATTAAGCGAAAACTTCACCAACTTAGGAGGAACATTAGGGATAATCAATCATTCAAGAACCAGTCCTTGTACAAAAAATGAATTAGATATAGATAATACTAAGGAATAAAAACTTAAAGAACATTCTGCACCTAATATGAATTACCAACCCCTTGGCATTCAATATCCAAATATAAAGGATGACTTTGAATTCAAATCCGATTTGATTAATCTTGTTACTCATTTCCATGGGCTAGTCGGTGAGGATCCACATCTTCATCTTAAGGAGTTCCAAGTGGCGTTCTCAACCAATAAACCTAAGGGGGTTTTTGAGGTACAAATAAAACTTTGAGAAATCCCTTTTTCCTTATCTAACTCTGCCAAGTCATGGCTCTAATACCTCCCTCTTGGTTCCATAAACTCATGGATTGACATGAAGCAAATTTTCTTAGTGAAATTATTTCCTGCTTCTCATACTATTTCCATCCGAAATAAAATTAGTGATATCCATCAATTCCCCCAATGTATTACTCCATGAGTGTTGGGAGAGTTTCAAAAAACTTGTGGCAACCTTCCCACACCACTGAATCCCTAACTAATTCTTGATCCAATACTATTATGAGGGGTTATTGTCTATGGAGATAACTCTCATTGATTCCACAAGTGGCAGTTCTCTTATTGATAAAACTCTTGTAGCCACAAGGTATCTCATAAGAAACATGGATGAAAACACAAAAAAATTCATACTCGAGAACATGCTCAAGTCAAACAAGCCCAATATAGTTAATTAATAGAGCTGAATAAGATGACAGAGTGGATGAGTGAACTTGCAGGTCTTGTACGACAACTAGTTGTGGCATCCATATCCTCAACCTCATCTTCTCCACAATCTATGTTCCCTGGACCTATCAAGAACTGTGGAATCTGTAGCTCCATATCTCATCCAACTGACACATGTACACAACTTCACGGGGATCCCTTTGATTCATCCAGACCAATGGAGCTCAATTTAGAATATGCTTAGAGGTAAACCAACCCTCAGAAATCCAGTTAGTTCATTAGAAAATTCAACCAACCCCACTCTATGCCCTTCTATTCTTCCTTAAGCCAAGGCTTTAGGTATGAAAATCCCATTTCTTCTCCCCCTCAATTCACTCCTCAAAACCCAAACTAATTTCAATATGGTCAAAGTGTTGCTAAATTCAAACAACCTTGCCCTTTTGTTCCTCAACCTAAAAGGATCAATCATTTTCTTCCTTCTCATGGATTCCACTATCCTAGTAAGCCTTCCCAATTCCCAACCCAATACAATCGCTTTACCAAGAACCAAAATCAGGGTAATCTCAAACCAAGACAAGCCTCTTCTACCAAGAATCCATGGGAAAGTGCAGTAGAAGATCTTGCCTCCTTCAACCGTTCTAGCCTCAAAAACATTGAACCCCAAATTGGTCAAATTTCATCCCACCTGTGACAGCAAAAAACAATAAAATTCTTCCCAACTCCCAGCTCAACAATTACCCAACCCCAAGGGTAATATAAGTAAAATTGCACTTAGATCAGGATATCAAATTGATATTCCTCATGACGAGTCCTACAAATCCCCTTTAAATGTTGACCTAGAAAATTAAAAGAAAAATAAACTTGAAAAGGAATATGAATTCATTCCCTCACCTCCTTCCATTCCACTTAGGAACCCAATTCCTTTTCCTTAATCGATTTCTAAGACAAATAATTCCTTTGAACCTAATCCTAAAATGCATGACATGTTCAGACGTGTTGAAGTCAATATTCCACTCATAGATTCCATAAAAAAATACCTAATTACTCCAAGTTTCTTAAGGAATTATGCACCCATAATAGGTAACTTAGGAATTTCAAAAATGTTTCAACCAAAAAATCCATTCCCATGAAGTGAAAAGATCCTAGGATCTTTACGGTTCTATGAAAAATTAGAAATTACAACTTTGATAATGCCCTAATAAACCTAGGATCCTCAATTAATGTCATGCCCAAATACATATTCTCTAACCTTGGTCTTGGTCCCTTACATCCAATGGGTGTTGTAATTAAATTATCCAATTGAATAACTTTTAGTCATGATTATATAATCGAGGATGTACTTGTTAATGTGAATGATCTTATCTTACATGCAGATTTCTATGTCCTTGACATGGAAGGTGAGACAAAATCTTCTCGATCTACCCTAATTATAAGAAGAACATTCTTAATGACAATTAGAACCAAGATTTTTATCCATTAAAGAATCCTATCCATGGAATTTGGTGACCAACTTGTCAAGTTCAACATTTTACAAGCCATGCGATACCCATCCACAGATCACTCTGCATTCTCAATCCGCGCTTTTGAGGACACTTCTGAGAGTCAATTGAACCCCATAACATCATGTTCATCATGTTATAATGAGAGAGGATCTTGTGAAATATACACCATGATTAACCAAGTCATAAATGGTGAAGTTGATGTGGGGATTTCATTCATAGACTCTATCAATCTAGAGGAACTTGAAAAATCTCTTGAATCCCACATCATCTATGACATCTTCTTCTCCACCTTAGATAACATTAAGGAAAATGAATCTCAAGCAACTGAAGTCACTTCCTCTATTCCAGAGTTGTCTAACAAACATATGAAATATGAGACTAATCTGAAACCACTTCCTAAACTCCTAAAACATGCATTCCTTTTCCATGATAACTCTTATCCTTTCATTATCTCCACTTCAATTATGAAATATGAGGAGTCAAAAATTGTTCAAGTGTTATAGGAAAACAAAAAGGCCTTTGGTTGGACCCTAAATGACATACCAAGAATTAACACTTCTCCTTTCATGGTTCACATTCATCTTGAGGAATCATCCAAACCAATTAGACAACCACACAGATGACTCAATCCACTCATACTTGAGGTAGTTAGGGAAAATATTACCAAGCTTATTCAAGCTGGTATTATCTACCCAATTTCTGATAGCGAATGGTTTAGTCCAATTAAATTTGTACCTAATAAGGGTGGGATAAATGTTTTAAAAAATGAACATGGAAAGGTAGTCACAACACGACTGAAGAAAAAATGGCATTTGTGCATCAAATATAGGAAATTGAATGTTGAAAGAAGAAAATATCACTACCCTCTTCCATTGCTTGATCAAATGCTAGAACGATTAGCTACAAATCCACATTATTAATTTCTTTATGAATACACCAGCTACTTAAAAATCCCAATTTCACCTCAGGACCAAGTAAAGACTACATTCACTTGCCCCTTTAGAACATATGCATATATGAGAATGTCTTTTAGCCTTTTCAATGCATTTGTAATATTCTAGAAGTGTATGATGAGTATATTTTCTTAATTCATTAAACACTGCATGGAAGTCTTCATGTATGACTTTACCATTTATGGTGATTCATTTGAATTTTTCTTGATTTCACTCTCTATATTCCTTAAAAATTGTGTCAAGTGTAACCTTGTGTTAAATTTTGAAAAATGTCACTTCATGGTTGAAAATGGGATTTTTCTAGGGAAGATAGTTTCAAAATAGGGTATTGAAGTCGATCCTGCCAAAATTGAAGTTATCCAATCACATCCTGAACCCACCTCTATTCGAGACACCCATTCATTCCTCGGTCATTCTAGTTTCTATCAGTTATTCATCCATAACATCAGTAGGATTTCCATCCCACTCACTCGGTTGCTCCAAAATGATGTTAATTTTTATTTCGATGAGGTTTTCAATAGATACTTCATTGAACTCAAAAACCACTCTTACATATTCCCCGATAATCCAACCCCCAGATTAGTCTTTACCCTTTGAGTTTATGTGCAATGCTTCTGATAGATCCGTTGGGGCTATTCTTGGTCAATGAAGAGGAAAGATTCCTCATTTCATCTATTATACCTCAAAAACTTTGAGTGAAACTCAATATCACTACATTTTCACTAAAAAGGAACTTTTATTAGTGGTTTTTGAATTAGATAAATTTCGGCTCTATCTCTTAGGTGTGAAAATCATCATCTCCACATACCATTATGCTATAAAGTTCTTTATCAAGAAAAGTGATTCCAAACCGAGGATAATAAGATGAATCCTAATTCTATAAGAGTTTTACCTTGAAATCAAAGATATTCCAATAAAAGAAAACTTTGTGGTTGATCACCTGAGTAGAATTTATAATTCTTCTCATTTAAAAATCATGGATCCTGAATTCCCCACTAAGCACCTTTCATCTCTCACTCCAAAGTTACCATGGTATTGCCCAATTGTAAACTACTTTGTTGTTGGTATTTTTCCAGAAATGTTTTCAAAAGAATAAAAATTAAGTTGAAAAGTGAATCAAAATTCTATTTTTGGGAAGATAATAAACTTTTGAAAAGTGGACCTGACATGGTAATTAGGAGATGTATTGATGTAGATGAAAATTACTCCATCTTAGAATTCTGTCACTCACTTCCCAGAGGTGGCCACATTGGACCACAAAGGACCTCCTGAAGGGTCCTAGACTCTAGATTCTACTGGCCTTCGCTCTTCAAGGACTCACATGAGTTCTATCAATCACGTCCCACTTTCCAAAAGTTTGGAACAATTTCAAATAGAAATGAAATGACTGAAAAGCATTTAATTTTTCTATGAGATCTTCAATGTTTGGGGAATCGATTTCATGGTACTATTCCCCCCTTCTAATGGATTCTCATACATTATTATTTCATTTGATTATGTTTCTAGGTGGGTAAAGGTAAAACCAACTAGAAAGGATGATTCACATACTATTAGTGAGTTCTTAAAGACACATATCCTCTACCGATTTGGCACACCATGTGCCTTGATAAGTGACTCAGGAAACCATTTTTGTAATAGAACCATGGAATATATTTTGAAAAATAATGGGGTTGTACATAAAACTTAAAATACATACCACCCCCAAAAAAATATAATGGATAAACTTTCTAATATATAAGTGAAAAGAGTTATTGAGATAATTGTAAAACCCACCAGAAAAGACTAGCCTAAAAGACTTAGTGAAGCACTTTGGGCTTATCAAACTGGGTATAAAACACCCATTGGGATGTATCCTTTTAGGCTAGTTTTTGGTAAATCATGTCATTTTATAGTTGAAATAAAGAAATCATTTTGGTTTGTGAAAACTTGTAATTTTTGTTTTGAAAAATATGGTGAAGAAAGATTGTGGAAATTAGCTGAACTAGAGGAGGATCAACTTGATATTTATAAGAATTATAATATCTATAAAGAAAAATACAAAGAACTCCATGAAAAAAACATACTGAAAAAGGTATTTCATGAAGGTGAAAAGGTAATACTCTTCAATTCTCAATTTCAACTTCATCGAGGTAAGCGTAATTCTAGTGGGGAAGGTCCTTTTATTCTTTCTTATGTTTACCCATTTGGTGTAGTGCAAGTCCAAGACCCATCTTCAAAAAGGTCATTCATAGTTAATGGGCATAGGTTGAAGCATCATCATGAGAGGACACACAATCCTGGAACAACATCAACTTCCATCGGATCTACAACAGACCCACCACTGGATGGAGATGGAAACCCCCAAAATAGTACCCAGGGGGAACCTCTTTTCCTTTAACACTCTCTTTATATCTTCTTCTTACTTCTCTCAATCCCACCCTTTTTATTCTTCTTCCTCTCTTTTTCATTTTTTACCACTTTAATTATGATTTTTTTCTTTCTATCTTTCTCTTTTTTGTGGGTGTTTATTTTAAACACACTAAAAAACTAAAAAAAATGAAAAAAATAAGAGTCATACTTAATCACCATACAGTTTTGAAATTTTTTCCAACCATTTTGGGGAGTCAAAAGACATGTTTTCATCTTAAAAATTATGTATTTTCATCATAAATTTGGATAAATAATCTTATGTAAAAACCAAAAACTTTTGAATGCTCTGTTTTAGATTTGGAAAACGATTTTCCTCAACTATGAGGTACAACATTATCTTTCATGCTAAGGCCACCTATGGCCATCTTTTCAACATATGAGTTTTCACCCCTAATTTTGAGTCTTGCATTTTTGGACCTTCAAGATGAATTTCCAATTTTGATGTGCATTAATATGATAGAGGAATTTTCTGAACCTCATGAGAATCACAATGGCCAAATACCGTCCCATTACCCTTATATTAATCCTACATTTGAAAGCCCCTCTAAGACTATGAAAACCTTTTCTTTGATAGCCACGTTACAAGCCCAATAACTTATCCCATCGAACATCTAAATGGATTTAAATTGCATTATTTATTGAAATTTAATTGGGGGGGAATTGATTTCATTTTTGGGTTCCCTTTTATTGATTTTCAACGTGTTATCATATACTTCAAGGAAAGCATCCATTTTAATGTGGGGGAGAGGTTATCATTCAGTGAGTTTTGGGAATTTATATATGATTATAACATATTGTTCAATTTTTATTGAAAAGTGTTCAAAAAAATAAAATAAATAAATAAATAATGGGTTATGTCTTGGGTGGGTCCAAAATCACTATTCCTGAACCTTTGATCTTGTTATAACTATTTTAATTAGTGTCATGAGGAGATCAAACATGGTTTAAGAGATGAGTGAGAGATCTATTTCAAGTTTAACTTTCTAAAAATGAAAAAAAGAACACTTATGTCATTGGGATAAGTTTTTTGTTTTTTAAATATTCTATCTTCTCATTCCCTTCAAATTTTCTTCCACTTTTGTGTCTTGATTCACACAATTGTACCCCTGTAAATATGTGTTTCTATTTATTTCCATGATTTATTTCAAAATTATTGTGAATTTATGTTTCCATGTTTGTGTTTTACCTCTCTTTATACTCTTTTGAATACTTAATTCCTACAGTCACATAGCCACCGAAAAACCCCTTCAAAAGACCTCTAGATTCTTGTTCACATTAGGATAGGGAATGGAAGCTTAGAGCTCTTTAAAACTCTATGATTTTCACTTTTAGTTGGTGAATGAGTGAACCTCCAGAAATTAATTTTTATCATCTTGAGAGGAGTCAGTTTTCAGTGCCCACATTTTCCACTTCTAAATTTGAGCATGAGAAAGAGTTGTTTTTGGAACATTTTTTATGTAACAATTTGAGGTGGAATTAAATATGGATGAGTTAAATAGTCTAAACCTCCCCTGAGTGGGGAAAATAAAATCATAATATTTGTTGGTGAGTGAAAATGATTTTGTAATGTTTTTTATATTTTTTTCAAATGAGGACATGCACATGCTTAAGTGTGGGGGAGTTGATGTTATTCATTTATTCAAAAAATTTATTTACTCTCTTTATTAATTTTCAATGAAAAGTTCAAAATTAGTGTGAAAGACTCATGTTTTAATATTAAATATAATTTTGAACACTATTTTAATTAATCAAATCGAATCAGTTCACTATTTTATTTATAACTCTCACCATACTTATCGAAATTGCATTATTCTTTCTTTTTAAGGTTCCTTTCTAAAATTCAAAAAAAAATCAGAAGGAACCTTTGGCCAAATCATCCATTTGGAGGGTCATATGGTCCACACAAGAATACCCAAAGAATTTGTGAAGAAACTAGACTAGCCAAGGTGATTGAGTTACTGATCTAAATCCCAAAACCCAAATATTATGAAACTACGACATATTTTTTTGATTGTCCAAAATAATAACAGATAAAAAATTGAAGGTACAACTACAACATAGGGCCCAACTTATACTTTGAAGTCCAGCCCACCATTCTGGACAGGAATTAAAATCAGGACACTATTCATGACATTTCTCTTAATCTACTAATCAAATAAAGCTGGTATTTTTTAGTTTCAAATATAAGATATGGACAGACATATTTTAGGAAGAAATTGTTTTTATTTGAGGTAATATTTCTATTCAAAAACAATACACATTTCAGCCTTAGAAAATGTGTAGATTGAAATTGATAGATTACAATTGTTTATTCAAACTACCATAACATTGGATACTTAAGTTCTATAGATTCCAAATCTTTAGAATATACAAAAAAAATAATATCTACAACTTTGAAGAAGATGATATTTCATGATTCAGCTGTTGGGATGTACAAATAGTTGAGACAAGTGGAGGGGTAGTTTTGGAATGCAAACAGTCCACCTCCTTGGGATATATATACACCCCCCTCTTCTCCATTCAAGGGGTAGTAATTTTAGAAGAGAGAATCATACATTAGAATGACCAAAGATTTTAAAAAATATTGGGAGGAAATTCTATACCCATGTTTTCACTTGAGAGACCCTTCCTTCTCTCTTTGTTTTCATTTACTTTTGTGTTCCATTAATTTGTAATTGTGTAAGTTGTTTTAAATTTCATTTGAATTTTAATGAAAGTTTCTTCTTAATATTCTATTTTAATCATCCATAATCTATTATTAAATATTAATTCTATTAAAATATTCTTAATCGATTTGAAATCCCTTCCCTTATTTTTCTTCCTCGTTCAATTGAAAGTCTGTTTTTAATTCTCATCATTGTTCATATGTGTGGGTGTGTTCGATGCATAACTCTTTTTATATCCTGTTATTTTCATTATATTTATAATTAATCACAATAAATACATTTTACCAGATTAATAACTATCTTAATGTCTGAGTAAATATACCATTAGGGTGAGTCAAAATTTAGGGATGTTAAGTTATTGAGAGTATTTGCTCGATGAATATTATTCAAATTAACATTGTGTATGTTAAACTTAACATGTCATGGATTAATGACTTTTTTTTTGTTTAACATGTGGTTTCCATGGATTATTGGAACCATAAATACACTACCATAAACATGTGCTGATTGAGATTAGAACCCTTAGTTAAGTAAAGTCTTGGATTGAGACCTTAACACTTGAATTCCAATCAACGTCATCTTGTGAAGTGGGAGTTAATTTATTTCATTTTAATGAAAAGCTCAAGGATATCACAAGCTTAAATCCCTAATAATGAACTCAGACCAATATTTATCAAATTATTAAATCAAACACCAACCATTAATCACTTCATCCATGCTCTACAAACAAACCCCCAAATCAAAATAAAATCAATTAAAAACAATTTACTTTTAAAAACTATCATCATTGAGGATTTAACCCGAGTGCTGTTATACACATTAGCAGAGCATTGGAACCCTGAACGGTCTATTTGTGACAATTGGCCATGATTTCAAATTTCTCTTTTGTCAGGGATGGTGCATAAATAGTCATTAGTTTTTGGTTATTGTAAAAAAACAAAAAAACAAAAAACAAAATTAAAAAAATTAAAAAAAACACACAAACAAAATCCCACCTTCTCATAAAAATCATATACAGAAAACACACAGAAAAATCCACCTTCCTCATACTTTCCAAAATCTCTCTGAATTCCCTATAACCTTACAAAGAATCCATCAGATTTTTTTGACCCTAAAATTGTACAAACGCCTCACCAACTTAGGAGGAACATTAGGGATAATCAAATCATTCAAGAGCTAGTCCTTGTACAACCAATTGAATTATATATGGGTAGTCCTAGGGAAAAAACACTTAAAAGAACTTGATACCCCTAATATGAATTACCAACCCCTTGGTACTCAATATCCAAACATATATTTTTACTTCGAACTTAAATCAGGTTTGATTCATCTTCTTCCTCATTTCCACAGGCTAGCTGATGAGGATCTACATCTTCATCTTAAAGAGTTCAAAGTGGTGTGATCAACCATAAAGCTTCAAGGGGTTTTTGAAGAAAAATCAGACTTTGATCATTTCCTTTTTCCTTAGATGAATCTGCCAAGTCATGTCTCCACTACCACCTTCTTGGTTCCATAAACTCAAGAATTGACATGGAGTGACTTTTCTTAGATAAATTCTTTCCTTCTCCTCATAGTGTTTCCATATGAAAGTAAATGAGTGGTATCTGTCAATTCCCCCCAATGAATCACTCCATGAGTATTGGGATAGGTTCAAAAAGATTGTGGCAACCTACCCACACCACCAAATCCCTGGTCAACTCTTGATCCAATACTTCTATGAGCGGTTATTGGCTATGGAGAGAACTCCCATTGAAGCTGTATGTGGTGGTGATCTTGTTTATAAAACTTCAATAGTTTCAAGAGATATCATAAGAAACATGGATGAAAACACACAAAAATTCCATACTCAATCACATGCTCAAGTCAAACAAGCCCAAGATAGTCAATCTATATATCCAAACAAGATGACATAGAGGATGAGTGAACTTACAGGTCTTGTACGACAACTAGTTGTGGCATTCAAAGCTCCAATCTCATCTTCTCCACAATCTCTATTCCCCAGGCCTATCAATAAGTGTGGAATATGTAGCTCCCCATCTCATCCAATTAACACATGTATAAAACTTCAAGAGGATCCCTCTGATTCATTCAAACCAATGGAGCTCAATGTAGCATATGCTTAGAGGAACACCAAACCTCAACAATCAGGTCAGTTTATTAGAAACTTCAACCACCACCACTCTGAGCCCTTCTCTTCTACCTTCAACCAAGGCTTGAGGTATCGTAATCCAATTTCTCATCCCCCTCAATTACCTCCTCAAAACCCAAATGAATTCCAATATGGTCAAAGTGTTGGTAATGTAGAACAACCTTACCCTTTTATTCCCCTACCTCAAAGGATCAATCCTTCTCTTCCTCCTCCTAGATTCCACTATCCTAATAAGCCTCCCCAATTCCCAAACCAATAAAATCACTTTCCAAAGAACCATAGTCAAGGTAATCCCAATCCGGGACAAGCCTCTTATTCCAAGAAACCTTGGGAAAGTGGAGTGGAAGATCTATCATCCTTCACCTGTTCCAGCCTCAAAAACATTAAAAACCAAATTGGTCAACTTGCATCCCACCTGATCCAGAAACAATAATCAAATTCCTCTCAACTCCTAGCTCAACCATTAACCAAACCCAAGGGTAATGTAAGTTTAATTTTACTTATATTGTGATGTAAAATTATTATTCCTCATGATGAGTCCTCCAAAGCCCCTTAAAATGTTGACCTAGAAAATGGAAAGAAAAAGAAACATGAAAAGGAATCTGAATCCATTCCCTCACCTCTTTCCATTCCACTTAGGAACTCAATTCCTTTTCCTTAATCCATTTCCAAGCCAAATAATACCTTTGAACCTGATCCAGAAATGCTTGACATGTTTAGAAGTTTTCAAGTCCACATTCACCTCTTAGATTCTATAAAATATCCCCTAAGCACGCCAAGTTTCTTAAGGAATTTTGAACCCATGAGAGGCAACTTAGGAGCTTTGAAAATGTTTCAACCTAAAAATCCATTCCCATGAAGTGAAAATAACTTGGGACCTTTACGGTTCCATGCCAAATTAGAAATTCCAACTTCAATGATGCACTCATAGACCTAGGAGCCTCAATTAACTTTAGGCCCAAATCCATCTTCTCCATCCTTGGTTTAGGTTTCTTACATCCAACAGGTGTTTTCATTCAATTGGTTAATCAAAGCACTGCTAGTCTTGAGGGTATAATCGAGGATGTCCTTGTTTGTGTGAATGATCTTATCTTCCCTGCTGATTTCTATGTACTTGACATGGAAGGTGTGAAGAACTCTTATTGATCTCCACTAATTCTAGGAATACAATTCCTAATGATAGTGAGAACCAAGATTGATGTCCATTCATGCATCTTATCTGTGGAATTTGGTGACCAACTGGTCATGTTCAACATTTTCCAAGCCAAGTGATACCCATATGAGGATCACTATGAATTCTCAATCCATGCTTCTGAGTACACTTTTGGGATTTAATTGAACACCATTCCATCATGTTCATCATGTTCTAATGAGAGAGGATCTTGTGAAATCTGCACCATGATTAACCAAGTCATAAATGGTGAAGTTGATGTGGACCTTTAATTCATAGACTCTATCAATACAGTGGTAATTGAAAACTCTCTTGAATCCTGCATCAACTATGATCTCTACCGATCCACCTTTGAGAGTATTAAGGAAAATTAATCTGAAGCAATTGAAGTCCCTTCCCCCATTCCAGAGTTGTCTAACCCAAAATTGAAAGATGATACTGATCTGAAACCTCTTCCTGAACACCAGAAATATGCATTCCTTTTCCCTGATCACTCTTAGCCTGTCATTATCTCCACTTAACTTACCAAAACTGAGGTGTCCAAACTTGTTTAGGTGTTAGAGGAAAAAAGGCCTTATGTTGGACCCTAGATGACATACCAGGAATCATCCCTCCTCTTTCAATGCATCACATCCTTCTCGATGAATCATCCAAACTAATTAGATAACCAAAAAAGATTCAATCCACTCATACTTGAGTTAGTTAGGTAAGATATCACCAAGCTTCTTCAAGCTGGTATTATCTTCCCAATTTCTGATAGTGAATGGGTTATTCCAATTCAAGTTGTACCTAATAAGGGTGGGATAACTATTATCACAAATGAACATGGGGAGTTAGTCACAACACGAGTGAAGAACAAATGGAGTGTGTGCATCGACTATAGGAAATTTAATGTTGAAACAAGAAAAGATCACTACCCTCTTCCATTCCTTCATCATATTCTAGAATGATTAGATGGAAAGTTACACTATTGATTTATTGATGGATACACCAGCTACTTACAAATATCAATCACACCTCAGGGCCAAAAAAAGACTAATTTCACTTTCCAATTTGGAACATATGAATATTGGGGAATTACTTTTGGCCTTTCTAATGATCCTGCAACATTCCGGAGGTGTATAATGAGTGTCTTTTCTTATTCATTGAACACCACATGGAAGTATTAATGGATGACTTTAACAAATATTGTGAGTCATTTTAAACTTTCTAGAATTCACTCTCTATAGTCCTTAAAATGTTTTTAAGTGTAACCTTGTGTTAAATTTTAAAAAATGTCACTTTATGGTGGCATATGAGATTGTTCTAGGGAACATAGTTTCAACAGAGGGTATTGAAGTTGATCCTTAAAAAATTGATGTTATCCAATCACTTCTTGAACCCACTTCTATTCAAGAAATCCATTCATTCCACAATCAGTATAGTTTCTATCGGCTATTCATCCATAAATTCAGTAAGATTTCCCTCCCACACACTCGGTTGATCCAAAATGATGTCACTTTCCATTACCATGAGGTTTTCAAGAGAGACTTCATTGAACTAAAAACTGCTTTTACATATTCCCCGATAATCCAACCCCCAAATTAGTCTTTATCCTTTGAGTTGATGAGCGATTCTTATGATAGATCCATTAGGGATATTATTGATAAAATAAGAGAAAATATTCCTTATTTCATCTTTATACCTCAAAAACATTGAATGAAACTCAATATCACTACATTGTAACGGAAAAGAAACTTTTAGCAGTGGTTATTTCCTTAAATAAATTCTGGCCCTATCTCTTAGGTGTGAAAATCATCATCTCCACAGACCATTATGATATAAAGTTCTTTATCAAGAAAAGTTATTCCAAACTGAGGCTAATAAGATAGATCCTAATGCTCCAAGAGTTTGACATTGAAATCAAAGGTATACTAGGAAAAGAAAACCTTGTGCCTGATCACCTAAGTAGAATTTCTAATTCCTCTCAATCAGAAATCATTGATCCTAAATTCCCCACTAATCACCTTTTATATCTCACTCCAAAGTTACCATGGTATGCCCCAATTTTAAACTACTTGGTTGCTGGTATTTTTCCTGATTTTTTTTCAAAAGAACAAAAAATGAAGCTAGAAGTGATTCAAAATTTTATTCTTAGGAATATAATAAGCTTTTGAAATCTAGGGCTGAAATGGTAATTAGGATACATGTTGATGAATATGAACATTCCTCCATATTAGAATTATGTCACTCATTTTTAAGAGGTGGCCACTTTGTACCACAAAGGACCTTCCGAAAGGTCCTAAACTTTAGATTTTTCTAGCCTTCACTCTTCAAGGACTCACATGAGTTATGTCAATCATGTAACACTTGCAAAACGTTTTTCACAATTTCAAAGAGAAATTAAATGACCCAAAAGCCCTTAATTTTCTATGAGATCTTTAATGTTTCGAGCATCAATTTCACCGGACCATTCCTACTTCCAATGGATTCTCATACATTCTTCTTACGGTTGATTATGTTTCTAGGCAGGTTAAGACCAAACCCATTAGAAAGGATGATTCACATACTATTAGTGAGTTCCGTAAGACACACATCTTCCACTAATTTGGCACACCACGTGCCTTGATAAGTGAATTAGGAACCCATTTTTGTAATAGAACCATGGAATCTCTTTTGAAAAAGAATGGGGTTGTACATAAAACTTCAACTGCATATCACCCCAAAAAAAATGGCATGTATGAACTTTATAATAGATAAGTGAAAAGAGTTCTTGAGAGAATTGAAAAAACCACCAGAAAAGACTTTCCTAAAAGACATGGTGAAGCACTTTTGGATTATCGAACTGCCTATGAAACACCCATTGGGATGTCTCCTTTTAGGCTAGTTTTTGGTAAAGCATGTCATTTTCAAGTTGAAATCCAAAATAAGTCATTTTGGGCTATGAAAACTTGTAATTTTAAATTTGAATATATAGTGAAGAAATATTGTTTCAATTGGATGAACATGAAGAGCTTCTATATGATTCTTATGAGAATTCTAATCTCTATAAATAAAAATCCAAGGCACTCCATGAAAAACACATTATGCGAAAGGTGTTTCATGAAGGTCAAAAGGTAATTCTCTTCAATGATTAATTTCAACCTCACCCAGGTAAGATTAATTATCTTTGGGAAGGTCCTTTTATTGTTTCTTATGTTTACCCAAGACCCTTCTTCAAAAAGTACATTCATAGTTAATGGATATCAGTTAAAGCATCATCATGAGAGGACACACAATAATGGAACAAAATTAACTTCCATCAGATCCATAGTATACCCACCACTGGATGGAGATGGAAATCCACTAAATACATACTAGGGGGAACCTCTTTTCATTTAACACTTTCTTTCTCTATTCTTTCTACATCTCTCCCTCCCACCATTTTTCTTATTCTTCCTCTCTTTTTCATTTTTTTACCACTTTCATCATCAATTTTTTTCTTTATTTCCCTATTTATCTTTTATGTGGGTGTGTATTTTAAATATACTAAAAAACTAAAAAAATGAAAAAATAAAAATAAAAATAAAAAGAGTCATAATAACTCACCATCCAGTTTTGAAATTTTGTCCAACCATTTTGGGGAGTCAAAAGAGATGTTTTCATCTAAAAAATTCTGTATTTTCATTTTGAATTTGGATAAAGAATCTTATGTCAAAAACAAAAAACTTTGAATGTTGAGTTTTAGATTTTGAAAATGATTTTCCCTAAGCCTGAGGAACAACATTATCTTTAATGCCAAGGCCACCTATGGTCATCTTTTCAACATGTGTGTTTTCAACCTCGATTGTGAGTCTTGAGTTTGTGGACCTTCGATTTGAATTTCATAATTTTGTGTGAATTAATATGATAGAGGCATTTTCTAAACCTCATGAGAATAAAAATAGCCAAGTAACCCCCCATTATAATTACAATAATCCCAATTTTGAAATCCCCTATGAGCCTATGAAAACCTTTTCTTTGACATCCACATTATAATCCCAATACCTTCTCTCACCCAATATCTACATGGATTTATATTTCATTATTTATTGAAATTTAAGTGTGGGGGGAATGGATTTCATTTTTGGGTGACCTTTTATTCGTTTTCAACGTGTTATCATATTCTTGAGGGAAACAATCCATTTTAGTGTGGGGGAGAGGTTTTCATTTAGTGAGTTTTGGGAATGTATATATTCTTATGACATATTGTTTACATTTTATTGAAAAGTGTTAAAAACAAAAAGAAAAGAAAAACAAGAAAAAAATAAAAAATAATGGTTTGTGTCTTGGGTGGGTAAAAAATCAGTCTTTCTCAACCATTGATCTTGTTATAACTATTATAATTAGTATCTTGAGTAGATTAAACATGGGGTGGGAGATGAGTGTGATATTTTTTTCAAGTTCAACTTTTGAAAAATGAAATAAAAGAGCACTTATGTCATTTGGATATGTTTTTTGTTTTTTAAATATTCCATCTTCTCATTACCTTCAAATTTTCTTCCACTTTTGTGTCTTAATTCACACAATTATTCCCTTGTAAATACGTGTTTCCATTTCATTCCATGTTTTATTTGAAAAATATTATGCATTTCTTTTTCCATGTTTGTGTTTTACCCATCTTTCTACTCTTTTGAATACTGAATTCCTACCGTCCCATATCCATAGAAAAACCCCTTTAAAAGTCATCTTGATTCTTGTTCACATTAGGATATGGAATAGATGTTAAGAGCTCTTTCAAACTCAATGATTTTCACTTTTGGTTGGTGAATGATTAAACCTATAGAAATAAATTTTTATCATCTAGAGAGGAGTAAGTTACGAGTGCCCACATTTTACATTTTTAAATTTGATAATGAAAAAAGAGTTTTTTTAACATTGTTTCTGTAACAATTCGAGGTGGAATTCAATATGGATGAGTTAAATAGTCTAAACCTCCCTTGAGTGGGGGAAACAAAATTTTAACATTTTTTGGTGAGTGAAAATGATTTTGTAATGTTTTTTATATTTTTTGCACATGAGGACATGAACAAGACTAAGTGTGGGGGAGTTGAGGTTATTCATTTATTCAGAAATTTTTATTTACTCTCTTTACTTATTTTCAATGAAAAGTGCATAATTGGTGTGAAATACTCATGTTTTAATATTAAATGTAATCTTTGAGCATTATTTGAATAAATCAAATCAATTCAGTATGCTATTTTAATTATTACTCTCATCCTAATTATCCAAACTGCATTATTGTTTATATTTTGGGTTATTTACTCAAATTAAAACATTTCAATAGAAGGGACCTTTGTCCAAATATTTCATTTGGAGGGTTATATGGTCCACACAAGAATACCCAAAGAATCTGTGAAGAAACTGGACCGACCTTGATGATTCAGTTACTGTTCTAAATCCTGAAGCCCGACTTTTATAAAACTCCCCATATTTTCTTGATTATCCAAAATAATCATGGATAAAATTTTTAAGGTCCAACAACAACAAGGGGCCCAACCGATGTTTTGAATTCCATCCCACCATTCTGGCTGGGAAATAAAATTAGGACACTATTCACAATTTTTCTCCTAATATACTCTTCAAATAAAGCTGGTATTTTTCAGTGTGAAATCTATGATATAGGTGGAAAACTTGTTAGAATAAATTATTTTTATTTTATGGAATATTACTATTCAAAAAACCATTCACATTTCAGCTTTGAAAAAGTGTATATTGAAACGAACATATTAAAATTGTTTATTCAAACCTCTATAACATTGGTTCCTTAATTCCAATAGCCTCCAAATTACTAGAGTAGATAGAATAAATTCATATATATAACTTTAAAGAAGACAATATTTCTTTATTCAGATGCCTCTATGTCCAAATCGTTTAGCCAAGTTGATGGGTAGTTTTGGAATGAAACATTCCACCTCCTTGGGCTATATATACATCTCCCTCTTCTCCATTCAAGGGGTTGGAATTTCATAAGAGAGTATCATATATTGGAATGACCAAATCTTTTCTGAAGGATTGAGAGGACTTTACATACTCATGTTGTCACTTGAGATACCCTTCCTCCTCTCTTTGTTTTCATTTACTTTTGTGTTCCTTTCATTTGTAATTGCGTAAGCTGTTTTCAATTTATTTTGAATTTTAATGAAAGTTTCTTCATAATATTCTATTTTCATAATCCAGCCTCTATTATTAAATATTAATTATCTTAAAATATTTTAAATTAAGTTGAAATCCCATCCATTCTTTTGCTTCCTCATTAAATCAAAAGTTCGTTTTAAATTCTCATCATTGTTCATGTGTGTGTGTGTTTGATGCACAACTCTTTTCTTATCCCATTATTTTCATTATAATTATAATTAATAACCATAAAAACATATTTCCAGATTAATAACTATCATAATGGATGAGTAAATCTACAATTTTGGTAAGTCAAAATTACGGTATGTTAAGTGATTGAGAGTATTTTCTTGATGAATATTCTTCAAATTAATATTGTATATGTTGGACTAAACATGTCATGGATTAATGACTTATTTTGTTTAACGTCTGGTTTAAATGGGTTACTGGAACCATAAATTCACTACCGTAAACTTTTTCTAATTTATATTAGAACACTAAGTTAATTTAAGGCTTGGATTAAAGCCTTGACACTGAGGAATTCCTCCAATCAATGTCATATTGTGAAGTGGGTGTTAATTTTATGTAATATAAATAAAAGATCAAGGATATCACAAGTTTAACTCCCTAATAATGAACTCACCCAAATCATTATCAAATTGTTAAATCAAACAACAACCATTAATCACTTCATTTAATATTTGCAAACAAACCCCCCAATCAAAATACAATCAATTAAAAATAATTGACTATTTAAAAGTATCATCACTGAGGATTCGACCCGAGTGCTGCTATACACATTAGTAGAGCATCAGAACCTTGAAAAGTCAATATTTGACAATTGTCCACACTTTTAGAGACACTAACCCTTTAGGTTGTGTCATAAAGTCATCTTCGAGAAGGTTTTATTTAATAATGTATGTTTTGACATATTTTTTCAAAATCTCATAGTCATGGTAAGCTATAATGGAAAGTTGAATTCTAATATATTTTAGCATTGAAAATAGTTAAAAGGTTTAATCATAGTTAATTCCTTTACACTATTTAGACCCTTTTGCAGTGAATCACTACTTATAGGTACTATATTTCCCTTCCATGTCTAGTTTCTTCTTGAATACCCATTTACAGCCAATGGGATTTACATCCACTAGAGGATCTACCAAAATCCACACATAGTTTTGGTATATAGAATCCATTTCAATATTTATGGATTCTTTACACTTAGAAACATCTATATCACTTACTACTTCCTTAAAGGTTAGATAATCATTATTTAAAACTAATAATGTGTCACCATAATTGGTTACTATAAAACCATAATGCTTTAGTTCTCTATCCTGTCTTTTACTCCTATGAAGTACTTGTGTCTCTGGAATAGTTTCTTCCTCCACAAGGTTTTGTGGAATCTACTACTATACCAACTCTTATGTACCTTGATCCTTGAATTCATCGAAGTCTATCTCACTCCCACTATCTCTTTTAGATATATTCTCCCTCTCAAGGAATATGTCATGTCTTGCCACTATAAGCTTTTTTATGAGGATTGGATAGTTAATATTGCCTTGTTTACTTGGGATATCCTATAATGGTGCACTTTGTGGCTCTAGCTGCATGTTTGTAACCTAAATATACCTTAAAAATTCTTTGTAACCCCGCAAACATTAAGTATGAAAACGCGAGTTTCTTTCAATTTCATAATTGGTATGGTATACCATATATTGCTTTAGTTGGGGCTTGGTTTAGTTTTTTTCTTTCATTTTTAATGTGTATCACAAAAAGGATAATGAAATAATTGCATTACTCATCATTGATCTCACCATATCCAAAAGGTGTGGTTCCTCATTTCTCTTACACCATTCCCCTTAGAAGAATAAGGAGGTGTGAGTTGAGATAGTATCCTGAACTCTCATAAATAATCAATGGAGTCTTGATTAAGATATTCTCCAGCATAGTCTAGGCAGGGTTTCTTAATATTCATACCATGATGGTTCTCAAATTCATTATTATTTACCTTGAATTTATCAAAATAATTTTGCTTATACCTCATTAAGTATACATATCCATATGTACTAAAATAATCAGAAACAATAATGAAGTATAAATACCCACCACTTTCTTTAATAGGAAAGGTTCACACACATGGGTATGAACTAACTATATAATTTCTTTAGACCTATCAACTTTCCTACTAAATAGTGATTTAGTCAGTTTACCCTGTAAACATGCTAGACATTAACCAAGTGGTTTTAGTTCTAAAGAATCTAAATATCCATATAGATGTAGTTTAGTCAAGATCATTTGTTTACATGACCTAGCCAGTGATTCCAATGTTTGGTGAGGTATAAGTCATGTTAGGTTTTTTCTATATCAATTTCCATTACTTCTCTTATGTAGTCTAAGACATAAAGACTATTTTCTAATTATTCCTTACCATAAAAATTCTATATTTATAAATGAATAAAAATTTATTTCCAAATTTGAAAATAAATATATCTATAGCTATTTTGGATACTCATATACTGGGTTTTTAAATGAAGGCACATAATAACAAACCTTTAAAACAAATATCATATTCATTTTCAATGTGATGTGGTAGTCACCAATAGCTAAAAATGCAAGTTTAACTCTTTTGGATGATTTTATATCTACCTGACCTCAGTAAATCTTTATAAATATACATGGAACCTGTATTTGAATAAATATGGGGGGTATATATCTAATACCCAATTAGTAGAAACAAAAAAACTCCACTCATTAACAAATTCACATGAAGCTTCCCCTTTCTTCTTTGACTGGGTATAGTTTTTATTCTAGTGGTTCTTCTTGTCACATGTGACACAAAAAACATCATATTCCCTTGATTTCTCCTTGATCTTCTTATTCTTGGAAGGGAGTGGGGAATATTTGGGTTTAAATCTCTTCTCATTCCTTTTTCATTAGTTCACCATAAGGATTAAATACTTTTCATGCTTTGTATACTTACCTATACAGTGAAGTAGAGTAAGGAGATTTGGAAGATACTTATCAATGTTGTTCATGTTATAATATACAAAACATTTGGAGAATCTATGAGGGAGTGATTCCATAATGAGATTAGTTCCCAGTTCTTTGGGTAGTTTGAACCCTAGAACCTATACACACTCAATATAGCCAATGATCTTGACTATGTGAGTCCTATCTAGGGAACCCTATCGATTAATTATTTAAAATACAACCTTAGATATATCAAAACATTCCTCTATATCTCTATCTTATAAATACAACAGAGGTTCTCAAAAATTCTATATGAAACTTTGTTTTTATGTGAGACTTCATGAGTTCTATATACATAGACAAAAGTAGAAACAATTTTTAGGAGGCTAGGGTAAAGGCGACCATTCTCTAGGATCTATTTACCCTACAACAAGTGAGTTATAGTGTGTGAGAGTTTTGGATCCATTTTATTACCCTTAAATGATATGTTTCATACCTATTTACAGATGAGGAGGCTAGGACGAGACATTTAGAGGAGGTTTTCCATATAGAGATCTAGTGTCAGGTCACCCCATTTATACTAAAGTCATACCTCAAGGTTCTAGTGGGAGTATATGTTATTAATAGGATGATATCAACAACCAAATAATCATGGGAGAGGATTCATCTAGATTGATTATGAAGTGTAGTTGTGGTATGAGGTTCCTAGTTGTTAGGACAAAAGAGTTTTGTGTCATATTGGGGTAAGTCTTAGACCTCATCATATTGTTTATATGGGGGAAGCATCTCTTAGACATATACTAAGGAATCAGACACGTTGTTTTCTTAAGAAGGTTGTGGTCATCAGTATATAGAGTGCCCAACCTTTCTAAGAAGTTAACACATTCCAACTGTTTTGATTTAGGTTCCTCTATTGAGGTAGTTTTATTCGAGGTAGTAGTTAAATGGTTTTCTAGTTTGGGATCGGAAATAAGGAGATAAGGAAGGAATATTACAGCCCCGAGATTCTTGTATTCCCTAGAGTGTAGAGCACGACTATGGAGGTGGTCCTCAATAGGGTCATAGAGGTTGTAGAGAAGGTTACAGTCATATTCATGATTTAGTGTCACCGATGCTGGGAAATAAAGGCACCGTTAGATGTACCATTTTCTTATTTTATACTAGGTTCAATGCTTTGATTAATTCAAGAGTGATGTACTCGTTTTTATAACCTACAATCATCCATGCTTTGGGACTTGAGGTACAAAGGCCTCCATTGTTCTTGGCATTGACTATGCCAGTTGTAGGTCGAGATGGACGGTATGAAGTATGTAGAGAATATGATTTAGTATTGAGAAAGCACCACTCTTTGGGATATTTCCTATGTTTATGGATATATAAAAATGAAATCATCCTTGGAATGGATTGGTTGTATTCTGTGTAGGCTATCATGGTTTTCTTAAGAAGTTTGGTTTTGTTCTTTTATGATGATAAAGATCTAGTGGTGTTTTTTGGAAAGTGAGACCCTTATATGGGTTAGAGGAATGTTCCATCCTTGTATTCCTTGATGGTCAAAATGATTCTATGCTTCTCAATAGTTCATTATTCTGTGTTTCCCAAAGTTATGGAAGAGTAAACTGATGTATTTCTAGAGGTGGTTGTAGTGCTAGCCCCTCAATGGGAGATTGAGTTTGAGATCAAGATATAGCTCAATGTTTCTACTATATCGATGTCTCCTTATAGGATGTCACCATATGAGATGTGAGAGTTGTGAGTACAACATGATGATCTGTTTTAATGAGGTTTTTTTCGGTTGAATGTGTCACCTTGGGTGCACCAGTTTTATTTATAAAGAAGGATGATAGTATTTTTCATATTTTTATTGATTATCATTGCATGATCCAAGTGAAAATGAAGAAATTATGCCCTCTTCCATGGATTGATGATTTATTAAATTACCTAAAGGGAGGAAGTAGGTTATCGAAAATTGATTTTTAGTCAAGATTAGTGAAGGATGAGAATATCCCATAGACTAATTTTTGTTGTCTTCATGGGAATTATGAGTTCACTTTGATGTCGATCGGTGTGATTAATTATCCAACCATGTTTATGGGGTTGATAAATGTAGTGTTTGGAAAATTCTTGGATAAGTTCATGTGGTCTTCATCGATGCAATCCTTGTGTATTTCACGTCTGAGGAGGATCATGCATAGCATCTCAGTACCATTTTGGGAGTTCTTTTTCATGAGGATATGTTCAGGAAGTTGTCAAATTATGAGTTCTAGTATCTTTATGTTTGTTTCATGGGGTATGTCATATCCCAATAGTGATTGAATATGTATATTTATAATATAGAGATGGTTGTGTATTTGGTAACCTCAAGATAGTTGTATAGGTACATATTTTCCTTAGCCTTTCTCACTATTATAGGAGGTTTATAACCTATTTCTATTTATTTATGACTCCTCGAACATCCTTGGAGAAAAAGGTTCATTCATTCTTATTGACTGACCAGTTTCAAACCGCTTTTGAGTACTTGAAGGTGATGCCGGTCAGTGATAAAGTGCTTTGTTTTCTAGCGGAAGGGGTTTAGTTTGCGGTTTTCTATGATGTTTCACATCTTGTATTTGTAAGAGTTATGATTCCACAGAGATCTTTTATTTCATATGGGTATTGGTAGTTACATCCTCATGAGTGTAAATATTCCACCCATGATCTTGAGTTGGTAGTAGTTGTGTTTTCATTGTTGTTGTGGAGACATTACCACATCAGTGAGTGTTTTATTGCTTTTATTGACCATAAGATCCTGAGGTATGTATTCTACCAGCATGACATGAACTTACATTAGTTCCTGTGGACAGAATTCATACCAGATTTTGAATTTTAGATTTTTATATTCCAGTTATGGGAAATTTTGTATCTGATGATCTTAGAAGGAGGTCATGTTGTGATTCCCTGCGTGAATCTAGAGATTCCTAGAGGGTTATGGAAGAACACTCAGTGATGCATCTAGATAGGGAGAGGTTAGGATAGAGGTTTTATTGTCTAGATGATAGTGTATTCATATTTAGTGAAATAGGTGGAGGATTACAAGTTGGGGTATTTTTAGTTGGAGGTCTAGAAATACTGATATGTTTTTGGCAATGCCCTTGATGGTTGGTCTAAGGATGGATAACATCAGGTGTTGTTTCGTAGAAGGACATTCATTCCTTCAGTGATGCATGGGATGGTACTCTATGAGTTTCATAGTTTTCAATTGGTGGTATATCCCAGTGTGAGAAAGATATAATGAGATTTGAGAGGTCTATTTTGGTGTAATGGTTGAAGCATGCAGTTATATAGTTTTTTTCTTGATGTTTGGTCTACTAGAAGGTGAAGGCTGAGCATCGTGTTCCTAGTAGTTTTCTCTATCCATTAGATGTTCCACAATGGAAGTGATAGGACATCTAAATGTAAATTTCTACTAGTTTAAATTGATCTCAGGGAGTCTATGATGTTATATGGGTGAAAAAATATTTTTTGACTAAAATAGCCTACTTTTTAGAAATCATAGAGTTGATCTTAGTAAATGTGTTGTCAAGGTAGTATCTGGAGGAGATGATGTGACTCAATAGTTTCATGAGGAAATTTACCTATGATAAAGATCATTTTTTACATTAAGGGTGTGGAAAGGTCTCTAGAATTATTTTGGGTCTTATTTATGTCTTAACAATACTTTTCATATATAGATAGATGATCAGATAGAGCAGACCATCTGGACTCTTGAAGACATGTTGTGATCTTGTGTCCTAGATTTTGGAGCTTTTTGGATGAGGCACTCAACATTTTTTTATTTTTATTAAAAAAATACGTTCCACTCTACCATTGGTATGGCACAATTAGATGCTTTGTATAGACACCATTTTTATTCTCTGTTGTGATGGATTGGGTTCAAAGAGGTTGTAATATTTGGGCCAAAATTGGTACCAAATACGACAGGGAAGGTTCAGGTAATTCTTTAAAGGGTTATGGTAGTGAAAGATCATCTAAAATCTTATGACATTCATCAGAGGAGAAATCTAGAGTTTGAAATTAGAGACCACGTGTTCCTGAATGTAATGCCTCGACCCCAGTTACCCAGAGTCGGTGCATTATTACATAACATGGGCATGACACAAAGAATCATGTCCCTAAATACCGATCAATTTAGTATCCTTGGAAGTACAAGATACATACATAAGTTTTACATTACATCATGATATAATAAAACAACATTGTGTCTCTTATTAACAAAATCATCTCCCTTAGAATATCCCTACAGGCCAGTCATAATATACTTCTTTGCATCCTAGAAAAAATAAAACATAGAAATGGGTGAGCTCAGGTGCTCATTAGGGATTATAATATAGAGAAAACTTTCATAAATAATAATAAAAATTTAAGGAAATGTATAAGACTAAAAAAAAAGACTTTTAAACTTAAACATGAGAATAATATGGAAAAGATAAATCAAATAATTCCATTTACTTATTCACATGTATATTCTGGTAGTCGAATAATCACATGTAATATCAATAGCCAATTTCATAATGATGGAATGCATAATGTCAGACATCATAACCACATAGTCAAGGCCACGTGCCAAGACTACAAATAAGATTTTATCAAGGCCTTATGCCAAGACACTAGTTTGTCTCATGAGACCTACTGATGTATCAAGGAGCTATAGTGGGCTCCACCTACCACTTACTAAGTCCAATGCATTGCTCATATGAAAACGTTGAAACATAACATAAACATTCGTATTAAAATTAGCATACGAAATGTCAATAATTTAACCATAAACCATGAATGGTATAAAAATATCACATCCATAGTCAAACATATCAAAAAACCTTCAATAAAATATGGAAGATTGTATCATAATAAATCAACCTCCAACAAGCGTAAAATCCAACAAAAGATGTTGACATAGATGAAATCAAAACTATTTGAGAGAAATATCTCTAACTATTTTGAAATCATTTTAAAGTCCTGTAATTTTAAAAGAAAAAATTTATTTTGAAAATATTATTATAAGATTGTAAGGTAAGATTTAAAGGTATTACAATGGAAGAAAATAGCCTCACTTTCCGTATAAGTTAAAAAACATTCTTTACTTAATTTTGTTGAAAAGGTCGTAAAGGACCTTGTTTGGAAAACGACAGAAAGATTCCTTTATAAACATCTCATAAAAATTCAAACAAGGGTATAAATGAGTTTAACCCATAGTATAGGAAAAAGTAAAAATGTTTTGAAATATATTTTTAAGAAACACAGATGTGGATGATAAAGAGGTCCTAGTAGATACTAATGCATAAACAACCTCGTATAATGAAGATATTGTAGAATTAACACTTACCTTGCACTTTTCCTTGATCGAGGGTATGTTAATATAAGGAACCAGCCTTAAAACATAAATTAATATTGAATTAAATGAATAATTTACATTGATGATCTTTTCAGGTTTAGAGTTTTAGAGAATTAGGACATAACTGTTACATCTCAAAAGATTACAAAGTAGACACTTCTACACAGTCTCTATTTTTTTACAAAACATGAACTCCTGAAAAAAAGATTCATGTAAAGTTCCATGTTTAAGAGAGCATTACTTTTCCTTGATCCCATCCTTTACCCTATTCCACATTATGTCCTGTGAAAAACATTTCAAAAACTTGGGATGAGCATAAAAAGCTCAGTAAGGGATACACAAAGAATGAAAAATTTTAGTTTTTCAAAACAACAAGTAAACCACGAATACATTAACATAAGTAATAATTTTCACCTTTATGAAGTAGTAAATACTATTCACTGAATAAAATATCATTACTTACCCTTTTGTAACCAAGATATTACCATAAAACCCATGTGGAGAACACATAACATATAAAGGTAACATGGGACATAAACATACTTAAATGGAATAACCATAAGATCAACTTCCACACATTTCACTAAATGGAATAGCCATACGGCCGACTTCCATACCCAATGCATTGGAGGTTATAACGTAGCCACCCATCCTGGTATTCACAGCACCACCCGCCATTTTTTTATCACGTAACCACCCGTTAAATGTCCAAGTACCATTATAAAATCATAATACGTAAAACAAATATAAAGGAAAGAAAACATTTCCACATTTCAATCAAAATATATCACTTAAATAAATTGACATAAAAAATCCATTATCAAAACCATTTTCAATACCAAAATACATAAAATATTTTATGATATTTATTTTCTTCTAAAAACATTACAGCTTGTTAAGTAAGCCAAAGATCAAGTAGTACTTGCGGCGGAAAAAAAGGTCGTTGTCACCGCGTACGTTAAAAGAAACATTAATTTTTGTCATTTAGAAAAATGATTTGTAGAAAAATATTTCCTTTGAATGAAATGAAAAGTCAAATGTGTTTATACAACATATAAAATAATGTCTTGTATTAGAACAAAATATTCCACAATGATAGTAGATTGAGACGAAGTCCCTTACCCCGTGTCTAACTTGACTAGATCGCTCATTAATCTTTTGAATAATAGACTAAAGTTAATTTTTACTCGCTTAATAACCTTTTTAAATTTTATTATTCCTTTTATATCACTTATTTACATTTTATAAACATTATGTAATCATTTATGTTAATAATGTTTGTTTTGTCAATATTTGGTACTTAAGTCAAAAATGGACTTCTTATAATTTACATGTTCTTCATGTGGTCAAAGGTTCATTATATCCAGAATGATATTCATGATTTGGATATCATATATATCATATATATCCAGCATATACATGTATTTATAATAGTACATAACATTTAGAGGTAAGAAATGAAATGCACCGTTCATGGAGACGGTAAGCCGTACGTACACATGAAAACTACTTTCATTTATATTTCGTATTTAATGGAATGAAATTACAATGATATAAAGGTACATTATAATTACAGTATAATATAATAGATAACATTATTAACTCCATCCTTTATATGTCCCACATATGGAATTAACAATTCAAATCACTTTGAGCGGGCGATAGTCCGCACTTCCAAAAATGAAATTATCTCATTTATCCATTATGGAAACCATAAAGGTATTCCATAAATGAAAAATACAGAGGCATAAGAAAAACATAAACATAATATATATCATATATATATATACAATGAAATCTTAATGGCCACCATGAGAGGTGGTAGGAGATAATTGAATAATCATCATTTCGTGAGGCAGTTGTTCACCATTCACAGAAACAGTATGTTCTTCATCCATTAGATGGAGGTGTGTGTAGGTGTAGCTCGAATAATTCTCATAAAAACATCCTAGTATATTTAAGATACTGTTTTTGTTACAAAATAAAATAAATAAAAATATTTTAGGGTGTTGGAGAAGCAAAATAAAACAAAAGGACATAAGAGAAGACATTACCTTTAAATCGGGTGACTCCCTTGGTTTGAACCAAAAGGGTTTCTTGAAGAGATTTTTGCCTTAGGTAAGGCTTATAGGATTAATAGAGGGATGTGGAGAGATAATATGAGCAGGGTTTGGATGATCCAAGGTCTTGAGATGTGTGGGTAAGGGGGTAGAGGTGGGGGCCTTTTATAAGAGGGAGGAGGGGCACTCTTGGAAGGTCATGAAATGTTACTTTATTATGAAATGATTTTCGGATTTTAAAGGTCCCACAATGATATATTTAGAAGATAAGGTGATAAGGGTTAGAAATAAACCAACCCAATATGTTTTTGACAAGTTTAAGTCTTATATTTTACCTTATCTTTTAATTTTATTTAAATCGTTCATTAATGAGATAATCGTGCATCATCATGGTTTCATAAATAAATTTATTTATTTAATGTCTAAAAATTAAAAACAAAATACCATGATGTAGGAAATCATTTTATATTTCCAATGAGTATTTATAGTCTAAGAGATCATTTACATAAACAAAACTAATTTTTTTTACTTAGGTGATACATACTTTGGTTATACTTTCCTTAAAAAAACAATATAATAAAAGGTCACTATCACACTAAAGTGATTCCATGGGGTCAGAGAGTTTGGAAAAAGGAATACCTTGGTCTGAAATGACTCACCAAAAGAATTTTGACACATTTTAGGGTCATTTTATATTATTATGATATTGTTTTATTTCCCTTAACTACCCGATTACTAATTAATCATGATAATTAAAGATAATTGTCGTCATTACTATTCATCACGTCTGAAAACAAAAAGATCTTAATTAAATAATTTTTACCTTATGATTACAAATATGGAATCCATTTTACCAAATTTCAAACAAGTAAATTGTAGTAATTAATTTAAAAATAATTGTCGTTGTCAAAACAAATAGCGTGTTTTTAAGAAACAATATCTATCAAAAGATTGATAATTTTTTATGTCCAATTTCAAAGTGAAATTAATTATAATCACCACCATTGGATTAAATGGTAAAATTGTATTCTAATTAAACATTAAAACTAATTAAAAAGATAATCTAACCATATAATTAAATTATATGAAAAAGCAGTTTTGAAGTAAAATGCAGTATTTTTCACTATTCATTAAAAGAATGAACATTGTCATAAAAATACCAAAAAATTTTCCAAAGTAAATTTCAATGTCATGATTCTAAAGAATAGGTTTATTTTGACAAATAGATAATGTAAAATTGTCAAAATATATATTTAAAAATGGTTCACCGTCAAAAGGTGGTAAAAATCTTGTAAAAATATTAGAGGATTCTATGCATAAGATTTGATTTATTCTAATTTTAAGCATCTAAAACACTATATAATTCATAAATAGACATGGATATGGAAATATATTATTCTCTACTTACTTGGGATGTTACATCCTTCCCCCATTTTGGGAATTGCGTCATCATAATTTTATTCACTTATCAAAATAAGTGGGGGTATTTATCCCTCATAGCATTTTCAGATTCCCACGTTGGCTCTTCAACCTTATGGTTTTTACATAAAACCTTCACCTGATAAATTACCTTATTTCGCAACACTTGATCTATTAGATTAATAATATGGACTTTTTGTTCTTTATAAGAGAGATTCTCTTCCAACTGAACTACCTCTGGGCTCAAAACATGAGATGTATCTGGCATATAATTTCTCAACATCGAAACATGAAAAACATTGTGTACCTGGGACAAACTTGGAGGTAAATCCACTATATATATAACTGATCCAACTTTCTCTAGGATTTCATAAGGTCCAGTGAACCTTGGACTCAAATTTCCCTTCTTTCCAAAACGCATCACACTTTTCCATGTAGAAACTTTGAGAAAAACATGATCACATACCTCGAAAGATAGATCCTTCCTCCGGTTATCCGCATAACTTTTCTGTCTACATTGAGCTATTCTCACGTTCTTCTGAATCAACTGAAAATTTTCTACCATCTCTTCTACCAATTCTAGTCCCATCGGTTTCCTTTCCCCTACATCATCCCAAAAAGCTGGAGTTCGACATCGTTTAACCTATAATACCTCAAACAGAGCCATATGTATACTGGAACGAAAAATTTTGTTATAAGAAAATTAAACCTCAGAAAGATGTTGGTCCTAACTTCCCAGGTAATCCATCGTGCAAGAACGTAACATATCCTCCATGGTCTGAATTTTTCGTTCTGACTGTCCATCTGATTACGGATGAAATGTTGTACTAAAATTTAATTCAGTAACCAATGACTTCTGAAGGCCTTTAAAAAAGTTAGAAGTAAACTTGGGATCATGATCAGATACAATGGAGAGGGAAATCCATACAACTTGACTATCTCTTTATCATACAACCGAGCATGTTGATATAGAGAGAAAGTATCTTAAATAGGAAGGAAATGAGAAGATTTAGTCAATCGATCAACTATAAATCAGATTGCATTAATACCTCGGGATGTCTTTGGTAATACTACAATGAAGTCCATAGATATATTTTCCTATTTCCACTATGGCACCGGTAAAGAATGAAGCATCACTTTTGGTAAGTGCCGCTTTGCTTTAACCTAGTGACAAGTCAAAAACTTCACAGTAAAATCAGCAATATCTCTTTTCATTCCATCCCACCAGTAATACTCCCACAGATCTCTGTACATCTTAGTAATGCCAGTATGAACTGAAAACGGGGAACTATGAGCCTCACATAACAACTCATTCTTCAACTGTGAATCACAAGGCACACATAATATCTTCCCAAACCTCAAAACAAAATCATTATCAATGTTACATTCAGGAAACATACCCTTCTGAACCAGCTCTACCTTTTTCTGAAACCCACTATCTTTCTTCTGCACTTTCTTAATTCTGTCTAATATATATGATCTCACTGACAACTAAAACAAAATAGAAGAACTTCATGCACCAAAAACTTATATGCCAAAGTTCATCAAATAAAAAACCAAAGGATCTCGTTTCAAATATAGCATGGTTAATGAAGCATTACTTTTTCGACTCAAAGCATAATCCACTTTATTTGATTTTCCCAGATGGTGATGAATTGTACAATTGTAATCCTTGATTAATTTCAGAAATATCCTCTGTCTCATGTTCAATTCTTTCTGAGTGAATATATACTTTAAAATTTTATGATCAGTATATATTTCACACTTTACTCCATACAAATGATGCCTCCAAATTTTTAGAGAAAAAACAACAGCAGCTAATTCCAAATCATGTGTAGGTTAATTTAACTCATGAGTTTTCTGTTGGATCGGATTACACCAAGTATACACAATAGGGGGTGAATTGTGTATTTTCAAAATATTTGCGTGATTGTGTTATGCCTTTTAACTTAATCAGATAAAATGATGCAGCTGAAATTTAAATAGCTAAAACACAAGATGTATAGTTGTTCGAGGAACAGAAGGCCCCTAGTCCACTCCACCAATGCTCTACTCCACAAGCTTGGTGATTTTCACTATCTGGTCCTCGTTTCAATTGACCGGTTCACAATTGAGTACAGGCAGTTGACACCTTTACAATCCAAGGAAAAACAAAGTCTTCTAGTTCACTTACAGAACCTACACATCTTAGTACGAGAAGCTGGTTACTCAAGATAAAAAGAATTTAGAAATAACTTTTCCAGTTGATCTTCACAATTGCAACTGAATGCAATTGACAGCAGATGGATCGTCATCTCTATAAATATTGATTTTCAAGTTGAAGCAGTTCTGAGTCGATCCGATTGCAGTAGATATAGAGATATAATTCAAAACTTCAGTAGTAGTAGATCCACAATAGATATTTGATTTATAACAAGCGAATCTTCTATTGAGTTCCTTCTTAAATAAATAGAGATTTGGCGCTCCTTTTGAATCAGCAGAACTGAGTGCTTTTTTTTTCGGTCTCTGTTTTCCACCTTTTTGAATAATAGATTGATCACCACACACCCGTGTCTGGTGTTTCAGAGAAAACATATACAATAAAGGCGAGCATATCCCTGCACATTTAGATCCATAAAAGTGGCCTTTTTTACTCATGATATTCAAACATTAGAATTTATAGAGCATTCATAACTTCCCCAAAGACTCGGCATAAAAAGCTCATTTTAATTTGATCTTTGATCCATTGATAAAACAGATTTGAATCGGTCAAAGTTGTATTTTAAAATCAACTTTAAATCCGTCTTGAAATCCGCCAAACAATCAGCTTGCTGACCGTTGCATAAAAATATTGTCTGTCAACCTTTCTGACACCAAACGTAAGGTTGATGACGTGGCCTCCAAACATAGGGTTGAAAACATAAGGTTGAACAGAAATGTTGGGTTCTTGTTACTTTCTTCAAACTTAAGGTTGATTATAAACGTAGGGTTGACAACGTAAGGTTGAACATAAACGTAGGGTTGATCATCCACACTTTTTCCTTCAACTTTAAAACGTACGGTAAAAGATCCATACTTTTACTTGATCCATACTTTTCTAAGAACGTATGGTTGTTTACAAAAGTAAGGTTGATGAACCATACTTTTGAGAAACAAACATAACGTTTAGTACTTACGTATGTTTCTCCTTCTATACTTTGTCAATAACCCAAACGTAAGGTTCCTTCCTAACGTAAGTTTATTACATACTTTTCCGATAACGTATGGTTGATTAACCACACTTTTCTCATATCTCAAAAAGTATACACGCTTTTCATCCTTACGCTACGTTTATCCACGTAGGGTATGAACAATGATTCCAGGACATGCTAAAGCAGATTCCGAATAAGTATCACATGAACAGTGTTTCCAGAACATGCTAAATACGAATACTTTAACAATAAATTCCCTAAATTTCAAGATTAAAATAAAATGATAAATTTATGCAAAATGCTTAACACATAAAATCATTAGAAAATAATTAAGGGTATTTGTGAGCATCAAAATTATCATAAATAGTGAGAGTATTATTTTCAATAATCTCCCCCTTTAAATAACAATATTATGTATTGTTGAAAATAATACATTTCTAAAAAATCTCCCCTTTTTGATGATCACAAAACCCATAAAATAATAAGAGTAATTAAATGAAATTAACTTTCAAAATTAGTTACATAAAGTTTTAGAATTTTGAGAGAATAAAACAATATTTAATTTTAACAAAATCATTTCAATAAATATAAATTTCTCCCCCTTCATGAAAATAAAATAATTTTTCTTTAAAAATAAAACATTCTAGTTTTGTCCAGATTTCTCCCTCTGAATACAAAGAAAAAGAGAATTTTTCTTTATAATAAACGACTGTTAATAAATTAAAATAGTTTTCTGTATAATTATAAATCTATAATCATTTAAATAAGGTTTTTAGAATAAAATGTTGTGTTTATCCAAATTTCTCCCCCTTTTTGTGATATAAAAAAGAATGATAAATCATGGATTTTAACACATTTAATGTTGCACTGAAATGTAGGTAAATGCTATTATTAACTATTTATCAATAATTAAATATGGAGTACTGGAATATCAAAATAAATATAGTAAAAAAATATAAAGAAGGAAACAGATTTTCATTAATACATAAAAAATAGATACAAGTATGATAAACACAGGAATCAAGGTTTGTGTAAGGTAGGAAATAGGTTCTATCTTCTCTGGATTACAGACTTGATTTCTGTAAACTATTCTCTGAGTCTCTTCATCATCCCATCTCCATGTTTGATAATGATATCTCTGTTCTCATGATTCATATGAATATCATCGATTAAATTGACCCTAAAAAACTCATGCATCCTTTCCTCTTTTTCTATAAACACTAATAGATTCTCTGACATCTGATTTAATAGTGTTCTGAATGGTGGCTCACTATATGTCAGTTGATCCACTAAAAATTTCTGATTGTCCAGCAAAACTGATAATGGATCACTGTTACATTGAAGATCTTGCAACCTGTCATTCATGTTTCTCATCGTGACTGTGATAGCTTGAAATATTCTGATCAAATCAGGTGAAGTAACTGAGCCACTAACAACACTATTTTCAACTGATGCAAATTGGGTCTCCATAAATAGTTTTAGATCTGATAAATCTGTCTTCATAAACATTTCATATTTCAATTTTTCAACTTCATTTAACATATCCTCTTTAAACATTTCAACTTCTTGCCTTGAGACTGTACTCTCCTTCAGATTTTGAAATCTAAATTGTTCTAAGTCTGAGGCATTTCTAAGAGTGACATTCTCAGATTCCAACTAAGACACCTTTTTGTACAGTTCTTCAACTTATTTCTTCCTTGAATCAGAGGCACCCTATGCTTGATTCACATTCTCAGGCTATGCATGATGTAGCAGTACCAAAGGTAATGATTCAACATCATATTTTTCTTTCTCTTTGTCCTGAGTGGGTTGGTCCACAGATTTCTCCTTAGAGTCCTTAGACTCCTCCATAGAAAAATCCTCTTGAAGTAATTCTGTGTGAGCTTCATAAGCATGCTCATCACGAATATCAGCATCTTTTTCTTCCACTGGAATTTCAAGAACAATATTTTCAGGAGTTTCCTGAGGTCTGGCCACTTCCTCACCAGGCTCTGCCTCCTTATCTTCTTCCTGTTGAAGTGGAACTTCAACATCAGCTACAATCTATTCCTGAGTCTCCCTTTGAGATTCTTCTTGATCTCATAATCCCTCTACTGGTGATGTCCTTTCACTAACATCTTTCATGGTCTTATCAATAGTTCTTTCTCTTACAAAAGTATAAGAAAATAAAGCTTCTGTAGTTGCCAATGCAGGGGAAGTAATTTTCTCATTAACAGGTCTAGTTCTTTGATATTGAATTCCCTCCTAACTTCTTTCTTCATTAGCATCTTCTAATTCAAATCGGATCCTTCTTGATAAATTTCTGACTCTTGATTCAGATTTTCCCTCCTTGGACTTTGTAGGATGAGCCTGAGCACTCTCTGAGTCATCCTCAGCTCCTACTGGAAAAAGTTTTCCTTTAATGGTGCTCCATAAATAGCCAATTTTTTTTAGAGTTCCAGCATTGAATACATTACTGTGATGACAGTGTACTCGGAAATCCACTCATCTCACAATGTCCTTCTTAAGAAATAGTTTGGAAATGAATCGACCGAAAGGGTAAAATTTCATTTGGGCATCACTTTGACAACAATAATTGAGGTACCTTACCATCTACCTTGGGAAGTTTAATTTGATATCACTTAACAGAAGATACATTATGTACATATCGGGGTATAATATCTTCTCCATCTCATACATCCTCGGTGCAATCCCTGTTTGCACAAATTTGACCAAAATGTTCTGATCAGGCTCCAAATCCTTGATAAACATTTTCTTTATAGTCGTAGTACAAAAAAGAAACAACATTATATCCTCAGATTTTTGCACAGAATCTCCAATATTTTTCAAATCAAAATGAAAAACTCTCTCATGAGGCCAGTTGAGAATCTGACTAATTTCTACGGACGAGATTGAGAAATACCTATCCTCTATCTTAGCCATCATACTGTCCTCAGTATCTCCCAGAATAAACTGTACAGATTCAAAGAAGTATCTAAGTTCTACCTCATATATAAATTCCGTATTTTCACTGTTGAACATCTGTTCAAGGTTCTGAAATGACAGAGCTTGTTTCTATAGGATATTTGTCCGAAATAACAAGTCAAGATTGATTACCTTGCCCTGTAAGATTTTTCTTCCTTCAGAGATTTGTCTCTTGGCACTGCTTGTCTCGGCTTTACTGGATCTTTTAGTTCTTACCATCTATGTGATAATCTCGGATGGTTTGAAGGTTAGGGTTTTAGAGGTTTGAAGATCAGGTTTCAGGAGCAGAGGTGTGGTTTTCGGGTTTGAAAATGGTTCGATAGAAATGAAACGGTTTAGAAGTCGAAAGGGTTTTTGACAAACTTGATTCTCGTGTTTTTAATAATCATTACATATATTTAAAAATAAATAAAATAGATTATGGGGGGAAAAGAAACTTAGTCTGTTTGAAAAAAAATAGAACAATTATTTAAAGCAGAATTAAAATAAAGAACTAGCATTGTAAAATAAAAATTTATTTAAAATCAAATAAGCCTAGCTCCCCCTTAATAAAATCAATCCTTGCAGTGCGAAGTGGTTTAGTAAAAATATCAGCTAATTGAATTTTAGTACTTACAAATTCCAGAGATATATCCTTTTTAAGAACATGATCTCTTAGAAAATGATGTCTGATATCAATATGCTTAGTTCTAGAATGATTAATAGGAATTTTTGAAATATTAATTGCACTTGTATTATCACATAAAATAGGTTTATTATTAAAATTTAGTCCAAAGTCTATAAGAGTGTTTTTCATCCACAACACCTATGCATAAAAACTGCCAGTAGAAACATATTCTGCCTCAGCTGTTGATAGGGAAATTGAATGTTGTTTCTTACTTGACCATGACACTAAAGATTTTCCTAAAAAGTGAAAAGTTCCTGAAGTTATTTTCCTATCTAATCTACAATTCCCAAATTCTACATCTGAATATGAAATCAAATTGAAATCAAAAGTTTTGGGATAAAGAAGAGATTGAAAAACTGTTCTTTTTAAATATCTAAAAATTCTTTTAACAACAGTTAGATGAGATTCTTTAGGATTTGATTGAAATCTTTCACAAAGACATTCTAAATACATTATATCTAGCCTGCTAGTAGTAAGATATAATAAACTACCAATCATACCTCTATATAACTTGTTGTCAACTGATTTTCCAGTTTCATCCAAATCAAGTTTTATATTAGTACACATAGGAGTTGTATATGTCTTGCTGTTTTTAAGTCCAAATTTTTTCAACAAATCAGTAATGTATTTTCTTTGATTCAAAACATTTCAAAAATCTTTTTGATAAATTTGAAGTTCTAAAAAGAAATTTATTTCTTCCATCATACTCATTTCAAATTCTTTTTGCATTAACTTTGAAAACTCATGATAAAAGGTTTTATTAGTTAATCCAAAAATTACATCATCAACATAAATTTGAACCAATAAAATACTAGAATTCACAGTTTTCTTAAATAGTGTTGGGTCTGCCATTCCAATAGTAAAATAATTTTTCAAAAGAAAGGAGCTTAATATTTCATACCAAGCTCTAGGTGCTTGTTTAAGGCCATAAAGAGAATTAGTATGTTTAAAAACAGAATCTTGTTTTTGAGAGTTTTCAAAACCCGGAGGTTGCTCAACATAAACTTCCTCCATTAGATAACCATTTAAAAAGGCAGACTTAACATCCATCGAATGTAATTTAAAGTTCATATGAGATGAATAGGCTAAGAGGATTATAATGGCTTCTAGTTTAGCTACAGGTGAAAAGGTCTCATCATAATCTATACCTTCTTCCTGATTATATCCTTTAGCTAAAAGTCTAGCTTTATATCTAGTTATTATTCCTTGATCATCTTGATTATTTCTAAAGACCCATTTGGTTACTATTATTGGATAGTTCTGTGGTCTTTTAACTAATTCTCAGACTTCATTTCTTTTGAACTGGTTTAATTCTTCTTGCATTTCTATCATCCAGATTTCATCATCTAAAGTTTATTCTATAGTCTTGGGTTCTAATTATGATAGAAAGGTAGATAATTCTACAAGATTTCCTATATTTCTTCTTGATTTTATTCCTGTATCTAAGTCGCCTATTATAGTTTATAAAGGGTGATTCTTTTGGGTTCTAGTCTGTCTAGGTAATACACTTATAGGTTCTTCAATATCATGTTCCTCTGAACTGGAATGAATTTCTTTTATATCATTTTTAAAATCATTCTTTAAGTTCTCAAGTCTCATGTTATCATTAGAGTTAGTTTCATCAATTTGATCTATCCTTTTCTCAAAGGGATCAGATTCATCAAATTTCACATGAACTGATTCTTCAACAATCCTTGACTTCTTATTATAGATTCTATAAGCTTTGTAAGTATCCGAATATCTTAATAAAATTCCTTCATCAGATTTTGGATCGAACTTACCAAGATTATACTTGGTGTTTAAGATGTAAACCTTGCATCCAAAAACCTTAAAGTAATTTACTTTAGGTTTTCTATTATTTCATAGTTCATAGGGTGTCTTTTTTAAAAGAGGTCTATTTAAAAATATATTCATTATATAGCAGGCTGTGCTTATAGATTCTTCCCAAAAGTAGGTAGAAAGGTTGTATTCATTTAGCATAGTCCTAGCCATTTCCTGAATAGTCCTATTTCTTCTTTCTACAATCCCATTCTGTTGAGGTTTTCTTGGTGCAGAGAAGGTATGTTTAATACCCATGTTTGAGGAAAAGGAATTAAATTCCTAATTCTCAAATTCTCCACAATGATCACTTCTCAATGAGATTAAATTAACACCATTTTCATTTTTAACAGAATTGCAGAAACTTTAAAATAAAGTAATAGCTTCATTTTTAAATTTCAAAAAGAAAATCCAAGTAAATCTAGAATAATCATCAACTAATATATAAACATAGAATTTACCAGCTAAGGTTGCTACTCTGGAAGGTCGAAAAAAATCCATACGGATAATTTCTAGAGGTTTAGATGTATCAATTTTATTAACATATTGGAAGGATGATTTGTGTTGGTTGCCAAGTTGACATGCATCACAGAATCTGGAACTTTCAAATTTGAGACTAGGCCAATCAGAAACTAAATGTTTCTTAGATATCTTATTTAAAAAATATATATTACAATGTCCAAGTCTCTTATGCCAGATCCAAGATTCACTTACTTTAGCAGTCAATCAGTTTACTTGTTGTTTACACAAGGAATTTAAATCCAAAGTATAGACATTATCAGTTCTTGGTGCCTTAAATTTAAGCGATTTATATTTAGAAACAATACATAAATTTTTAGTAAAATCAATAGTATATCCATCATCACAAAGTTGAGAGGTACTTATCAGGTTGTGTTTCAATCCTTGTACATAAAGTACTTTATTAATTGAGACAACTTCTGGATCTCCAACTGTTCCAATGCCAATGCTTTTTCCTTTGGCATTGTCACCAAATGTGACAAGTCCACCATCCTTTTGAGTGAGTGAAAAAAATTCAATGAGTTTCCACTCATATGTCTTGAGTAGCCACTATCCATGTACCATATATCTTTTCTACTCTGGTGGCCTGCTACCTACAAAGACATTCAAACAAATTTCTTTGGTACCCACATTCTGTTGGGTCCAGGGGTGTTAGCCAGCAATGATCTGAGTATCTAGATTTTCTTTGTTCTTTTAAAATCAGCTGAATCATATATGACTTTTGAAACATAGGCTTTATTAATACCAAAAATTTTAGGTTATCTTAAGAAACAATTTTTAGCTATATGTCCCTTTGTCCCACAAAAGTTACAATTAACCCTTTTAGAGCTAGGAACAAAATAATTTTTATATAGCTTAGGTTTTTCTCCATTACTTCCAATTTCAAATATCTCATTTTTAATGACAGGTTTTCCAAGAATTTCATTTAATGAATTCTCTCCTTTTTTAATAACCAATGCAGAATGTTTGTAAGATTCTACTTCATCCTACAACGTTTTTATTCTTGATTCAAAATTAATATAATTAGTGTAAAAAGAATTGTATTTATCAGTTAATTCCTTATGTTGTTTCAACATTGTATCTATTTCATCTGAAACAGCTTAATGTATGTTCTTTAGCGACTTATGTGTCTTAAATAGTGAGTCATATCATTCTTCAAGCATATTTTAGTAGGCTGAAAGTTTTTCATTTGTGTATTTTGATTCATAATTCGATTCTTTATTTGAGTCAGAGGAGTAATATAAGTGTACCTCATCGGTTTCTGCCATGAAACACATGTTTGCTGTTAGATTGACTTATTATTTATCTAAGCTTGATTGAAAAGAGCTACTGGAGGTTTTAGATACACTCCAAGTGGATTTCATAGCTTTCTTGTCTTTCTTCTCATAGTCATTTCTTTTGAAGAATTTCGTCTTCTTTGCATCTTTCAATTGTGTGCAATCAGGTTTGATATGCCCCTATTCTTTCCTTCATAGCATCTTACATCCTTATTATCTCTCTTAAAGGATTTTTTGAAGTCTCTTTTCTTGCTGTAGAATTTTCTAAATTTTCTGATCAGTTGAGCCAGTTCTTCATCTGAGTTTGATGAGTCAGATCTCTCTAATTTAGCTCTGACTTATCTGTTCTTCATCTTTCTGCTTTTTCTCTGTGATGGTGCTTTCAAGGCAGTATCTTCTCTTTTGATGAGAACTCTATGTTTATTAGCTTCATCTTCCATCTTATCTTCATACATCATTAATATTCATATCAGTTCTCTCATGGTTAAATCTTTGACAGGTGTCGACTGTCTGATTGCTGCAGAGATTCCATTCCATTTTGTAAGCAGTACTCTCAACACTTTTAATGCTTGATCAGCTTTCTTAATGGGATCTCCCAAGGCAGTTATGTTATTGACAATCTCTGTCAATCTTCCATTCATCTGAGTAATACTATCATCTTCAACCATTCTGAATGTATCAAATTTAAGCTTAGCAATTGCATATCTCGTTTCCCTGATATTGTTAGTTCCTTCGTAAGCAACAGTAATAGTTTTCCACATTTCATATGCTGTTGGGCATTGAGATACTCTGTTAAACTGATCAGGTACTAGACCACATATAATTGCATTCATTGCCTTCGAATTCATATCATATTCTGCTTTAGTAGCTTCACTCTATGTTTCAGGTTTTTCTGGTATTTCATATAGAGTTAGAATCATAGAATAGATTCTATATCCAAGATTTTTCAGATAGATGATCATTCGAGACTTCCATCATCCATAGTTTTCTCCATAGAAGTACGATGCTCTGACCATGAACATTCCCTCTCTTGTATCAATCATCTTACTCTGTGTATAATCACTTTCAACTTGTTAAAGCTTTGTCAGAAAGCTTAACCTCTGATACCAATTGTTGGTTCAGATTACACCAAATATATACAAGAGGGGGGTGAATTGTGTATTTTCAAAACTCTTTGCGTGATTGTGTTCTGCCTTTTAACTTAATCAAATAAAATGATGCAGCGAAAATTTAAATAGCTTAAACACAAGACGTATAGTGGTTCGGGGAACAGAAGGCCCCTAGTCCACACCACCAACGCTCTACTTACAAGCTTGGTGATTTTCACTATCTGGTCCTCGTTTCAATAGACCTGTTCACAAATGAGTAAAGGTAGTTGAAAAATTTACAATCCAAGGAAAAACAAAGCCTTTTGGTTCACTTACAGAACCTACACAGCTTAGTACGTGAAGCTGCTTACTCAAGATAAAAAGAATTTAGAAAGAACTTTTCCAGTTGATCTTCACAATTCCAACTGAATTCAATTGACAACAGATGGATCATCGTCTCTAGAAATATTGATTTTCAAGTCGAAGCAGTTCTAAGTCGATCTAGTTGCAGTAGATATAGAGATATAATTCACAACTTCAGCAGTAGTAGATCCACAGTAGATATTTGATGTAGAGAAATTGAATCTTCTATCGAGTTCCTTCTTCTTAAATAAACAGAGCTTTGACTCTCCTTTTGAATCAGCAGAATTGAGTGCTTTTTTTCTGTCTCTGTTTTCCACCTTTTTGAATAATATGTTGATCACCACACACCCGTGCCTGGTGTTTCAGAGAAAACATATATAACAAAGATGAGAATTTCCCTACACATTTAGATCCATAAAAGGCACCTTTTTTACTCGCGATATTCAAACATTTGAATTTACAGAGCAGTCGTAACTTCCCTGAAGACTCGGCATAAAAAGCTCCTTTTAATTCGATCTTTTATCCATTGATAAAACTTCTTTGAATTGGTAAAAGTCATATTTTAAAATTGACTTTAAATCCGCCTTGAAATCTGCCTAACAATCAGCTTGCTGACCGTTGCATAAAAATATCGTCTGTCAAAATTTCTGACGCCAAATGTTAGGTTGATGACGTGGCCTCCAAATGTAGGGTTTACAACGTAAGGTTGATCATAAAAGTAGGGTTCATGTTACTTTATTCAAATTTAAAGTTGATCATAAATGTAGGGTTGACCACATATAGTTGAACATAAACATAGGGTTGATCATCCATACTTTTTCCTTCAACTTTCAAACGTACGGTAAAATATCCATACTGTTACTTGATCCATACTTTTCCAAGAATGTATGGTTGTTTACAAAAGTAAGGTTGATGAACCATACTTTTGAGAAACATACGTAACGTTTTGTACTTACGTACGATTCTCCTTCCATACTTTGTTAATAACCCAAACGTAAGGTTCCTTCCTAATGTAAAGTTCTTCTTCCATACTTTGTCGATAACATATGGTTGATTAACCATACTTTTTTCTTATCTCAAAAAGTATACACGCTTTTCATCCTTATGATACGTTTATCCATGTAGGGTATGAACAGTGATTCTAGGACATGCCAAAGCAGATTCCGAATAAGTAGCGCATGAACAATGTTTCCAAAACACCCCAAATACGAATAATTTAACAATAAATTCCCGAAATTTCAAGAGTAAAATAAAATGATAAATTCATGCAAAATTATTAACAAATAAAATCATTAGAAAATAATTAAGGGTATTTGTGAGCATCAAAATTATCATAAAGAGACAGAGTATTATTTTCAATAATCTCCCCCTTTAAATAACATTATTATGTATTGTTGAAAACAATACTTTTCTCAACATTTTCAACTGACGTGAACCGTAAGAAATTACCTGATCATTCTGCATAAGGGCACAACCAAGTCCCTCAAACGAAACATCACTATAGATAAAAAAACTCACCATTTCTAGAAGGAAGTCGCAAAACTGGAGCATTCACTAATCTTCTTTTCAATTCCTGAAAACAATCATCACATTCTTTTGTCCAAATGAACTTAACACCTTTTCAAGTTAACTTAGTCATTAGACTAGATAACTGTGAATTTATTTTAACAAAACTCCTGTAATAACCTTACAAACCAAAAAAACTATGGATCTCATTTATATTTGTGGGTCTTGGCCATTCCTCATCAACTTGTGTTTTAGCAAGATCAACAGTTATGCCATTTTTTGAAACAATGTGACTAAGGAAAGAAATTTTTTGTAACCAAAACTCACACTTTATGAATTTTCCATATATTTTTTTTTTCTTTTATGGTTTTCAAGATTACTCTTAAATGACTTTCATGCTTTTTTTACTTTTAGAAAACACCAAAATATCATCAAACTCTACTAGAGGCAAAATAATAAGGTTTGCAGGTAGATTCTTTCCGAACACAAGGATAGGAAGGTTCTTATAATTTCTTTTTATCTCAATGTTTACTCCAGGTGTTTTTACCATAAGTTCAGGATTCATATCTTGATAAGGAATTCCCAATTTACTAGAAAAATTCTCAGAAATGAATGAATGTGTAGACCCTGAATCAAACAACACATTGGCATAATCTGAACAAACAAATAGTGTACCTAATAAAACTTCATTCGATGGACCAACACATGCTGAAGTAGTTGCAAAGGATTTCACCACCCCTTTTAGCTTGTAGTCTGGCTGCTTTCCCTCAGTTGAGTACTTTTTTAGAAACTCATTTTTTAAATTACCCATTTCATTACACTTGAAACATCTTATCACTGGCTTTTCATTGCCTGCTTGATCATATTCCTTACATTTATGAGCAATATGACCATACTTACCACACCGAAAGTAATTTCCAGACTTGGATAAACAGTCCCCAGGGTGCATTTTACCACACTTCTCATAGGATGGATATTTGATTTTCTTACCTCCAGGCTTCTTTGATGAATTCTTTCCCTTTGCCTACCAACTGGACCTCTTATTCTGTTGTTTGTCAAAGAACACTTGGTCATCAGCAAACTCCATTTCCACCTTCTCCAGAAATCAAAAAAGTTTTTCATTACTTTTGAACTCACGAGAAGCTAAATCTATTTGATACTTTGGCTTTAACCCTGAGTAAAAATAGTTGATTTTACTATCCAGATATCATATGAAATTTGGAGCATACCTTGCAAGTCGAGTGAACTTTGCTTCATAAGTAGCCATTGAGTCATCCTCCTGCCTCAATTCTAGGAATTGTTTTTCCATCCTAAGATGAACCACCTTAGGAAAATATTTCTCAAGAAACATACCTTTGAATTCATCCTAGTGATGATCATCAATCTCATCACCATCCCTAATATTTTTCACCATTGACCACCACTGATCAGCTTTACCTTCAAAATGGTAAACAACAAGACTAACATTTTGATGTTTTGAACACCCCGTGACATCAAAAATCTTCTCCAGTGCTTTAATCCACCCTTCTGCTAGCACATGGTCAGATGATCCTTTGAATGATGGGGGATGTTGCCTCATGAAATGTTCCACCACTGACATGTTCCTCTACGGTTGATCTGGATGATCTTGTGCATGGATACCACCACCATTTATAGCCAGAGTCAACTGTGCCATCACTGCAACACACTGTTCAGTTCCGATTCTGACCATCTCAGGTTGATGATTTGGAAGGTTGTCTTCCTCTTGATGTCATCCCAACATAGCTTCCTTGTTTCCTCTGCAGAAAACCATTTTAAACACATAAATATCTTAGGTGAAACAACATGGTAATCTTAAAATACTATATCATTTCAATCATACCATAAATTAATTTATGGACATGAATTTAACAATTTTATAACTCCTAAAGTTGTCTAAACTGACCTTTGATACCAACTATAAGGACCCATCCTTAAAACATTACTTAATATTGAATTAAATGAATAATTCATATTGAGGATCTTTTCAGTTTTATAGTTTTAGAGAATTAGGACATAACTATTACATCTCAAAAGATTACAATGTAGACACTTCTACACAGTTTCCATTTTTTTTACAAAACATGAACTCTTGAAAAAAAGAGTCATGTCAAGTTCGATGTTTAAGACAACATGACTTTTCCTTGATCCCATCCTTGACCCTATTCCACATTATGTCCTGTGAAAAAACATTTCAAAAACTTGGGGTGAGCATAAAAATCTCAGTAAGGGATACACAAAGAATTTAAGCTGTTAGTTTCTCAAAACAACAAGTAAACCATGAATACATTAATAAGAATTAATTTTCACCTTTATGAAGTAGTAAATAATCTTCACTGAATAAAATATAATTACTTACCTTTTTTTAACCAAAATATTACCATAAAACCCATGTAAAGAACACATAATATATAAAGGTAACTTGGGACATAAACATTCATAAATGGAATAACCATACAGTCAACTTCCACCCATTTAACTAAATAGAATAGCCATACGGCCGACTTCCATACCCAATGCATTGGAGGTTATAACGTAACCACCCGTCCTGGTATTCACAACACCAACCGTCATTTGGTTTATCACGTAACCACCCATCAAATGTCCAAGTACCATTATAAAATCATAAGACATAAAACTAATATAAAGGAAAGAAAACATTTCCACATTTTAATCACAATATATCACTTAAATAAATTGACATAAAAATTCCATTATCAAAACAATTTTCAATACCAAAATACATAAAAGACTATATGGTTTTTATTTTCTTTTAAAAACATTACGACTTGTTAAGGAAGCCAAAGATCAAGTAGTACTCGCGGTGGCGGAAAAGGTCGTTGTCATCACGTACGTTAAAAGAAACATTCCTTTTTTTTCGTTTAGTAAAACGCTTTGTAGAAAAATATTCCCTTTTAATGAAATGAAAAGTCAAAAGTGTTTATACAGCATATAAAAGAATGTCTTCTATTAGAACAAAATATGCCTCAATGAAAGGAGATTGAGACGAAGTCCCTTACCTCGTGTTCGACTTGACTCGACGGCTCTTTAATCTCCTGAATAATAGACTAAAGTTAATTTATAATTGCTTAAGAACCCTTTTCAAGTTTATTATTCCTTTTATATCACTTATTTCCATGTTATAAACATTATGTATTCATTTAAGTTAATAATGTTCTTTTTTTCGATATTTGGCACTTATGTCAAAAATGGACTTCTTAAAATTTACATGTTGTTCATGTTGTCAAAGTTTCATTATATCCAGAATGATATTAATGATTTAGATATCATATATATCATATATACCCAGCATATACATGTATTTATAATAGTACATAACATTTAGATGTACGAAATGAAATGCACCGTTCACGGAGACGGTAAACCGTACGTACGCATGAATGCTAATTTCATTTCTATTTCCTATTTAATGGAATGAAATCACAATGATATAAAGGTACATTATAATTCCAGTATAATATCATATTCAACATTACTAACTCTATCCTTTATACTTCACACGTATGGAATTAACGATTCAAATCACTTTTAGGAGGAGGTAGTACGCACTTCCAAAAATGAAATTATTGCATTTATCCATTATGGAAACCATAAAGGTATGACATAAATGAAAAATAAAGATGCATAAGAAAACAATAAACATAATATATATCATATATAAATATATTGACATCTTAATGGACACCATGAGAGGTGGTAGGAGATAATTGAACAATCATCGTTTCGTGAGGCAGTAGTTCGCCATCCACAGAAACATTATCTTATTCACCCATTAGATGGAAGTGTGTGTAAGTTTAGCAAGAATAATTCTCATAACAACATACTAGTATATTTAATATACTGGTTTTGTTACAAAATAAAGGAATAAAAATAGTTTAGGGGGTTGAAGAAGCAAAATAAAACAAAAGGACATAATAGAAGACATTACCTTTAAATCGGGTAACTCCCTTGGTTTGAAGCAAAAGGGTTTCTTGAAGAGATTTATGCCTTAGGTAAGGCTTCTAAGATGAATATAGAGATGTGTAGATATAATATTAGCAGGTTTTGGACGATCCAAGGGCTTTAGAGGTGTGGGTAAGGGGGTAGAGGTGGGGGCCTTTTATAAGAGGGGGGAGGGGCACTTTTGGAAGGTCATGAAATGTTACTTTATTAGGAAATGCTTTTCAGATTTTAAAGGTCCCAAAATGATATATTTAGAGGATAAGGTGATAAGGGTTTTCAATCCACCCATCCAATAGGATTTGGATTAGTTTAAGTCTTATATTTTACCTTATCTTTTCATTTTATTTAAATCGTTCATTAATGAGGAAATCACTGTATCATCATGGTGTCATAAATAAATAAATTTATTTAATTTCTAAAAATTATAAACAAAATACCATGATGTAGGAAATATTTTTACCTTTCTAATTACTATTTATAGTCTAAGAGATCATTTACATAAACAAAAATAAAATTGTTTTACTTAGGTGATACATAATTTGGGTATACTTTCCTTAAAAAAATAGTATAATAAAAGGTCACTATCACACTAAAGTGATTCCATGGGGTCCCAAAGTTTGGAACAAGGAATCCCATGGATGGAAATGACTCAAAAAAGGATTTGGACACAATTTGGGGTCATTTTATATTATTATGATATTATTTTATTACCCTTAACAACCCGATTACTAATTAATCACGGTAATTAAAGATAATTGCCATCATTACTATTCATAATGTCCAAAAAAGGTCTTAATTACATAATTTGTACCTTATGATTCAAAATATGGAATCCATTTTAACAAATTCTAAACACTTAAATTTCAGTAATTAATTTCGAAATAATTCCCGTTGTCAAAACAAATAGCGTGTTTTTAAGAAACAATATCTATCAAAATATTGATAATTCTTTATGTCCAATTTCAAAGTGAAATTAATTATAATGACCAACATTGGATTAAATAGTAAAAATATATTGTAATTAAACTTTAAAACTAATTAAAAAGATAATATAACTATAAAATTAAATTTGATGAAAAAGCTGTTTTGAAGTAAAATGCAGTATGTTTCACTATTCATTAAAAAATGAACATTGTTAGAAAAATACCAAAAATTTATCCAAAGTAAATTTAAATTTCCCAATTATAAAGAATAAGTTTATTTTGAAAAATAGATCTTACTAAATTTTCAAAAGATATATTTAAAAATGGTTCGCCATCAAAAGGCAGTAAAACAATCTTTTAAAAATATTAGAGAATTCTATGCTTAAGATTGGATTTATTCTCATTTTAAGACTCTAAAATACTATCTAATTCATAAATAGACATAGATATGAAAATATATTATTCTTTAATTACTTTGGATGTTACAGTTATCCTCTTGTATCATAGTTAAATCATAGTTATTAAATTATAAAATAACCAAATACATAAATATGATATCATATATGACCTTCTAATATTGCTTTGTTAATAAAATTTCAGTAGTATTATTGTTTTGGGTATTAATTGATTTATTTTACTTTATATTCTTGGTTATGTAAGACATGTATCTTATGTATAGTATGTACTTGATTAATATCAATAATTATATTAAGTTCTTAAAAATTATTTTTAATCATAAAAGGAAAATTATTCTTGAATAGTTATAATGGGGAATGAATTTCATCACATTCGTGGAGACGGTAATCCGTACGTACGCACGAGCGACAATATCATTATATTGATGGTGAGATTATATTTAATTGAATGGAATATCATATATACTGATTAATTAACATGTTATATTTATTATTCAAATCAGTTATACTCAATATTATATACCCATCCAAATAATGAAGTGTTTGAATAACAAACCACACCACGATGTGGAGATGGTAAACCGTACGTACACACTTATGGTGACTTGTCATTAATATGATGTATAGAATAATGAATATTTTTGTACCATATTTATAATAACATAAAAGTATGTATAAGGTACTGGAGTTATTATTTTGGTATGGAAACAACAAAGAAAGAGGAAGTGGAAGAAGAAAAGAACTATGAAAGAGGTGGTGAAAGTATTACCTGTTCTTCGGGTGTTTCCTTTAGAGTTGATCAAAAGGGATCCTTAGGTTGGCTTTATGATCATAGTAAGGACTATAAGTCAAAGTGAGGGAAGTTGGTAGGATATTTGAGTAGGGTTTGGCTGATCCAAATGGATTTGGAGGTGTGATTTTGAGAGAAGGGTATGTACCCTATTATAAGATAGGTGAGAGTCACTTTAGAAAAAACTTGAAATATTATTTTATTATACATTCATATTCAGTTTATAATGGCTCAAAAATGATTTATTTCTAGTTTAATGTAGGTATGGGTTTCAAACCTCTCAAACAATAGGTTTTATACAGGTTTAGGTAACAATATTAACCTTATATTTAAGATTTAACTCTTAGTTAAATAGTTTAACTTTTACCATGTATTCTTTTATTGTTATAATAAATGGTTAATAAACTCACTATAAAAAGACAATAGAACCCAAAGTGGTTAATTATTAATATATATAACCTTATATGAGTCTTTTCACCGAACCTTACATTTTTAGGAATATTATATCAAGTAATAATATAGTATTTTTTTTAAACTCATTTATGTCAATTCGGACACTATTTGGTATTTTGTTTTTTTGAAAGTCATAAAAACTTTATCACTTAAAAAAAGTTTATTTAATTAACCATAAAATTTCATATTAACCTATAAAATTAGTGGAATTCATCAAAATTCTCAATTTACTTTTATTTGGATATTTATAATATCAATTATTTTAATATTTCATTAATAAGGTAATTACTGTATCATTATTGTATCATAAATGAATGTAATTATTTAATGTCTAAAAATTATAAATAAAATACCATTATGCCGGAAATATTTTTAGATTTCTAATGAAAATTTATAGTCTAATTTATCTTATGTATAAACCTTTATTATAAATGGTTTAGTTATTAAATTTTGAATTTAACATTTTTAACTCTTCTTTAAATAAAATAATAATAAATGTCCTAATCTAATCCAAGTGGACCAAATTTATCATATCTTATTCCTAAGGTTTATTTTGGTTGAAATAAACTTATCCAATTGAATTAGGACATGTGTTACGGTAATTATAATATCATTTTTTACCTTTAATTACCATATTTACTTTTAACCATGGTAAATAACAGTCAAAAGTTTCTATTCACCAAAAATTATTTTTATCTTATTGAACAATATTTTATTTACTGATGTCAACTGTGTCTCTCAAATTTTCTAAATTCAATTCACAGAAGCGGTAAAATTACATTTTTTGCAAATTTGCAAATGCGCCTAGAAGGTGGGTAAAAGACGGTAAAAAGTTCATAAAATTTTATATATCTCATATTATTATAAAATGACTCTAATGAACTATATTGAAAATATATAGGTATTATGTATCTATTTTTACCTAATATAAATTTAAATAAAATAACTAATTATTTAAATAAAAAGTCTTTTTTAAATAATAATGCAGTGTTTTTCACTATTCTTCAAAAATTGAAAGTTTTCAGAAAAATACCAAAAATTAACCCTAAGATAATTTTGATATTCTGAATCAAAAAATGAAGTCCATTTTGAAAAATAAAATTTATAAAATTGAAAAAAGTGGGTATTACTTTTCTTAACTACTAATTTGATTGGTCTTGGTGTGTTAAAACTCCAAGTTGCGTACAACGCAGGCTATTGCATTATTCAAAGGGAAACGTACCGTGGAAGATTGGGGTGTTATATTCTCTCCTCTTTCAAAAAATTTCTTCCTCAAAATTTTATAGAATATTAATGCATAAAATGATTCGGGTGGTTCTTTATCATAAGTTCATCGGGTTCCCATGTTGCCTCTTTCGTCTTATGATTTCTCCAAAAAACTTTCCCCAGATGAGTCGTCCAGTTTCTCAACACTTGTTATCTAGTATCAAGAATTCTGATAGGCTCTTAGCAATAAGACAGGTCGGATTCCAGTTCTATTTCTTCATAGGTGAGTATATGCGTTGGGTCAGGCATGTATTTTCTCAATAGTGATACGTGTAACACATCATGAACTTTCGAGAGACATGACGACATTTCCATACGATAAGCTACAACACCAATTCGTTCAAGAATTTAAAAAGGTCTAATGTAATTGAGACTTAATTTACCCTTATTATCGAAATGTATAACACCCTTCCATGGAGATAACTTCAAGAAAAAAATTATCTCCTATTTGAAATTCCATATCCTTCCTTCAGTTACGGGCATAGATCTTTTGCCTACTTTGAGATGCTTTGATGTGGGTTTGGATAACATTCACCTTTTCCATTGTTTCCTCAATAAGTTTTGGTCCTATGCATTTTCTTTCACCAAAACCATCCCAAAAAGTTGGTGTGTGACATCTCTTTACATATAACTATTCATATGGTGCCATCTGAATACTTGAATGGAAGCCATTGTTATAAGAAAATTCTATCAGAGGTAAATATTGATCCCACATACCTCTAAAGTCAAGTGAGCAAGATCTAAACATGTCTTCTAAGGTTTGAATAGTACATTCTGATTGTCCATCAGTTTGAGGGTGGTAGGTAGTGCTCAAATGAATTTTAGTATCCAAGAACTTCAGAATAATTTTCTAGAATATTGATGTAAAACGGGGATGATGATCAGAAACAATCGATAGGGGTACTCCATAAAATCTTACAACTTCATTAATATATATTCTTTCTAGCCATTCAAGTGGTAAATCTACTCTTATAGCAAGAAAATGTGTTTACTTGGTAAGACGATCAACAATGACCCATATTGCATCATTCCTTCTAGGAGTCCTTTTTAGTCCAATGAAAAAGTCTATCGTAATATCATCCCATTTCCACTTAGGTATGGGAAGAGGTTACATGACTCCTCTAGGATGTTGTCTTCCATCTTTCACTTGTTGAAAAGCCACAAATCTTGACACATAATCAGAAATATATCTCTTCATATTGTCCTACCAAAAATGTACCTTCAAATCTCTATAATCCGTAGTGCTACTAGGGTGTATAGAGAAATTGGAGCTATGAGAATCATCCAAAAATTCCATTTTTAGATCAGGTATGTTAGGAACACAAATTCTCTTCCCAAATTTCAAAATATCATATTTATATACAAAGTAAATCAACCTCCCATTATTCACAGTTTTAATTTTCTTTTGAAATTCCTCAAAATCAGTTTGAGAACTTTTTATCCTTTCTAGTAAAGATGGTTTCGAAACCATTTGAAAAAGTATTGATGTTTCACCTTCCATGATTATTCCCATATCCATCTTTCTTCTTAACAAAAATAACAGGGGATCCCTAGGGAGAAACACTAGGGTGAATTAATCATTTATTACTAAAATCCTCTAGTTTTTTCTTTAGTTCCACTAATTCCATAGTGGCCATTCTATAAGGGGTCTTCTATATGGGCCTTGAACCGAGAATTAAATCAATGGAAAACTCAATTTCTCATTCTGGAGGATGTCCAGGTAAATCCTCTGGAAACACATCAATATATTCTTGCACAATAGGTACATCCTCTATTTTAACATTCCTTTCCCCACACATAGTTATTTCACTCTCTTCCTCCCCAATAATTGAATTTAGTTGAGCTACTGGGGGTGGATCTAGATAAGAATCAGATGGTGACATTTCTCCTCTAAAGATTAGGTACTCATTATCATCATCAAAAATTGTAACCCCCTTCTCCATATGGTAAATTTTCACATCATGGTCTGAAATCCAATCCATACAGAGGCTTATATCAAATCCAATCATGGGTATGATGATCAGATAAATAGATAAAGAAAATTTATATGCTTTAATAGGGACTGATTCAAAAAACTTTGTTGCAGTGATACTTCCCTTAGGAGTTTTGACTGAAAACTTCCTCGTTAAATCTAATTGGAAATATATAATTTTCTTAGAAAACTGGGAAGATATGAAACAATGCGATGATTCAGAATCAAATAAAGAATTGGATAAATTTGATGAAATCATTAATTTACCTGCTATCACATTATTCGGAGCTTCAACCTTAGCAGTAGTGATCGCATAATATTGGCCTTTTCTAAGGTAAGTTTCCTTATCGCTTAGGGAATTCATTTTCATAATTCCCCATTTCTCTATAATTGTATCATTCAATATTGATAGCCACTTTCTTTCCCTTATAATCATGATCTTGGTGGACTTGTTCACCACACTTGTAAAAGACTCCAATTCCCTTCCGGAAAGTACCAAGGTGTTTCTTATCACATTTACTATAGGATAGAAATTCAAATTTTCCCTTCTTCCCCTTAATTCAATTTCTAGAGTGTTCAAAAGTTCTCTTATTCTCTTTTTTTTCTTTAATGTCGTAAGACTTAGAGAATTCCTTTTCTATCTTGATAGCATATGAGACAATATCTTCATATGACGAGAAGGATTGTGAGAATAATGATCGATGTAGAAATGGTTTTAACCCATAAAAGAATCGATCATTATTACTCCTTGGGTTATGTATATAATCTGTTGCATGCCTTGCTAACCTTGCAATGTTAGCCTCATACTTTGTAAAATTCTCATCCTCCTTTTAACTCAGACTCAGAAATTGTATTTCCATATCAGCTAGATGGTCACGAGGAATGTATTTTCTTAAGAAAATATCTTTTAAATCCCTCCATTCCATATTTGATTCTTATTCATCTTCCTTTGTTTTTTGAATTAATGACCACCATTGATATGCATCTCTCGTGAGGCGATAAACTACCATGAAAATGTTTTCCCTTTAACTACTACCCAAAGCATGAAATATTTTCTCTAAGGAACTTATAAATTTCTCCAATACAAATGGATTTGTAGTCCCATTGAATATTTTTGGTAACATTGATCCTCTACGTTGTGGATCAAGGTGCTCCATACAGATAAGGTTATTATTCATAACCTGAGTGAGTTTTCCCAGTATGGTGATAAGCTGATCAGCCCCAGTTGCATCACCAACTCCACTATAATTATCTTGAGTTGCAGGAAAATCCATTTATGGATAACATGAATTGATACAGTTTTCATTCCTTCCACTAGGAACCATTTCAAAATAATGGCATACAATAAATTTGTTTATGAATCACAATACATAATTCCAATCTTGTAAAACACTTAACATAAATTGAACAGTTTATGGATATAATATATAATCATATTTTTTTTTATTTGATGAGGTCTATACTCATTAATCTTTCATAATGGTTTGTAAATAAAATGTGAATTATTCTAAGAATATCCCCCAGCAGTGTCGTAACAAAGAGTGCAGCAAGGGCTGTTGTCATGTACCAGGATACCTCAGGTCAAGCCTGAAACTACTTGTCGAAGTTTTCACTCCTAGGTATATTTGTGCTAGAGCTGCCTCTACCTGATCAAATCCAGACATGGATGTATTTCTTATAAAACTCACAAAATATCTACATTACCAAAATTCTAGGAAGTTCTTCTATACTAATCTTCAAAATCTATCTTAGTGTAGTGTTCTCTAATCAGATTTTTTGTAAATCTAGCTTCCTTGTTTTGAACTAAACTTCCCCTGATACCAACTGTAATGCCCTGACCCCAATTACCCAAAGTCGGTACATTATTACATAACATTAGATTGATACAAGGAATCATGTCCCGAAAGACCAATTAGTTTAGTATCCTTGTAAGTACTAGATACATACATAAGTTTAACATTACATCATGAAATAAAAAAACAACACTGTGTCTCCTTTTAACACAATAATCTCCCATAGACTATCCCTATAGGTCAGTCATAATATACTTCTTCACATCCTAGGAAAAATAAAACATTGAAAGGGGTGAGCTCAGGTGCTCACTAAGGATATCAATATAGTAGAAACATTCATAAATAAGCATAAAAATTTAAGGAAATGTATAAGACTAAAACACAAGCCTTTTAAACATAAACATGTGCATAATATGGCAAAGATAAATCAAATAATTCCATTTACTCATTCACATGGATATTCTACTAGTTTAATAAAAACATGTATTATCAATATCGAATTTCATAATGATGGAATGCATAATGCCAGACATCATAACCACATAGTCAAGGCCTCCTGCCAAGAATAAAAATAAGATTTCTTCAAGGCCTTGTGCCAAGACACTAGTTTGTCTCATGAGACCTATCGATACATAGAAGAGCTATAGCGGGATCCACCCATCACTTACTATGTCTAATACATTCCTCATATGAAAAGGATGAAACATAACATAAACATTCGTATTAAAACTTTCATATGAAATGTCAATAATTTAACCATAAACTATGAATGGTATAAAAATATCACATCTATAGTCAAACATATTACAAAACCTTCAATACAAAATGGAATATTGTTTCATAATAAATCAATTTTAGACAAGAGTAAAATCCAACAAAGGATGTTAACATAGATGAAATCAAAACTATTTGAGAGAAATATCTCTTTCTATTTTGAAATAATTTAAAAGTCCGATAATTTTAAAAGAAAAAATTTATTTTGAAAATATTATTATAAGCTTGTAAGGGAATATTTGAAGGTATTAAAATGGCAGAAAATAGCCTCACGTGCCGTATAAGTTAAAAAATCAATTTTTCCTTAATTTTGTCAAAAAGTTCATAAAGGACCTTGTTTGAAAAATGATGAGAAGATTCCTTCATAAAAATATAATAAAAAGTATAACAAGGGTATAAATGACTTTAACCCATATTCTAGGAAATAGTAACAATGTTTTGAAATACATTTTTAAGAAACACAGATGTGGAAGATAAAGAGGTCCCAATAGATACTCACATATAAACAACCTTAGATAATGAAGAGATTATTGAATTAATCCTTACATTGTACTTTTCCTTGATAGAGGGAATGTTAACTTCCTGGATAATAGTTAAATTATTGTTATTATATTATAAAATAACCAAATACATAAATATGATATCATATATGATCTTATAATATTGCTTTGTTAATAATATTTTTGTAATATCATTGTTTCGGGTGTTAACTGATTTGTTTTCCTTTATATTATTGGTTACATAATCTATATTTGTTATGAATAGGATGTATTTGATTCATATCCAAAATGATACAAATTTCTTAAACATTATTTTAATTCTAAAATGAAAATTATTCTTGAATGGTTATGAGGGGGAATGAATTTCATCGCATTTGTGGAGACGGTAATCCGTATGTACGCAGGAGCGACAATATCATTATATTGATGGTGAAATAATTTTTAATTTAATGGTATATCATATATAATAAATCATTAACATGTTATATTTATTATTTACATTATTTATACTCATTATTATACCCATCCAAATAATTGAGTGTTTGAAAAACAAACTACCCCACGACGTGGAGACGATAAATCGTACGTACACACGTATGGTGACTTTTCATTCATAGGATGGATAAAATAATGAATATGGTTGTACCATATTTATAATAAATCAAATTATGTATATCATAATAGATTTATTATTTTTGTATGGAAACAACAAAGAATGTGTAAGCGGAAGAAGAAAATAACTTTGAAAGAGGTGGTGAAATTATTACCTCTTCTTCGAGTGTTTGATTTTGAGTTGATCAAAAGGGATCCTTAGGTTGGATTTATGATGAAAGTAAGGCATCTAGGGATACGTGAGGGTAATTGGGAGGATATGTGATTAGGGGGTTTTCTGATCCAAATGGATTTGGAGGTGTGATTTTGAGAGAAGGGGAAGTACCCTTTTATAAGAGAGGTGATGGACACTTTAGGAAAAGCTTGAAATATTATTTTATTATAAAATAATATTCAGTTTATAATGGATCATAAATGATTTATTTCAAGGATAATGTGGGGATGTGTAAAAAAAATCTCAACCAATAGGTTTTAGATAGGTTTAGGTCACCATATTAACCTTATCTTTTAGATTTAACTCTTAGTTAAATAGTTTAACTTTTACCATTTATTATTGTATTATTATAATAAATGGTTAATAAACATATGATAAAAAGACAATAAAACCCCAAGTGGTTCATTATTAAAATATATATCCTTATATATGTCCTTTTGATTAACCTTATATTTTTAGTAATATTATATCTATTAATAATATAGTATTTGTTTTAAAAACTCATATATGTCAATTTTAACACTATTTGGTATTTTGTTTTTTTGAAAGTCATAAAAACTTTATCACTACAAAAAAATTTATTTAATCAACCATAACATGTCATATTAACCAATAAAATTAGTTTAATTCATCAGATGTCTCAATTTACATTTATTTGGATATTTAGAATATCAATTATCTAAATCTTTTATTAATAAGGTAATTACTACATCATCATTGTATCATAAAAAAATTTAATTATTTAATGTCTAAAAATTATAAACAAAATATCATTATTTAGGAAATATTTTTAGATTTATAAGGAATATTTATAGTCGAATTTATCTTATGTATAACGCTATATTATAAATGGTTTAGTTATCAAACTTTGAATTTAACACTTTTAACTCTTCTTTATATAAAATGATAATAAATGTCCAAATCTAACCCAAGTAGACAAAAAAATCATATTTTATTTCTAAGGTTGATTTTGGTCTAAAAAAATTTATCCAATAGAATTAGGACATGTGTTAGGGTAATTATAATATCATTTTTTACCTTTAATCACCCTATTTACTTTTAACTGTGGTAAATAAAAGTCAAAAGTTACTATTCACCAAAAATTATTTTCATATTATTCAACCAAATTTTACTTAATAATGTCAACAGTGTCTCTCAGATTTTTGAAATTCAATTCACAGGAGCAGTAAAATTATGTTTTATGCAAATTTGCAAATGCGCCTAAAAGGTTGGTAAAAGACTGTAAAAAGTTCAATAAATATTTATATATCTAATATTATTATAAAATGACTCCAATGAATTACATTGAACATGTATAGGTATTATTTATCTATTTTACCTAATATAAATTTAAATAAAATAACTAATTATTTAAATAAAAAGTCAGTTTTAAACAATAACGCAATGTTTTTCACTATTCATCCAAAATTGAATATTTTCAGAACAAATACCAAAAATTCACCCTAATATAATTTTGATATTAAAAATCAAAAAATGAAGTCCATTTTGAAAAATAAAATTTATAAAATTTCAAAAGTGGGTATTACTATTCATAACAGCTAGTTTGATTGGTCGTGGTGTGTTAAAACTCCATGTTGCATACAATGCAAGCTATTGCATTATTTAGTGGGAAACGTACCATTGAAGCATGGGGTGTTACACTGAATGTGACTCCTCATCATGGTTTCTGAAGATCTGGTCATGATATTAAGCATTCTCCCTATTTTTTTAGGCCTTTTGAGGTATTGGATCATGTTGGAGCCATAGATTATTTGATAGAACTTCCCATAATGATGAGTTGGATACCTGATACTTTTCACATGTCTCATCTTTTTTTATCTTCATGATGACTCTCATGTCATCTATTGGGGTGAGATCGATATTGTTGATGATGCGCCCTTCGAGAAATGACCTATAGAAATCGAGGACCACAGGGAGAAGGTGTTTCATGGGTGTGTTATTCCCTTGGTTCATGTATAATGGTGGCATAGTGGTTTAGAGGAGAGTACTTGGGAATGTGATTCACAAATTCACACTCAGTACCTGGAGCTATTTGTTGTTTATCACTTATTTTGTAATGTTTTCCCTAGTGGATGTTGATATTTCTAGTTTATGTGATGGTTTCCTCTTGTTTCTTGTTGTAGATTTACTCTATCTTGAGAGGTATATTACTCAGAAGACTATATAAGTCTCGGGTTTTGTTCCTATATGGTTCTGAACTTTTTTCCTCTAAGTTAAGTGGTTGAGCTCATGATATTGAGAGATCTTTGAGAGGTATCTGGAACGGTGCTTGTTCGAACGACCTCCTTTTTCATTTTCTCTCTGGGTCTGGTTTTGGATTCTCAAGGACAAGAATTTTTTGAGAGGTATCAAATGTAAGGGATAATATCCATGTAGTTCAACCCTTTACATGTTACCAAAGCTCGTGGAGCTTAGAGGAGGCTTAGAGTGGGTCTTGAGGGGTCTAGCTATTCAATGTTGGAAGCTGGGAGAATACATGGTGTATAAGGGGTTTTCACGTCATGTATGTTTTGTATAAATATTGTTAAAGATGTTCCAAAGGGTGCTTTAGGATGTGAATTTATTTAAATTAAAAGGATATATATGACATTTTGTGTTAGCGAGATCTAATACCTAATGACTACATGACGTGTAAGGGTAATACACCGTGTAAATCCCATGTACAATGTTTTTATAAATGGGGCAGTGCAAGGGATTTTTTTTCAAAACCCTCTATCCATCTTGACTCAAGGTGATCTGGTGAACCTTTTCTCATGATTTTGGGTATTCCTTTGATGGGGATCAATCCTTGGCCTTCCATTTTTGATCTATGGTGATCTATGGTGATCCAAGTTGTGTTATTTCACCATTTCATGGGGTTCCTTCCTCGTTATTTCTTGTTTACTAATATTTCTTCTTGTAATGTGATGATGGATCATCTCCCGTTTTTCAACTAAGATTTCCTTGGTTTTTTGGTTAATTTGTGCCACAATATTCTTGTATGGGTAAAGATTTTTGTGGGATAGGTTATCAAGATCCACAATATTGGTCCGTTCTTGTGCGAAGAACATTGACACCTTTGAGGTAAGGGATTCATTGATTCTTAATTTATTTATGAGAAATAATAAATTGAGAATATTTTATCCATTTTAATGGATATGGGATTAACCTAATAATGGTTAAACCAGATTAATAAATAAATGGGTTTTATAGGTCACATGTTGATGCTTTATACCATTATAGAGGTTAACCTCTTGTTTTGATAGATAGTGTGATATGTATTATATGATTTTTTCATATATTGTTATGCTTAGAGTATCATGTTGAAATTTGGTATAGAACATAAATCTATAACTAATAAAAAATTAATTGTATTAATTATTAATGAGTAGGCATGTTGTAATCCAGAGTTTTTTGTATTTTGATATTGATCAAATTTTTGTAAGTATGAATGTTTAATGAATTGTTTAATGAAACTAAACCATGATAATACTTGTTGATAATAATAAAAGGAATCTTAATTTATAATGGAACTTATCTAGGTTTGATGAAACTAGAATAAATGATAAGATCATGTTTTTTATTTGATATATTGTGATAGTTTGATGTCTTATGTTTCCCATAGTAGGAAAATGTGATTAATGAATCAGTTAATTCAAGATGGAATAAGAAACAGTTGGTTGATAAAGATAATTGATAGGTAATGAGTTTCCAATTTTCTTGAGAAGTTTGAATGCCTTATTTTGGGAACCATAAAATCTCATTTTCCTGTGAAGGTTGAATTCCTGGGTTTTAGGTCCCAGTTTCCTTGTTGGTTATGCTTATTTTTTCCTTCTGATTTTGTGATGTGAACCTATTATGACTGATCCTGGGATGGATATTGGGATATGCGAGGTGGGGAGTCCTAGTTGGGATGTGTGCTAGAGATGGAATATGTAATGTGAGTAGGGAGACTCGGATGATGTGGCAGTAGTTGATGCATGTGTTGACGAGATGCATTATGATATGGATGTAGGTGTTTGGGATGGCACTATAGATGATTGAATAGGTTGAATCTAGTATTACTCATTTATGTGATGATAAGAAATGGGATGCTCGACTATGAATCTGTTTAATGGTCTATAGTCAGGAAGCTTGTTTTATATGCATTCCTCTCCCCAAAACATGAGGTAGTTTAATGTGTTTGGTTACATGTTTCCTATTGTTGGTAGCTTAGGAAGGTTTTCCTAGAGTACCTGGTTATGGAATGATGAAAATAATGATTAAATAATTCTTAACCCATGGGGAGGGTTTATGCTGGAATGAAAATGTTAAAATATGTTAATCTAGTTAAACTGTGGACTCGATTTAGATTATGTCAGGAGGTAATGGAAATAAATCTATTGATTAGTGTTGCATAATGTAATGTGGAATAATGAAAATGGTTAATTAATGCATGGAAAATGATAAAAAGAAAATAATGAATTTATTATATCTCTTTAAATTACATGTATGTTTATAGGATTTTTGGTCTTAGTAGTCGAAACCATGATTTTGAGCGATGTTAGCTGCAGTTGATTCTAAGAATAGGTTATTTCTATTGTGTTATTATGAGATATATTATATCCTATATATTCCATGTTTTCATGTTCTTCCCCAGCCATGTCGGTTAGGGAAACTAACACCCAGTGGACTCTAGGAGGGTGTTTTCCCCAACATCTTTGTGGGATGATGAATGGCAGACTACACCCTCTATCCAAATTCTCTTCTCTTGGTATTTAATTATATTGGTATGTATGGTGGTTAGTTTTATCATATATCTATGTAGAGGGATGTAATGAATTGTGGTTATTTTACACACGTGTATTATCATATATAGTATCCAAAGGATTATTATAGGTATAAACGGGATAGGTTGTGATGGATTGAGGTACGTTATTTGGTGTATGGGTTGTAATGTATTAAGATATAATAAATGATGTATGATACATGTCATGCAGGTTTTGGTGGCTTCTAAAAACTACTTGGTTACTATATATGGTGATGTGATATGGGATTATGTGATGGTGTGATGCATTAGGTACATGTTATAATGCCTTGACCATTTCTTTTCAGGTTTCTTACTTTTAGAGAGAGATGGCTAAGGACATGCAATATTGGGGAAGATCAGTAAACTAATGGGGAAGTGGGAGTGGGGTAATCTTATTTTTTAAATACTATATTATATTCTCTCATGTATGAACTTCATGGTGAGAGTTATCCATGGTGAGGTTGGAAACTTAGTATACCTGTTTAGATGATGAGTTAGTTTCACTGTTGTTCATTGTGATTTTGGAATATTTCTTTATCTTTTTCATGAGAGGCTCTAAGGAGGATACTACTGAGTATGATATTATTCTCACCCTACTTATATATAAATTATTCTGTTTAGCTATATCTGGATCGAGATAGGGATAGATGTTACCAGCTTGTGGTTTTTCAGGAGTTGTTTGGGCTTTGTGGTTATTGTCATCTTTATCTTGTTGGTACATGTAGTTTACCTTTCAGTTGTTGTAGTATTTTATGACATTGAATGTTTCACTTGGGATTTATTTATATATATATCTGTGTTTGTGTGTGCGTCTGCACTGGTTTTGATTGGAGTACCCTTACTATATCCCTCTTTTTCATGTTTCTCTTAGAGGTTAATGCCTCCTATATTCATGTTTATTCCATTATTTAAAATAAAAAAGAATTTAATCAAGATTAATGGAAACACATAGTGTGTAACCCTCTGGGATTATTTCTCATTTTAATTAGATGGTGTTTCCTAAAGTCCATGATTACTATTTAGAAATTTGTCAAGGCACCCAAGAGAAAGAACTTAATTTGGCAATGATAACAACCATATATGAATTCTCACTAGGTAATGTAATTCATTTGTCACAATATCTCATCAATAAGGCTTCACATCAGTTTCACCAACCTATATTCTTGATATGTTTTTCCTTAACTATATAGAATAAACATGTCATTACACCATGGACCTAGAATTTATGAAAACAGTTCTATTCCAATCCAATGTCTAAGATATCATATTCTATAAATATAGAAGGGAAAATTATTTCCTCAACTTATCCATTAATGACATGTTAATCGTGACATGCCAAATGTACTCTACCATGCCGTGAATATATGTCATCATAGTTTTCATAAAAAAATCTAAGTATGTGAGTCATGACATGCATTAAAATATATATTAAAATGTAAGGACCATTACACATGCTCACATAGAGTAATATCCGATCACAAAAAAACATAAAAAAAACTAATAGTAGGTCTATTATCATAATCTCATATCTTGGAGATTACCAAGTGAGAACTTCATGAGAGGATGACTCATCTGCTTATGAGTAATCACACCTGATGATCTAAATACTATGTGTCCCATCATAGTATGTTATCCAACTGCAAAACTATATGAAAAATATTGTCATAGCACATTAAGGTTATCATCTTACCATGAAACCACTATGACCTTATCAATGCGGAAAATACTCTATGAAATTATTATAGTAAATCCATGCAGAATAATGAATAATATGTAATACGATGTTTAATTAATATTTAATACATTGAATATACATGTAATCAAAGTAGAAATTGTTGGTTCTAAGACACCAACTCCAACATATTATGATCTCATGGTTTATGTTCTTTAGTTGTATTATGATTCATATCTTATGAACTACTAATAATTATGTTATGGATCAATTTTGTGATCCATGATATTAAAACCATGGTTTTAAAATGTTATTCTCATGCGATGATACCCTTAAGCTCATGTTATGTTGATATCTCCCTTGTTTACCCATAATGAGAATTTGAGATTTCTATTTTTTTGTTTCCTTTCCCCATGTTATGAAGAAACATATTATGTATGATTTTTCTGAGAAGGGTAATAGTTATGAAGAACTTACGGAGAGATAATGTGGTTCATTTATGAACTAGTTGTTTACATATCTATGTTTCCAAAGGAACCAGACCTAAATTATTCTACTGTGGATAATTATGTTATGAAAGGAATATTTATTTATTCATATATAAAATTTATGTATGAAAAGTATGGCTCAATATAATAACCAATCCCATTGACTTCATATAATGGATTAAAATGTGATAATCATGAGTAAAAAATTCATTGAAGGACCACTATTTTTCCCATGAAAAAATATTAAAAAAATAATTCATATATATTTCCAATGTTATCAAGAGAATGGGGAAAATATAAAAAATTGGAATCAAAATCTTTTATGTAAGAATTATTTTAATTTGATGATATTCACAAAGATAACGTCATCACAATGCACAACACAGAAAAAATAATTGTGTTGATAATGTGTGGTGATACCAATTGAACCCTGATTGAAACCATAATGAATCTCAAAACTAGAAATGTATGATTGATCATAAGAGATTTGTATTGCTGATAAAATGTGTGTCAAATATTTATATGGTAATGGTCATGATAAATAAATATAAAAATATAAAATAAAGACAAGAAATAGAACAAAGAATACAATATAGATCCATAACTCATCATATCATTATATTATTCATATATATATATATAAGATGAAATTCCAATGGATAAAGAAACTATTGAATGTTGAGAATTTTGAATGGAAATTTATTGGGAATTGAGGATCCATAATTATAATTATTATTATGATATCCATTAAATAATGTTTCTTAAAGAAATATGTATTGTTACCAAACTAAATCCAAATGGTCATACTATTGATATATAATTATTTTTTAAAGTTGGGGCCAAAGATTATTTTTATTATGAAATCATAGGCCTCTTTCAATATGTGTAGAGTGAGACCCATTACATAGCCTATATTCCCAATATCAAGTGGCCCATGATCATGTCCTAAAGGCCCATTCGATCTATTTTATTAGTTACGAATGTGGTGGATAATAACTTTAGTATAAAGGCCACTAAGGAAGATAATGTTGATATTGAGAAATTACAAAATCCAATATAACCTTAAAAACTATATGAGGATTCTAAAAAAATCCATGTATATAACACCCCAAGCTTCCACGGTACACTTCTCTTTGAATAATACAGTAGTGTGTGTTGTACGCAACTTCGAGTTCTAACACACCACAACCAGTCAAACTAACCTTAATGAATAGTAATACCCACTTTTTGAAATTTTATAAATTTTATATTTCAAAATGGACATCAATTTTGGATTAGGAATATCGAAATTATCTTAGGGTTGATTTTTGGTACTTTTCTGATAACTTTCATATTTTGACGAAGAGTGAAAATTACTAAATTTTAATTAAAAACAACTTTTTTAATCGAAATAATTAATAGTGATAAATTTTGAATTTTATTGAATTTAATTTATAATTAGATTATATTTTTACCATTTAATCCAATGTTGGTCATTGGACATTATTTCACATTTAAACTGAACATAAGCAACAACCAATCTTTTGATAGTTATTATTTCTTAAAAACATGCTTTTTGTTTTGACAACGGGAATTAATTTTAAATTAATTTGTGCCACTTCTGTGTTTTGAATTTATAAAAATTTATTCCATATTTATAATCAGGAGGTCCAAATTTTGTAAATAGGTAACTTTTAGTTTTATACATTTTGAATAATTACTTCGGTAAATATTTTATTTACCATGGTTAAAGGATAAATACGGTAAATAAGGGTAAAAAAAATAATATTATAATAATACTTAATTACCCTAAAATGTATACTAACCTTATTGGTTGATACATGTCAGACCTTGAGAATATTTGGGTTGATCTTGGGACCTCATGGATCCACTTGTAAGTGACAATGACACTTTATACTAATTAAGTTAAAGTGAATACAAAAATGACATAAGCATATATCTTTTATCAAAACAATTTTTACATAAAGTTATATATGTTATATTTTCGACTATAAATATTAATTATAAATATAAATGTATTTCCTACATAATTATATTTTATTTATAATTTTTAGACATTTAATAATTAAATTTATCTATGACACAATAATGATGCAGTATTTTCCTTATTAATGAAAGAATCAAATAATTGGTATTATAAATGTTAAAATAAATATAATTTGAAAGTTTTGCTGACATAAAAGAATTTTACTGGTTAATATGACATGTTATTATTTTTTAAATAAATATTTTTCGAATTAATAAAGTTTTCAAGAGTTTAACAAAAATCAATTATTAAATAGTGTCAAAATTGACATAAATGAGTTTTTAAAACAAATATTATATTATTAATTGATATTCTATTCCTAAAAATCTAAGGTTCGGCCAAAGGACTTATATAATGATATGTGTATCATTAATGTACCACTTTGGGGTCTCATTTAAGTATATAGTATGTTTATTAACTATATAATATAAAAATATAAAGAGACATGGTAAATATCAAAATATTTAACTAAGAGTTAAATCAAAAAGATAAAGTTGATATAGTAACCCAAACCTATCTAAAACCTATTGGTTGAGTGGTTTTAGACCTATCCCCACCTTAAAATTTAAATAAAACACTTTTTAGCCATTAGAAACCGAATATGAATTTATTATAAAATAATATTTCTAGCTTTTCCTAAGATACCCCTCACCCCTCTTATAAAAGGGAACTCCCCCTTCTCACAAATTAACACCTTCAAAGCCTTTTGTCTCATCCAAACCCTGCCCAAATATCCTCTTAACGTCCCTCAATTCATCATATAGACCCTACTTTGGTCAGAAAGCCATCTTAAGGATCCCTTTTGATCAAATCAAAAGGAAGAACCCAAAGAAGAGGAATTGATTTCACCAACCTCTTTCAAGTTCCTTTCTTCTTCCACTTCTTCTTTATTAGTTATTTCCACTCTAAAATAATTACAACAGTATCTACTATTTACTTTGATGTTCTTATAAATATGGTACAACCATATTCATTATTCTATCCATCCTTTGAATGACATGTCACGATATGTGCGTATGTATGGCCTACCGTCTCCACGTCGTGGTGTAATTGTTATTCAATATATTATTATTTGGATGGGTATAATAATGATGTGTAATTCATATAAATAAAAAATATAACATGATAATTATTCTTTATATATGATATACCATCCAATTATATGTTATTTTAATATCAAAATAATGATATTGTCGCTCGTGCGTACGTAAGGATTACCGTCTCCACGAATGCGATGAGATTCATTCCCCATCATATCCATTCCAGACTAAATTTCATTTGATGATTAAAAATAATTTTTAGATACATGATATCATTATGGATATGAATAAGATACATCCCATCCTTAAGAAATATGTCTCACATAACAAATAATATAAAGGAAAATGAATCCGTTAACACTGGAAACGATGACAATACTAAGATATTATCAACAAATCAATGTTAAAAGATCATATATGATATCATATTAATGTATATGATTATTTTATAATTCAATAACAATTATTTCACCCTTATACAAGAGGTTAAAATACCCTTGACCAAGGAAAAAGTACAATGTAAGGGGTTTCTTATCTCACTTTTAATTCCGTGAGATTTCCATTGTTCACCACTTATTTATTGCATATGGTGTGTGTATTGCCCTTGATTGTATTAATTGTGTAATATACTTTAATTTATAGATATTTAAATCATCATTTTATGATCCTTCTTTCATGGGTGTATGTTTTGAAAGTTACTAAATCGATAAGGGAATTTTAAATTTCAATTTCCACTCATTCGGCTTTACGTATACTTCACTGATTATTTTACTCCAAGATTATTTGTGGAATCACTATTTATTTTCATATGCCATAGTTTCCACTCCCCTTTTTGTGGATATACTTTTGGTTACACATAATCAATCCATTGATAAATTCTCAAGTCATCGATATGAACTTGATAAGAGTAATTATAAATCAATCTCTATTTATTGAGTTAAACATTGAATTCATTGGTGTTGTTTTTACAAGAATATGTGTGAATGTCCTGTGATTGTTTTACATTGAATATCCAATAATATAGAGTGTATTTATATTTTTCACACATAATTATGTTGTTGATTTATCCTTAACCTAAGGATATGGCCTTTATGAGAGATTTCATCTCAATTTACATTCCATTGAGACTTATTTGTTTTTATACACTAAATCACTTTTATATAGTGTATATAATGTACTTTGACATAATATATCATGAATCCATTTATTCTCATGATATTAAAAAGTTTTTATTACCTCAATTATTTGTATTCAAGTGTCTATCGTTTTGTTAGAAACTCAAACTAAAATATCATTTCAAAATGTTTTAAAAATTTATTATTCTAAATATTTCTCATTAATGTCCATGTTTTAAAAATAGTTTTAAGGATTTATTTATATAGACATTAAAGTTTTCAGATAAAAATTAATTTTAAAAGTTTTAAAGTGGTATGGGATACTTTGATTCAAAAATCTATTTTAAATGGATTCTTGACAAATAGTGTGACTTTTAAATGTTTTCAAGAAAAAAGGGGGATATTTCTCTCAATTGTTTGATGATTATTTTAATCTATGACAATATACTTCATTATTCTCGATTGAGGTTAATCTGATACAATATAATCTTCCATATTGTATCGAATGAGTTATTTTTGACTGTGGATGTGCTATTTTTATACCATTCATGGTTGTGGTTAAGGTATTGAAATTTCTTATGATAGTTATAATACGAATGATTATGTTATGTTTCAAAATTTTCATACGAGGAATGAATTGGGCATAGTAAGTGATGGGTGGAGCCTGCTATAGATCCTCAATGAATCCATAAGTCTCATGAGACAAACCAATGTCTTGGCACAAGACCTTGACAAAATCTTATTTGTATTCTTAGAACACGGCCTTGACTATGTGGTTATGATAGTATGGAATTATGCATTCCATCTTTATGAAAGTGGTTATTGATATTGTATGTGATTATTCGACTAGTAGAAAATCCATGTGAATAATTAAATGGCATTATTTCAATTTATTTTTTCCATATTATGTTGATGTTCAAGTTTAAAAGGCTTTTGTTTTATTTATACATTGCCTTAAGTGTTTATGCTTATTTATGAAAGTTTCTGCTATATTGTTATCCTTACTGGGCATCTAATCTCACCCCTTTCTATGTTTTACTTTTCCCAAGATTTGAAGAAGAATATTATCAATGAACTTCAGGGATAGTATGAGGGGATATTAGTGTGGTCTTTGGATATAAGATGTTGTTTTAGTTTTTCACATTATGATGTAATGTAAACTTTATGAATGTATCTAGTGATTACAATGCTACTAAACTAATCGGTCATTCGAGACATGATCTTTTGTGATCATGCCAATGTTATGTAATAATGCACTGACTCTGGGTAACTAGGGTTGGGGTGTTGTAGTTGGTATCAGAAGAAGTTTAGTACAAACCTTAGAAACTAGATTTTGATAAACTATGAGTAGAGAACATAGACCTAAGATGGAATTTGAGGATTAGTATAGAAGAACTTCCTAGAATTTTGGTATTGTAGAGATTTTCTGAGTTTTCCAAGCAACACATCACTGTCTGGATACGAGCAGTTAGAGGCAGCTCTGGCACAGATATACCTAGGGGTAAAACCCGAAAAAACCACTTTGAGCTATACTCGAACGGGAACTTGTGCACGACAAGGGGCCTTGATGCAATCTTAGTAACAAAACTCCAGGGGGATATGCTTAGGATAATTTACATTTTCTTTACAAAATCGATTTGAAGTATTTTAATATAAGATGAGAATAAATGACCATGGTAAATCCTAATGTGTTTCAAATTAAGAATTTGGTGTCATGATATTCTCTAAATGATTTTATGACTAATTTTTCTCACACAATTATTTTTGGTTTTAGTCAATGGATGGATTCCAAGGAAGTCATATTAACATTGAGAATGATGTACAGCGTGGGAATAGTGGTGGAAATGAGCAACAAAATGGAATGTTGATAAGCATAAAAGATATCGTGTTCATGCCAAATCAGTTTTCCAAAAATACTATCAACAACATATATAGTAACCAACTCCCAGACTCAACAAAGAAGAGAAAGTTGATGAATGATAAGAGTTACAACATTTGAGACCATGAAAAAAATAATCCCCAATTTCCATTATACAGGAAATGTGGAAGGGAACACCGAGGAAAGTGTCTCAATGGAACAAAGAAATTATTTACGTGTGGAAAAAATGGAATAAAGTGAAGAATCTCCGAGGAAAAATGAAGATTACTATGGAAGAAAATAAAAATGGTCCCAAGAATCCATTTATAGTCATTTTCCGTAAATGTAGGGGACCTGGCCATTACCCAAGTGAATGCCCTATTAAATAATATATTTTCTTGGTCAATGAAAAAGCTATGTGGAAATAAATTGTTAGAGAAATTTTTAAAAGTATTAGTACTTTTTGTTGCTGGGATTACATTGGAATAATTTTCTCTTGTATTTGTAACCCTGTAGTTTATCATGTGAAAATGATATTTGACGAAGACTTATCTTTTCTCTTTTGGATATAGTTTTAAATAACCATTTGGTTTTATATGATCATTGGGTTTGAGACAATTACAAGTTTTTATATTTTGGGATGAAAATTCAAGGTATGAGATAACATTTGTGGTTAAATTATGTTATGGTTATTTTTAGGAATTTATCTCATTTTGTTAATGTTACAAAAAATAGTTTTTGAAAAAGGACAACATGAAAACTGTTTAATAACCTTCCGCGTTGGACAAAGATGTGGGAATCGAACCCACAACCAAAGTGAGATTGGGATTTATCACCTCCAACTGGACTACGTGATGTCCCTGATTAGTGTGACTAATCATTTTTAGTTAAATGATTTTATTTATCAATAATATGTTGATTTGGGATCTTATGTCTTATCAAATGAATACCCTTAGTATAGGAAAATGATTTGGTGATTAAGTGATAAATGTTATTTTGGAAGATGTTCGCTTTGTTGGGAACACTATATGCCCAAAAAATATAGAATACTATGGGATTTTATTTGAGGAGTAATGGTGGATTTTTATCTATATTTTTACTGTGGATTTATAGTGATCTGGGTTATTTATGGAAATGATTAACCAATAATAGAGAATATGTGAATAGGTTAGTTACTTTTTAGTATCTGACTTTAAGAGTAGTTGATGTCATTTGGAGATACAATTTAACGTAGAAGACTACATAACCAAATTACTCAAAGTTTTGGGTTTCAATATTAGTTTGGATTATATTGAAGGATTTTAAGGACAATTGTTTATTGAATGGTATTTACTTAACTTTGGGGTATTGTTGGTTTAGTTTTAGAAATTAAGATTAGTGCTTTTTTATAAAATGGAATATACTTTTGGGGGATCATCAGATCTTATACTAACCATTTTGGTTTTGATTAATCTCTAAATACAAGGTAAATATATAGTTTATCCTTCGTGGATCATGTGATTCTATAGAAGTTTATTTTAGCTCTTCCAGTGTGACCATGTCTTCTTGAATACTCATCGTTTCAAAATAAGTTAGTAGTAAAAATTAATTAAAGAATGAAACATTACTTAAAAATAAGTATATTTATTTAATTTCATAGTCAATCTCAGAAATGAATTCCTCATCTTTATGTAATGTAACTAAAAACAAACAACAATGTTGTCCATTTACTATTCCTACTGGGAAACTAATGACCGTTTGTCCCATCACAAGTTTGTGGTTTTCCTGTTTTTTACTTTCTCCTGATCATGTTTTCTATCCCTCTCTATCAGAACTTGACACTTAGTTTATCATCCACATCCATGTTTTTCTACACGGAATCATAGTATAGGTCATCTCAGGTGACCTCTGTACTTCTCTTTCTTTCTTTTAAAGTGATAGTTTTATTGACTCTTTTTATGATGTGGGACTTTCCATTATATTCCAAAGACCAATTTTAAAACTTGTGAGGACACAATTTATTGAAGTAGGGGAGAATGTAACACCCCATGCTTCCACAATACACTTCTCTTTTAATAATACAGTAGCATGTGTTGTATGCAACTTCGTGTTCTAACACACCACAACCAATCAAATTAGCCGTTATAAATAGTAATAACCACTTTTTTAAATTTTATAAATTTTACCTCTCAAAATAGACTTAATTTTTGGATTTGGAATATCAAAATTAGCTTAGGGTGAATTTTTGGTACTTTTCTGATAACTTTCATATTTTGATGAATAGTGAAAATTACTAAATTTTAATTAAAAACATCGTTTTTAATCGAAATAATTAATAGTGATAAATTATGAATTTGAGTGATTTTAAAGTATAAATAGATTATATTTTTACAATTTAATCCAATTTTGGTCATTGGACATAATTTCACATTTAAACCGGACATAAGCATGATCCAATCATTTGATAGTTATTATTTCTTAAAAACATGCTTTTTGTTTTGACAACAGGAATTAATTTTAAATTAATTTCTGCCACTTCTGTGATATAAATTTAGAAAAATGGATTCAATATTTAGAATCAAGAGGTCCAAATTTTTTAAATATGTAACTTTTATTTTTAGACATTTAGAACAATTACTTCGGTAAATATTTTATTTACCATGGTTAAAGGGTTAATCCGGTAAATAAGGGTAAAAAAATAATATTATAATAATACTAAATTACCCTAAAACGTGTCATAACCTTATTAGTTGATACATGTCTGACCATGGACATATTTGGGTCGATTTGGGGACCCCATGGACCACTTGTAATTGATAATGACACTTTATACTAATTAAGTTAAAGTGAATACAAAAATGACATAAGCATATATCGTTTAGAAAAACAATTTTTACATAAGGTTATATATGTTATATTTTAGACTATAAATATTAATTAGAAAGATAAAAAGATTTAATACATAAGTATATTTTATTTATAATTTTGATACATTGAATAATTGAATTTATTTATGACACAATAATGATGCAGTATTTTATTTATTAATAAAAGAATCAAATAATTGGTATTATAAATGTTAAAATAAATATAATTTGAAATTTTTTTAGACATAAAAGAATTTTATTGGTTAATATGGTATTTTATTATTTCTTAAATAAATTTGGTTTTAATTAATAATGTTTTTATGACTTTAGAAAAAATAAATTATTAAATAGTGTCAAAATTGACATAAATAAGTTTTTAAAACAAATATTATATTATTAATTTATATTCTATTCATAAAAATATAAGGATCGGACAAAGGACTTATATAATGATAGGTGTATCATTAATAGACCACTTGGGGGTCGCTTGGAAGTATATAGTATGTTTATTAACTATATAATGAAAAATACAAAGAGACATGGTAAATGTCAAACTATTTAACTAAGAGTTAAATCAAAACGATAAAGTTAATATAGTAGCCCAAACCTGTATAAAACCTATTGGTTGAGTGGTTTCTGACCTATCCCCACCTTAAACTTTAAATAATCCACTTCGGAGCCATTATAAACTGAATATGAATTTATTATAAAATAATATTTCTAGCTTTTCCTAAGATGCTCCTCACCTCTCTTATAAAAGGGCACTCCCATTTCTCACTAATTCACACATTCAAATCCTTTTGGATCGGCCAAACCTTGACAAAATATCCTCTCAACTTACCACACTTCATCCTAGAGACCCTCCTTTGGTCCTAAATCCAACTTAAGGAGACATTTTGATCAAATCAAAAGTAAGAACCTGAAGAAGAGGTAATGATTTCACCACCCTCTTTCAAGTTCCTTTCTTCTTCCACTTCTTCTTTTTTGTTATTTCCACTCTAAAATAATAACTCCAGTATCTTCTACATAATTTTAAGTTATTATAAATATGTTACAACCATATCCAGTATTCTATCCATCCTTTTAATGAAATGTCACCATACGTGCGTACGTACGGCCTACTGTCTCCACGTCGTGGTGTAATTGTTATTCAATATATTATTATTTGGATGGGTATAATAATGATGTGTAATTCATGTAAATAATTAATATAACATTATAATTATTTTTTATATATTATATACCATCCAATTATATATTATTTTATTATCAAAAGAATGATATTGTCACTAATGCGTACGTACAGATTACAGTCTCCACGAACGCGATGAGATTCATTCCCCATTATATATATTCAGGACTAAATTTAATTTTATGATTAAAAATAATGTTTAGAGACATAATATAATTATGTATATGAATAAGATACATCTCAATCTTTAACAAATATGGCGCACGTAATAAAGAATATAAAGGAAAATGAATCTTTTATCATCGGAAACGACGATAATACTAAGATATTATCAACAAATAAATGTTAAAAGATCATATATGATATCATATTAATGTATATTATTTTTTTATAATTCAATAAAATATATTTCACCATTATACAAGAGGTTAACCTACCCTTGAACAAGGAAAAAGTACAATGTAATGGGTTTCTTATTTCACTTTTAATTCCGTGAGATTTCCATTATTCACCACTTGTTTATTGCATGTGGTGTGTGTACTGCCCATGATTGTATTCATTGTGTAATATAATTTAATTTATGGATATTTACATCATCATTTTATGATCCTTCTTTCATGGGTGTATGTTTCGTAAGTTACCAAATCAATAAGAGAATTTGAAATTTCAATTTCCACTCATTTGGATTTACTCATTCTTCATTGATTATTTTATTCCAAGATTATGTGTGGAATCACTATTTATTTTCATATGTCATAATTTCCACTCCCCTTTTTGTGGATATACTTTTTGATACACATAATCACTCCATTGATAAATTCTCAAGTCATCTATATGAACTTGATAAGAGTAATTATAACTCAATCTACATTTATTAAGTTAAACATTGAATTAATTGGTGTTGTTTTTACAAGAATATGTGTGAATGTCACGTGATTGTTTTACACTGAATATCCAATCATATTGAGTGTATTTATATTTTTCACACATAATTATATTGTTGATTTATCCTTAACCTAAGGATATGTCCTTTATGAGAGATTTCATCTCAATTTACATTCCATTGAGACTTCTTTGTTGTTATACACTAAATCACTTTGATATGGTGTATATAATGTACTTTGACATAGTATATCATGAATCACATTATTCTCATGATATGAAAAAGTTTTTATCACCTCAATTATTTGTATTCAAGTGTCTATCTTTTGGTTAAGAACTCTAACTAAAATATCATTTCCAAATGTTTTAAAGATTTATTATTATAAATCTTTCTCATTAATGTCCATGTTTTAAAAATGGTTTTAAGGATTTATTTATATGGACATTAAAGTTTTCAAATCAAAATTCCTTTTAAAAGTTTCAAAGTGTTATAGGACACTTTGATTAAAAAATATATTTTAAATGGATTCTTGAAAAATAGTGTGACTTTTAAATGTTTTCAAGAAAAAGGGGTATATTTATCTCAATAGTTTGATGATTATTTTAATCTAGGTCAATATACTTCATTATTCTCGATTGAGGTTAATAAGATACAATACAATCTTACATATTGAATCGAATGAGTTATTTTTGACTGTGGATGTGAAATTTTTATACCATTCATGGTTGTGGTTAAAGTTTTGACATTTTGTATTCTAGTTTTAATACGAATGTTTATGTTATGTTTCAAACTTTTCATATGAGGAATGCATTGGACTTAGTAAGTGACGGGTGGAGCCCACTATAGCTCCTCGATGCATCGGTAGGTCTCGTGAGTCAAAATAGTGTCATGGAAAAAGACCTTGACAAAATATTATTTGTAGTCTTGGAACAAGGCCTTGACTATTTGGTTATGATAGTCTGGAATTATGCATTCCATCATTATGAAAGTGGTTATCGATATTTCATGTGATTATTTGACTAGTAGAAAATCCATGTGAATAAGTAAATGGAATTATTTCAATTTATTTTTTCCATATTATGCTGAAGTTCAAGTTTAAAATGATTTTGTTTTAGTTATACATTTCCTTAAATGTTTATGCTTATTTATGAAAGTTTCCACTGTAATGTTATCCTTACTGGGCATCTGAGCTCACCCCTTTTTATGTTTTATTTTTCCCAGGATGTGAAGAAGTATTTTATGAATGACCTTTAGGGATAGTATGAGGATATATGAGTGTGGTATATGGAGACAAGATGTTGTAGTTTTTCACTTTATTATGTAATGTAAACTTTATGAATGTATCTAGTGATTCCAAGGCTACTAAACTAATTGGTCTTTCGAGAATTGATCTTTTGTGATCATGACAATGTTATGTAATAATGCACCGACTCTAGGTAACAGGGGTTAGGGTGTTAGAGTTGGTATCATAGGAAGTTTAGTACAAACCTTGGAAACTAGATTTAGATAAAATCTGATTAGAGTACATAGACCTTATATGGACGTTGAGGATTAGTATAGAAGAACTTCCTAGAATTTTGGTATTGTAGAGATTTTTTGAGTTTTCCAAGCAACACATCCCTATATGGATACGAGCAGGTAGAGGCGGCTTTGGCACAGATGTACCTAGGGGAAAAACCTGAAAACACCACTTTGAGTTAGACTCGAACATGAACTGGTGCATGACAGTGTGTCTTGCTGCACTCTTGGTTACGACACTCCCAGGGGATATGCTTAGAGTAATTTACATTTTATTTACAAAAATATTTGAAGTATTTTAATATAAGATGAGAATAAATGACCTTGGTTAGTCCTAAGGTGTTTCAAATTAAGAATATGGTGTCATGATATTCTCTAAATGATGTTATGACTACTTTTTCCCACACAATGATTTTTGGTTTTAGTCAATGGATGGATTCCAAGGAAGTCATAGTAACTTTGATAATGATGTACAAGGTGGGAACAGTGGGGGAAATGAGAAAAAAAATGTAATGTTGATAGGCGTAAAAGATATCATGTTCATTCCGAATCAGTCTTCCAAAAATATGATCAACGACATATATATTAACCAACTCCCAGACTCAACAATGAAGAGAAAGGTTATGAATGATAAGAGCTCCAACAGTGGAGACCATGGAGAAAATAATCCTCAATTTCAATCATGCAGGAAATGTGGAAGGGAACACCGAGGAAAGTGTCTCAATGGAACAAAGAAATAATTTACGTGTGGGAAAGAAGGGCATAAAGCGAAGAATTTCCAAGGAAAAATGAAAATTAATATGGAAGAAAATAAAAATGGTCCCAAGAATCCATTTACTGTCCTTTTTTGTAAATATAATGGACCTCGACATTACCCAATTGAATTCCCTATTATTTAGGATATTTTCTTGGTCAAAGAAAAAGCAATGTGGAAATAAATGGTTGGAGAAAATTTTAAAAGTAATAGTACTCCTTGTTGATGGGATTACTTTGGAATAATTTTCTCTTGTATTTGTAACCCTGTAGTTTGTCATGTGAAAATGATATTTGAAGAAGAATTATCTTTTTTATTGTGTATATAGTTATAAATAACCATTTGGTTTTATATGATCATTGGGTTTGAGGAAATTACAAGTTATTATATTTTGGGATGAAAATGCAAGGTATGAGATAAAATTTGTGGTTAAATTATGTTATGGTTATTTTGAGGAATTTATCTCATTTTTGTAATGTTATAAAATATAGTTTTTGAAAAAGGACAACATGAAAACTGTGTAACAACCTGTCTCGTCGGAAAAAGCTATGGGAATCGTACCCACAACCAATGTGCGATTGGCATTTATCTCCTACCACTAGACTACGTGAAGTCCCTGGTTAGTGTGACTAATTATTTTTAGTTAAATGATTTTATTGATCAATAATAAGTTAATTTGGTATCTTATGTCTTATCAAATAAATACCCTTAGTATAAAAAAATGATTCTGTAATTAAGTGATAAATGTTATTTTGGAAGATTTTCTCTTTGTTGGGAACACTTAATGTCCAAGAAAAATAGAATACTATGGGATTTCATTTGAGGAGTAATGGTGGATTTTTATCTATGTTTTTATTGTGGATTTATAGTGATCTAGGTTATTTATAGAAATGATTAATCAATAATAGAGAATATGTTATTATGTTAATTAATTTTAAGTATGTGACTTTAAGAGTAGTTGATGTCATTTGGAGAAACAATTTAACGTGGAAGACTACATAACTAAATTATTCTAAGATTTGGGTTTCAATATTAGTTTTGATTATATTGAAGGATTTTAAGGACAATTTTTTATTGAATGGTATTTATTTAACTTCGGGGTTTTGTTGGTTTAATTTTAGAAATTAAGATTAGTGTTTTTTCTCTAATGGAATATACTTTTGGGTGATCATCAGATCTTATACTACCTGTTTTGGTTTTGATTAATCTCTAAAGACAAGGTAAATATATAGTTTATACTTCATGGATCATGTGATTCTATAGAAGTTTATTATAGCTCTTCCAGTGTGACAATGTATTCTTGAATACGCATCGTTTAAAAATAAGTTAGTAGTAAAAATTTATTAAATAATGAAGCTTTACTTAAAAAGTATGTATATATCATTATGTTCTTATTAAATATTAGAAATTAATTCCTCATCTTTATGTAAGGAAACTTAAACCAAATAATGTTGTCCATTTACTTTTCCTAATGGGAAACTAATGACCATTTTTCCCATCACAAGTTTGTGGTTTTATTGTTGTTAACTTTCTCCTGATCATGTTTTCTATCTCTCTCCATCAGAACTTAACACTTAGTTTATCATCCACATCCATGTTTTTCTACATGTAATCCTAGTATAGGTTATCTCAGGTGACCTCGGTACTTCTCTTTCTTTATTTTAAAGTGATAGTTTTGTTGACACTTTTTTCCGATGTGAGACTTTAAATTATATTCCAAAGACCAATTTTAAAAATTGCAAGGGTGAAATTTATTAAAGGAGGGGAGAATGTTACACCCCAAGATTCCACGATACACTTCTCTTTGAATAATACAGTAGCATGTGTTGTACGCAACTTCGAGTTCTGACACACCACAACTAATCAAACTAGCCATTATGAATAATAATACCCACTTTTTGAAATTTTGTAAATTTTATCTTTCAAAATGGACTTCATTTTTGGATTCAGAATATTGAAATTAGCTTAGGGTTAATTTTTGGTACTTTTCTGATAACTTTCATATGTTGATGAATAGTGAAAATTACTAAATTTTAATTAAAAACAACTTTTTTAATCGAAATAATTAATAGAGATAAATTATGAATTTGAGTGATTTTAAAGTATAATTAGATTATATTTTTACCATTTAATCTAATGTTGGTCATTTGACATAATTTTACATTTAAACTGGACATAAGCAAGAGCCAATCTTTTGATAGTTATTATTTCTTAAAAACACGCTTTTTGTTTTGACAACGAGAATTAATTTTAAATTAATTTCTGCCACATCTGTGTTTTGAATATATAAAAATGGATTCCATATTTAGAATCAAGAGTTTTAAATTGTTTAAATAGGTAACTTTTATTTTTAGACATTTTTGAATAATGATTTTGGTAAATATTTTATTTACCATGGTTAAAGGGTAAATCCGGTAAATAAGGGTAAACAAATAATATTATAATAATACTAAATTTCCCTAAAACGTGTCCTAAACTTATTAGTTGATACATGTCCTACCATGGGCATCTTAGGATCGAATTTGGGACCCAATGGAGCCACTTGTAAGTGATAATGACACTTTATACTAAATAAGTTAAAGTGAATACAAAAATGACATAAGCATATATCTTTTAGAAAAATATTTTTTACATAAGGTTATATATGTTATATTTTCGTCTATAAATATTCATTAGAAAGATATAAATATTTCCTATATAATGATATTTTACATTTAATTTTAAGACATTGAATAATTAAATTTATTTATGACACAATAATGATGCAGTACTTTCCTTATTAATGAAAGAATCAAATAATTGGTATTATAAATGTTAAAATAAATATAATTTGAATGTTTTGATGAAATAAACGAATTTTATTGGTTAATATGACATTTTAGGATTGTTTAAATAAATTTTTTTCTAATTTATAAAGTTTTTATGACTTTATCAAAAATAAATTATTAAATAGTGTCAAAATTGACATAAATGAGTTTCTAAAACAAATTTTATATTATTAATTGATATTCTATTTCTAAAAATATATGGTTCGGCCAAAGGACTTATATAATGATAGGTGTATCATTAATGGACCACTGTTTGGGTCACTTGGAAGTATATAGTATGTTTTTTAACTATATAATATTAAAATACAAAGAGACATGGTAAATGTCAAACTATTTAACTAAGAGTTAAATAAAAACGATAAAGTTAATATAGTGACCCAAACCAGTCTAAAACATATTGGTCGAGTGGTTTTAGACCTATACCCATATTAAACTTTAAATAATCCACTTTGGAGCCATTATAAACTGAATATGAATTTATTATAAAATAATATTCCTAGGTTTTCCGAAGATGCCCCTCACCCCTCTTATAAAAGTGCACTCCCCTTCTCACTAATTTACACCTTCAAAGACTTTTGGATCAGCCAAAACCTGACCAAATATCCTCTCAAATTCCCTCAATTAATCCTTGAGAGCCTCCTTTGGTCAGAAATCCAACTTAAGGAGCCCTTTTGATCAAATCAAAAGGAAGAACCCGAAGAAGAGGTAATGATTTCACCACCCTCTTTCAAGTTCCTTTCTTCTTCCACTTCTTCTTTATTTGTTATTTCCACTCTAAAATAATAAAAACAATATATTATATATACTTTCATGTTATTATAAATATGGTACAACCATATTAAGTATTCTATCCGTCCTTTGAATTACATGTCACCATACTTGCGTACGTACGGCCTACCGTCTCCACGTCGTGGTGTAATTGTTATTCAATATATTATTTTTTGGATGGGTATAATAATGATGTGTAATTCATGTAAATAATAGATATAACATTATAAGGATTCTGTATATATGATATAACATCCAATTATATATTATTTTAATATCAAAATAATGATATTGTCGCTCGTGCGTACGTACGGATTACCGTCTCCATGAACGCGATGAGATTCATTCCCCATCATATCCATATATGACTAAATTTCATTTTATGGTTAAAAATAATGTTTAGAGACATGATATAATTCTGTATATGAATAAGATACATCCCATCCTTAACAAATATTTCTCACATAACAAAGAATATAAAGGAAAATGAATCCGTTAACACCAGAAACGACGATAATACTAAGATATTATCAACAAATCAATGTTAAAAGATAATATATGATATCATATTCATGTATATTATTCTTTTATAATTCAATAATAATTATTTAACCGTTATAAATTAGGTTAACCTACCATTGACAAAGTAAAAAATACAATGTAAGGGGTTTCTTATCTCACTTTTAATTCCGTGATATTTCCATTGTTCACCACTTATTTATTGCATGTGGTGTGTGTACTATCCATGATTTTATTAATTGTGTAATATAATTTAATTTATTTATATTTACATCATCATTTTATGATCCTTCTTTCATGGTTGTATGTTTTTTAAGTTACCAAATCGATAAGGGAATTTGAAATTTTAATTTCCACTCATTCAGCTTTACGCATAATTTATTGATTATTTTACTCCAAGATTATGTGTGGAATCACTTTTTAGTTGTATATGTCATAATTTACACTCCCCTTTTTGTGTATATACTTTTTGATACACATAATCACTCTATTGATAAATTATCAAGTCATTAATATGAACTTGATAAGAGTAATTATAACTCAATCTCTATTTATTGAGTTAAAGATTGGATTCATTGGTGTTATTTTTACAAGAATATGAGTGAATGTCCTGTGATTGTTTTACACTGAATATCCAATCATATTGAGTGTATTTATATTTTTCACACATAATTATGTTGTTGATTTATCCTTAACCTAAGGATACATCCTTTATGAGAGTTTTCATCTCAATTTACATTCCATTGAGACTTATTTGTTGTTATACACTAAATAACATTTATATGGTGTATATAATGTACTTTGACATAGTATATCATGAATCCCTTTATTCTCATGAAATTACAAAGTTTTGATTACCTCAATTATTTGTATTCAAGTGTCCTTCTTTTAGTTAGACACTCTAACTAAAATATCATTTCAAAATGTTTTAAAGATTTATTATTCTAAATCTGTCTCATTAATGTCCATGATTTAAATATGGTTTTAAGGATTTATTTATATAGACGTTAATGTTTTCAAATAAAAATTCATTTTAAAAGTTTCAAAGTGGTATGTGACACTTTGATTCAAAATTCTATTTTAAAAGGCTTCTTGACAGATAGTATGACTTTTAAATGTTTTCACGAATAAAGTGGATATTTCTCTCAATAGTTTGATGATTATTTTAATCTATGTCAATATCCTTTATTATTCTCGATTGAGGTTAATCTGATACAATACAATATTCCATATTGTATCGAATGAGTTATTTTTTACTGTGGATGTGCTATTTTTATACCATTCATGGTTGTGGTAAAAGTATTTACATTTCGTATGCTAGTTTTAATACAAATGTTTATGTTATGTATCAATCATTTCATATGAGGAATGCATTAGACTTAGTAAGTGACAGGTGGAGCCCTCTATAGCTCCTTGATGCATCGGTAGGTCTCATGAGACAAACTAGTGTCTTGGCACAAGGCATTGACAAAATCTTATTTGTAGTCTAGGCATAAGGCCTTCACTATGTGGTTATGATAGTTTTGCATTATGCATTCCATCATTTTGAAAGTGGTTATTGATATAGCATGTGATTATTTGACTTGTAGAAAATCCATGTGAATAAGTAAATGGAATTATTGCAATTTATTTTTTCCATATTATGCTGAAGTTCAAGTTTAAAAGGCTTTTGTTTTAGTTATACATTTCCTTAAATGTTTATGCTTATTTACGAAAGTTTCTGCTATATTTTTATCCTTACTGGGAATCTGAGCTCACCCCTTTCTATGTTTTATTTTTCCCAAGATGTGAAGAAGTATTTTATGAATGACCTGCAGGGATAGTATGAGGGGATATGTGTGTGGTCTATGGAGACAAGATTTTGTTGTAGTTTTTCACTTTATGATGTAATATAAACTTTATGAATGTATCTAGTGATTCCAAGGCTAATAAACTAAATGGTCTTTCAAGACTTGATCTTTTGTGATCATGCCAATGTTATGTAATAATGCACAGACTCTGGGTAATTGGGTTCGGGGTGTTACAATGGATGTATAGAGGCCCATACTAAGAACAGTGTAGTGATATCATAGAAAAACATTAAAAAAATCCCTTGATATTGAAAATATACATTGATTGACAGGGTGTATTTGGTAGATTCATGAAACCATTGGTAGAGTCCCTATTTCCCCCACTTCCTAAAGCAAGATCAACCATCTTCTGCCATCACGCATGGATGATTTAAAACTAATTAATTGTTCATTAAAAGCTTCACTGGTTGTGCAGTCCTTGTCTTCTTGGACCTCTTCAAGAATTCAAAAGGGAAAAAAATAATTAAAATGAAGGAAATAAATAACTGGCCCATTGAATGAACACACACACACAAAAATAAGCACAAGGAATTAATTTGGACAGAAAAAAGTAACTTTACTAGTCAAACTGGGCTACAATTATAGCTATACACACAAAAATATTCTACCACTAGACACTTAAATAGAAAGCATGACACTACAAAAAAATTGATATGTACTTATACCTTCCTATCAAGATGAAAACTTCTCGCATATGTATTACCTGATTTTGAAAAATATAATCTTGTAGGTTTTAAAAATGAAGAGGAATTGATACACTACAACTTATATATAGTGGATAAAGATAAAATTTCCATTTCTTCTACCTTGATATTGTATAACCCAACCCCACCCCCAACTGAGAAAAAAACATTGATCTAGTTTCAAGTATGTAGAGATTACTTTCAAGATGAATGATAATTGCATCCGACTTCTTTAATTTTTTGAGAAGAGGATGAATCAGTACACTTCAAATTATATATATTGGATCTAAATACTAGAGTTAAAAGTACAATTTCTTCTCCCATGACAAGAAAAAACTCAAAACCTACACAAAATGAAGCTATTCCTTATGGTAGATCTATGTACTCACCAATATATTAGAGTTTCTCACGATTCTATGAGAGGGATGGAGGGATCCCCCATAGTGAAAAGATGTTAGGGATTGAGAGGGATTGAGGGAGACACCACCACATAAGGGGGATTGAGGCAAGGTGAGAGGCACAATGGGATTCCCTTTGTATCGCTAGCAATCACAAAGTCAGAAGGAGGGAGAGAACGCTGTAGAAGGTTAGGGATTGGGGGACCACCATCTAGGGATGAACTATTCCCTTCTAAACCCAATTAAAAAGAGTGTTTAGTCCTTAATAAACAAGAGCATCGATCCTAGTGAGTTTCAATAATAATATTAATAATTGTATACAATAAAAATATTTAGAGTAATTTCCAATTATATTGATTTATATATTATTAATTATATATATATATATATTTTTAATTAACTATTCATTAAATTTAAAATTTATTAATTATATCTAAAAATTTATTATTTATATGAATGAATTGATATTTTTCAAAATATATCACTAACTATAAAAATAATATTTATATTAAAAATAATTATATTTAAAAACAAAAATATTTAAAATATATGTGACTAATTACTTAAATATAATATTGATTAATTTTATTATCAGTTTTATTAAAAAACTATTAATTATTATTTATATTTTAATTCATTTTAAAATTATTTTTATTAAAAAAATTAATATTATAGTTATATAAATAATATTTTTTATTTGAAAAAAATATCAGTAATTTCATATTATATATATATAACATTAATTTTATTATAATTTATATACAAATTTTTATTAATTAAATTTGAAAAATATATAAAACAATTATTTTGAAAATTTCTAAAATTCTAAATATAATTTTATTTTAAAAATTAATTTATATATTGAAGTCATGGTTAGAATTATCTCTTTTAGTAATAGGGTAGCGACTGCTTTTGGCAGAAGTAATTTCCCTATGAGAAAACCATTTAGTGACTACCAATGGTGATTATTAATGGTGTACGTTTTCATATCATGTTGTGGGTTATCGTATTAGCCTCTTAGAAAGACAAGGATACGAAACCTTTTTTACTCCAGCCATAGAAAATGAATAGTGGAAGAATGATTTTAATGGTGTTAGTGTGACGTTGATTGAGGTCATTGGATGTCAGGGGCAAGGGTTTGGGGTTTTGTGGGAAGACGATGTTGAGGGCAGTTAATCGTGGAAGTTGGGTGAAGAGTATGACGTCAAGTTTAAAGTCTTTACTCAGAATCTTCTATCTGGTGTGCCAATCCGGTGGGTCACATATCCTCAAGCACACCTCCCTATATTCCAGAGGCTGCTGACTAACAATGAAGGCCTTGGGTGTGCATGTGGTAAGACTATTCGCCCATGTTAGAGTGTAACACTGTGGTAGTAAACATAGAAGTCAATAGTGGAAGCATTAAATCATCCATATAGAAGATACACATCCAAGATAGAAATAAATAACCAATGACAAAAGTAATCTCATATACAATATGATGTGTCATTTCATGCACCTACAAAGGAGGAAAACATGTATACATTTATCTAGTGCAATTTATTAATCAAAATACCAAAAAGACTAAAAGGACTATCCTAGAAAGCATCATGAGATGAGCATGGTAAGGTGCTCTCTATTCCTAATAAATAATAAAATCAACAATTATACAACAGGAAATTTCCCTGGTCCCTACCTATATCCATGAAGTCTATCAGGGTACCCAACGATGTCCTGAATTGGGTGTGAGATAACACCTAATAGGCCACCACCAACGATGTCTATAAAAAATCCAGTTTGTGTGATATAAAAAAATAAGTGTGCAATATATCACATGTATAAAAGTGTTGAAAGTAAATTTTGATCCTTTCCAGCCTACCAAGGCTCCCTACAAATAATATTCAAGCTCCCATAAACAAGGCCAGTTGTAAATATAAATAAACAAGTGATATTGTCTAGACCGACAACTATAAACTAGTACCCATACCCAATCTATATGTAATCATTAAAAAAATACACAAGAAACCTTCCATCTAATACAGTGTATATATATCAATCATGAACATGCTGTATAATCAAGTATCATCTACAACAAACATGTCGTGTAATCAAAAGTTTCTGACCACGAAGGGCCCAATCCAAGGTATAAAAGATCAAGGCATCAATATCGAGTCCCAAGAGCATCTTGATGGAAGCTCGGTAATGACCTGGGTATATTACAAGTATCATGTTATCAAAACATGTCAAATGTGAGTCCAAGAAAGATATATCCAAGGATTAGTAAGGCCCGAGGCATCCTACAGAATCAGGATCCAAGGAGTAAATGGGTCTAAGTCATCCACTACTACAATAATGAACCATAGAGTATAAATTTTCATGTACTCATATAGAATTAGGATTCAAGGTATACCAATCAAGGAATCTACTACCATAACCATCATCTCACCATATTCATAATTTCATAATTAATCACATTCCATGAGTTCATCCAACTCGTATTCACATTTTTCATTTAAAAAATTAAATCAATTCACATCATATTATCACATGGAAAAGAAGGCATAAACTCTCTCCTAAAATAAAAAATATATTCTCATTTAGTTCAAAAATCACTCCCTCAAACCAGGAGATCTCAATCTCATCCCATGGGTGGTACAATAATAGGAAGAAACAAAGTCACAACCCATGGGTGGCCTAGGTTGGTGAAACAACCTCCAACAATATCAAAGGTACTAGTGGTAAACCAAAACATGTTCCAATTCATTCATTTAATTAATTAAAGGGGAACATCTAAAAATTTCAAAATGTGACACAATTACAACTATGGTTATAAAATTCTAAATCCTGAGGAAAATGTATAGAACACCCAATTTAGGTCTGTAGTAGAGCACTCATCACATATCTATCTCTGATTCAGTCAAGATTGATAGAAAAACAAATAATAGATGAAAATACTCAAAATTTGGAATATTATTATACACTTAAATAACTCTGTCAATATGAATACAAACAAATAATGACACAAGTGGAATGGAGTATTCATTGGTGCAAATCTAATGAGACAAAAATGTTCGATTCTATGTCTAGATGAAAAAATAAGATCCAAGACTATTATTTTTCTCCAAAGGGAGATCCCAAGGAGATTTCTATCCTTGGGAATGAAAATAGGAGATAAGAATTAGTTTTAATAAAATTTAAGGGTGAAATGGTAATTTACTCTTAACTTTCTGGGTCACACAGTTTGACAAATTTTGTGATAATTATGACCATCTACTCTGTTATAAACTATAGGCACTCTCACATGGGCATGGACCCATGGTTTCCTCAAACTATACAGACTCCTTCATCCCTCTGTCCAACCCTTTCATGGTTTATCAAACCATGTAAACTAGGTGTTATAGTTTCTACCAACCATGGGGCCCAGTTTCCTTTTCAAAAAACCAAGCCTCTTGGATCCGAACAAGCCCTAAAAACCCATGGAACTCATGTGATCTGAAAATTAAATCACATTAGGTAAAAGAGAAGTTAAACTAAAAACAAAAATATATTTTCCTTGAAGGAAAACACGAGATATTACAATATCCCCCCCTAAAGAAATTCATCCCTAAATTTCTTTTCCAAGGGTGCTCAAGAATCAGATGGGAATAACTTTAGCCACTGAGCACATATGTCGACCTTCTGCTCCCAAGTATCATCATATAAAAAGACATGATTACATAGAAACCATACTAGAGGAAATAACTAGCCTTGAAGAACCTTACTGCTCTTATCAACAATACGTATAGGATGATCCTCGAAGGATGAATGAAGCTATAAATACACCTCATTAGGCTATAAAGAGTGAGATAGGCTTGAGTGATAATGGAATAATTGAGATACATTGAAGATGTTGTGAATGTACTCATACCTATTAGATAACTAAAACTGATAGGCTATCGGCCTAACTCACTCTAGAATCTAAAATGGCCCAAAATATCACAGTGAAATCTTACCCTGTATCCTAATCTATTTGTGTACCATCCTCTATGAGATACGTAAAAATATATGATCCCTAACCTTGAACTCAATAGGTCATCGAAAGTGATCAACATATGATATCTATAACAACTATGTGGTAGTCATCCATTTCCAAATCAATTACACATACTATAAAGTATCCTAAATGAGATGAGGTATGAGTAGATCTACCTATATACCTATAACTAGCACATGGGTGATCAATATGGAATTCCATACAAAGCCTCATAATGTTCTATCTATATAATTGACTGATAACAATTATGATAGGAGAACATAACTAGGGGAATATACCTCTCCCAAGATCCCTTGAAATCTTATATTCATGATCTCAGCATGTCCTCAAAAACCTGAATCATGTGCTCTGACTATACATTGGTCTAAGGGTGGTATACTATTCTTAGAAGAACCTTTTTACCCAAATCTATCCATAAACTCTATCAGAAATAAGACATAAACCAGGTGTCCATATCTGATACCATGTTCTGAGGAACCCTATGAATTCACAATATTTTATAGATATAAAAACTCCCAAGATCATCCAATTAAAAAGTATCCCTAATTTATAGGAAATGAGTGACCTTCTTGAGCCTGTCCACAATAACCCAAATTGCAACATTTCATCAAGATGACCTTGGAAATCCAATCATGAAATCCATCACAACATATTTCCATTTCCACTAAGGAATGGGTAACTATTGTAAAATCCCATTTGGTAGCTAGTTTTATACCTTCAACGTCTGATAGGTGGAACACCTCATAACAAAACCAGGTACCTCATGTTTCATCCCCAACCACCAATACTGACGGTACAATTCTCGATACATCTTGGTAACACTGGAATGTACCACCCAAACTAAGGCATGAAACTCCAAAACTATCTCCTCACATATATCTTCTGGAACCCAAACATTTCAATTAATACTCATAATTGTATCCCCATACATTGTCCAACCAGGAGGCAGGTCTTGACCCACCACACTCTCCTATAAGAATAGTCCCTCATATACGATAGTTGCCTCATCCTTACATTATCATGAAGGGTAGATGTCACAACTAAGTGAGAAAGAAAATTCTACCCCTGGCCATCCTACACATCTAAGTGCATCTCTAAAAAAAATTCCATAAGCTTGCACTCACTACTGCCATCCTGAATTTCCTGTATCAGAGTCCTCTTTATCAGTACATTTATAACTTTATTTACCTTTTCAAGCTAACTAGAAATATCAATGTAAAAATATGATAGGTACTCAACCCACATTTTCTACCTTAAATTAATATCAGGATGTGTGAAAATATTAATGAGTATTTTTTGGTTTGTGTACACTACAAAATGCTTTCCTAGTAAATAATGTCTCCAACAATGCAAGGCATGAACAACAGTGCCTAACTCATGATCATACATCAGGTAATTCGTCTCGTATGGCCTCAGATACCATGACCCGTATGCCACAACACTACACCCTACATCAGAATACTCATATCTGGATACCTAATGAATCATAATACACTGTTTTGATCCTACCTGGCTTTAGAAGAATTAGGATTGACACTTAATTCAGTGTCACTCTCAATTCCTGAAAGGCTTTCTCATAGGTATCTATCCATAAAAACGTCACACCCTTCTTAGTCAAGCCCATAAAAGGTGCTTCTAAGTGTGATAAATCTTGTATGAAATGTCTATAATATTTATCTATCCATAAGATACTCTATATATCAAAAATGTTATTGGGATGCTCCCAGGAAACCACAGATATCACTTTATATAGGTCAATTAATACTCTTTTCTCTAAGATAATATGACCCAGGAAGTGAATATTATCTATCTAGAAGTGGAACTTTTTGAGATTATCATATAACTAATTCTCTCCTAGTTTATTCAAAACCATCTCAAAATGTTATTCATGGTCATTTTTATGGTGAGAATACACCAAGATATTGTCCATGAATACCACCACAAATGAATCTAGATAATGATTGGAAACATGGTTCATCAGCACCATGAAATATCCTAGCATGTTCATGAAACTGAAATATATAAAATAAATAATATAGACCATAACTACTATGATAAGTGGTGTGAGTTATATCTATAGGTCAAAGAAACACATGATGATATCCTCATATCAAATAAATTTTTGAGATACCCTGATCTCCTTAGAGATGGTCTAAGAGAACTTATATCTACAGAATGGGGTACTAATTATAAACCGTTAGCTGTTTCAGTTTCCAATAATCTACAGATTTGTAGAGGGTACCATCTTCCTTTTTCAAAACAATGGACTAGTGAACCCCATAGAGAAGTACTAGGTAATATTATCCCATTTTCTTCTAAATCCTATAGCTTCCTCTTGATCTCCTAAAAATATATAGTATACATTTTATAAGGAGGAATGGATACTAATGCGACTCCTAAAACTAGATTGATGGGGAAATCAACCTCTCTCTTAGGACTTAAACCAGAAATGTGATTTAGGAAAACATCTTAGAAATGATCAACTACTGGAGGAAAATATTCTTATCGTGATCACTAATCATCCAAATATAAAATGGAAATTTGGGCTATCATCATATAAATACCAAGATTCTCTGGTCTAGCTCTACCAGAATGGATATCCCATTCAAATTTTTGAATAAACAAACCCTCCCTCTTGTGATTTTAAATTCACCCTCTAGTAATTGGAATCAACATGGGATCAATAATCAACTAGCTAATCTATCCCGAGAATGATGGAAAACCCAGTCATCTCTAGGGAAAAAATATCCAATGTGAATTGAAACCCATAAATATCAAGGGGGAACTACCTACACTAGAATAAAATATCCATTATGATCCCCAATTGAGTATATTAGATCATAACGCCATCTGAATACTGAAAAAAACCCAAGGATATCCACCTTAGGTATAGATATAAAACTTTGAGAAGAACCTGTATCAAAAAGAGAAAATACTAGTGTAGAGGATACTAAGATCATACCTCCCCCCATGGATAGCTTGATGCTATGATCCTCAGGTCTAGGCTGTAAAAAATATATCTGGCATGAACAGTGACTCTATTAAAAAAACTCTCTACCTAGAGTACGCCCACTCAATTGTCTAGGTACAAATGTTTCTAAACAACCTTATCCACAAACACCACCTTGGCATGAGTGAATGGTAATACTCCCACTTCCAATGTAATATGGAGTAATAAAAAACACTCCTAAACCTAGAGTTGGAGCCTATCCCCTTCCACTAACTACTCGAGGAATAGTCCTGCAAAAACATTGTACGTGGCCCATCCTGGTGCAAGATCAGCACTCGACTGGGTCTCAATCACACTAATTACTCATATGTCCCCATCCACCACATTGATGATAGAAAACAGATCTACCAGTTCTAGCATCTTAGCTGGTACTCCCATCATGATAAACCTCAAACTAGCACTTCCTGCTACTAGAATCTGAACCTCTAGGTCGAGAGACCACACTACTGTGCTCTATTCCCCCAACTTTTCTTAGGTTTAAATCAATAATAATCACTTCATTCATCATATTTTTAATAGTCATCAACCTAAACATGTTGACCTATGATCGAATGGCATGTTTGAGACCTTCCTGAAAGTGTCTCTCCCTCGATAGCACACCAGTAAGGTAAATTAGCTCAAAATTATGAAGCTCAGAAAAGCATGTTGAATACTCCATAACATTCATCACACCCTAATCTTGATGAATAAACTCACTATCCATTTCACATCTTAGGGTATTAGGAAGGAAAAATTCATAAAACATATTTTGGAAAACCCTCCAAACCATCTTTTATAGTGTATTATCATGGCTCAAAATATCCCACCAGCACTTAGCTTCTCCTCAAAGAATATCAATCATGAGATTCAATCTGCTATTAAGTAGTGTCTCCAAATGATCAATGATCAAAAAAGGAGTCACAATCCAAATACCATAAGCCTTTGAAATTCTATCCCCATAAAACATCTATGGATTCTTCATTGTAACAAACAGATCAAAACTTCTATAGATGAGACAGGTTGCGGTGCTCCCTAAAAGGTCTGTATATAGCATAGAAAACCCTCATGGAATTATACCTCAACACCCATATCTAGAATAACTATTGGTTCTTCAGTTGTAACTACATGAGTATCTACAGGTTTGTCATCGACCACCACCTTTGGAGAATATTTATCTCCACCCTCATGATTTATGACTAGAGGTCATCATGGTGGCATGTCCATACAATTCCAAACAAATGTTTCTGAAAATATTCATTACTAGAAGATATCAAATAAAAACAAGGACATGTGAAATCCTTCCTATAAACTGATCAAAACCCTCTTCCTTCTCCTAAATCTAGGACCGGATAAAAAAATAGTCATAAACATTTCTGGAGACACTACCTACTACCCACTATAAAGCCAGGTCTATGTCAAGTTCACCAATTCAAAATCATTTTAATTAAAATATGTATAGAAACTATCATTAAATGGGAAATCCAAGTGAATCACTAATTCTAATATATAAGGGATTATACACCGTATAATCTAATATGTGGTATCCACTTGATCCATACCCTAACATGTTTCAATCCATGTAACCAACGGTCCATGACTCAATGTCTCGTAATTGGTAGCTTAGGGAATCTATTATAAAAAATGTAGAAAAAAATTGTTTAGGTTATGGAAGGTGCTCTAAGTACCATTTAGGTTTCTCAGAACCCTATAAAAACACTAGTATTATAAAAAATATATCACACAAGGCACATATCACAAATTCATACAGTCAAGAAATGTATCCTATATATAATGGAATAATAAATGAAATGTGAATCCTACCAAGTGAAAACAATGATGCGTGAGATGTATACCCTAATCTCATTGAGTGATAATAAAATAAATCCTCAATCATATCAATAATAACATCATAATTCAAGTGAATCACCCAATAGTAGAATTAAATCAACTGTAATAGTCAAAATACAGAAAAAAATATTTTTTTCTAGAAAATTTTTCTCTTTCTTATACTTGGGTTAGCTACTCCTAGGCACAGGTCATTACCAAATTCAACCAGCTTCCTAATTCCCAATCTATTTTCTCAAAATAGTAATCTAGAAAAGAAATAACCTCTGATTCCACTTTGTAACATGCCAACCTGAAATTCACTATTCGGTGTCACGATATGGTGGGTAACATGGACTCTAGCGCGCCTCCTTATATTCCAGAGGCAACTGACTTGTAGTGAGGGACTAGGTCATGTCCATGGAGATACTATGACCTCATTTAAGAGTGTATCACATCGTTAGTAAACAAATAAATCAATAGTGGAAGCAGTAAATCATCCATAGAGAAGATAAACATCCAAGACAAGAATAAATAACCACTTCCAAATGCCATCTCATATACAATATGATGTGTCATATCATGTTTCTATAAATAATGAAAACTGGTATACATGCATCTAGAATAATACAAAAATTAAAATACAAAAAATACTAAAAAGTATTATTCCATCCAGAATCATGATCACAACTCAGTCATGTGCTCTCCTTAACCTAGGCAACTAGAAAATTAAGCATCTTACATCAAGAGAATTCCCCGATCCCTACCTACCACCATGAAGTATTTATGGGTTCCCAACAGTGGCCTAGATAGGTTGGAGATAACACTCAGTAGGCCACCGTAAACAATTTCTATAAAAAATGTTGTATGTGTGATATAAACAAAATCAGTGTGTAATATATCAAAGGTATAAAAGTACTGAAAGTAAAGTGTGATCATGTCCATCCTATGAAGGCTCCCTACAAAAAACAAGAAAGATCCCATAAACAAATGCGGTTGGAAATTTAAATAAACAAGTGATATTGTACAGGATGAAATCTATAAACTGATACCCATACCAAGGATAACTGTAATCATATAAAAAATCCACAAGCACCACGCTCTATAATCTAGTGTCTATATATTCATCATGGAACACCGTATAATCAAGTATCATCTATAATGGTCAGGTCATATAATCAAAAGTGTCATACTATGAGGGAAGAATCCAAGATAAAGACTACTAAGGCATGCCCATCGATTCCTAGGAGCATCTATATGGAAACTGTTGAGTCAATAAGGTTTTCCTTATGAATTTTCCATTCATCTTGTTTTGAAAATCAAAAACACCTTATCTTTAAGGAAAATTGCTTTTATAAGGAAAATTTCTTTTATAAGGAAAATTTCTTTTATAAGGAAAATCTCTTTTATATGGAAAATTATCCTTATCATATTTTCATTATCTATATTTATATATTTCTTAAGTATAAGAATCAGATTCATTTCTACATTCTCGGAATCATTTAAAACCTTGATATGAAGCATTCTGTTTTAGGCTCCGAATTCTGGATGAGAACTGTAATGAAGTTCCACTCCGAATTTTGGATACGAACTCTCATGCAGTTCGACACCGAAATCTAATGATGAATCTTGATTACAAATTCTCATTACGAATTCTGATGATGAATTGTCATTCCAAATTCTCATTCCAAATTCACCTATTAAATAGAATATGATCATCTTTGCTTTATAAACTCTGAATTTATTTAGACTCTGAATATTATTTTTGCTTAGACTCCGAACTTTCATTTTGCTTACACTTTTATAATTTTTCTACTCTTTAATATTTTTCTTACACTCTGAATCTTTACTCCGAACATTTGAGTTAGACTTAAAATGATGTCGTACTTTCTGTTACACTTGTTTTGTTACAAAATGATGTCTTCTATTCCGTTATAAACTAACTGTTGGTTAAGTGACACATGTATAGGTCCCTCCGATTTTTAAGGAAGATATGACCGTTGGAAAGGAGGTCAACCGAGCCTATAAATAGGAGCTCATTTAAAAGAGCTCATAACTACTGATCTTCGACTCATGTGATTACATGCTTGAAGTGATTTCTAGAGAGAGAGAGGCTCTTATTAACTCTCAAAGCTTCGTGCGACTTCGAATATTGGTGATTACATTCGAGGACTTCCGAGGATAGGAAGATAGAGGTGCTGACTACCTTAACGTTCGAGGGCTTCCTTGCTGAGGAAGAAAGAGGTTCCAACTACATTGATGTTGAGGGCTTGCAGGGATAACAATATAGAGATTCTGATCTTCATATCGAGGCATTACCCTGGTGTGGGTAAGACAGACTTGATTGAAAGTATAAATAAAGGGACCTTTATCCAAGGTTGTTGGATACCCTTCTCTTTGGGTTAAAAGACTTATATCTTGTTACTTGTAGTTTTACTACCTGTTTGTTTCCGCTGCATATTGTATTGTGAGGAAAGTATAACTTTCTTATACTTCCTTACTTGTACTCTGTTCTATTTATATTCTATACACTTTAAGGTAGAATCTCATATTGTAATATTTAGTTAAGTTTCAATTTCCGGATCCATATTTCCATAACCTACTTTCAGAATCTCTTTACAGTTTTAAGAAAGTACATAGAACTTGAAGTTTATAACTTCATTCCTTAATCCAAGTTTTCAATTAGTGTTAGAGGTGTTGTGAATTTTCTTAGTTTAACTTTGTTAAATATAGAACTTTCTTTATCCAAGGAAAACTTAGTTATCCGTAACCAACTTTAAAGGTTCCAAAGGAATTTTTAAAGTATACAATTCACCCCCACTTGTATATTGAGCATCTACATCATTATTTCGATCCTATAATTGGTATCAAAGGAGGTCTCTGAAATACTTATACTCACGTATAAGTTTTTCTTGCTCACTTTATCATTCTGAACTTTATCATTCCGAACTTTATCATTCCGAAATTTATCATTCTGAACTTTATCATTCAGAACTTTGTCATTCCGACCTTTGTGATTATGAACTTTTTCTACTAACAAGTTTGTGTATCCAAGGTTATTTTAAGTATGACATGAGTCAATGTTGGTTCCATTGATAATATAAATCCTAAAAGACCACCAATCATTGATGGTAATGACTATGAGTACTGGAGAGATCGAATGAAGACTTTTGTTATCAATACTGGAGTGGAAAAATTTGTTATGATTACTGGAGATTATACAATTCCTGATAAGGAAGCTAGAACTTTCACTGACCAGGAAAAGCAAGAGTATCAACTCAATTATAAGGTACGCAATACTTTACTATGTTCAACGACTAGAAATATATATAGCCAAATTTCTTCTTGTGAAGCAGCTAATTGAATCTGGAAGAAGTTAGAGGTTACACACTTTGGAACTTCTAAAGTGATTGAAACTAGGAGAGATATGCTTAGAGTTGAATACCATGGCTTCAATTTTCCTTATGCTGAACCAATTTGTAATGTTCAACAGATATTTATGACTATATTCAACAGCTTAAAGTCTATGGGAGAGAAAGGGTTAGATGATGAAGCACTTGTGGATAAGATAATTGATATTATGCCCAATGAGTTGGAATACAAAAGAATTGCTATAGATGAGAACAGGAAGGTCACTCAAATTTCTCTTGATGAGTTATTTGGAACTCTTCTCCAACATGAAACCAGAATGAAGAGAGATGCTGACAACATCAAAAAGAAGAATATGAATGGTATTGTTGCTTTTACAACAACATCAAATCACATGAAAGCTAAGACTCCAGAGAGAGTAACCAGATCCAAGTCTAAGAAGATGGTTATCCAATCAGATTCTAGTGAGAGTGAAATCTTAGAAAATGAGTTAGTAAATCTTGCTCGAAGGATGAACAAGATATCTGGCCAAAAAAGTTTCCAATCCAAGTATAAGAAAAAAATAAAGGAAAGATAGGAAATATGTAGAAGTCACGTGTTATGAATGCAGGAGAGCTGGACATATTAGACCAGATTTCCCTTTGCTCATAAAGAAAGAAAGGAAAGAAAGGCATTCAGACAGGAACAGAAAGGAGTATTATAAAGCCAAAGCTAAGAAAGTTATGAAAGCTAATGATACCTGGAGTGCCAGTGGTGGTGACTCTTCAGATGAATCTTCTGATTATGAATCTTCAGGAAAGAAGAATATTGGTCTTTTAGCCAGAATAGCTATTGACAATCATTGCTTTATGGATAAGGTACGAAATTCTGTATCATTTACTAATGTATCTTTAAATTCTGATGATAGTAAGTATTATAACTCCTCAGATGAAGAATCCTATTCTGATGAAGAAAATACTTCACCTACATATGAAGAAGATTCTAGGTTTTCTTAACTTCTTGAAATTGATAATTCCAAACTCAATAAAAAACATGATAAGGAAAACTCTAGGAATAATATTCTTACGAAAGAAATATCAGATCTTTTTAAGGATCTTGATAGAAAAAATGCTGATTTATAAATTATTTCAAAAAATCTTGAGGAAGTAAGTTCTGAGAAGAACAAACTTTCTAAAGAGTTAGAAAAAGTAATTTCTAAGAAAAGTATCTTTGAGCCTAGCTCTAGTTCTAAAACTAATGATTTTGAGGATAAAAACTTGGTTCTCAAACTCAAGTCCAAAATTTTTTCCTTAAAGAAGTATTTATCAAACTTTACCCATGGTAAGGAAAATTTTGATAAAATGTATTCTCAAATATGACCTTTAAGAAATAAATCCAGATGTGGTTATACCCATGCAAAACCGATTTTTAGTAACAATTATTTTGTTCCTCAAAGTACCCCATTTTGTACCAAGTGTCAATGTGGTGGTCACTGGGCAAAGAATTGTTCCTTAAACAAAACCCAATCTCTAGGATTTCATAAAGTTTATTTCTCTAAGAAGATCTGGGTACCTAAAATTTTGTTATCTGGAAATCTCGGATCCAAACAAGTTTGGATTCCAAAAGTCTAATTCTTTTCTTAATTTCAGGAAAATAATGAGAGTACCAACAGCAACACATGGTACATAGATAGTGGATGTTCCCAGAAGATGACTAGTAACAAAAGCTATTTTGAAAAGATTATCAAAACGAAAGGAGGAAAGGTAACTTTCAGAGATAATTCTACGGGAGAAATTGTTGGTATTGGTAATATTGTTCTTCTAGGTAAAACCTTGATTTCAAATGTTATTTTTGTTAAGGTTCTAAAGCACAACCTCATTAGCATAAGTCAGTTATGTGGTGAAGGATACCTTGTGAATTTTAGGAATGATAAGTGCTTAGTTCACAATTCCAAGGAAGAATTTATTCTCTCAGCCAATAGGCAAGAGAATGTTTACACCTTAAATTTAGAAGACCTCAGGAGCCAAGATTTACCTTGCCTAAGTGAAATGGAAGATCATTCCTGGTTATGGAATAGAAGACTAGGTCACTGTAACCTTAGGAACTTATGCAAACTCTTTAAGAAGAAACTAGTTAAGGATCTACCGGAGATTATATTGGATTCTTCTAAAGTTTTGATCCTTGTCAATATGGAAAGAAACATAAATCTAGTTTTAAATCAATCGGTGAAGTCTCAACAACTGATGCATTACAGTTAGTACATATGGATCTTTTTGGTGCAACCCAAACTGGAAGTATTGGAGGCAAATACTATGTGTTTGTTCTAGTTGATGATTACACTAGATTTACTTGGGTATATTTTCTATTAAGGAAGTCTGATGCTTTTTCTTATTTCATAAGTTTTAGAGCTCAAGTTAAAAATGATAAAAACCTTCAATTGAAAACTATTCATAGTGATCATGGAGGAGAATTTCAAAATTCTGATTTTGAATCTTTTGGTAGTAGGAAAGGTATTAATCATATTTTTTCAGCACCTAGAACTCCTCAACAAAATGGTGAAGTTGAGAGAAGAAATAGAATTCTTCAAGAGATAACTAGAACCATGTTGAGTGAATATTCTATAGCTAGACATTTCTGGGCTGAATCTTTAAGTACTGCTTGCTATACTATAAATCGAGTTTTTATTAGACCTTTTCTTAATAAAACTCCTTACGAGTTATGGAATGGTAGAAAACCAAGACTATCCTACTTCAAGGTTTTTGGTTGAAAAGTATTCATTTTGAATACTAAAGATAACTTACATAAATTCGCACCAAAATCCGATGAAGGAATTTTCTTAGGTTATACCACAACTTCTTAGGCATATAGAGTTTTCAATAAAAATACTTGTTCTGTTGAAGAAACAGTGCATGTAAAATTTGATGAGTCTGATCCTTTTGTTTTTAAACTATCCCAACATACATCCTCAAATGTGTTTTCAAAAACTAATTGTCAACCTTTGATAGAAGATCCTTCCGATAAGGAAAATTTTCAAGAAGATACTTTTGAAACATTTACCCCAAAAGATTTTCTACCCAATGTTGATGAACATGCTTTTCAAAACCCAAATCAGGTGTTTCTTAAGAATTATCTCAGTGATAGTATCATTGGTTATGTAAATCAACCTGTAAGGACTAGAAGTTCCTTAAGAAATGAAATAGAACATCTAGCATTTCTTTCCCAATTAGAACCAAAAAGCACTGATGAAGCTTTAGGTGATGATGATTGGATCAAATCCAGACAAGATGAACTAAATGAATTTGAGAGGAATAAAGTCTGGACCTTGGTTGAAAGACCTAAGGAAACTTCTGTTATTGGAGTAAAATGGGTTTTCAGAAACAAATGTGATGAAAATGGATTCATAGTAAGAAATAAATCTAGACTTGTTGCTAAAGGATATAATCAGCAAGAGGGAATAGACTATGAAGAAACCTATGATCCAGTAGCTAGACTGGAATCTATCCGTATTCTACTTGCCTTTTCAGCATTCTTTAATTTTAAACTTTTTCAAATGGATGTGAAATGTGATTTTCTTAACGGTTATGTTCAAGAGGATGTTTTTGTTTAACAACCTCCTGGCTTTGAAGATAAAAAACATCCTAATCATGTTTTTAGACTTACCAAAGCTCTGTATGGTCTTAAACAAGCCCCACGAGCATGGTATGATAGACTCACGAAATTTTTGCTTCAAAATAACTATGTTAAGGGAAATACAGATCCAACCCTTTTTATAAAGAAAGATAAGAAAAATATTTTGATTGTTTAAATTTATCTTGATGAAATCATATTTGGTTCAACTCAGCAATCTTTAACTGACTCTTTTGCAAGTCTAATGAAACCTGAGTTTGAAATGAGTATGATGGGTGATTTAACTTTTTTCCTTGGTTTTCAAATTTCTAAAAAACTAGAAGGAACCTATATATATCAACATAAGTATATTAAAGATCTTCTCAAAAATTATGTTTATGACAACACTAAAAGTATAAGTACTCCTATTAGTACATCAAATTCTCTAAATCTTGATGAAGCTGGGAAACCAGTAGATCAAACATCTTTTAGAGATATGATAGGATGTTTACTTTAATTAACAGCTAGTCGACCAGAGTTAATGTTCTCAGTATGCTTATGTACAAGATATCAATCCAATCCTAAGGAATCTCACTTAAAGGAAGTAAAAAAGAATTATTCTCTACCTTAAGGGAACCATGGATCTAGGATTATTTATACTTCTGGAAATGATTTTGTTCTAAAAAGATTTTCTGATGCTGACTTTGGTGGATGTAGAATGGATAGAAAAAGTACATCGGGAACATGTCATTTCTTAGTAGATTCACTAGTTTTTTGGTCTTGCAATAAGTAACATTCTGTATCACTTTCCACTAATGAAGCCGAATATGTAGTAGCTAGAAGTTGTTGTGCTCAAGTGTTGTGGATGCAACACACACTCACAGACTATGGCTTGAGTTTTACTAAAACTCAAATTTTGTGTGATAACACAAGTGCCATTTCCCTAAGTAAGAACCACGCACATCAATCTCGTGCAAATGACATAGATATTAGGCATCACTTTCTTAGGGATCACACACTTAAAGGAGATATTATTATTCATTTTATCGGAACACAAGATCAACTTGCTGAAATTTTCACAAAATCTTTGCCTTCTGATAGATTTGAATACATTAAATAGAAGTTAGGAATAGTAACCGTAAGGTAATCTTTCTTAATTAACTTTCTGTTGAAAAATTCTCCTTACAATAATAAACTCATTTTCATAGGGGGAGTACATTTGATTGTTAGAGTAACTAAAATTTTCAAAGTTAGTTTTTCAAACTTTTCGGAACTAAATTTTCGGAATGGAAATTTTCGGAACTGAAATTTTCCAGAATGGATATTTTCTTATAGAAAACTTCTGGAATGGGAATTTTAGTATTGAAAACTTCTGAAATGAAAAATCTCATACTGGTGTTTCCGTAACGAGATTTTCGTACCGAGACTTTCATAATGATCTTTTCGTATTCAAACTTTTGTAATGAAATTTTCATACTGAAATCCTTATAATGATTTATCATTTTTTTATTATTATTCTTTTCATACTGAGTTTGTTTTTCATGGTGAGTTTGGCGAACTATGTCTTTTCGTAGTAAAGATTTTTTGTAGTTAATTTTTCTTCAAAAATAATATTACCCATTACGAATAATTCTCCTAAGCCAATCAGAAAGGTATGATTTCCTTACTTATGTTTTCATAATCATATTTTACTAACTCCTTTTTTCTTATATTTTGTTTTCAGATTCTAGTTTTCTTAAATCCTTGTTTTAATAAAAAACTCAAAAGATCGGATTCAAGTTTTCTTGAGAATTGGTTTTCCACCGTCAGATCAGATCAATGTTTTTTTTTCAACCGTTAGATGGATCTGGAAGGCCAATGGTCAAATTCTTTGCCTATTTAAAGGGGACCCAAAATGGTCGTCACACATTGGTTTTTCAAGCTCCAGCTTCCCGAAGCTCTGCCTCTCCATTTTAAGGCCGTTCTGATCTTCAGCAATCTCCATTCCGAACTTCCCAGAAGTCTTCAAATCTGAATGTATGTGGAAGTATCTTCTCAAGACATGTCAACCACTAAGTCGATTTCTCAGTGGTTAGTATATAGAGAAAGTTTGGCTCATCCTGATTTCTTCAACAAGTATGATTCTCTTATATCCAAGAACATTAAGCTTAACGGATGGGAAGATGTTGTTGTGTCTAAGCCCGGGAATCAAGATGAAGTATATTCGGATTTTCTTTTAGAGTTCTATGAGACAGTTTCCTTCTTTAAGGAAGATGGTAGGGAGAAATTGTCATTTAAGTCTTATGGCAAGACTTATAAGCTTTCTTATGCCAAGGAAGCCAGCTTGGTAGGGCTGAAAAATGAAGGATAATCTGAGTTCATCACTCATGTTTTTACGGATTCAAAGGGATGTTTCGACAAGGAAAAAGATTTGAAGACTCTCAGACTATCAGATGACAAGGCTCCAAAGATTGCTAGTCTGTCTACAAATTTTCGGATTCTAGAATTATGGGTACAAGGCTTTATCGTACCGAGAAAAGGTGACAAAGATAGTTTGAAGAAGAGCGAGATCTTTATCTTAGATTTTCTGATTAATCTAAGGAAGTTTAATCTGATGAGAAACATTCTTATTACCATTGAGAATGTTAAGAAAGGGAATCTGAGAGATCATATCGTAATGTATCCAGCAATAATCTCGAAGTTAATAGTTCGGTGCCTTGAGTCTTTCAAGGAGGCTTTCATGTCTAAGCCAAGAGTTTGCAAAATTATGTTGGTGAGTGATGGTACCCTCAAAAGGATGAATGTTGCTTTCGACAAGAATACTGGTGAGTTCTTTCATTTTCCAGTTCAAGAAGAAGCGGTTCGGAAAGTTGCTGAACCTGAATCTTCTAAGCCAGTGAAGAAGAGAAAGTTGAAAGAAGTTGAAGTTGAAGAAGAGAATCTTAAATCTAAGGAAGTTCATTACGCACCTCCAAAACCGAAGAAGAAGAAAGCTTACCCTGATGAGGTAGTTGCTAAGTGGAGGGAAATCAAAGAGAAAAGAGTGCAAGCGGAGCCTCAGTTTGGCTTGGATCCTGTGGAGGCTAAGGCCTTGAAGGAAAAAACATCGGATGAATTAGAAAAACAAGTGAAACAAAAGAAGCTTAAGAAGAAGATGTCTGAAGCTGAGGCGGTTCAGACTTTATTGAAGTTTAATGAGATGGCCTCCGGAAACATTCCATTTCCGAGATCTTTCTCTTTGGAATCTCTACCCGAGACTCCAGGAAGAAATTATGTTACTCCGGATAAGGTAATAGCTAAGAATGTTGAGGAAGTTGAGTAGTTTGAGCAAGAGGAAGAAGCAGTTGCTGAAGGTAGTGGTGAGACCGGAGATCTATTGAAGCAAGTAGATGATTATAAGGAGACACCTTCGGGACATCTGTTGCTCCAAACTTCAGAAGCTGAGTCTTCTAAGTTAGTCTCTCCAGGGAAGGATGAGGAGAAAGGAGAATAAGAAGTAGCTTATCATACAGAGGAAGAAAATCTTCTATATGATATTGCTCAAATGGAGAATGTAGAGGTTGTTTCTAAAAAAGATATTTATAATGAAGACAATGTTATTCAAGTGTCTGATAGTGAACAGGAATCCCTGGAATAGTAATCCATTCCGAAAAAGGATAAGGGAAAGCAACTTGTTGTAGATACCCCAAGCTCAGTGGCTGTAAAGAGAAGGGAATTTGGTGATTCTTCTAAGAAGAAGGATGATCAATTTGAAGAAGAAAATTTTCCAAGCAAAGTCTCAGATTCAGAGTCATCTTCATTGGGGCATGACTTTGTTGTTCAGTCATTAAAGAAGTTGGTAGGTTCTATTCCGACCTTCTCTAGTATTGATTCAAGATGCCAGATTCTCCAACATAATTTGAATCACAAAACACACTTCGTATCCATGGTTATGGATAAATGTGTTGAGATGCAGGCTCAGTTCAAAATTTTTTTGTTGTCTATGAAGCTTACAAAAGGTCTTGTAAGAAAATGACTAGTTGGTTGAGGAAAACTGTAGAAGAGATGATGGTATTGGATGAATTCCAAGATAATGTTAAAGATGCTTTCGAGATAGAAGACAGGAAGATAAATTATCTAACTTCTTCCATTGAAGAAAATTTGAAACTTGAAAAGAATTTCTGGATTCAAGAAGTCAGAGACCTGAATGGTACGTTGAATTATGTTGCTCAAAACTAGAGGAATGAAAGGGATCGTCGGATTTAGATTGAAGAGAAGTTGTTAAATCAAGAACAAGTTTTGAAAGCTCAGGAAGAAAAGCTTGATGTTCAGGAAGAAAATATTGAAGCTCAAAGTGCAAGATTAGTTGTGTTAGAGAAGGAAGCTTAAGAAGACCATAAATACTTGAAGAGGATAAGGACTATTCTCAAGGGTCTTATGTCAAAAGAAAAAGATCCAAAATAGAAAAATCTGATCTTTTGTTGTATCTTAGCTTCCTTGTTTTTAATCTTTCAAACTTAATGAAAATATTTCTTGCTCGTATCTTTTAACTAAATTTTCAGGTACTTTATTATATTTTCCATTCCGTCCAATTCTTTTTCAAAATCACAAAGGGGGAGAAGGAAAAATAACCCTAACAAAGGGGGAGAAATAAAAAGAACTCTAATAGAGTTTATCTAAGGGGGAGTTTTTTCATTAAAGAAGACATTTTTATTCTTAATGAAATTCCATTCTGGAAATCTAGAATACAATCCTTAGAGTTTCAAAGCCTAAGGGGGAGTTAGTCATATTCATCAACATCCATAAGCAATGGGAGATAAGTCTTAATGTTTATTTTCTCCTTAGTCTTTATTTTTCGTAAGGATGTTTGTGCTTTCCAAAAAGGGGGAGATTGTTGAGTCAATAAGGTTTTCCTTATGACTTTTCCATTCCTTCTTGTTTTGAAAATCACAAACACCTTATCTTTAAGGAAAATTGCTTTTATAATGAAAATTTAATTTATAAGGAAAATTGCTTTTATAAGGAAAATCACTTTTATAAGGAAAATTATCCTTATCATATTTTCATTATCTATATCCATATATTTCTTAATTATAAGAATAAAATTCATTTCTATATTCTTGGAATCATTTAAAAATTTGATATGAAGCATTATGTTTTAGGCACCGAATTCTGGATGAGAACTGTAATGAAGTTCCACTCCGAATTCTGGATACGAACTCTCATGAAGTTCGACACCGAAATCTAATGACTAACCCTGATTAAAAATTCTCATTACAAATTCTGATGATGAATTGTCATTCCGAATTCTCATTCCGAATTCACCTATTAAATAGAATCTGATCATCTTTTCTTTATACACACTGAATTTATTTAGACTTCGAATATTATTTTTTCTTAGACTCTGAACTTTCATTTTGCTAAAACTTTTATAATTTGTATACTCTTTAATATTTTTCTTACACTCCGAATCTTCACTCCAAACTTTTGAGTTAGACTTAAAACGATGTCGTACTTTCTGTTACACTTGTTTTGTTACAAAACGATGTCGTCTATTCCGTTATAAACTAACCGTTGGTTAAGTGATACGTGTACAGGTCCCTCCGATTTTTAAGGAAGATATGACCGTTGGAAAGGAGGTCGAACGAGCCTATAAATAGGAGCTCATTTGAAAGAGCTCATAACTACTGATCTTCGACTCATGTGATTACATTCTTGAAGTGATTTCTAGAGATAGAGGCTCTTATTAACTCTCAAGGCTTTGTGCAACTCCGAATGTTGGTGATTACATTCGAGGACTTCCGAGGATAGGAAGACAGAGGTGCCAACTACCTTAATGTTCGAGGGCTTCCTTGCTGAGGAAGACAGAGGTTCCAACTACCTTGAAGTTGAGGGCTTGCGGGGATAACAAGACAGAGATTCCGATCTTCGTATCTAGGGTTTACCTTGGTGTGGGTAAGAAAGACTTGCTTGAAAGTATAAATCAAGGGACCTTTATCCAAGGTTATTGGATACCCTTCTCTTTGGGTTAAAAGACTTATATCTTGTTACTTTTAGTTTTACTACCTGTTTGTTTCTGCTGCATATTGTATTGTGAGGAAAGTATAACTTTCTTATACTTCCTTACTTGTACTCTGTTCTATTTAGATTCTATATGCTTTAAGGTAGAATCTCATATTGTAATATTTAGTTAAGTTTCAATTTCCGGATCCATATTTCCGGAACCTACTTTCGGAATCTCTTTCCAGTTTTAAGCAAGTACATAGAACATGAAGTTTATAACTTCATTCCTTATTTGAAGTTTTCAATTAGTGTTAGAGGTGTTGTAAATTTGATTAGTTTAACTTTTTTAAACTTAGAACTTTCCTTTCTAAGGAAAACTTAGTTATCTGTAACCAACTTTAAAGGTTCCAAAGGAATTTTTAAAGTATACAATTCACCCCCCATATTGTATATTGAGAATCTACATCATTATTTTGATCCTACAGAAACATGGTAATGAATTGATTGGGGTCCAAGGAGCATGTCAATAGCACATGTCTGACGCAAGTCCATGAAATTTGGATACAAGGGGTATCATGTCCTGATGCATCCTATAGAATCCAGATCCAAGGATTAAATGGGTCCAAGAAATCCACTACAATAGGATGCCTTAGGACAATGAAGGTACACCCCATGGGTGTCATGGGTTGAGGAAACAACATTAAACAATCTCAAAGATACTAGTGTGAAAACTAAAAAGGTACCAATTAATTCAATTATGTAATTTAATTAATATAAGGGGCACTACCAGAAATTCCTTCAAGTTTCACAATTAAATATATGCTTATAAAACTCCAAACCCCAAGGTAAAGGTATAAAACACCTATTGTAGGTCATTTGAAGATCATTCATCCAGTATCGATCTCTAATTCAGTCTAGGTTGAGGGAGAAATGAAGAAATAATCAAAATACTAAATATATGGTATATTATCTTACTCCAAAATAACTCCATCAATACGATGACAAATGAATAATGGCATAAGAGTATTGGAGTACTCCCTGGTGTGGATAAAACGAGATGAACAATGTTTTATTCTGAGTCCAGATGACAAAATGGGATCGAAGCCTATGATTTGGATTCAAATGGTGCTCCCTAGGTGAGTTCTATCCACTCGAATGAAAATAGGAGATAGTTTTAGGTTTTATTAAATATTTAAGGGAAGAATGATTATTTCCCATCAGATTCTAGGTTTTTATGGTTTTCCAGCATAGTTGTCTAAACCATGCGCTAATCATGCTCCCTTATCTATATTAAGGGGGAGGGGAATGATGTTTCATGTGCAAAATTTGACTACCCCTGTGAAAAGTTTTCCCAATGTCACTACTAAAAACTGTAGGCACTCTCTAATGGGTGTGCGTCCCTATCCGCATGGTTTCCTCAAATCACACAGACTCCTTCATCGCTCTTTCCATCCCTCAAATGGTTTATTAAACCATGCAGACTGGATCACGTGATTTCTACTAACCATGTGACCCAGTTTCCTTTTCCAAAAATAGAGCCTCTAGGCTTCAAACAAGCCCTGAAAACTCATAAAACTCTCATGATCTCAAATTCCTCTCACATTAGGTCAAAATAAAGTAGTTAAACTGAAAACAATCTTTACCTAATAGAAAAAACTAGGATCATACATCAATAGAAGTGGGGAAAGAATTTTAGTGGCAATAGAATTGGGGATAAGGTTTGTGGGAAAATTCTAATAGTTTTTAGTTTAGTATTAGTGACAGACATTAGTGGTCACCCACTTCTTCTTTTTCAAAAATTAAAATTTCTTGTAGTGAGTTACATTTTTTAAAATTATATATATATATATATATATATATGACTGTATTTATTCACATACAATACATATATGTTTTTTTTGTGTGTGATGGAATAGGATTTAGTCACATTAACCCTTATCAATAAGTTCCCCCTTAGAAATGAAGTATATTGGTACCCATGGTTGTTTCAAGAGGAGGTTACAAACTAAGTTATTAAAAATGTTTCTTTTGTTAATTTGTTTTTGTTAAATGTTATATAAATTGGATATTTAGAAAATAAGTTTAACAAAGTTAAATAAAATTAAAATTAATTTAAAAATCAATTTAAAAGTTATATATAGAAAATACTTAAAATATATGAGAAATAATAATTGAGATAACATTAGAGGACACGTTTTTGACCTTCAGACATTCCTATCTTCATTGTTTAAAAATGGTACCCAATTGAGTTGCTAAATGTATAGTTAAATTCCACATAGTATAAACTTAAATTGCCTAAAACCCCTATCAATATCTCAAATATGGATGTTTATCTCCTTATGAAAGTTATTTGATTAACGAAATACCTTCAAACAACCAAAACTAATTGGATTTGTTATTCTCATGAGTGAGACTTCACTCAAGAAATTTAAATAGAAAGAATAATTTACTTTTCTTTCATAAGTTAAAAAATTATCTAGAATAGTTTATAAAAAATACATTCAAGAATGAAAATGATCTTTTTAATTCAAGAAAATAGTTTCTAATAATAATTCAAAAGATTAAAATGAAAACTACGAAACTCAAAATAGAAAAGTATCCTCAAGCTTCCTCTATCCACAAACACTTGAGAGTTCAGTGTGTTATCACTAGATTACTACATCTGTACTCCCATTCTCTATATAACCCTCTATAGTATAGTTATCTCTCTCTCCCTAACTCTTGAAATGAAATTCTAGACACATATTTATAAATAAGAGTTGAGTTAAATTTTCCCTCTAATTATGTTAGTCAACTTTGACTGCATTTTCATCCCATAAGATTTCATAATATTGAATGTTTTTCTTATATAAAATTCTTCAAAAACATATTGGATATCCATAAAAAAATTTATATCTATTTGAAACATGAATGAAAAATTATCATTGATATAATAAATAGTATTTTATATTTCAACAAAATTTTCAGTACCCTCCACTTCCATGCATCCTACAACTACCTTAATTGTCTATTATTTCCTTGATATTACATTGAGATATGATCCACTGATATATATTTTATTTCCTTCTAGAATCAGATCATTTGGAGCCATATATCATGAGTTATGACCCATTTAGTGAAGGTTTATCAATTCTATCTCCACAAATGTTTTCCAATTTTCATTCTTTATTTATGGTTAAAATGGTTCGATTCATCACTAGGTCCTATTGAATGAATTGAATCCCAATAGAAATAGAATCCTAAAAAAATAATTATTCAATTTGGACCAGTTAATAAAACATTATTGATGAAATATTAAAATAATAAAGAAATACTTACAAATCCAGAATTGATCCATTTTCATAATAATTCTCAAAATTCACCAAAAATATGAAAATGATATAATTTCATTCAAAAAGATAAAATGGTGGGATTTTATTCCTTTAAATACAAATTAAATGTAATGAAAAATTTATATATATCAATTATCCAATACCTAAGAATTGGACTCCTGGACAAGTAAGCATAAAAATGACACTGAAGTGATTTCAAAACACAATCCCATGCGACAATACTATAGATATGATATTTATTAGTTATATAAATATCCTTAATCAGTTTTGGAAATGTGTTCATGTTGCAAGAGACTTTAAAAGTTTATGACTTTTTTGTCCACTAAAAATAATTCTGATAAAAGCAATATTTATCAATGTTTAAAAAACCTTGATAAACCAATCCATTTATCAATTACTTATTTAGAATTTATGAATACATACATTGATCAGTGATTTTTATAGTGCTGATGAAAGATTACATACATTAGTGTTCTATTGTAATTTATAATACACTACAACACCAAATTGTGGAATTTAATTTTAATAAAATTTACATCACAATACAACAAAACACATTGGAAAATTCTTACAAACATTTCAAACATTGGTATGTATAATTACGTTTTCATGTAAAATTACATTGGTATATATAATTAAATTAGTATGTATAACTTATTACAAACATGAACAAATTCAAAAACATTATTTCATTATCTTAAAAATACCTTACAGAAGAGAATTATCATGCTATTAGTTACCAAAAAAACCACCCCCACTTGAAAAAATATTGTACCTTTATAAAAAATATTATGTTATTAATTTAATAAAGAAGAAAATTAAACATAAATATGATACAATGAATTAATAAAATGTCACTTATAAACTAAAAACATTCACTTTTAGTCAAAATGGGAACATCATGTGTCATATTAACGTGTGATTGATTAATAGGTATCATAAATTATTTATGGATCATTTTCTTAATGTATCTCTAAAATATGAGTGCATTTTCTGGGTTTGGAGTTTATGATGTATATTTTTTAATGTCAATTTTAATTAAAAACATGCACTTTGAGTCACACTGAGCACAAAATGTTTCAAATTGATGAGAGACCAATTCCCACATGTCACGGATCAGTTAAGGATCATTTTCCAAAATTATAAATATAATTTGTGTTGGGTTTATTTGTTTTCCATGTGTGGTTCATATTTTCAACTAAAATGTCTTTTTTAAATTGAAAACATGCACATTGAGTAATACCATGCACACTATGCATCAAATTGATGTGTGTATAATTCCTACACATACAAAATGACTTATGGATCTTTTTACTAAGGTATCATGGAAATATAAACTTGTTTTATTAGTTTTGAGGATGTGAAGTGTGTTTTTTACTAAAATGCGGATTTTAATTAAAAAACATGCACTTTTAGTCATATCGGCCACTCTATGTGTAATATTGACATACAACTAATTAATATTCATTAAAAATTACTTATGGATCATTTTTGTAAATTATAAAGACAATATAAGTTTTTTATTTGATTTTATTCAATGATTCATGTTTTAAACTGAAATATTACATTTAAACTGAAAACACAGACTTTAAGTCATGTCAGGAACACCATGTATTGGATTGAAGTGTGACTAGTTCCTACATATTAAAAATTAATTATTGATTTTTTAAAAGTATCAAGATAATATGAATGTTTTTTCTCAATTTTGAATACGGGTAGTGTTTTTTTACTAAAATTTCTATTTTGGATAAAAACATGTTCTTTTAGTTATACCGGTCGGACCGAGTGTTAGATTGATGTTCGACCAGTTCATATATGACATAAATAAGTTATGGATTGTTTTCTTATGTTATGAAGAAAATATAACAATTTTATGGTTTTTATTTAGTAATTTACATTTTAAAATAAAATGTCACTTTTAATTTAAAATACAAACTTTGTTTCATATCGAGCACACCATGTGTAGGATTGACATGTGGCTGATTTTTATACTTTAAAAATGAATTTTGAAACATTTTACTAAATTATATATATAATAAGAGTGTGTTTTATCATATTTTAGTTAGTTAAAAATGTTTTGAACTAAAATATCACTTTTAAACTCGAAACATGCACTTTGAGTCATATCAGGCACATCATGGGTTGGATTGATGTCTGCATAATTCCTACTGTCACAAATGAATTATGGATTTTTTTAAAAAGTATAAAATATAATATGATCATTTTTTCTCATTTTTCAGTATGAGTTTTATTTTGATCTAAAATGTCACTTTTAAACTAAAAACACACTTTGATCCGTATCAAGAACACCGTGTATTATATTCACATATAGTTTATTATTACACATCACAAATGATTTATGGATTTTGTTTTTAATGAATCAATTCAATCCAAGCTTGTTTTATTGTTTTTTAATATGTGATACATGTTTTGAACTAAAATGTTTCTTTTAAATTAAAAACACTTACTTTGAGTCATACAAGGCACACTGTGTATCCAATTGATGTGAAACTCAATACAAAAAAATAGTTTATTATGATGGGTTATTTTTGATGGATTTACATCACAAAAAGTTAATAGTGAAAGAAATTCATTGAAAATAAACCAACCTTGAAAATCACTTTGTAATTACTATAATTAATGACAGTTATTCACAATTATGATCAAAATGACACTATTTTTGATGAATATAAAATTCCATCACAAATAGTTTTCAAAACACTTTTTTCTGATGGATATTCATCACAAATAACTGTTTGTGGAAATTTCTTCAATCTGTTGCAAAAAAGTGAAAGTAAATGAAAAAATAAAATACACATAATATATTATAAATTATTATTTATTAATTAAATAATTAAATAGAATTAATTAATTAAAAATTCGTGATAATTAAACCATTAAAATATATATGAAATTTATAATTATTTAATTAAAAAAAACATGATATTAGAAAAATGAAAAAAATATAAGAAAATAAATAAAATCATTAATAACATGATTATTAATATAAAATAAAGATAAAAAATAAATAAAAACCTTAAATAAATATTAATATATATATATATATATGAGAGAGTGTGTTGAGGGTGCTTGAAGTAGGGGAAATGAGAAACAGAGGGAGACATGGGGTGAAGTTGTGTTTATAGTTGACTTTATTGTGATGGAGTTTTTACAATAGAATAATCTGTCACAAAAAGTTTATCATTTGAAATATTTTTTATGGATATTTGTGATGGAATTTTTACTTTGTGATGGTTATTTTCGATTGAATGTTTATCCATCCCAAAAATTAGTGCCTATAAATTTTTACCCACCAATTTGAAAGCTATTTTAACACTTTTTTGAAAAGTATTTTGATGGATTTAAATCCTTTGTAAATAATTTTTTTATTATGGTATTAATTTTGTTAGATGGATAAATCAATCAAAAATAATTTTTTCCGACCAACTCATTAATCTATCACAGATAATTATTTTCTATAAAATTATGAAACTCATCACCAATAATCCCATAAAACATTAGTTGCGATGGATTTAAGAGTCATTCACAGAAAATTTTCCATCAAAATAATATTCATTCCTATTTGAAAAGTATTTTCCAACTTATTCAAAAAGTATTTTTTAATAATTTGTAAATACATTGGAAATAATTTTATTGTTATGTAGTTATTTGTGACGTAATTATAAAATTCGTCACAAATAACCCGCTGGAAAAAGATATTTGTGATGGATTTAAGATTCCATAATAAATAACTATATTCTACCATAATACGCACATTTCCACTAAAAAATAATAGAGATATAGTCCATTTCTATCAAAAAAAAATTATACAAATAGTATTTATGACCAAATTTGAAATTAATCATAAAAAAGTCATTATGAAGAACTATTTCAGAAAGACTCTAATCTGTCACAAACTCTTCATTACAAACAATTTAATTTCTTGTATTAGATGATTCATACACATAAAAAATGACTTTTGAATCATTTTTCAAACATATCAATAAAATTCAATCATTTTCTTGATTTTGGGAATGTGAAACGTGTTTTGTACTAAAATTTTGAATTAAATAAACACACTTTTAGTCATATTGGATATAAAAGGTGTTAGATTTATGTGTGGTCAATTCCTTTATGTCAAAAATAAATGAGGTGTAGTTTTCTTATATTATCAAGAAAATCCAAGTCTGTTTTCTCAGTTTTCAACAAGGGATGCATGTTTTGAACTAAAATTTTACTTCTAAATAAAAAACATGCACTTTGGTCTATACCAAGAACACCTTGTCTCATATTGACATATGAATGATTCCTAAATGTCAAAAATGACTTATAAATAGTTTACCTAAATTATCATGAAAATTTAATCTCTTTTTCTTAATTTTGAGTATACAAAGTGTGTTTTGTACTAAAATGTTTATTTTAAATAAAAATGCACACTTTAAGTCATACCATCCACAATGTGCATTAGATTTAACTGTGGATGTTTCTTATTTGTAATAAATGACATACATATCATTTTACTAAATTATGATGATAATATGAGTGCGTTTTTATGGGTTCTTATCAATGACATGTGTTTTAACTTAATATCTTTCCTTTAAATTGAAAAAAACATTTTCATTAATATCAAGCACACCATGTGTTAGTTTGATGTGTATATGATTCCTTCATGTCACAAATGAATTGGGGATCATTTTAATAAATTATCAACATAATATAATATTCTTTTCAATTTTGAGTATATGATGTATGTTCTGTGCTGACACGTCTATTTTAAATAAAAACACGAACTTTCATTCATATTATCTACACCATGATTCATATTTATATTACACTGATTTTTATGAATAAAAATGGATTATATATCATTTTTATAAATTATCAAGATAATAAAAGTGCAATTTATCAGTTTTCAGTAAGTGAATTGTGTTTGGAGCTAAAATGTTACTTTAGAATTGAAAACATGCTATTTGAGTCAAATCAGGCACATCCTATGTCATATTGATGTGAGTTTTATTCCTAAAAATAAAAAATGATTCATGGATCATTGTATTAAATTATTAATACAATCAAATAATTTTTGATAAGTTTTAAGTACGTGAAATGTGTTTTGAATTAAAATTTTGATTTTAAATCAAAACACACGCTTTCAATCGTAATGGGAAAGATGTGTATTAGATTGATGTGTGGTTAATTCTTACACATGGAAATTAACATATGAATCTTCATTAAAATTGTTAAGTAAATATGAGGTTTTTTTCTTAGTTTTTAGTGATTGATACATTTTTTGTACTACAAATACACTTTTAAACTGAAGAAACACACTTTTATTCATACCAGACACAATGTGTGTTAGATTGACTTGCAATTGATTACTATACATCAAAATGACATATGAATTTTTTAATTATTTTTTTTTCAATATAATTATATTAAAGAGAATTATATTTAAAATGGAATGTTTTTTATCAATACTAAATATAAAAAAATCAAATAAATAACTAAAAAATTCTATAGAGAGATCATTAAACTCTTACCTTAGTGTATCATCCTTTTCGAATCCTTCATCAACAATTTATTTTTTTATAATTATTTTGTGCCTATAAAGAGAAAAAAAGGCATCCATATTTAGTTCACGAACCTTCTATAAATTTAAAATCCCCTATCAGTCTTCAAGAAGGACATGAACTCTATATAGAGGCCTTTTTCCCTCTTTATAAGGAAAAATTATTAAAGAAAAATAAATTCTAAATCACCTCTTGATTATCTCTGAAAAAATTACCTAAATAAGAAGTAGAAAAAAATGATAAGAGAATTATCTAAATATGTTGTAGATAAAATGATAGGAAAAGTTTTTAAATAGGTAGTAAAAAAATACACTCAACATCCTTATTAAAGACCTTTTTGATAATTGTTTTTCTTCAAGTATTTTGTGCTACTCATAGAGCACAAAAATTTAAAGAAAATCAATTCTAGATAGAGTAACATTTTCATGATATCTGTGAAAATTTACTATATAAGTAGTAGACAAAAATGATAAGAGAATTAAATAAAAAATAAGTATATAAAATAATGATAAAATTAACTAAACTAGTCATTGAAAATAACCTCTTCATGATATTTGAAACATTTTGGCCCCATGCATTATTTCCACACTTTTTTAAACAAATATGTTTTATCTTTTGAATACATGGACCATCAATAGTCCTGTTAGCATTAAAAAAATATAAATAAATAAATTATTAATAAATATATTAAATAAAATTGTAATTTTCATCATAAATACCTCTTCGAGGATGCTAGTTTTTTATAGAATATAATATCTTTTATTAATTTAAAAATATAATAACCATAATCTTTTACATTAGTTTTATTAATACACTGTAGAAACTTTTAGAAAAATAATTTTTTTGTTTTGATAGTGAAATATATATATATATATATATCCTAATACTGATCCATTTTTAGAAATCAATATGCTTCTTGTGCCCATGGACTATCCTAGTACCATGATTTTGATGATATTTAAAAAATTCCATATCATAATAAATTTTTCATTAAAACATAATATAAATCATATAACATTAATTTTATTGGTAAACTATTGAATGTGGTTTATTAAAAATTGATAAATTTCGTCATGTATGGTTGATTTGTAGGTAATCTATAAATTGAATCTGAAAAATAAATATTTGGAGTATCTAAATTGATTGTAATGTGAAACCAATACTCCCAAAAAATGGAATAAGAAATAAAAAAAGTAAAAATATATTTTATAAGATTAGATTATAGAGTTGTATCCCTACATCATGGGTATTAAGAAGAGTTTTTCATCGTTAAGTTCCTTTTCAAACATTGTGGCTAGTGGGTCTATTATTATTAAATATTCATCTTCTTCCAATGATATTTATTTATATAAGTAATGTGAGGACTAATGAGTTCAAATTTTCCTTGGTAAGGTTTTCCCACCACATAGTATTAATATATACATTTGTAAAAAAATATGAATATTATTTTACAATAATTAACACAGTAGATCAGATCTTAGACAAATAGATTATAAAAACACACCTCATTTATAAATTTATAATTAAGACTGAAAAATATCCATGATTGATGATGTCATATACACTCTCAAGAACAAGATAGTATGTAATAGACTATATACACATTTTTTAATTAATATCTTCACTAATATATTTAAACATTGTATCCACATGAACATGTAATATTAGTAAATTAGGCATTTGGACTAGTAGGGTAAATGTACTATATAATGGTATTCTCTTTTTATTGTTTTATCCTCTAGATTTCTTTTATTCCACTTTCCCTTTCATATTCCTTTTCTCTATATATAATAACAGTCCATGATTCATTCTTTTTTAAATCATTTTTCATTATTTTTTTAAAACAAATTGAAATAAAATACCTTGTTATTGACATGTATTTTCAAAATATCAAAAAAGCATTCTATGGAAGTTTAAATAGAAAGTTCCACCGTGTGAACATCCAGATCATCAAGTGGAATACGTAGCTCAGTGCTTGGATCATTAGATACATGAATACCTACTCTCACATTATCTTTTGAAAGTTGTCTTTTATATAGAATATATCATTTCATATTGTACACTATTATAATATTAGTATGTGAAATTTATTAGTATCTATATGATTTACATTTTAAAAAAACACTTATGAATAAATTGATTACCACTAGAAAGGAATAACATTGAGTGGAATGGCTAGCCTCAAATATGGGGGTATATCTTTATGTTGTAGTTGTTACTGTAGTGTTTCTTATCCTTTATTCCTCCCCATAATATTCTCTAAAAAATTATTTAGGAAATAATTTTGTCTTATAGAACATTTATTTTTTCATATAGGTCATCAATTTTATTATCTCTATCCCCTGCTCATTTTTTAATAAAAATATGTTCGAGTTGACACTCCAAAACCTAAACCTCTGACACGACCATATTGTTTTGACCACTTCAAGGACACTGAAATTATTTGTTTATAGGGTATAACTGATGATGATTCTTGTGTCTAAAATATAAATAAAAATAGAGGAAAAATAAGTAGTCATTGTCATGTAATATCTATTTGTATATGAATTTTTTTTTATTATTTCATACTTATACCAAATTCTCATTCTATTTGTGGGTTTTCATCTACTAGTATTCCATATTTATTTACACGAGCCTCATTACATTGCACATAGAATGGGATGGAATTGGATTTTGATTTTGATTCATCAATAAGCATATAAACAATGAAACATAATTATATTGTTGATTCATCCCTTATAAAAGTAATATCATAGATTTAAAATACATAACATTTTTTCAAGTAAATAATACCCCATATTTACTATATGATAGGGTTATATTGGTCTTAACACATGATAACTATTTTTAGAACTCAATTATTGTTTCATAACTTTACAAATCATAGTCAAGGTGATTAATTCATGTATTTCCAAGTAAATTATTTCAAATCATAATGTACCAAACCTGTTTCCTCCTCACGATGGCTAATAAATTCATTTCAAGTATCTTGGTTTATCATGTGTGCAAATATATATAATGGGTGATGTTTTACATTCCCTTTATCACACCCAAGATAATGGTTTGTAATAATTTTCTAAAAGATTATATAAGCCTTTATAGTGACCATTAATCCAAATTTAATTCAGTGGCCATCTAATAAAAATACACTATAAAAGGGATAACGAAGAGTAAATAAACATTTTATTATTTTATTTTATAGTAAAATAGACAATTGTTTCATAATGTTACCCGAATTTCTTCCAAAATTATTTCCTTTATCGTAGGCACAATATTTTTTCACATATCTACATCAACCATCATGTTTATTCAAGTGGTGAACCCAATGTAACTTAAAGCGACCCAAGATAAAAATAAATTAAAAATTACTTTAATTTTATTATTTAGATAATACATCTCACAAACAATCACACAACTTGAGGGCAAAAATTTTTAGTGTCTTAGAGATTTGGTACATAAACATATTATTGTACAACACATTAGAATATTACCCTAAAAATTTATCATTTAGAACCTTTTCTAGACATATCACATGATATAATAATCTCCATAACCTGGGGAAATGTAAACATGATAAAGTGGTGAGCTCAGATGCTCAGAAAGGTAAAAACATATCACAACACATATGATCATAAACATAGAGGAGAACATGAGTAAAGGGATAAATAAATTATTAAAATATAATAAGTCCATATATAATAAAAAAAATTATTTGGAAATATAATATTATAAAAATACCATTAAAGAAGTATAAAAGTTTGTACATGTCTCAAAATACATTTCAATAATCATAAAACCCGAGATAATAGCATAAAAGTGCAGAATATTAAAAAATAAGGTGTAACATGAAAACATGAAATATATTGAAAATTAAAAGAATATTGGAAATGTATAATATCTTGATAAATAACATAACATTTTTGTACAACCATAAAAATAAATAAATCTTTTTTGAGAAAACTCTATATTACCATGCCTATGTGAAAAAACTCAATATGTATGTGCCTGAAAATGTGAGAAAAGTCAATATTTCTATGCTTGTGTGAAAAACTCCTTATATCCATGTTTGACTATCTCTTGAGATATAAACTTAAACCAATAAATTGGAAGGAAATATAGTGTCCCACCCTTAATCATTGATACATATTTTTGAAACCTAACTTAAATCGTCATCATATCTTAAATAACCCATGAAAAAAGAATAGGTTTCTTAAACTTATGACATAACATAAACTTATGAAATCATAGGATATAAAAAATATCATTTTACAAAATGAATCACACTATAAATAAATAGATGGTGATCAAAACATCACTTAATGAGATATAAACCTTGTAGGAAAAATAAAAGTTAAAATAAAAATTTTCTCACAAAACCTTTTAGTCAATATTATAAATGATTAAGTGAAAATTATATTCAATTTTTTTTGAAATCTATGACATTTTAAAAAAACTTATTATAAAGAGTTCCAAATTAAAAATCCTTAAACAGAAACAAAAATCAATCAAATAAATGTAACAACCCATGTAATGTTAAAATAAATCATTTTCATGTCTTATTAATATTAATCAATTAAATTTTGTAGTTTTATATTCATTATAGTATTATTAGATATTTTTTTCAATGAAAAGTAAAAAAAATATTTCCAACAAAATTGGGTTTTATGAATTATATGGTTTTATTTTAAAATGGGTTTTTTCAAATTATATAATTTTAATTTGATAAAATTAAATTTTAATTTGACATGTCAAAATTATCTTAGGATGTTTTTTTGTGAATTTTAATAATATTTATATTTTTTAATGTATAGAGAAAAATACTATTTTTATTGAAAATTGTGTTTTGTTTTCAAGTATTTACAAATTCATATTTTATTTTGGATTTTTTGTAAAATTTAATTAGTTAATTATGATTAAACACATAATAATAAATGTTATTGTAATCAACATTATATATTAATTTAGTATAAAATAAATTAATTCTTGAAAGGCATTTTTCTAAAAAAAATGTTTTTAATCACATTTTTCTGGTTAATATTTAAATTAAATTATTATAATAATTAAGATTGAATCTCAAGAAAATGGAATCCAAAATTTTAATCATGAAGTTAACATTTTATAAGTAGGTCCATTTTACTTTTGGTCATTATTAATAGTATCCATAATTATTATTTGTCAACTTGGTAAGGATAAATTAAGTGATTAAGGTTAAAAATAATGTGATATGGCCTAAAAATATCCCTAACATTTTTATTTAATTTATTGGATAATTTTTTTATACCATTAAAATCAATTTTTCTAAAATGTTTCAATTTATTTCCACTTTTATTTGATGATGACATTAAAATAATTTTAAATAAAGAATAAAAACAAAATGTCACTCTATTTTAATATCTTTAAATTTTCTTAATAGGGATATAAGGAGGTAATGTTCAGTTATAAATGGTTATTTTAAATATTATTATTTTTTATCATGTTAATTTATTTTCATTTTTTAGTGATGAAATAATTACCTTAAATGCTTACGCGATGCCAACATAATGCATGTACAAGCATCAAGAAAATCAAGTAAATGGTTTTAAAAACTCAAAAAGTGATTTTTTTGGTGATTTGTAGTTTCCCATGAATTATACATATATATAACATATTAGAGATTTTTTAAAAATAATTTATTCAAATTAAATTATTATATTGATGACTTTAAAGTCAAATTAAATGGACAGTTCCAAATATGATGTTAATGATATTTTATAATAAACAATAATTTATTACATGATTTAAAACCCAAAAAATACTATAATTGGAAACTTTAATGAGATATGGTTTTAAATATTAACCATGGTCCATTTATTTTTAAAATTTTCTTTTATAGTAATTTTATCGACTCATTAAGTGTAGACAACTTTTATTTTTGTGAAAATTGTTAAAAGGGTTAATGAGGGGTTAAAAAAAGAAATAAGGGTGAAAAAATCACCAAAAATTATCCAAATTTAATTTTATGAGATTATTTCATCTCATACTCATAATATTTTATAAACGAATCAATTAATTTCAACTTTTCCATGAAAATTAATTTATATTAATTTAATAATTTAATTAACTCTAAGAGTACCCATACCCTCACTTATAAAATGGAACCTTCTATCCTCTATTATTCATACCATTTGAGCACTCTATATCATCCAATAAATAACTAAATATATCCGTAAAATCCATTCCAATGTCCTATATAATATATTTTTATAATAAAATTAATCTAGGAATGATTTAGGTATAAGACTAAAAAGGTTGTCTGAAGAATAAGAATAATTCTTAATCGAGTGTTTTTATATTATTTGTTATTATATACACTTATAATATTATTCAAACATTATGAAATAATATCATAATTATCGTCCATATATTAATATATTATTATGTTAATTTAATAACTTATATCTATCTCCTTCTTCCATTAAATGGGAAACAAAACCATTATTCCTGTGTACGCCGGACAATCACCTCACAAACCAATGTAATTCATTATCTTTCATCGCCTATAAAGGAAGGATATAATGATTCATTAAGTATTTAAATATGATATTCTTGAAATAATTATCATTTTTACAGATAATATATCATCTATTTTATTACATTTACATCCATTAAAAAATGATAACGTCGTATGAGTGTACCTGTTGATTACTACCTCTACAGAGAGATGTGATTATTTTTTCATCACCGCATCACATGGTTGGTATATATAAGTGTATTTAAAGATATAATATTATATTTATTATATAAAAATAATTATTCAAAGATAATATGATACTTACCTTCAGTCATTCTATTTGAAAAAATGGAAACGTTATTCATGCGGATGTATGACCTACCATCTCTATGATTGTATCGTAGATCTTTTTTCATGACTATATTTTATGGTTGATTTTGAAAGTATAATTAATGTATAAAAATTATAATTAATTAATTAATATTATTATAATTATTTATATAATTTAATAATGACCACTTTGACCATATTCAACTTACCAATTTCATTTTGGGCATAAGAGTTGTATATTATCAAAATATATGACGTGAACTTATTTGATTAAGTAATTATATATAACATGATATAAAATAATGTAAAAAGAAAATAAAACTGAAGAAGTTTATTAAAAAATTAAATAATTAACAGAAGTTTATTATTCAGGAAGATAAATAACATACTTGATGAGATAGTCTCGAATTAGGGGACACTTTACTTTTAAAACCTCATTTTAAATGATTTATAGATTTATTTTAGATATTTTTTTCCTTCAATATCCATATTCTTAAAATTAATTTATTAACATATTTATATGAACATAAATTAATTATAAAGGAAAAAACATGGCTTTATCTCAATGTTTTTCAAATTGAACTTTTTTACAAAATGTTTTGATAATAGGCCGAATATATGTTCTATTTTAACGTATATGACATCAAAAATGTTTCCCACACCCATAATCATTATTTTATTTTGGAATTAAATTACAAGATTTCATGTTTTTTAAATAAAAACACTCCATCCTTTTTTATTATAGTTTTCTTAAAAAATAGTTTTAAATGGAATGGCTATACCTAGAAATGTTTTTCTTATGGTTGAAAATAATATTTTTATGAGTATGAAGATGGGAAAAAATATTTCAAATGTTATGATTATGTTTTGGTTAATTTTATTTTTTTTATGAAATTGAGTGAGCCAGATAAAACTCATGATGATGGGTGATCCCGATATAACTCATGGTGATGGTTGAGCCCAATATAGCTCTCTAATGAATTGGGTAAAGAGATTGAGTTAACTAGTTAGGTTTCTCCTAAGATATTATTGGGATTTATTAGGCATACGTTTCCATTTATAAGAGTTATTATAATAGTGATATGAAAATTGTGTTCCATTTTACATGTCTGATTTATCTATTATTTTTATGGGTTTTATGTAAATATTTTGATCTTAAAAGGTAAGATAATGATGTTAAGTTTTAAGGTATGTTTATTCTAATTCTTAAGGTTAAAATGTATAAATGTTTTTGAAAAATAATTAATATTTTTTTCATGATTGCAATGAAACATTTATGAGTTTTATTTTTTTTAATTTAATATTTTTATAAAATGTTTTATAAGGATATTTGGGCAATGAATTTTATTTCTTTGATAAAAAATTTTTATTTTGAACTCAAAGTTTATTTTGAAAAGGAAAAATTAACGAGTATTCACAGACTAAGAAGTTTATATATTTCTATTTATATTTCAATTATTGAGATTCTGTTCTCAAACCACATTTTAAATGTTTTTCATAGGGTTTTCTGGATGATTAAGGATAACCATGAGATCGAGATAATGTTTTTTAAGATATGTCATGAAAAATAACTTATTATATCTTAAAAGTTTTTTATTGTGTGAAAAATGGATACTGAGTGAAAGTGTCGACTTAGTGATGTAATATTTATATATGTAAGGGTGATGGCCAGATTATCTAAAAATATAAACCTAAAATATCTTAGGGAATGAAATAAAATGAATACTTATTTAAATATACAATTTAAAAATTGATTAAGGTCGGGTCCTTACATTTGGAAACATAGAGAAGGTTTAGATAATGTTAGAGGTTATGATAATGTAAGTATATAACCTCAATAGATTCTAGTTTATTATTATTATGTTATATAATTTTAATACTTCCTTAATGATTCATCTGAATTATGTGTATTCAGAATGATTTTCCACAGAGGAAACTTCGAAGCTGTTATAGTAAGGCACCAAGAGGACAATATCCTTCCAAATTAACAACCTATAATTATTGTAATTGAATCTTATAACTTTATTGCTATGATTTATTACTTGAGATATTCTATAAATTGTGTTGGAATCCATACTATATATGAATCATATCAACTATAGACGAATATATCAATGGTGGGTCATTTTATAAAGCAACACCCTTCAATATTCAATAGATATTTTGAACCAGTGGTAGATGAGGAATAGATTAAAGCTCTAAAAAAGTGTTTTGATGTGATGGGTTATTTGGATTCCCAAAAGTTAACACTTTTTATTTACCATTTTGAAACTTAATTTGATCTATAGTGGTCAATTGTTAAGAAAACGTGAAAAACAGAAGATACTAAAACCCTATAATGAGATAAATTTATGAAACTTTTCCTTGAGAAGTATTTTTCTAAGCTTGTTAGAACTAAGATGGAAAAGTAAGTCTTGGAATTAAGGAAGAAGTTCTACGATTCAATGATTTCATGTGAATAAAACATCCCCAGATTAGAAAGGTATGCACTAAATTTTATTTGAGACATTGACAGTAAAACTAATCAATTCTACTCTGGATTTAACCCAAGATATCGAAGAGATTTGGACACTCATGAATTTAAAAGTTATTAGAAACTTCTTCATTATGCTAATAAGGTAAAAATTGAGTTTTATGATGATTACATGTTCTATGAAAACAAGGGTAAAAATAGGTATATGTGGTAGGAAAATAAGAATAATCCATCAAAGAAATATATAGGTAATAAATTAAAGTTTTTAGGTTGTGATAGGTGTGGTAAAAAGAACCCGAGGTAATGTATTATGAAATTTGGTAAGTGATTTTAATGTGGTAAGTTTAGAAATATGGATTAGTATTTTAAAGAAAAAGATCTTAGTAGTGGTAACACCAATTTTGATAAGCATCTATTATGTTTTTTTCAAATATAATAAGATGGTTCATTATGTGGACATGTGTCTAAAGAAGAGCACAAATGATGTGAAGTAGCAATACTATGAGCAGAGTGGTGTGGTAAAATCCTTTTAAATTACATCAGTAGATATTGGGCCATCAAATGAATTGGTAATAGATCTAGGGAGCTCATTATTTTTTGAAGCTTTTTCTCATATTTGGGTACCATTAGATGAACGTGATGGAGGATGACATCAACAAAGAAACATTTTATACTAGTTGTGAGAAATATGAGTTTTTTGTTATGGCTTTTGGGTTTTCAAATTCCTCAGTTGTATTCAGGTATCTTATGTAAAGAGTTTTCCATAAATATATTAATATGTTTGTGGTTGTGTTTATTGATTATATTTTGGTTTACTCTAAATGTAGTGAGGATCTTGAAAAACATATAAGGATTATTCTACAAACCATGAAATAAAATACGATATATGAAAAATTTAGTAAATGTGATTTATGGTTATGAAAAACTTCATTTATTGGACATATCATAAATAAATATGGTATAAATATTTATCCTACTAAAAATAAAGTGTTTTATGAATTGAAAATCCCTTCAAATGTCTCTAAGATTCATAGTTTTCTCCTGTTAATAGGATATTACTAACAGTTTGTTGAAAACTATTTATGGTTATATATCCCAATAACCAAGTTAACATGACAATGAGTTAGGTTCAAATGGAAATAATAATGTAATGAAAAATTCAATGAATTGAAAATAATATTAGAGAATGATCTTGTTTTGGACTTTCCATACAGAAATGGTGACTTTTTATTTGTAGTGATTCTTTATAGAAGGGATTAGGTTGTGTTTTAATGATTAATGAGGGGGTAACTTATTATGCTTTACATTAATTAATACCTTATGTGAAAAATTATCCTACACAAGACCTTGACCTAGATTTTGTAGTGTTTTCATTAAAAATTTAGAGACATAATTTATATGGTTTAAAATGTAAAATATACATTGAACATAAAATTATTAACTATATATTGACTTTAAAATAGTTGAACATAAGATAAGGGATATGGAAAGAATTGATAAAGTATTATGACTACAAAATTCTTTACCATTAAAGATAGGAAAATAATGTAGCTGATGATTTGAGTTAGAAAGATAATGCATCATTAACTATGTTATGTCTGGAATATGATTCTTTGGTTAATGGTTCAGAGAATGTTGGCATAAAAATTATGCATGTAGGAACTCCCTCTCTTTTTTAGGTTTTATTACAATAATATTTTTTAGATAGGATTAAAAAAACTCATAAAGAAGAAATTGTTTTATAAGAAATTGTATAATTGGTTTGGAAAAGAAAATTTCCTAAATTTAATATTTAAAATTAATGTATTTTTTGAGATTTAGAAAAAGCTAATCTGTTTCATGTGACCCCCAATTGAAGAAATAACTATTGAGTGAGGCTCATAGTTCTCCTTTTTCTATTCATACTAGTAGTACACAAATGTATAAGGCCCTTTGGGACATTTATAGTGATAAGGAAATAATAAATGTATTGATAATTTTACAATGAAGTGATTGACTTGACAACAGGTTAAATTTAAATGACAATTATCAAGGAAATATTGAGTTAATAACATGAATTTGGTAATTGTTGATTGATTAACTAAATCGAATCATTTTATACCCATTTGTGATAATAACTCTTTGGATCAACTTTATAAATGTAGTTTTAAAGATACAAATAGTTTACATGGAGTCCCTCTATCCATTATATCAGATAGTGATCTCAGATTCACCGGTAATTTTTGAAAAGGAATTCAGAAATCATTGGGTACTGAATTAAATATTAGTACAACGTTTCATATTATATCCGATTAAAAATATAAGCGAATGATTCAAAATTTTGAGGATATGATTTTATATTTTTCAAAGGATTATTAGTGAAGTTGGGATCAACATTTTACTTTGTTTAAATTTTCTTATAATAAATTTTTTCTTTCTAGTATATAGATGGAACCTTTTAATGCATTAAATGGAAAGAAGTGTCACACTCCAATTTTTTGGGATGCATTCAGGGAAAGAAAGTTGTTGATATCATAATTGGTATAATAGATGGTTGATAAGGTGAAGATGATTTAGTGGTACATGACATATTAGACCAGGAAGAAAAGTAATATAAATAACCATAAGAAAGATCTTTCTTTTAAGGTAGGTAGTCATGTTTTTCTTAAAGTATCTCTATAGAAAAGAGTATTGTGTTTTGGTAAAAAGGGAATGTTTATTCTAATATTTATTAGACCATATGAGATTATGTATAATATTGGATCATTTTCTTATGGAATGGAATTTACTCTATGTTTATCTTATCTACATGAAATATTTTATGTTTCATTGTTAAAAAAATATGAGCCAGATGCATCTCATGTTTTGAGAACTGAAGTAATATAGTTGGAAGATAACCTATCGTAGGAGGAAGAACATGTTCATATTCTTAACCAAAAATAGGTGTTAGGTAATAGAGTGATTTACCAGTTTATGATTTTGTGTAAAAACCATTTGACTTAAGAAGCAATATGGGAATAAAAAAATGTTATGAAGGATAAATACATCCACTTGTTTAAGTAATGACTAAAATTGTGAAGATGCAATTTAAAAAATGGGGAATAATGTAACAACCTAGGTAATGTTAAAATAAATAATTTTAATTAATTATTCATATTAAATAAATTAAATTTTATATATTTATATTCATATTAAGAATATTAGATAATCTTTTTTCAAAAGGAAAAGCATTTATTTCTGACCAATTCTGATTTTATGCAATATATTGTTTTATTTAAAAACTTGATTTCTAAATTATATAATTTTAATTTGAAAAAGTGAACTTAATCATTGAATTCACCATGTAAAGATTATCTTAGGAAGATATATTTTTTAATTTTCTAGAAAGTTATATTTTTTAATAAGGAAAAATAATGTTTTTATTGAAAAATTACTGTTCCTTTCAAGTATTTAAAAATATATATTTTATTTTTGGTTAGTTTTAAAATTTAATTAGTTTTTTTTATTAAAAAAATATACTAGATGTTATTGTAATTGATATTATACTTGATTTTGGTTTTAAAACATTTTTATACTTAAAAATTCCTTTTATGAAAAAGAATGTTTTTCTCCATGTTTTGTGGGTTTATTTTTAAATTAAATCCATCAAATTAAATATATTGAATCTTTAAAAATGGATTCCATAGTTTTAATTATGGTTTTCATATTATGTAAATAGTAACCTTTTATTTTTAGTCATTATAAATAGTGATCGTAGTAAATATTTGTCACCATCGTAATGGTAAATTTGGTATTTAAGGTTAAAAATATTGTAATAAGGACAAAATATTTCTTTAACACTTGTATTTAGTTTATTGGATTTTATTTTTTTCTATACTGACCATAAAAGTTTCTAAAATGTGGAATTTTCTTGACACTTTCCATTAATAATGACCTTAATGCGATTTTAGATAAAGAATAAAAATAGAATGTCACTATATTCATTTTCATATATTTAATTTTTCTTCATAGGGATAAAAAAGGGTTTTGTTAGTTTTAAATGGATTTAAAATATGAATTATTTTTTTATCATGGTAATTTATTTTTAATTTTTAGTGATGATATAATTACCTTAAATGATTATGCAACACCGACACAATCATGTGAAAGCAGTTGAAAAACCTAGAAAATGATTTCAAAAACACAAAAAGTAATTTTTTGGGTGACTAATAATGTGTCATGAATTTTATAGATATATATAAAATATTAATTACGTGTTAAAATTATATATTAAAATTACATTGTTATATTTAATACTCTAAATTCAAATTAAATGAATAGTTTAAAAACATCATTAATGATATTTTACAATGAACAATATTTTATTAAATGGTTTAAAATCCAAATAAATATTATCTTCATCAAATTTAATTTTATATTGTTTAAAATAAAAACCATGATCCATTTATGGGTCAGTTTTCCTTTTATAATAATTTTCTTGACCACTAAAGAGTGGAAAAATTTATTTTATTATAATCATCGAAAGGTTTAACGAGGGTTAAACAAATAGATAAGGGTAAAAAATTCATTAAAATTTTCTGAATTTTATTTTATTAGTGTATTTAGACTCATAATCATAATATATTCAAAATATTTCAGTTTTTTCACTTTTCCATGAAAATTAATTTATATTAAGTTAATAATTTAAGTAATTCCAAGAGTGTCACTCCCCTCACTTATAAAAGGGAACCTCATCTACTCCGTGACTCACACCTTTTGATCACTCTATATTGGCCATTAACTTCCCATATCTCTCCATAAAATTCTTTCCTAAGTCCTAGATTCCCTATTTTGATGCTAAAATCAATCAAGTAAGCCTTTTTGTATAAACCAAAAGTGGTTGTCTGAAGAAGAGGTATAGTTCTTAACCGATCATTTTCATTTTATTTATTCTTCTACCTGCATTAAAACTTAATCAACCATGAGGAAATAATAAAATCATTAAATTCCATATACATATATGTTAAAATTTTAATGTATTAACCTATTATCATCTAGTTCTTCCATCAAATTGGAAACGAAACCATCATTCGGGTGTATGAAAGAATACAGCCTTGCAAACCGATGTAATTTGTTTTCCATCACTGCCACTCATGGTAGGTTATAATGATGGATTTAAGAGGATCCGATGAATACACACTGAAGTAATAATCTTATGAGGATCCTATGAATTGACCTTTAAGAGGATCCTATTAATACACACTAAAGGAATAATCCTTATTAAATAATATAAAGACCAGCCTATAACCTTAATTTTATTCACAAGGACATCTAATAGTTTGTTTTAATATTCATTGGTCAAACCACTTGTAATTATAACTAGGTTTAGTTACTTCTCTTCCACGTAGGAATATTTAAAATTTGTAGGAAGAGGTTTAAATTCAAGAGTTGGTGGGATGTTTCCTTTAAAAAAGAAGGTTCCATGGGTTTTTTAATTGAGTTTCATCCTAAAAAATATCCCCAATAAAATAAGAATTAAAAACTCATAGTCTACCAATGCAATCATTTTCAAGTAGAAAATGTATATCTATCTGATAAGAAATTTCATATTTGAATTCCCATATATGATGTAAATTTTCATTGACATTTTGAGAAAAATTTGTGTTCAAAATAACAGATTTAAAAGATACCTTTTCATAGAAAAAAATAATTATCAAAAACTATATCATTTTTAGTAGAATGTAATTCAGTTTTAAAAATTTTAGGTTTATTTATACACATAAATTTAGAATATTTAGAATAATTTTATGTTTCAAGAGACTCAGAAATTTTTTCATTTTTTCACTATCATTTTTAGTGAAAACATTAAAATTTTCATGTTAATAAATTAAAAAATATCATGTAATTTTTTCAAAAAATATATTTATTTTTAGGTTCATCACAATGAAATATTTCAAAATTTTATGAAGACTAAATTTTAGTAGACATTTATTCAACCAAATAGTCATGATTCTAGTTATATTGAATAAAATATAGAAGTAACTATGTTTAAAACCATTAAATCATGTTATTTTAGTGTATATAATGGTCTTCCATAGTGTTTTTAATTGATTAAAATATTATATAATGAAACATATTTTTCCCAAACTCTAAAGACAATGTCCCTTTATGAACATTGATTATTGACTTACCAGTTTGTATGAATGGAATTTTTAGAGCTAATGGTGCATGTGAACAAAATCTACCATCCTCCAACTATAAAACATAAAAATCATGTGGGAAAACAATATTGTTTACCATTACCAAAACATCTTCAATGAATTCACAAGGAATAACTAAATTTTTGTTAGTTAGAAGGATGAAAATACTAGACTATTTATACTATCCAACCTAGATAGATGAAATAATAGAATAAAATATAACATTTATGGAAGCTTATAAATCTAACATGGAATCTTCAGATTGATGATTACCAATTACAGAAGTTATAGAAAACATACATGGATATTTTAATTGAATAGAGAGGGAATGTTGGATCATGGAAGACATATTTCTTCCCAAATTAAATTTCTCACCTCCCATGAACCTCCTCTTAAGAGTCAACAATGAGGGACCCATTTAACAACATCTAACAAAGGGAAGTTACCCAAGACTTTTTTTAAAGTTTCAATTACACCCTTGTCCATTTTAGTTTCAACATTTTTTTAACATGAGGGCTACCAAAAGGATAAGGAATAAACTCCTTATAATTTATCATACCACCATAAACATTGGTATTACATTTGTAAGATCCCATTAGGTTTCTAAAATCCCTATTGGTTCCTTAAATCCAGATTTATTTCTTTAGGTTTGATTTTTCTTGTTCAACTAGTGCGTGGAAAACATATTCATTAATAGGTTCAATAGGTGATTTTTTAAATTTAACAGGTCGTAAAACAACCTTAGTAGGTGATTTTAAAAATTATCCATGTGATTATATATTTGTTTTATAATTTTGAATATCCTTTTAAGGTTCTTGTTCATTTTTTTATCTTGGGGGTTTTGAATTTAAGTTCAAATCTTCAGAATTATTTCACTAGCATTATTATTTCCCCTCAAATTCTCGTTAGATTGAGATGAAAAATTACCACTCATTTGGGGGTTCAAACCACTAATTTTAGTTTCTATTTGACCCATTTGAGTAACCACCTTTTTTAGAATAACTTTTTGTTGTTGAGAAATGTGTTGTTACTTATCAAACATTTCTTTATGATGGGATTTATTTCATTGGTTAACTTATTGTTTTCTGTTTTTTAGATTATGAATGTTTGAGAAATTCCCACCATCTTAGTTTCGATACTGATTTTACCTAAGTTGATAATCAAATTTTTTGTGGCTATAAATTCTTGTTTACTTGTTTATTAGTCCAAAAATAATTGCTATTTTGGGTTTTCTATACTTGGTTGAAATTTTTATTTGATTAAAAAGGAATAGATTGGAAATTTTGGTTGGGAAATTGGATGTTTGAGTTTTTCTAGAAATGTGTTCCAAGAAAAGATCCCATTAAAGGATTCAAAAGTTTCAATACAATTATGGGAATTAATCATTAAAATGATGAATAATAGAAAAAATTATATAATACATCTGAATGGGATAGAGAGGTTCTCATTAGTATTGTGAAGTGGTAGAGTTAGTCAACAAATGCTTCATCATGTATGCAAGATCACTCAACCGAATATCTATTCAAATATTATTAGTATTGGAAATTGATACTTCCATAGAAGGTTTAACATAAATTATTCCCCAAGTACTAAATTGTTGTGAATTATGAACCATATTAGAAATGAGGTTCAAAGAATCATCGTGAGTCTTATCAATTAGTGCTCCCCCTACGGTAACATTTATGATACTCCTATCAATCAAAAATAATCCCTCATAGAAATATTGTATAAGGTGCTGGTCAGAAATCTAGTGGCAAGGGATGCTATAGAAAAACTTATTAAACCTCTCCTAGTACTCATAAAGAGTCTACCATTGGAGCTCCCCAATTCTAGAAATATGTGTCTCAATGAGGTGGTCCTAGGCGATGGGAAAAAATTTCAAGGAAGATCTTCTCCAGTTTTTACGGATTCCGTATTGAGGTGGATTGGGAGTTGTAAAACAACTCCATAGACACCCCATAAAAATAATGGGGGAAGTCCCTCATCTGGATATGATCTTCACTACCCCCTTGATGTTTCATGGTGATACACACCATGTGAAACTCTTATAGTTGTTTGTGCTGGACCTCACCCAGAATCCCATGGAATTTGGGTATGTTATGTATCAAGCTCGATCTAAGTTCAAATATTAGGGCAATTCTCGAGCATCATAAATATATTTTTAGGTTCTCAAAATGGAGAGAAACAAGATAATTCTATGTAATTTATTAATCCATGTATATGTTTTTGAATTTTTTCACTTTTTATGAAATTTCTTATGGGTGTTTATTTTTTTATATTATCCTTTACTAGGTTTTCAAATTCAATGACTTGTTTAATTTTTTCAATTTTTATAGTTCATAGATTATATATATTCTCTATTTTTATATTTTCTACGTTATTGGTAATGAAACATAATTTTTTAATGTCATTTTTTTATTTTTTTACATTATAAATTTTTTTTAATAAAAAAATATTTTTTTAAAATTTTAACCCCTTAAAAGGCTACTTGAGAATGGAGATATTTGAATTATAGGTTTTTAGTGTCTCTTTTAAACCTATTTCAAATTTGATTCCTAATTACTACAGTAAAGTAGCAAATAAGTTTGTCTCCTAATGAGACGTATGTTACTTATTATATCCTACTTTAATATATTTAATTGTTTTTAATGGTATTACTATTTCTATAAAATAAAAAATTATAAGTTCTAAAATAAATATTTTAAAATGAAATTAGAAGAAATCAAGCAGCAATGAATTTATTAAGAAGATGAAGAAACAACCTAACTAGTAAATCTTATGGATCAATCTTTCTTCATAATTTTTAATGAATTTTAAAATTATACCTCTCTATGAAAATATTGATATCTCAAATATTGTATCTCATTTAGTTTATTAAATTAAGGTTTATGGACAAAATTTTGATAGCAGATCTTTTTTTTCATTAAATAAGATCAATGCATACAACAATAATTATCTTAGATTACACAATCAACTCTCTCTATACTCACAATCCTTGGTAGAAAATTAAAAATTCTTAAAAAATAAGATCTTCTAAAAAATCCAAATCATCTTGAAATAACAAGACACATTCCAAGATCACTACATTATAATAAAAAATGTGACATTCTTAGAATAGAAGAAAATATGTTTACCAAAGTGACATAATATTAAAACTGCAATTGGTGACCATATTTCATAATTCTATATTTTATAGAGAATTAAAATTTTGAAAAAAAATATATGAAAACTCATAAAGGCATCACCATTAGAATCCATGAGTTTTGGTTACTAGGTTTTTAGAAGGACATCACTGAGGTGCAAAAGCAAGCATCGATCTAAATCTTCATTGACATAAAAAGTTACAGAAAATATCTATAAAATCTATAGGTTATGCTCTCAAGATCTCCACTTCCAACATATCTAAAAATGTTTTCTCTATATCTAAATGAATCTAGAAAGAAATAATCCCTCACTTATTTATACTCATAAAATACTTTTTATTCTCTACTAAATCCACCAACTCAACTTTGTCGAGTTGAAGTCAAGACCATCACTAAAATTATATTTTTAATCTTTGGTATTATATCAAATAACCATCACATTAATATTTTCCTCTAACAATAATTATCACCCAAACTCCTTCGCATGAAATCATAATTTTTTTATCTCAAATTATTCTTCAGTGCAATTTGTAAACCTCTAAAAACCTTGATCAATGAGGAATATTGTCACAAACCAACCCAGGTAAAATAAAAAAAGGACACCCAAGCTGATCTGCGACAAGGATGGAGAGGCATTCCCGATCCTCCCAAGTTAACATCTAGTGTCGGGAATTAAGATAAAACCGTTCGGAATGATTTTACCCATGAGAAAAATATAAATAAATGAAAAATTAAACTTAAAAATAAAAATAAACACTCGTAGATAAAATAATAAAACCACTACACGTACCTCAATGTGACCTCATAAGTCAGCCCTAAACATGAAACCAAGTTCTCTTTGAGAGCAATCTAGAACCATAAGAACCTGTAACTAAAAATATAGAGTTGGAGTGAGCACTAAGATGCTGAGTAATAATTCCAAAGATAAAACATGTTTGATGCCCCTCCTCTAAAGTGAAATCCGTTCATGCTAGTTGGAAAATAAGACACATAAAAATAATATTTTCCAATCTATTTATCAAAATAATTAATATGATACTTTTTTTTGAAAACCCATTTTCATTTCACTTTCCAAAACAATTCAAAAAATACATAAGTCATTTCAATTCAATTATTTAAAAGACAACTAATGATATAGTAGGTATTTAATATAAAAACAAAAACAAAGTACAGGGGGTCATGAGATAAAATAACCAAAAATTATATAAAAAAAATAGGAATATATAAGTATGTAATCATGGGAATTTCCAAAACATCCCTAGAGTGACCTTTTGATGTAATTAGTTCAGAACCACATGTCAGTGTATGGTGAAGCTCCCTAGTCAATAACCAAAAAACCACCCTAAACTGACCAATCTAGTGCAAATACCATATGGACTCTTATCTAATCCAATGTGTATCGTCCCGTCTCATCTAGGTTGATAAGAGACCATCACTAGAACCTCTAAAAGGCACTTCAGAAGCCCATGATAATAATATATTGTGTAAGTAGGAGGCCCTCACATGCGTGACCCACCTTACCTATTATCACCACACTTGCCTACCCCAAACATGGACACCCTATACAATAAACCATAAAGGTAAATCCCCTTATAGGAGTGAGCACTATATATATATATATAGACACAACATTATCAAAGGTTCCAACTGAGTCGTCACGTCACACAACCTTATAAAATATTTCTCAAAAACATTCAAAAATGACAATTGGGAAATTTAACTCTGAAACCAAATTTCGTTCTAAAAAAACATGAAGTTCCAACTAAGCATCATACCAAGTACATTTCAAGTACACTAACACAACATTTCTAGAACCATCTCTAAGAATATATAAAACCCCACTTTCAAATATGCAATGCCAAACATGCCTTTAACTTCTAAGTACAATTCCATTTTAAAACCATGATGAAATCATATTATGTACTTTGGGATTCCAAATGAGATTCAATAAATTATAAGAAATATTGATTTTTTATAAAAACACAAGTACACAACACCCTTAAGTACCCAAACCATTTAAAAGCACAATTACTCAACAAAGGAATCACACATTTAAGAGAAAGCATTAAAAATATGCTTAAATCGAAGAAAACCATTTGAAATACCTATTACACACTAAATACCATTAAAGAAACCAATTTTTAATATTTAACATTTAAAACCAATCAAGATCTATAAATATATCACTACATCCAAACGAGGTTGAAGACGAGTTTCAATATGAAAAACTCGCTTTGCATGCTTGGGTAAATTATGTAAAACAAATAAAAATTTATTTATAACAACCACAACAAGATCACAAATCATATAAATACTACATAAATATAAACCATATTTTTAAATAAATAATGAAATTATGGATTTCAAATTAAAGGCACTAGTATAGAGAACCTACCTTAGGAAGAAGAAACCAAGACGACAATCAGCTTTGACAGCTTTAATGACAGCATCAACTCTTCACCCTTGCACACACATACATTCTAATATATATATATATATATATATGTATACCATTTAAACCAATGTAAAATTTTCCCTCTCCATAAGGGAATATGTATAGGGGTGTATATACATACATATATATAAACACACATGAACCTACGTGTGTGTGTGCATGCCTTCGTGGAGTCGTAAAACACACTAAAAATACAACTAGAGACTCAAAAGACGGAGGTAAAGACCCAAACACTGAAAACAATTTAATAAAAAATAAAATATCAAAAAAACCCTAAATTAAAATTGAACTAATGCGAAAGAATTAAAAACCCTTACCAAAATCGAGTTGAAACCAGCTGCCTTTGACAACTGTGGTAAGAATGATCATCAACAGGACCAACAAACCCTATTCAACAAGAATCAGCAAAAAAACGCCAAAAATATATTAGTGTTTATCCATGGAATTCGCACCCCAAGAAAGATATTAAAATAAGAAAATAAGGAAGGAATATGGGAGAGGAGACTCACTGGAAGAATTTACACCCCAAATTGGGAGGTGGAGCTATCGCTGGAGGGTGGGAGCGGCGCCCCGGAGCAATCTTGGTCAACTGTGTCATGAAATAAAGAGAGGGGGAAGGCTGGGTCACATGAACAGGAGAGTAGGATGGCCGACCACATATGGAGGAGCCATCGCCAGAGGAGGAATGACCACCAAAGGGGGAGGAGAAGGCAAGCCTGATTGTTTCGACCCGTGGTGGTCACTTGCGTAGGGAGAAGTGGGGAGGAGTAAAGCCGCAAGAGGGAGAGGGGGGTAAGAGAGAAGGGGGAAAAAAGAAAAGAAAAAAAAGAAAAAAGGAAAACAAAAAAACCTAAATATAATAATAATAATAATAATATTCAAAAATAATAATATCATTATTATTATTAAAAAAATATATTAATTTTATTTCATTTTTCATATTTTATTTTTCATATTTTATTTTATTTTTAATATAAATTTTATTTTATTTTAAATACTAGGAAACCACATGGTTCACGCACGGTTACCAAACTGTGCACTAGCCTCTGCTAAGGCTTGGAAACCCATGCATGGTTACCTGTAGCTAGATGTACGAATGAGGAAGCTGTTCTCATACCTTGTCACTGGGCGCTTCCCACTTAGAGAGCCAAGATGTATCTTTTTCACACAATTTAATAAATCATGCGCAAGCCATGTTACACAAATCAGAATCACGTGGGCACCTTCACAGATACCGCATAGTTACCCCTAACCCTGTGGGAAAATCGAAAAATAGTAAAAAGGCTTCCAAAAAATTTATATTTGATTTACCAGTTACCAAATATCAAAATAAAGACTAAAAATAATTAAAATGATTAAAATAATCAGCATTCATGGTTATATTGTGACACATATTCACCTAACAAGAACTAATTGAGGTATTATAGAAAACAATACACACACATGAAACACTATCCAAAAATCCATAATAATGGGGTGTCTCTCATCCATATGAACATCAATGAATCAGTCATGCACATTAATTTTAATAGCTAACAAACCAAAAAATGATAGAAAATAAATATTCTTTAATATCTAAAGACTGGACACAACCATATTTAAAAATATCAGGCTACATTGATTGCCTTCCGTGGAACACATAAACATCAGAACTAATATTCATCTTTGTAATGCAATCCTTGTTTCATCGATCTTCACTGAACATGAAGCAATGTTTTTTCAGCTCCGGTGAAATAATTCTTTGAATAAAAAAATAGTCGTTATCACAAATACAGACCAATCTCGGATGAATATTCCTATAATAAGATAATGAATCTTCATCATCAAACCCAGGGCACCCAAAAAATATTCATCTCAATTTCATCTTCTTCAACAAGCACAACTCTAGATCTTCTTCATCCTCAATGGAAGTCCCCATTAAGTCTTCATCAGAACATAGGATTGTTGGTGAAAAATATGGAAATGTAGGAATCAACTGAAACTTCTTCAAACACCATTTTTCCTGGTCAACACCAGTCACTAGACTAGGTTGAGGTCGACGGGTTTTAGATCTTTTTCCCTTAAAAATTCAATTAGATTAAGTCATTGGGAGTTCTTCCCCATAATATATATTGAATGAATTTTTTTCAAATTATGAGCTAGGTTGGCTCTCCTATATCTTTTTCCCTTTATGTGTGAAAATAGATATGGAGTTGTCAACTCACAAGATCAGATCTCCATGCCTAGTTAAAAAATAATGATGATGGATCAGTTTCTTCTACGATGTTGAGGGAAAAAACATCTTTGTGAGTCATCGATCTAGATATTGATGGTAGTGGCTCTGACCATATTCAATAGTCTCTATTATGACTGAGTGAACCTGTGTTCATCAGATTCTCATGGTAATTTTGGAATATCAATTCTCCTTGCCGAAGGTTTGGGTTTGGTGGTGGCTTCAGTTTAACACAATCAGTCATTTGTGGAAGGAAATCATACCCATATCTAGTTTGAAAGTCACTAAGGATCTCGATCATCAAAAACAACATGGATGGGAATTAGTGGTGGTAGTGGTTTGATCGATCCTCAAAATCAGTGAGATCATATGCAATGGTGTTGGTTTTCTTCAAGATTCTTGAAGATATTTTTTATTAGTTTTAGGTTAGGGGGACAGATAAATTATCTTCCATAGAAGGGGACTGGTAACCATTTATGTTATACGTGTAATGGAATCATCTTACGCATGTATCACCATCTTTCACATATGATGAATTTCCTATTTAAATGCATTTGGATTAGTTGTCTTATGAGGATAGAAGCTCATAAGATATTTTCTTCTGTAGATAAGAATTATTTTATGAAAACTTGCATTTCTATTTCAGGTTATAAATTTATCTTATGCACGACTTGTGTGTGAAGATAAATTATCAAATGCACTATCATTTTATGCTACATAGGTACTACAATACTTCTCAGAAATAAAATAAGCTCGAAACTACAGAAAAAATGAAATAAAAAAATTAATGAATGTTAAATAATGTAAATAAAATCCAGATAAATTTATGATAAATTGACACAATATTTTATAAATTCAAAGTGAATTAAAAATTTAAAAGAAAATATTTAAAATTAAATTAATATAACATTTATTAATGTTTGGAAAAAAATACAAATATCCTAATTTCAAATTAACTACATACGAAATGTAATTATTAATTTAACAAAGTTCCAAGTGTAAAAATTAACTTTTAAAATTGGCATATGAAATTAATTGTCAAAATACAATATTAAAAAGTTTGAAGAATGAATAAGTGAAACTGAAAACATAAAAAATCTAATCATAAAAAATTCATTGATTTTTTTTAATTTATCACTAAAATAAAAAAACGTTAATTTTAAAACATAATTAAACATTGTCAATGATTATTTTATTAAATTCCTATTCTAACAACAATTATCCAAATTACTAAAAATACTCAATTATGATCACATTTCAACATAAAAAATATTAATTCAACATAATTGTTGTGGAAAACATGTATCAAATAAGACCACATAATCCCTCATTAGATAATATGGGTGTATTTATTCCAAATATGAAATCATTTTTTGGATATAAAATTAATATGTTTAAGAAAAATTAATTTTAACATTAGTGAATTTAATGTGTAAAAACCTGTTTTTTTTTGAAAAAGTGTGTTTTTAATTTAAAAAAACAATGTGTAGGGTAAAATTATATATGTCTTTTATTATCATGACATATATTGGTTTATTATAAAACAAGTAAATGTAATTTCACTTTCAAATCAAGTAAAAACCAAATTTCACCTAATTAAGATTTAATTAAAAGGAAAGAAAAAAATAGTTTCTTTTATGGGAAAATATTACTAATTTATGTAAAATGTTTAATATAGATTTCATAAATTCAGAATAGAATTTTTAAAATACATTGTTTTACTCCTTAAATAGATTTTTTATTAACTAAATTTTATTATAAGTTTTACTTCTTAAATACCTATTTGGTCAATGAAAAGATTTTTTAAATTTATATATCTTTCTTAAATAATGATAATGTCATAAAATATACCATTTTGGTAAAAATCACATTTTTCACTATATACCTAAAACCAAATATTTCCAAAAAATAAAAAATTTAAGAATATGATTATTAAGAAATTCAAAATTCAAAAAATGATAATTTTTTAATGTGATTTTAATTTTAAAATTTATATATTTAGTTTTTAAATAAATAATGAAAACTGTTTTTATTGTAAATTAATAAACCATTTTTTCTTTTAATTGTACGAATTTATAATTTATTACTATCTTTTATCTACTATAGGTTTTATTATTCTGATAATTTTTTTATTTAATAAGTCAAATATTATTTTAGTTAGGTGTTTCATGAAATATAAGTTACTCACAGAATATTTAATTAAGGAAATGTAATTACTAAATCATGTTTCATTACATAACTAATTAAAATAGGTTTCTTGGGGTCAATAGACTAGCTGTGTGCATTCAATACAACCTCAACTTTTATGGATTTTCTTATCACCTCAATAACTTTTTTAAGACTTCTACAATACGATGCTAATATTGTATCTCTAACATAGGGTTTTCACCCTCTACCATTTCCTTAATTTCAGTATTATCAATATGTCATTCATTAGGATGGGTAGCATCCGCATGTGGAGAAACATGTAGTTCCTAGGGATTGAGAGTGTTAGTATGCAGAGATAACTATTGTTCCTCCTAATAAGGGGCATCAATATGTGGAGAATACATTATCTGAAGAAGTAGTAAACCATTTAATATAGATTACATAAATTAAATAGTGAAAAAATAATACTATGAGGTAACCCGGTGTATATTTAAAAAAACATTGACCTAATTATTTAATATTATTTTTCTTTTCTTTAATGTTTGAAGGGATTTGACCCCTCTATTGAGTTTAATAATCCCTTCCTTGTAGTTTCTTTTAATATACAAGACCCCATCTATATTGGAACCCCAAAAAAATGACTGTGATGTCCAAATTAAAGGGATTTGCTTAGTAGAATTGACATATGACCCAATAGTGGTTTTGGTCAATAATAGAATAACTGACCACTTTTTTTTTGAATCTAGGACATAATTTTTTTTTACTATATATGAGATTCGATTAGTAAAGGGTAATACATGTACCCTTATGTACTAAAATACACTTTCATGAATCCTACTTTTTTATTTTAATTAAACACCTATTATGAACCCACCCGCATTGAAAACTCAGTACTTAGAAAGTTTTATAATCCAACTCTCACGTTTTTTCAAGTATTACAATGTATAACATAATCACATAATCTTGATTTATGTACTTGGTACCACATATATGCATCTCATCCACCACAGGAGTATGAATAATATTTTCCATATAACACATTCATAATGTTCCCTTTTATATAATTTTTAACCATTAACTAAACAACCATTATAATATAATACATGAAAACATAGTCCTCAGGATAGCCATCAAAGTTGTTGTATTATTAAATTAAGATTCCCTGACACCTACTAAGAAATATGGTCTTGAAACCATCCTATAAATAATCGATTATATGTATTTGATATCTATTTTTCATCCCTTAGTAGATTCAAGTGACAAATAATTACTTTGTGGGTTTCAATGTATGAAACAACCTCTAAAATTTTATGTAAAACTTAAAGGTGAGATTACTCCCGATCTTTAATGGTAATTGTAAAAACATTTGTTCTATAAATTATTTTACTAATAAGTCACCCACTATGATGAGATTTTTGTAGACCAATCCTCTCCACATTTGATAGGTATTCAGTATGGAATTCAATGGATTATAAAAAAATATATTGATCTATGATACAACGTTTTGGATGAATTTTATTTTTGATATAACATTTAAAAATATTCATATACTATTCAATAGTAATATACATCTAAAATGTATAAGACCACATATATGAATCTCTCTAACCAAGTGAACCATCACATCAAAGAACAAAAATGTAAATAACATATTCAATTCACATAATATGATATCAATTTTCTTTTATGTTGTTGTACACTCTTTCAGGTATATAACTCTATTTCATATAGATATAAAAAATAAACAAATATTGGTTAATGTATGGAATAAATTTTTAGTAAATATATAATGTAAATCTACAAGTGTTAAATATTATATAAAAACACGATAGCTATTCAAGACATTTAAATTTAAATTATTCATTGACATGATATTCTTGATATTTGATGAATACTATTATGGAACCATTACATAATCCAAGATGTTTTAAAATTAATATATCTCTTTCCTAGAAGATGTCTAAGCAGATGGATGAAGAAAATACCTCCTTTCACCCTTTATTGGTTCCAAATCTTCATGTATCCCCATGTCCATCATTTCAAAACTAGCCTTAAAGACATATTTTCTTTCATGTGAATTTAGTAATTTTCCAATGACACTATCACATATTTTTTATACATTCATCACATCAAGAAAATATATTACGTGTAGAAAATTCTAGTATGGTAGTTAAAAAACTGATATTTTTCCAATAAGTTTTTGAAATGTTTTTTAAATAAGGCTTTCTAAATGAAGTGAAAATGTCCTTTACTAGCTCAAATAGTTGACCACCTATTAGTGTAGATGGTATTGTACCATTTTCTGAATTACCATAAAATGATATCTTCTAATATTTATATTTATTTCATTGAGGTAAAAAATAGTAATGTCATAGCAACATAATCATTGAATAATGTTTCAACCTAACTACGGTCATGAATGGCCTGGAGGCCTTTGACTTTTTATGTATTTCAGGACATTCCATTTTTTACTAGGTAGAGAGATAACCCTTACATGAACTATATTTCTAGAGGTACAAGGCTCAGTACATGACCTGAAGGTCAAATGATCCAACTATAGTAGAACTACCCCTCCCCATCATCTGCTTCATTGGTGGATTTTAGCTTCCCAACTTCCATGGCCGATAAAATAGCATTTTCCCATGCATATGTCCTCTAATGACTCAAATTTTTTCTTATAAAACGTTGAAATATTTTCAAGAATAATTTCTAGTCTAGGTGCTGAGTCGGTGTAGGATTCCATGGCTCGAGAAAACTCAATATTAAAATATTAAAAATATTAAAAATATTATATCATTCATGAATACATTTTTTTTGAAATAATAGGATAGCTACCAAAAAGAGTCTCAGATGGGAAATCTAAGACCTCTATTAAATTTAGAATGTAGTTTTTTTCTAGGGGTGACATAAACATTGTTTTCTTTGGGTGTATGGTTTAAAAGAAATCATGACCAAATTAATGAAAAAATAAATATATAAATAAATATATAAATAAGTAAATAAATAAATAAATAAATTTGTTTTTTTATTTGAAATCCTGGTCTAATATACTATATTTAAATCCATTTGTGGAAAATCCCTTGGGTTAGCTGCATAACCCTATGGATTGGAGAGGATCTGTTAGAGGATAGTTCTTAGATGAATGGAAATGAGTCATGTTGCATAGATCAGTGTTCCAAAGGAGTTCATGTATCTTAGAAATGAAAGTAATGTGGAACCATTCTTCAATATTGATTGATAGAAACTCTATAATGGTAATTTTTTTATTTAATCCCCATATTATGATCATTTGGTGAACATGAATAAATCATTCCAAAAAATTGATTCGTGGTTCGACCATTGATTTAAGGGTGTTAATTTATCTTCAAATAATTATGAATGGATATTGTTTGATTCATCATTAGTTATTGATTCTTAATTTATTATTATCATGTAAACAGATTCAGGAAAACATGAATAGTGTCCAAGGTCTTCTCCTCATGATTTTGTTTAATGCTTTTCTCCCATTTTCTTCATTAATTCATCATCGATGTTACCTTTAACCCGTGGTTTGAAAAATACCTAGAAAATGATCATTGAAAAATAATTATTTGGAGTAACATATAATTATAATTGATTTGGGTTTGGGATCAATGACACAGTTGTTTTGGAATAGTAATGATGGGAGATTGGGAATAGACCAAGAGTTATCAATTTCATAAGATCAAGCATTTGGCTGATGCGGTGCATTGGGAATCATTTTGTGATAAGATTGGTGGCCAGAATCTGATCACTAGATTTGATTGAATTTCACTCAACAAAGATACTAATTTCATGTGAATGATTCATAGTTAGAATGAAGGAGGATGTGGTGTGAGTTGAACTGTTTAAATTTTGCAGGATTATAAAATATCCCAACAAAGAAGATATATATTCTGAAGAACCATGTACTTGTAGTCCCCTGGATGTGTTAGCTAGGGTGTCATATAAATAATTTATCACATGCTATGTTGACCTACAATACACTATGTTCCACATGACTAGTGACTCAATGTGAACCCATGGGGTACATGGGCACAAACATGACTAGGTACACAAGCATGACTATTTTACACATTCACAACTAGGGTACCCAAACATAGCCATGTACTCAGAAATGACTAGGGTATGGAGACAAGACCAATTTCATGGGCATGATCAATGTATATGGACAAAACCAAAGTACAAAATCACATGATTATGAACATGGGAACAACCACATGTTTGTCTGTACATAGAGGCACATGCTCTATACTCCCAGTACACACCATTTACTTTATCTAGGGTAGTTTTAGGCCCTCATTCTTTTTAGTGTGGACTGTTATCCCTAGTTTGTATGCCATTATTAAATCCCAATTTGGGTATAATGAGGCATAAAAATGTGATCATAAGATTTTATCACCTATATGGACTAACCTCAGATAAATTTCATGAATCCATTTGTGTGGACCAGGGTGTGATCCTCTATAATCTTTCTTCCCAAGGATGGGTCAGGAATCCCAAACTAATTTCCAGAACATGTGATCCCCATCTTAGTGGGTTTGCTCTAGGCTGGTTTGAGAATTACCCATAGACCCTAGGTGAGATACCCTATCTATGTACCAACATATTTTAATATATATTGTGTACTACTACATGGGGAGGCCCGATGAGCCTAACCTCTTTGATGAACACCATTATTGTTATCCAACTTGTGGAGTGATTTCTCCCAATTGTGCGTTACTTTAAATCATTGAAAAAATCATAGGATGGAAGTATTATTGTGACTTTATCATGAGACTTTGAGTATATCCCGATTATATATATGTTGTTACTTTTTTTATGTCTCATATCTTGATTGAAGTGCCTTTTTTATGATGATTTTAAGACTCTCCCTCAATGCTTTGTGTTTGGTGATTTCGGGGTGTCCTATTGGTTATGTATATACTCACTGCTTCATGGGTTCTTCTTATAGATTTTGTGTCTTATGCAGAATACATGCTTTTTGATAGATCCCTTGGAGGAACAAGAGTGGGAAGAGCATAGTTGAACTAGACTGACAATGGTTTGTAATAGGTTTTACATTTGACAACAACCCACTCCTTATTTGTAGGTTAGTCTCTTTTAATATCTTTAGTGGGATTATATTTCACCCTTTATTATTTCAAGTTCTTATGTTGTACTAGAATGTTGGATATAAATATACAAATTCATTATGGTATCAGTTTTATTTTAACTTTCCTCATTATATGGGTATTTTAGAGATGTGTGTGTCCATACTGGTGCTTTATGAAGAGCCCCCCCATGTGTGTGATATTCCTACTTGATGATGGATTCCAGACCATAGAATATTAGAGGTAGGCTTGGGGTGTCACATTTGTTTTTCCATCAAGGTGGGCCCTAGTGTGTTGGGTTAGGACTGAGTGGTGTTAGTGATAGTTATCTTAGGATCAATGTATAGAGATTGTCTGGCTGTGAGGTTTGGTTTAGAAACTAGGTTAGTAGTGTAAAAGTGTTTCATGTTTGGAACTCAACCATAGAATATAGTGTTTGTGTGATGGATGACTAATCCATTCACAAGATCTCTAAAAACCTTCTTATTGAATAGTTATATATATGCACTAATCATAGGGAAAACATTGATATATATATATATAATGAAGTAATGGGTTGTGGTTTCCATGTCCTTATTGGGTGAGCTCCCAAGATATACTCTTATAATATAGCATGCCTTATGTTTTTATAGGAATCCTCTAGGGATAAAAATAGATTTGATACCAAAATTGGATTGTGAGGATAATTTTCTTAGTGATGAGGGATTTATTTAGGTACATTTCCAGGAGGTGGTACCTCCTTGAGGTTTTTTAGTCTTACAAAAAGCTTTTGTGTAGCTTGTAGAATCAAAATTGTTGGTTAACGATGTGAAAAGGATAATAACACTTCATGAGTGTCAGAGATATACACCTTCTAGGTTTTGAGTTGATCGATACCTCTAGGTTGATGATGACTGGTTTTAGGTAGCTACCTGAGTTTTAGTCTTAGAGAAAACCCCTCTAGAGCATATGGTGGACTTAGAAGTGAGCCTTCTTCGTGGCTCTATAGGGTGATGGTGGGTTTCAAAGAATCTGAATCATGATGAGGCATATTTCTCCTGAAACGATTTCTAGTATCTCTTTATGTATGAGTTATATCTATCCAAAATTTGAGCAGTGTGCATCCAAGTTATTTTGGAGCTTTGGTAGGGAAATGTGTCTATGGTAGATTATTCATCGAGGTTCACTAACCTCTCGAGATACTCCCCTAATATGGTTTGAGATGAAATATTCTAATCATAAACCTTTGAATTAATCTTATATATATATATATATATATTAGGTACGAAGTGATATTTAATTCCATTCATATATATGCTGGAGTGCTCAAGTGAGCTTTTTTGGTGGATAGATTTTTAGAAGACTAGTCACCAATAGTTAGTATTGGTATTGGGAAGTCTAAAGTGAAGACTTTGGTAGTAGGTAGACAAAATCATACTAAGGGTTCTAGAAACGATATTATTTACTAGAGAAAGTCCTAGGACTGAGGGTCTATAGTCCAGAACTTGTAGGAAAGTTCTATTCTGTCGAGAGAGAGGTATTGTTTGTCTTATGATGGGAAGGGATATCTCACATGGGATTTTCAAACTTTCCATACAGATGAATGTAATATGGTTAATGGAATTCATAGGTAGATAAAATGGAAAGATTAGGGAGGTCCAAAGAGTAGAATATGTGGTAGCATAGTTGGGATAATATTAGGAGGTGGCTAATGATTTTATCTATTACCAACACCACCCCACGACATTCCACACCAGCCTCATAGAGCTGATAGCCAATGACGAGAGAAGCAATAGTATTTAGAGGCTTATGACCTAATGGATCAAAGTATGAATAGAGGTACAATATGCATGATTTATACATTTTTTTAGTATTTATAGATATTGGTAAAATCCATTATTTTGTTACCACATCCCTTATTCGAGATCTAGTGATTCTAGTTAATCCATTGACTCAACCCTTTCACTTAGAGACTCTAACAAGATTGGATTATGTGATCCCACACTTTTGTTTTGGTGTGAAAAAACTCTTGGAGGAGTGATCTTTATTTGGGAATTTCCGTGGATACGATGAGGCCTTACAACATCATCATAAATATAGAATGGCTATCAATAGTTCATACCCAAATTGATTATTTCAAGTAGAGGATGTAGTGAATCCACATATATGGGATTGGGTTTTTATTTTTTAGTGAGAAGGAAAATTAGGTAGAGTAGGGTGGAATAATACATACGAGGGTAAAACCAATTAATCATTAATATTCTAGTATTTCCTTTTGTGTAGTAGATCCCATGAGCTTTCAGATTCCAACAGTGGTGGAGGTGTGCGAGGAAATATTTCCTGAGGATTTATTAGGATTTCCTCCCCAACAAGATATAGAATTATACATAAACTATAAAATGGGGATTTCCCTGATATATACACTAGAATATTAGATATCACTCACAGAGTGTCATGAGATAAAGGTGTAGTTGTAAGAGTTGTAGATGAAGGGCTTTGTTAGACCCAATGTTTCCCCTGAGGAATCCCTTGTGTTGTTCACCAAGAAGGAGGAAATGGGTTTGAGTTTATGCATGGAATAATACCATATTAATTAGGTGAATGTTAAGAATAATTATCCAATTTTGATAATCAATGAACTCTTTGACCAGTTGAAAGGGGAGATTTGGTTCTCGAACATTGACCTCAGGTCAGGCTATCACTATCTCTGAGTTCAGGATGATGATATACAAAATATGTAATTTGGATGATGATATGGTAATAATGAGTAATTGCTGATTACATTTGGAATTATGAACACCCCAACAGTTTTTATAGGACTCATGAACTATATCTTTTATACTTTATTCGATAGGTTCATGGTAGACTTCATCAATGAAATCCTGGTGTACTAGGTGTTAGAGGAGGGGCATGTAAAAATTATGAGGACAGTTCCAGACATACTTAGAGAGAACCATGTTTATGGGAATATCTTGAATGGTCAGTTATATATTTGATAAGTACACTTCCTAGGACATGTCATATTAGAAGAGGGTGTAGTAGTGGACTTGGTGAAGGTTGAGGTAGTGCAATCTTGTGATCCACCCAAGATTGTAGTTGAGGTGTGGATATTCCTTTGGTTGGATAGTTACAATGAGACAGTAATACTATATATCTACTTGGTTATAACACCCTGAAATTATTTGACTCAAAATGGACAACCTTTTATGTCGACTTAGTGGTGACAGTAGGATTTTCAGATGTTACAAAATGAGATTGAGGAGTTCCCCAATCATAATATTTCCAATGAAGGGTGGTGAGTATATAGAGTTATATGATGCCTCTAGAAATAGTATTTAATGTGTTATTATGTATTGTTGGTCAGTGATTTCCTATGGGTCCCATCTGATGAGACCCTATGAGCAGCACTATGTGACCCACGATCTAGATCGAATAGACGTAGTCTTCACCCGAAATATATGGTGAAACTGCATTATGGGAATGTAGTTTATCATCTATTCAGATCAAATGAGTCTCAAGAATTTATTTCCATATAAGTATATCATATTTAGATAGAGTTAGTGGATAGAGTTACTCTTGGATGATAAAATTTAGATAGTCTATAATCCCATGAAGGGGAACATGGTGGAATATGTTCTCAATAGAAGATATTATTCTCCATTGTTGAGTAAGGTTTAAAAGAATTTATCCTCATTTTAGATGTCCTTAGTGAATGAGGATAATAAAGCATACCTCCAATCGATGATTATTACCCCTATTATAATACAAAAAGTTTGGGATTATTATTTTGAAAATACTTACTATAGAATTTATGTGTTCTCATATCCACTGGACATGATCCTAATTGATTTCCCTAATGTGGGGAGCCTATTATCCTTTTTTGAGGTTTCCATGGTATCAGTGACACTAAAAGATGATATTTTGATGGAGTTTCATACATCACCATGGAATTACATATAGAATTGGAAAAGAATTTCCAAGACCTTCAACATTATTTTTGGTGGCTATATAAAGATTTTTGTAGCATAGTTTGTCTATCAATGCCTAACTTGTCAGTAGGTGAAGGCTAAGAACTGGGTTCTAGTGGGTTTGATGCTACCCCATAGGGTGAAAAAGTGGAAGTTGGATGGCATCTCTATAGAATTCATGATGGGTCTTCCATGATCATTTATAGGAAATGATGACATCTAAATTATCCTTGACTAACTCACTAATTTGAACCACTTCATATACCTAAAATAGGAGAGTTTAGTAGAGAGATTACGAGAAACTTATATGAAAGAGATATTTTGGATTCATGGAGTTTCCCCAACAATCATTTCAGATTATGATTCTAGATTCACACCAAAATTGTGAGAGGATTATTGGAGGCCTTTGGGACATTGTTACATTTGATCATGATGTTTCACCTCGAGACTGATGGGCGGACTAAGTAGAATGTCTATCTTCTAGAGGAAATACTTTGGGATTTCATGTTAGACTTTGGACATAGTTAAGGGGAACACCTACCCTTGGGGAAGTTTTCATACAACAATATTTTCCACTCTACCATCATTATAGAACTATTTTATTACTTTTATGTGATACCCAATAGGTCACCACAGAATTTTACTGAACTAGGGGAGTCTGCAATCATTATCCTAGAGTTGGTGTGAGTGATTATAGAGAAGGTGAAGATCATACAAGAATGCATGAGGACTTTCTAAATCCATTAGAAGTATTATTTGGATCAACAAACAAGGCCTTTGGAGTTCAAAGAGGGAGACTGTGTGTTATGGATGGTCTCACCTCCAAGAGGATTGCAGATATTTTAATGATGATGCATGTTTTTCTTCAAGACTCATTGTCCCTTTCCAGATACTGAATAGTGAGGTGGAATAACTCTTTCATCTAGAACCATAATTAGACCAGTTACATGATGTATTATATGTGTCCCAACTGAGGATGTATATTCACAACCCATCACTTGTTATTGAATGGGATGAGATTGATGTTGAGGATAAAGATGCCTTAATAAATTACCTAGTAGAGATCATGGATCGATGGGAGAAGATCCTAAATGGGTGAGAAACTCACTTCGTGTGTGTCTGGTAGTAGCATGAGAATCTTTAGGAGAGATCTTGGGAGTGGGATAAATAGATACGAGCTTAATACCCACATATATTTGAGTAGGTTTTTTCTTTTCTGGATGAGAACCCCTATAGAGGGGATAATGTAATGATTCTATTTTTTCCTTTTATAACTATTTAATATTTTAAATAATGTTTTTGAGGCTAGAAACTATGTTAGTTTGGGATTCTGTGGCTTGGAGAGGATCAATTTTGATATACTAAAAATATTAAATATTTTATATCACATTCAATGAGTTTTTATTAAATAAATGGATAGATCCAAAATGGATTATTGGATGGGAAATATGAGATCTTTATTAAATCTAGAATTTGGGTTTTATTCTAGATGTGGTATAACATTTATGCTTATAACATGGTTGTCTTAAGATAAATACTGGACAGGTTAATGCATAAATAAATAAATAAATAAATAAATTTATTTATTTGAGAATCAACCATAATATTCTCTATATAAACCCATTTAGGGAAATCCCTAGGGTTAGCCTGATAACCCTAGGGATTTAATAGGAGATGTTGAAGGAGAGTTATTAGATGAACAAAAAATAATCAAGGTGCAATGATGGGTGTTCTAAAGAAGTTTGTGGATATTTCCAATGACAAGGATGTGAAACCATTATTTATTAGCAATTAATCTAAACTCATGGTAGGGAGTTGTTTTGTTTTTATTTAATCCCAGTATTTTCATCCTTTTTAAAATGTGAATCAATCATTTTAAAAAATTGATTATTTGGTTAACCTTTTATTTAAGAGTATTGATTTATATTCTTAGAACTTGGAATGAATATTGTTCGATTCATCCATGGTTATTTCTTCTTTGTCAATCATTATCATGACAACAGATTGAGAGAATCCAAAACAACGACTAAGGTTTGTTCCTTATATTTGGGTTTTGTCCATTTGTATCACTGTTCATTATGTGTTTATCATCAATGTTCCATTTTTCTAGAGATATAAAAAGTAACAGGTAAATGGGAATTGAAAAATCATTAATTGGTGAAACAGATCATTACCATGGGATTAGGTTCATGATTAATGGTATAGTTTTAGTGAATAGTGAAAATAAAGGATTTGTAATCGATCAAGAGTTCTAGTTTTAATATTATTGAGTGTTCTGGTGATGCAGTACTTAGGGAATAATTTCATGAGAATATTGTTCATAAAAATATTGTAACTGGTGAAGGTAGGGGTTCAGTAAACTTAGATTCGCATTCCATAGGTGAGATCCATTGCTGGAATGAAGGGGGAGGTGGTGCAAGTGGAACCAGAAGGATGTTTTGGGATTCTGGAAAATCACTACATATACGACATGTAGTATGAAGAACACCTTTATTGCAGTCCCTAGGCATTGGAATCTTGGGTTTTATAAAAAATAAAATATCAAATAGTGTGTGGACCTACCACACATTGTATTTCACATGATTGGAAACTTGGTGTGTACCGCTAGGGTACAAGGGCATAATAATGGCCAGGTACACAGGTACGACCAGAGTATACAAGCATGAACAGTGTACCCAAACATGGTAATTTATTCAGACAAGACTAGGGTATTTATACACGAATTGGTATATGAGAATGTCCGGTGTACATGTGAATGGAAAGAGTACATTGGTACATGATTTTGAACATTATAATGAACACAGGAAGGTCCAGAATCAATGGTACATGTAGTGTACTCTCAATACATACCATGAAATTTATCTAGGGTTGTTTTAGGACCTTGTTTTCTTTAGTTTAGACTAGTATCTCTCGAGTGCATCCCCTTTTTCCATCCCTATGAGGGTACAATGATACATCATGTCCTAAACATAGGATTTGATCCCCTATATGGAATTAGTCTTAGATATAGTTTATAAATCCCTCAGTTTGGCCGGAGGTGTGATCCTACATCATCTTTCTTCCCAAGGTTGGGTTGGTGACCCCTTAAATATTTCCAAGGAATGTGATCCCTATACTAGAGGGTTTACTCTAGGTTGGGTTAGGAATCATCTACAGATCCCGAGTGATATCACATATCAATATATCAACATGTTTCGATATCCAGTGTGTACTACTACATGGAAAGGCCCAGTGATCCCAATATATCATATGAGCAACAATAGTGATATCGTACTCATGGAGTGAGTTCTTTTAGATGAGAATTACATGGAATCCTTGGGTAGATCTTATGGTGGAAGTATAGTTGTGACTTCACCATGATACTAGGAGTATATCTTGATTATATATTTGTTAATTTTGTTATGTCTTATATCCAAATTGGCATGCCTATGTGAGGATGATATGGCCACTCTCCATCGATGAATTTTGTTTGGTGATTTTAGGGTTTCCTACTATATATGTATATACTCATCCCAGTATGATATTTCCCGCACATGTCATGTATTTTTCAAACAACATACATTTCAATAAATTCCTAAGTGGACCAAGAGTATGTGTTACATAGTTGAGATAGACATGCCATGGTTCATACCAGGTGTTTCATTTGATAGCAGGCCCATCCTTCTTTGCAGTATAGACCATTTTTACAGATTTTTGGGCTTATATATGGCCTTTTATTCTTTACATTACTTATGGTGTACACTTATGTGGTATATATATGTATTCATTCATTATGGTATCATTTTCATTTTACCTTTCAGTACTGTATGGGTGTTTTGGATATGTGTACATGCATATATGTCACTTAGTCTAAGGCCTCCCATTTGTGTGATAAACCTTCTGAATATTGGTTTCCAACCCCTAGTCTATTACATAATGTTTGTAATGTCACATTAGTCTTGTCTCTAGTAAGGAGGCTCCCATAAGGTTGGTTCATTATAATTGCATGGTGCCTAGTAATGATGGAAATGTTTTCATATCGCACTCTTAATTCCAAATCTGGTTAGCTCTGCTCTAGTGGTTTCTAGTTACTCTAAATCATTCTCTTAGGCATAATCCTATATGTTCTGACCTGAATTCTTCATGGCTTGGAGACCTTATGGCCTGAAATCCCATGAACCTAAGGCTATAGGTGGCTAGAATACCTATGGTGTCCTGAAGTCCCTATGGCCTGAAGGCCAAAATCTATAGCTTATAGGCCAAAATTTCTATAATACCCACTATAATTACTACTACAATAATTTCTATAGTAACTCAGAAATTCACCCGACCCAATTTTCAAACAAAATGAGTGTGTACCTTGTCAAAAAACGGGACACCCTAACATTCCATTAATGTTATATCCTAATAAATTTCCATAAGCAGGAAATTCATTTATCATATAATAAAAAAAGGCTCTCAATATGGAATATTCATTTTTTATAATCAACATACAATATAGCACCTTAATACCACAATAATTCCAAATCTTTGATATGTGGATCAAAATACACATTAATATCATTACATGGTTGTTTTGGTCCTTATATAATTAGATACAACATAATGTTTTTTAATCATACAAAACCATATTGGAAAGTTATAATTTTCCAACATAATTGTCTATGTACCGTGAGTGATACTCTATACACCAAAAGGATTAACATTAATTGTAGATAACATTATATGACAGTTTCTTAGCTCATTTCCAAATTTAGGATACACAAGGTCAATTTTCATCGATTAAGGAGAGTTTGATGGATGATGAAGTTTCCCATCATGATTTAGTGTCAGTGTATTCCTTTTCAATTGTCTTGATAACCTTTCACTTACATATAGTTTCCTAGACATTAGAATTATTGGAATGTTCCATACAAATTTTGAAAGATTTGATTCATCTTTATTTCTCTATAAAGACTCACCAATAATTGGTAAATTTTTAAGTGATTCATAGTCCTTGTGAAATAGTATAAAATCATTTAGATAGTCAAGTATTCTTTCAGAGATCATACCCATTGAATATAACATTCAATTGGAATCATATATTCAATAAGGAAGTTAATTATCATATGGAATCATATCATTAAAGAGATAAAGTTTTAATTTAAATGGATATATAATATTTATTTATTTAAATAATAAATATTTAATTTATTCATGTCTTTAGTAAATGTTGAAGATGTTTAGTGGATGAAGATTGTGTCTAGACATAAATATTAATTTCCAATATGATAAAATAATATTTATCATTGTTCAAGTTAGTGAACTATGTGAGATAAAAATAATATTATTATTTTAATACATATCTTGGGGTTAAGAATGAGTTTAAAATTTTATTAAGGTAACTTGTTAAATTAATTAAATTACAAACCCTAACCCTTGTTCTATAAATAGTCAATTAATATATTATAAAAGTGGTTAATTGAGAATCATTGTGCACAATAGACTTCTCTCAAGAAATATACTCATCATTACCATATCTCCTCAAGAATGAAAATATGAAGATAAATATATTTCATACTGATGAAACGTAAATCAATAAAAATGATAAAATAAAGATAATAAATCAACTGTTCTAGAATCCGATGATTCTTCAATGTCATATGGAGTTTATAGAAGCACATGTGGATCATAAATATTGGGATTCAGCACTTGGATCCTACAAGCACAATAATGTAATGTCCAATAGGTTTTAGGATGATCAATATTTAGTTAAATAATGTTCTCAATACCTAGGTATTTTTTCTTATGATCTATTTATATTAATTATAAATTTAACATGAAAATATCTCCTCTTGGTTCTAATATTTCATTATTAATACTCTTTGTAAATATTATATTGGTTATGGAATTAACATCTTTTACAATATAATAATGATCCATCAAATTCAACATTTACCAATTTGGGATTGGACCTGATAACCATTTCTATTTCACCATAAACCATGAAGTTGTATCAAAGGGTCCACGTTCAAATTGATAATTAATTTTTTCATTGATGATCATTAAGCATTTAAAAGTTTAGATTCATTTCATGTTTTAATTCATTCTTCACCATTCATTGAAATATATTATTTCTCTTTTTCATTTATTTCATATATTATAAAGATCTATTAAAAATTAATGAATATAACATATGAAGAACCTATCTAAAGGCTCTAAGAATTCTGGTTGGATAATATAAGACTACACGGCATGTGCTTCTTTGTTACACACCATGTATACTTTTTCACTGCACAAGGATGCCCCTAATGTATTCTAGGTCATCATGTAATTAGTATATGAAATTTTCTATAAGTACATTGCATATTGACTAAATAGGGTCGAAAACAACCTTTACGGAGTACATGACATGTAGATTTACTACACGCCCTGTAGTCCTTGTGTTTTCAATAAGGAAAACATAGTGTCAAACCACATCATGTAATTAACACACTGTGGGTATTTAATACATGATGTGTCTTGATCAGAAGTGATGTAACATTAATTGGACACTTTATATTAATTATAAACATTTTTTACTTTATAAATATACATGATAAGTATACTTTAAGTCCCTAGTCATGTACTACAAATATCCAATGAAGAGAAGTACATGTCGTTTCAGAGACCAACACACATCTTTTACATTACCGTTTTACATGTTAATATTAAATTTAATTAATTTATCCATTTAACCTCATAAAACTGAGCTATTTGTGTATTTTAATTTGTAGTACATTCCATTTTTTAGGTTATATATTATATTATATTTTTATTTAATTCTATGTAATACATGGAACTGTGAATCTTCTATGGTTATTGAATACTAAAGAATCAATGCATTAAATTATACATGATAGTAAATATTCATGTATTCTATTTGTAATTAAAGTATAAGTACATTCCATCATATTTTGACATGTTTCATGTACACATTATGTCTTATAAGTGATTTTTTACAATTAAAAACATATAGAATTGTTCAGACAAGAACTTATTGAGTTTCTTCCAAGTACAAATTTGTATTCTATTTTATTGGGTTTTAAATAAAAAAAATTTATGTATTTTATTTAAAATAATTTCATATTAGAATTTTTGGATGATTGGATGAAATAAGATTAAATGAATTAATTGATTAATAAGATAAATAACAAAATTAATTCGAGTGAATTTTATATTATTAAATAATGAATTTAAATGAATGTCAGCAACTTGTATTAAATGTGTAGTCAGTGTATGTGTATGACCGATAATGAGATATGACTAGACCTGTATATGTTTTGGTTTAATTTAATTCCATTTTATTTCATTTTTAGAAATTATTTATTATTAAATTAAATATGATGGCATGTGAATCATCACACCCACATTTATTATATAGGACCCATGTATCCAAGTTTGTTTTATGTAATTCCCTATTAACTAATAATTTGGTTCCCCTCACCCCCATGTGAGTTATAAAACATATGTAATAGAAGAAGTATATGAGGGAGTATGGAGTCAATTCCAGACAGAGCTGAGGTAGAGGCAGTTCAAGATATAACCAAGATGAAACCCACAGAGGAGTTACATAGGTGGACATCTTGGATACTTCAACTCATACCAAGACTGACTTAAGGAGTTTTACTCTAGAAAAAGAGTTTTATTTATAATACACTCAATAAATCAACCTTTAGATAAATATTATGATCTTCTAATTCATTTATTTATTTTATTTCTATGTTATGATTTATTTATTTTATGGATAGAAGTCCATGATCACATTAATAAAATACTAATATAAAAATATAGAATTAAAATAAATGGGTTGTGAAAAAATGTTTTATCATGAACATTGTTAATCACTAATGTAAATTATACATTATATTGATAAGAAATATGAATTATAAATCCAAAAATATTTATGTATAATAAATAAAATCTCTCAAAATAATATTCATTTAGAACAAGTCTTCAATTTCTTGATTAGGAATGAAAACCATAGAACTAAGTGTCTAACCAACCCTTTTTGATATGCATTTATCATAGATTTATTAAGAACGTTTTTTATTGACTTGAAAAATTTACATCAATAGATGTATCCCTCGCTAGACATTATGTTACTTGGAGACAAGTGTTGAGGAAACTAGATCAAGGGTTTTGGATTGGGGAGTCCACTCAATAGATCAAGGAGCTACAAGACCACATTTAGAAAATACTTTCCTATATAAATATCTTCAATTAAATGACCAAGCCATCAATTGGGTCATGACAAAGGGAATATGGATAATTTCCAATATAATTTATAAGAAAATATACTTTCTGAGTCCAATGGTAGGGGATATTAGGACTTGATAAAATAGTGTGAGACTTAATAAAATGGAAATCATTATATCTCACACAAATTATAATCAGGTAATGTACTAATAATATTTTCTTTTAATATTCGAATATAATGATGATATTTAAAACAAAATTATTCTAATGACCAATATTGGTGACATACAATATTTTAATTGGAAGTAATTTCTAGGAATGGTTCATGTGCCTTCAGATAGTATTTCACTATGAAAGGAAGTATTAGTGTTAGAATCATCGATGTATGATATAATTGTGAAGGAGGTTAGTGGTGTGGTGTTTGTTGTCGACGATAACCATTTGAGTGGTGCAGTTGAAATTTAGTGTCTTATTCTATCATGCATGTCTAATAAACTCACGGAGTCACTTGAGGACATGGATTCTTATAGCATGATTTAGTATCATTGTCGTTTATATCAGGAGAGAGCTAGATAGGATTGGTCTAGATATTCATGGTTCTTTTTTAGAGAAAAATATATATAAGGTTCTACATTTAGGACTCATATAGTTAAACTAATTAGCTACATTGAGTGCACAGAGAATCTAGGGTTTAATATACCTTATAAACTGCCTATTGTTCTCATTCTTTCATTACTCCCATAGATCTTATTTATCCTTATTTTTAATTTAAATATGATGAAAATAGATAAGTATCTCCTAGAGCCTCTCACTATACTCCACCAATTTGACAAGGATATGAAAAATTAAATGCATTCTATCCTTATGGATAATAAAATGAATGGGAAAGAAAAGATCTTTATATCCAACTATTTTCACAATGCCCTTTTAAGAGGATAAATATTAAAGGGAAATAAAGTGAATAGGATGCTATCTATTTCTCATGTAGTAATATGGTCCATTGGAAGGAAAACTAAACCCATGAAAAGAAGTAATCATATTATTTTGGTGTATCTGTTATCAAGTTAAATTTATCTATTTCTAAACATTAGGTATTTGATACAACATGTGGGGATCAAATATGTATTAAAAAATATGTACCAAGTATATTCTATATGATTTCCCCAGGAAAGGTTGAGCTATGAGTATATAATGGAGCAAGACTTGCTGTTGTGGCTACCAGAGACCATGACCTCACATTGCTGACCATAATGGTCTTTGTTTTAAAAGTTTTTATTATGTTTTTTAAGTAACCAAAAACATTATACTTATAAACAAACTTGATGGATATGGATTTATTTTCAAATTTCTTAATAAATGTTTCTTATTTTTTAAAGAAATCATATGTTATACTAAGAAATATTTAATTAACTCTCTTTATATTTTAGATTATATGAACCAAGTAGTGGAAATTGATAATGATACTACATTACATGACTTATACCACACCCAATTATGGAATCATCAGCTAGATCATGCAAATGAAAAGTATTTTGAAAACATTACTCCAAGATATATAGTTAAATTCATTTGAACTAAAACAACTTGGTATATTCCATGAATGTTTATAAGGAAAAATTTCTAATGTACCATTAAATAGAAAAGGTTAAAGGGACAAGGATATTATTGTATTAGTTCTTAATGAAATTTATGGACTGTTTATCCTTGAACAATGGGGGTGATTATACTCCATAACTTTTTTTGATGATATTAGTTGTTATTTATATTTCAACTTATTGAGGTACAAGTCATATTCCTTTGAGAGATTCATGAATGTAATAATTAATTTGAGAACTAGCATGGAAAGAAGATTAAGAAACTATTCTCAGATCGTGGTGGATAACATCTTAATTAAGGATTCATTTATTATTTATGGGATTTCATGATGTTATACCAACTAACCCCTCATTATACACAACAATGGGACTACGCAAGTGAAAGGAGGAACCACACCCTATTAGACATAGTGAGATCAATGATGATTCATTAGAGTCTTCCATTATCCTTTTATGGATACACGTTACAAATAGAAATAAAAATACTAAACTGGGTTCCAACTAAAGTGGTATATGGTATTCCATACCAATTATGAAGTGGAATTAAACTCATATTTTCATACATACATTTGTGGGGATGTGAATCATTTATTAAGGCCTCTTTGGGTAATAAAAATGAAACTCGAGGAATTTTTTTACCTTTATTGGATTACCTAAGGAAGTAAAGAGATATTACCTATACAACCCATAAAACAAAAAGGTATTAATATAAATACATTACATATTCCTTGAGAGGGATCATATGTGTAAAATAGATTGTGGGAGTGAGATAGACGTTGATAATGTTCAGGATCATGGTTAAAAAGAGTTGCAACATGAACATATTCAAAAATTCCCACCGGAAGAAGACGTTATAGAGAAATTAGTACTACATTGGAGAACATGATAGCATTGAGAACCAGAATGAAATGGTTTTAAAATAACTAAGGCTATAGAATCATTATTAATTGATAATAATGATCTCATAACATATAATGAAAAACTAAGTGGGATAGATGATTCCTACTGGAAAGAAGTGCTAAATTCTAAAATGGATTCCATGTTCCAAAACCATGTCTAGATCTTATATGATTCTCCAGTGGATGAAAATACCATTGGTTTTAAATGGTAATTAAATAATAAATGGGAAATTGAAAAAACATTCAGTACTTATAAGTTCTGAATGATTGAAAACGTTTTGAAATAGTTTTAAGGAATATAATGTGACGAAACCTTTCCACTAGGTTGAATAATTAAATCCATAAGAATTATAATTTTCATAGAGGATTACCATGACAATGAGATTTAACAAATGGATTTTAAAATGAACATCCACAACAGTAACCTTCAGGAAGATTTAATATGAGGAAACCTGAAGGGTTTGTGACTCCAAATGATGAAAACAAGGTATGGAAATTACAAAGATCCATTTATTGAATAAAGTAAACATTCAAGTCATAGAATAATCGATTTAATTATTATATATTGGAATTTGATTTTATAAAGAATGAATATAATCATTATGCCTATAATATGTTTTTTGGAGTGTGGTCATTATCATAATATTTTATGTTGATGACATACTACTTATTAGAAATGATATAACTGTCTTACAACATCTTAATAAACGTTGAACACATACTTATATATGAAGGATATAGGTGAAGTATCATATATTCTATGAATAAAGTTCAATCGCTATAGATTCAATAGGCTTCTTGGACTATGTTAATGTATATATATTAACAAGATACTGAAAATATTCAGTATGAAATAGTATAGGTGTTGATTATTTCTTGTGTCACATGGAATTTTTCTATCAAAGAAAAATTTTCCTTATAAAGATAATGAGTTATAGAGGATGGAAATGATTACATACACATAAATGATTGGGTCAGTCATGAATGATATGTTATGTACTAGGCTAGATGATTCCTATGCAATAAGTTTGGTAGGAAGATATCAAGATGACCAAGGTGATCTCTATTGGATAGAAATCAAGACTATCCTTAAGTATCTAATGTGTACTAAGGATATATTCTTGGTTTATGGAGGATATGAGGAGATATTAATAAATGGTTAAGCTAATTCTAGTTTCCAAAAAGATCAAGATGATCTAAAATTTCATTTGATATAAATATTCAATATTAATAGAGGTGTTTTAAGATGGATTATCTCAAAGAATGATATGGAAAAAAATTCTACAATAGAGTCTTAGTATATTATGGATTCATAAGAAAATAAGTAATATGTAGGGATACAAAACTTCATCAAATATATTGAAGTGTTTTATTGCAGTAAAAAACCTATAACACCCTATTTTTATAGTACTACAATAGTGGATCTTGTAAATGATACATGGTCACATCATTGGACAGATAAAATAATTATGAGGTATCATTTATTGATGGATTTTACTTAAAGTGGTGAATTTAGAGTGAGAATATTATCTATAGAAGAAAATATGGAATACCCCCGGACTAAAGCCTTAATTTAGCAGATACTTGATGTTCATGTGAGGTTTAGCTGGTTGAATGTTTTTGGAAAATGGCTATAGTCTAAGTGGGAGTTTGTTGGATTTAGTGTCCTAGATCCAATTATTATTTATTTAGATTACATATATATATATTAAAATAAGTGAATATTAATTAAACATCTTACTACATACTATTCACTGTTCTATATAACGATAATGTAAAAAATGTAATAGAGTATTTATCGCATGGAAAAGGGAACAACAATTATCTTCTATGATAAGAACCTTTAAATTCCATGAGGATATTATTAAACCTATTTATATTATCAGATAGAATTATTTGATGTGGAATATAGTATGTTTTCCACCAAGTGAAATTAATCATAAGAATACAAGACCTCTTCTTATAAAATTCACACATGGTAATCTCCACGATGGTAGATTTTGATAACATACCCCCAAGTAGGACTTTTGTAGGTTTATATTTCATCATATATTCCAACATGTGAGTTTGGGAAATGGTCCTTAGACTTTAAGATTATTATTAATTCATTTCATGAATAACACTCTTAGACTTACTAACAAAAACTGTGATGCTATATGTTCGTGGGAAGTAAGGTACATTGGGTGTATCACGGATAACATGTTTTTAATTAATAATTCCAAGGAAGGAATTTTCCCCTCTATATTGATGGATGTTAATATATTGAACCTTTTATGGAAATTGATTTGTTGAATTAAATTCCATGGTCATGGTGTAACAAGAATTTTATGTTAGATAGTTTAAGAATTATGTATCAAGTATATACGCTGATTACACATGTGTGTACCCAACATGATGAGATATTTAGACAAAGAAATTATATAACACAATGAATGCTCATATGTGGTTATCCACATTGTGACATTAATTTATTTCTCTTGGATACCTTGAATTTTTTATAGATAAAATTCTTGGACATTAAGCAAGCTCGCTAAATGCTAATGGGAAAGAATATTGGAGGGTCACAGGCTAACTGTTTTCATTGATCTCAATTAAGTTCTATTTGAATTTAGTTATTGGAATAAATTTAAATATTAATATTGTGGAAAAATTTTACTCATAATTAATGACCACCTAAATTAAATAAATATTTATCCATAAGGGAATTTTTAAATTATGAATATATATAGTATTTATTTATTTATTGAAGGAATAAGTATTTAATTTATTCAGGGATTCAATAAATGATGAGGATGACTAACATGAAATGATTTTTCCCACGATAAATGTTAATTTTCAATCTGCTTAAATAATATTTTTCATTGTGTTAGTTAGCTATATTGTGGAATAAAAAAATAATATTATTTTAATATATAGAATACAATCAGACATGAGATTAATATTTTATTAAATTAACTTGTGTCATTAATTAAATTACAAACCCTAACCCAAGGTCTATATATAGACTTCTAATGAATTATAGGAGATGTTAATTGAGAATCATTGTGTTCAATGAATTTCTCTATGTAATTCTTCTATTACTTCTTATATCCACTCAAGAAAGATAAGATCAAGAGAAATTTCTACGAGACAGTAAAAACATGAATTGATCAATATGAACAAAATAAGACAATAAATTGACCACACTAGCACCCATTGATTCATCGATGTAATTTAAAGATAAAAGGAGAACATTTGTATCGCTGTTATAGGGATTATATACTTGCATCCTACAAGCACAGTGACATATTACCGAAAATGGACTCAGATGATAAACATCTACATCAAGGAAATATATCAAGACCAAGGTATTATTTCTTTTCATTTATTTAAATTAGTTATAAATTAAATGTGAAAAGATATATTCTTGATTTCACCATATTTCATTTTCAATATTATTTTTAAAAATTTCATTGGTTTAAATGGACATGCCTTGTACAATATATAGACAATCCATTAAATCTAAAAAAAAATTGAGTTGGGAGTTGCACTGATAAGCACTTATGCTATGCCCAAAACCTCTAAAAAAGAGTTCAGTAAAGTTGGTGTTAGTATATCTATTTTCAGATTCTAAATTATGCAGATTCAGTATACAATTATCATATAATGACGTCTTTACAAAACAATTTAACTTCAAAAATTGCTTTGGATAATCATGAAGTTTATCTTCAAATACTATCATCATTTACTCAATATGATCATCATTATTATTTAAAATAGTAATCATATCCCCAAAATAATATTCATCATCATTCATGTTTGTAATTATATTAGATGATCCAAATAACAGAGTGTTATCCTGGTCACTATGTACATTAAGTTATTCTTTATGTTTAGTAAAACATTTTTAACTTCAAACTATTCTCTGAAAGATCAAGGGTTCTTTTAACACCATTGGACTAATTAGTCTTGAATAACATCAATGTAAACACATAAAAAGTATTTGATAAGGGTCATATGCAATAACATTTCCAAACATAATGAACTATATAAACCCATCCCCATACTCTTTTTTTATAAAATTTACAGACATCCATTTTATTCATATCCGTCCCATTTAATTCAGTAATTTTCATATTTAACAAAAAATACAAAGAAGGTATGAGCTTAGAATCCTAAAAAGATTGTCTTTATAGACACATGTATATAATCATCATATTTGATATGGATTTTCATTGAATATAATTTTTTTTATAATATATAAAGATGAAGAATTATATGAATATAAAGTATTGTAACACTTATAGTTTTATTATAAGAAGCTGCTTATCAATGTTCATAAAAAACCTATATATTTAAATAAATTGATATGTTTTAGGCTATATATACACTAAGATTTAACTATCAAAACACATATAAAAAAATTAATTATTTTTCACAATGTTTCCACAGTGTTTGAAGCAAAGTAATCACATCCATTATGTTTATTAAAATTATACATTAATGAATTAAATCAAATTTTAATTATTAATTTGGTAATAATAAAAATAAAAATTTTAATATGACATAATATTTTGAAAGTAATTAAGATTGTGGGTAGAACGGGAAAAATGATTATTTTAACCAAAATAACAAAAATTTTCAAATCTAAAAATAATGAACGAATCGATTCATAAAAATAATTTTAATGACTAATAGAATTCATAAAATAAATAACATATTTTTCAAAATTCGAAAAATTAATGTTTTGAAAAATTTCCGTTATAAAAAATGGGAATTTCCAAATTTGGATTCATCTCTTATTGAAAATAATGTAAAATTTTAAAATGAGGTTTAAAAATATAGGGTGATTTTTATTAATAATAATAGGGAAAATATTTTTTATAAATTTCCCAGATATTTTGAATAAAAAGATCAATAAAATAATTATTTTTATTCATTTTCCAATGAAAATTTTGAAATTGATATTGAAAATTTTAAAAGAATAAAAAAAATTATAGATCAAATTCAAATACCAATGAACAAAAGGAAACATACTTCTACAAAAACTGATTGAGAATCAATGAAAAAATTCATTAAAAATTGGAAAATTATAATGATAAGAAGAACAAAATAGTCATCCAAGGAAGGGGCCAAATTATGTCGGATATATTATGTATTATAGGTTGCATAAGAATTGTATTATGTAGGAAATTATGTTTTATAAATCAAATATAATTCTTAAATATTTTTTAATTTATAAATTTTACGTATCATGATTTCTAAAAAATATATGTCACTTATTATATCAAATATATAAAATATATTATTTATGAGACTCTCTCTTTGGTGTTTGTATAACACCTTTACTGACTTGGACATTTTCATATGTGTTTCTCTCTTATATTTATAGTTTTTTACCATAATGTTTTTTCTTGAAATGTGAGGAATTGAAGATATTATTTAATATAATGCTTTCACATTTATCACACATTGATAATTTTTTGGTTTTGTTGACTATGATGTTTAAACCATGGATATGATGGATTTTATTTTTGATGATGCAGAGATTTATGATTTTGAAAAAACAAGACTTTAAGTGTTGATAGTGTAAACTCATGCATTATTTTTAGTTAATAATTTAACTTTTCAAAATAAATTCCTATATAATTAGTGGTATTTTAATAGATAAATAGTGAAATTATTTTACATATGATATTACATGAATTTTAGAAAAAGAATAAAAAATAAATGAAAATGGAGATAAAGGAAAACATGTACTAGACAAAGTGATCACATGAGACAATATGGTTCACATGAGGCACAATTAGTGTGGGAAGGTACTCGAGAAAAAAGGTGATGGAATGAGGTGACATGAGGGGATAATTAGATTGACTGTTGTGTGAATTATTTATTATGAACATGGTTCTAAACGAAGTTAAAAATCGATGTAGGAAAAATAGAAATGTGGACCTCGTCATAAAATTAAAACATGTGTTATAAAACTGGTCTGGACTTGAATCATGTGAAGAATAAAAAAATCCAGAAAACAATTCCAAAATACCATGACGAAAAGAAGAACCAAACAAGAAGAAAAAAATTCTGAAAAACGATAAAAGATCAATAAAAATCAAGTAGGGAATAACATACCTTCGATTTGAGGTTTGATTCATCTGAAAGCTTTAAAGGAGAAGACACCATGATTTGTCTTATATGAGAGCATAAAAAAATGAGCAGGTGTGATCTTGGATAGGATTATTTTAAAATAGAGGAAGGTGTTTCATCAAAGCTAGTAAAAATAATCGATAAAAAATGCATTTATAAGTTCTAAAATGGAAAGTACTGATAAAGCTATGAATTATCAACACTGATAAAGCCTCATACTTATTAGCTCTAAAATGCATTGACAAATAAAACCTTATTAGTGATAACTAATAAGCACTGATAAATGAATCATTTATAACCTCTTATCAATTAGCGCTAATAAATGATTATTTTATTAGCACATAATGTACAACTAATAAATACTTGGTGAAAATAAATATTGAAAATTAAATTAAAAATTTACAATAAATTACTAATTATATAAAAATGAATAATAAAAAATAATTTATAATAAAAAATTAAAAATATTAAAAACAAATAAATTAGAAAAACATTAAAAATAAATAAAATAGATTATTTATATTTAATATTTAAATAAATGTGATAATATTATGATAAATTAATAAATAGTATAAATTATTTAATCCAAAAATATATAAAAAATGAACAATGTATATGAATTATATATATTACAAAAATAATATAAATGAATAAATATTAAAATAAAAACAAGTAAATTCTAAAAATTACTTTTAAATTAGAAATATTTAAAATAAATTCTTAATTAAAAATGAATAGATAATAACTGTATAATTTTTAAAAAAAATATTAAAATAAAAAAATATTAATTATGTAAATTGCAAAGATACAAAACATTCTAAATATTTATAAATAAAAAAATTATAAAAAATATAAAAATAATAAATTACAAAAATATTAAATAAATAAATATAAAAAATTAATAAATTATAAAAACATTAAAAGTGAATTATCCTTAAAAGTAAATAGACAATAATAAATGAAGTGTTTGGTTCACTCATGAGGTGAGGTAAATGTGAAGAATCTTTCAGAGAGGTTTGAAATCTTCATTGGAAGGTCGATTTGAAATTTGGACAGTGTGTTATGGAATAAGATTTATAATTCAATGATATTTTAATAATTTTTTTTAAAATTTTAAACATGGAACAACGTCATTTTTGCATTTATTTAAATTTATTTTCATGGCTTAAATCAATTCTCTCAGTGAAATTGGATAAATAATTAAAAATTTATGGATTTCTATCTCACAGGTTAAAAAAAATAATTACAATACACACACACATAAATTTAACTAAAGGTAGAAAAATAGAATATAAAACTAAATGTAGAAAAATGAAAATAATTAAATACTTACTAAGGATGTTCCTCCCCAACAATTATTTTATTAAATTTCCTTGATGTAAATCATTTATAAATAAAAATCAGTAATCAAGGAAAAGATAAAAATAATTAGAGTGGAAAGAGAAAACATTGTTTATTAAGTTGTAACATTGAGTTTTACTCTTAACTACTTCCACTTGAAAACCCATAGAAAAATAATAAACAAAACATAAGTGATTTATTAAAATAAAAAAACAAGTAAAAATAAAATATAAAAGCTAAGGAAAAATCATAGATACTGTGTGAAACCTACCAAATAGGTGCTGAGATTTTACTACACCAGTTTAAGCAGTGATAGAGGATTATATCCAATCAAAATGGAAATTTTTCTTGATAAAAAACCAACCAATATTATTATATTCAATCCTTTTCATCTCACAATTCTTTTTGAAGCTCACAAAAATAGATTTTGTCATACCCTATCCCACAGCTTGTTTTCTCTTTTAAATTAGTGGATGTGAGAGAAAAATGAAAGGGAAATTTTTTAGATTTTGACCTTGTGATGCATTAACAACTAGTTTTTGGAGTTTAATCTCTAATTGTGGTTTATATTTATTTTTATTCGAAATATTATTTATTCATTTAAATCAATTTGATAACATCATCCACATGTTAACTAGTTAAAAAATTATTTGGGAACTTCATTTTATCCTTAAAATATGACATTTAATCGTGTTCTTCCACTAAGGCCTACTATAATGGTACTAAATCTAAAATCACTATACAAGGGATTTAATTTTTTAAACTAGATTAAATATAAATAGATGAAGTTTCTTCTCTAAAAAATAATCTCTTTAATAAATTTATGCTTCAATAACTTTCTAATTATGAAATTTTATGGGGAATTAATTATTTGTTTGGATGGGAGGTGGATATTCCATCTTTTTCTTAAACTACTTTAGCTCAAAATAAATTCCACCTTTAATAATAAAATTTGTTAGTGATATATATTTTTCACCGAAAATTTGCGAGAGATCAAATAGAATTTCAGTTTCTATAACATAATACCAAAAATTATACAAATATTTTTGAAGTAAAATATTACAATCAATAGGAATGACAAGGTAAATATTCTCTTTTGATTACAAAATGGACAAAGAGTGGTCCAATTCATCTCTCAAATCATCCTCATAAGTTTTTTCAATGTAAAAAGTGGGTGAGATAATGTTTTCCTTTCCCTGGTCTTCTTTTTGAGCGGGGAATTATTTAAATTACATTACAAAAGTTGTATGAATATATATCTTTTTACTAACTAGAAGAAAAATTATATCATTTTTTCTACTTGTTGTTTCAAAATATATTCCTTGTTAGACTCATGGAGTGTTTGATTAAAATGATAGTCATATGAGTAATCAATGTGAAAACCCATTTTGACATAAAAAATTAACTTAGAAAACCTCCCCAGCCACAACATTTATTGATGGAAAGATATTTAGTTACGTTACCACTAATTAATAATGTTTCCATTAGAAATGTAGTACAATAGTACTTAGGGTTTTTTCATGAGGAGTTTGTAGACTATGTTTGTAAAATTATAACTTTGTTTAATTTGTTTTCTTAAATTCAAAATAAATATGGGATTTTTATAAGAACATAAATAAAGTTAAATAAAACTGAGAATAAGTTAGAAATAAGAGTTACAAGAAATAAATAGTGAAACCTAAAGATATTTGAGAAAGAATAATTAAGAAAGTAATATTGTGTATGTTTTGAACTTCATAAATTACCTTAGTTATATTCTAAAATAGTTAACTAATTGAATTAATTAATTAATACATTAATACCACAAATTATATATCTAAAATTTCTAAAAACAATACTGAGGCCTCACATTCCTTATGAATGTGATTTGGTTACACAAACACTTTCAGACAACCAAAACTAGTTGATCCTTTTATGATCAAGAGAGATACCTTAATGAAAAAAATTAAATTGTAATAACAATTACATTACTTTCATAAGATAAAAACTATATAAAATATTTTTGAATAAAATTAATTCAATATATAAAAATACCGTTTTAATTAAAGAAAACAAATTCTAAAATAATTCAAAATATTACAATGAAAATTATGAAACTAAAAATAGAAAAGTATCATCGAGATTCAACTTCCCAAGACCACATAGAAGTTTATCCCCATGATAGAAAAATTACTCCATATGTACTACTATTCTCTAGATGATCTAATTTATCACATAAGACTCTATCTCTATAACCCTATAATTGTAATTAGAGACACATATTTAAATATAAGAGTTAAGAGAGATTTTCCCTCTAATTATGTCAATTGAATTTGAGTACATTTTTACCCAAATAAATGTAGAATTATTAAATTGTTGTCTTATATATATTTTTTAGAAATATCTTATCTATTTAATCAAAAAATTTACAATCCATTTGACACATGCACTATAACTTCCTTGACCCTCTACTCCCTCACTTGATTGAGCTGGGTTAGATGTGTGATCTTATGCGCACCTCCCTGTATGCTAGAGGCTATCGATTAATAGTGATGGTATAAGGAATATTCTAGGAAGACTATAACAAAGGGTAAAAAGTTTTAAAAACAGTGTAAAATAATATTAATGTAGTGTATGTAGAAGAAAAAATATAAATAATCAGATATAAAACCAATATAAAACATTCCAAACTCACAATCTAAATAATAGCAAAATAATGTTATGATTAGATGAATGTGACTAAATGACATGTTGATGGTCATACAATCAAAAGTCTAAATAGACTCAATAAAATACTCGAATGAACTTGACCCCAAACCCCATGTCGGTCATGCCTCCATGATCTAACCCACCCAATAGCCGATCAATCAAAGTAGGGCCCTTTACCCCTATCCAAACATGCATCCCAGAAATTTGTCTGGGTACCAAATGATAGCCTAAACAGTGTGTGAATATTAATTATTTGTCCACAAGAAATTTTGTATAAAAAAATCAAGTCCTTTTATGAAGTTCATTTAATAAAGAAATAAACACGGGTATTAATTTAAAAAATTAATATTTCATATGAAATAATTCTACCAAACCTCGAGATATAGGTTAACAGATGGGGTCAGCCAAAAATTATTTGGTACTTTGACAAATATCTTTTCCTTGGGGTAGATCCGCCTATTTCAAGATAGATCACCCATGTTTTTGTCAAAATCTTCTACTGAGGATGAATCACACATAATATATCATAAATAAATAGTACCAAACTTTTGAAAAACAAGAATATCACCATTAGGAATCTAGAAATCTCACCCTTAGGAAACCTGTGACTATGAAACTTACTCTTAGGTGGTTTGAACACATGAACCTTACCTTCAAGTGATATCAAATACCATGAATTTTACCCTCATGTGGTATGTAACAATGAACCTTACCCCCATGTGTCACATATGATTCTCTTCATCACCCAGCACACGTATGATTCATGTTGATATATGAACTCTAAAGGTTATGTAACATCCATCCCTCATGCATCTCAAAATAAAAATTATAACATGTAATTTATATGGCCTATAAATAATCATAATAAATATTCTATCTTAATCTATAATGGTTAATTCTTCCAATTTCCATTTATCTATCTATTCACATTTCATAAGGCTATGATCTAAATTATCATAATAATTATAACACTTTTTTTTCTCTTTATCATTTTTTCCCAAATTCTTTAACATGGAAATTAACCAATTGTATTTCATTTGATCCTATATTAGTAAATCACCCCAATTCACATGTTATGAAAATTAAAAATATTAACCAAATTATCAACTAGTTTTACAACTTATCATAAGGTTCTAGGTTCATTTTAACTAATCCTCAAACAATGTCAATGTTTTGAACACCTCTAAGGTGGCCGAAAGTCCCAAATTTAATTCTCACAAACCCAAAGGGATCCATGTGAAGTATAAGTGAAAGGTTTATAATCCTGAAAATGAATTCTCATTCAGGTAGTTCATGCGAATAGAGTTACAACAAGATCACACTTATTTCACATACTAGAATAATGGAAATCATACAATAGGGAATGTTTATAGAAGAACGTGAGCCCTAGCCCAGTTGGTAAGGACTCTATAAGTGCATCCAAGAGACCCGATATGAAATCCAGGTGGGGGATAATTTCCAGGCACTGTTGCAGTTACAGTAGCAGGCACTGTTTGGCACTGTAGCAGCTGGGAATATACCCCCGTTTGGGCCTTCGGGCCACTGATTTGGTCCCCGAGTCCTTTAAGGCCTTTGGGCCACCTAGGCCATGGGTTATTTAGGCCTTTGGGCCACCTCAAGGCGTTCGATCCACCTTAAGTGCAGATGAAAACCAGACAATCTACAAGGAACAAACTTCAGAAGGATGAGGAGCAAGGAGCTTTCACCATTACAGAATATAAATAGATTGCAATAATGAAAGGGTATGACACCTACCATCGGGAAAAGCATGTGCATGCATGGGAAAGCCTAGCTGAACAGCCATGCGAAGGTGGAGAGCTGATTTCACGATTATGATCCTGGGGAGGTGCAGTTCCAAGTTGTTAGTCTGGGTTGCATGTAATGTTTGAAACCTACGGGCAATGAATTTCTCTAAGGACTATGGGCCCAGTAATACATATGCCTACGAACCTTGTAAGGGTTCCACATCCTCCCTTGAAAGGTGGATTATTAAAAAACAATAAAAAATGAAGGCCTTCGGGCCATTGGAGGAATGTTTCTAGAACATGAACCTCAAAAGAATAACAGATTTATAAAATTACACAACAAATATTTTATTTTCAAGTTACTTCTTCATTTTATCAACGATAAGAAACATTCAATAAATAAAAATCAAACATGATCTGGTTTAGGTAGTCAAGATATTGGGTTCTTTGTATGGGAAAATTGATGAGACGAGAAGGAGATTATGAACTAAAAATCTTACCTCTGATCTCACAATCTAGAACATGGACATCCAATAGTACATGCTCCTGAATCAAAAAGAAAAACTGTAATTATTTCTTACATATGGTCTATAATAGAAGGAGGGATGCACATTATTTGAATGCCTGACATAGGTCATAAGAGGTTTTAAAATAGGATGGGTGTACCTAATTCATGATGTAAATAGGGAATTTACGTCATGAATTACCACATTTCCATATAAACCAAAAATATCATTACATTATTTTAAAAATTGAGAATAAAAGATTTTACATCATGAATCCACGACATGACAAAAATTATATATTCATGACATGCCCCAATGAATTTATGTACTGTTTTAGTTTCAAGGGGTTCTCCCACTAATTTCACCTCATAAATTCATTATAATATGTGTATCTTGGATTTATATATTTTCCCAAAACTATTCAAATAATGAAATGGATTCACAGGGTTCACTATAAAAATTCAATTCAAAAATTAGGGATTTACTATGTGAATTTTTTATGCATCTAATACCCACATCCTCTCTTGCTTGACCTATGCAATTTCTTAACCCAACTGACCCATGATCATATTACTAATGTTCAAAAGAAAAACTACCCAACTCAAAATGGTTTAATAAGATGTAAAATATATATACCTAGAGAAATTGTTATCTTAGAATCTCCCCACTATATAATAAACCATCCCTGATCTGTTCTCTAAACCATCCTAGTGAGAATAGATGAACTAGTATGGCCACTACGTCTTCATAGCAGGTTCCCTATCCTAGGTCCCCTCTTGTACAAGACCATGCTATCACTTCACCCTAACTAAAAGTACGATCTCCCCCATACATTCTTTTCAGTACATCCCATGAAATAGATCATATACTTCTTGAAGGATTCATGAACTTATTTCTTGACATCAACAACATCTATCAAATGAGAAGGGGAAGGATGATATTTCTGAAGTAGTGAAAAATGAAACATATCATTCTCTTAGTTTTTAAAAGATATTTAAATATATTTTTAATTTTAATTTATTTGATAATTTATAATTTATTAATATTTTATTAAATTCTTAAATCTTTTAATGTTCAATTTTTTTATTTTAATAAATTTTTTGTTTATAATTTTGAAGATTGGTTTGTATTTATTCTTAATGTTTTAATTTAATATATTTTACTTTTATGTCTAATTTATTTTAATTAAAATAATATGTTCCTTCCTTTGTGAGGAATAAGATATCCCTCAACCACATAGCCCCCCTTGGGGGTCAACCCCGGGTGAAGGCCATCAGAAGGTATCCCCACAACGTGGATTTGATTTTATATGTGCATGGTGATCTCTTTAGGCCTAAAAGGATGGTGTATATGGCCCGTAAGAGTTATCCCACAGGTATATTGTTTTTTCTTATTTATCGTATTGTTCATGTGTTTTATTTTGAGCTGAGTTCATTGCATTCTAGTTGTTATACTCCTCACTCCCTGTTCCTTCATTTCAATGTGGGATGCTCATTTGAGCATTACTATTCATCATTTAAAGATTGATCAATTTCTTGGATACCAAATCTATTCCATTTCATATCATCCATCTAATCTTTTTTATTATCCTACTCCTTTATAATTTCAACTCCCATGGTGCTTTTTAAATCCTACAGATATCTTATTCATCATCTTCCCCAGTATCTACCGCACCTATGGTTCTTTGGTGTTTTCACCAATGGCCTTATTTCATTTTTATGATCATATTGAACTTGGATTACTCTTCTAGTTCAAATCATTTTCAAGGATTTTGTTTTTATTGGTCTCAACATAACCTTTTTCCTTGATCATTCGAGTTTCACAGTTTCTACATCTTGTTCTTCATCACTGTTGTTATTAATTTTTATCTAATTTTCATATGATGATGGTTACTTGCCTATGTTTTTCTAGTTCATTTATTTTCATGTTAGAATCTATAATACCAACGGTGGGTGCTGACTAACCATTGAACATCAAAAGTGGGTTATTTTACCCACTATTGGACATTAATGGTGGGTTAACTTATTACCCAAAAGTTGTTTTTTTTGTGGTGTTGATCTTGGTAGTAGCACATTCCACTTTATCCATCTCATTTTTGTTATTTTTTCACTTTTGTATGTGTAGTGGTGGGAGGCTCTTCAAGCTCAAATAGAAGACTCTTCTTTTTTCAGTATTTTTCATTTTATGTTCTTTATGTATGTGGTTGTTCTTCCATCACTATATAGAGCTTTTCACTATAGTTTTATCAATATTTGACAGGATCTTCTCCTTTTCAAATCAAATATATTTGTTGAATGTAGTTATTATTTATCAATTATTTTTTTATCCTATATTTTTTATGATGGTTTTTTATCATTTCTAAACAAATAAAAGAAGTTATGAGAGCTTCAATAGGAATACCATTTTCACCATCGATAAATTTCGGTTCCATTTTTATTTTATTTTTAATTTTTTGAACTAATGATATATTTTTTTGAATAAAAATAAATTCAATAATCTAATGGTGGAACCCTACTGTAGCTCATGATCCACCGTTGGCTTCATTAAATGAAGGGTCATGAGTCACCATTGGACTTCCAATAGTGAGAAAATTTTTATTACTTTATAATAATCCTTTCACTACTTAAATTCTTGGAATGTATTTATTTATTTTAACTCTTTTTAATTTTTCATAAAATTTTAATGGTAAGTTATACACTATTTTCCCACCATTTTAACCCATCAGTTGGTCATGAGACACCAATTTCTATTCCAATGGTGGGTCAATGACCCACGATAATTTAAAATTTTATTTTTCAAAACTTATATTTATTATTTGTATTTATTTTATTAAAATGATTATATTGATTAATATATTTTTATATTCTATTGAAATGGATTCGTAGAGTGTTAAAAAAGTTAATTGAAACATTTTTAAGTATATTTGTTCCTGCAGATTATCTTTCATATGATTCTCTGTTTTAATCATCTTTTGTTGCATGTATAGAATAAATATTTATATTGTTATAAAAATTATTTTATAACTATAAAATTATTTTTTTTATTTCTTATATTATTTATTTTATATTATTTTTTCATAGGGAAATATAAATTCGTATTTTAATTCTATATTAATCCAGTGAGGGTTTAAATAATTATAGTTAAGGGTTAAGTTATAATGTATTTGTTTGTTGACATGTGTTATGAAGATTTTGGACATAGACAAACTCTTTTAGATAGTAGTTTTAATTATTTAGGAGATTACTTGAAGGAATAAAACAAAAATACATGAAGATCAATTCATTGAGTTCTTGTGGTGTCATAGCTTCAACATTTACATTTCCCTCAAAAATAATTCACGATATCTTGTGTATTATAATTTTTTACCGTGACCACTGAAAGAATCCATATTCAAAATTTATTCCTTTAAGTTATTAATGATAATTTTTTTAAACTTCATTGGAATTATGATAATCTATTACATTTATTATATTTGTTTTATTCTTATAATCATGTTTCTTTTTATTTGTAATTTATTGTGGATTATTTATTCTTTTCCTATAAAAAAGTATTTCTATTACTCTGATTATTCTACATTTTAAAAGGAAGGTAGGGTTATGAATCATGATCAAAAGTCATGTAATAAAACTAGGTTGGTCTCATGTATCTAATAATAGGTTGTGCCTCTGAGTTATTCAAACAGACAGGTCTGTAAACAAGGTTCTCAAACCTTTAATTGTAAGGTTCTTAGTGGGTACTAGTCTCATCGAGGAGCATATGAGATTGAAGAGTGTACTAGGATCATTATGTTCTGAACCACTGTAAATATTTTGTTTTTTAATTTTTTATTTCTTCTAAATCATATCTCAAGATTAATGCACTAACTAAATTTTAAAATTATATTAACTCTGATTTCTTTTGTCCTTAATTTTAAAAAAAGTCATTCACCCCCTATAGTCATATTTTTCATCAATACCGATCCAAAAATTGGTATTAGAGACATAATATTTGATATGTTATGTTGCTTATTTTTAACTATGTGCTAACCTATATCCCAGAATTCCTAGCCTGATGAACAAAACCAAAGCTTACTTTTATGATGGCAGGTAATAATGCCAATAATGGTTCGATACCACATAAGCCCACATTATTTTATGTGTGTGAGTATGGATAATAGAAATATATAATTGTATCCTACTTTAGAAATCATAGCATGGATCACTAGATAGTTATAGAAAGGATATATGATCTACACAAACTGGATCTAGAGACAACAGTTTGTAATGAAATTGCAAAATATGTTTATAATTATAAAGTTAAAAATATGTTATACTATGATATTAGTAGAAGTTTTTATAGTCATTTTTCATCTCTTAATACATCCCATGATATATAGAGGATACTAAAGATGACTCATTAGGTCATTAAAAAGCTAAAGAGAATCAATCCTGGAATGCTATGAGCAGAATACCTGGACATTAGGATTGGAGATAAAGAATCTATAAATTAGATATTCCATTAGTTCACCAGCATCACTAATGGTATGAGTACTAATGAAGAAGTCTTGGATAACACTTATCATGTTGAGAGATTATTGAGATCTCTTACAAAGATATGGAACGAAAATAAGGTGGCCATCGATAAGAGTAATAATTTCAAGGATTATACCTTAAATGAACTTATAAGATCTATGATTCACTATGAGTTAAAAAAAGAATATTACGGATGAGGAGTCTTCTAATAAAAAAAGTATTAAATACAATAGAATATTATTAATACCTTTATTTAATCTGAACATGAGTGTTAGGAAATTGACAAGGAGATGAACAAATTCACTATTATTTTTTACAAGTCCAAGAAAAACATAGGTGGGAAGAAGTAGTTTAAGGGGAAATCCAGAATGGACTATAAGAAAGATAGTAATAATCCTAATAATAATGTTTCAAAATTAACCTATTCTGAGTGAAGTAATAAGGGTCACATTTGGACCGACTACCATAAACTCAAATATCAACAGAAATACAAAGATAAAAGAAAAAAAGAAAAAAAATCTTTATTTGGAGGTTTGGATTGTTCATACAGTTTAGAATCAAGTGATGATTCTGGAAGTGAACAGGAGACCAATAATATTTCCCTGATGGGTGTAAAACGTGATGTAAATTATTCCCACATTAATAAATTCATAATTGCATGAAATTATAATTATATTACTTTATCTATAAATGAAATTGAAATTGTTTATGACTCCTTTTCTGATTCTGATTCTGAAAATTATTAAGTTAAGAATATTATTAAATAAAATGAAAAATTAATCAATGATAGAGATAGAATAATTGAGAAGTATATTGATTTGAAAATTAAGAATAATAATTTTACAAAATAAAATGATAAATTTAAATGGGAGTGTATTAATCTAAAAATATGTATTTCCTAGAAGGAAAAAATCTAAAAAGGATTATAATTTTGAATAGTTAAAACTAAAAGATAAAAATGAAATGATTAAAAAAATTATATTTGTAAATGATTATGATAAAGATAGTGTATATAATTTATTTTTTATAATCTAACTAATTTTGAGAATGAATGAAAGAAATTAAAACAACAAAATAATGAATTAAGAAACATAACTTCTGGAACAAATGAAAACCTCTTTATATATTTAGAAAGTGTTCAAAAGTAGAATTTGGTTTTGAAAAATGAATATGTTAATCTTAAAGATAAATTATTTTTTTTAAAAGGATAAAATGATAATATGATGTCCCTAATGAGATTAAACACTAATAATAATGGTTTTGGATATAGCAGTACAACTCCAAGTTTAATAAAAATAACTTTATCCAAATATCAAAAGGAATAATATCAATTTTATCCTATTTCAAATGAATATTTAAAGGGAATTGTGCCAATGAGTGTTCAATTATATTTAAAAAATATTTGAGGCATAATATAACATTCATTACTAATGGTTTACTTTCAAATCAGCCCACTAGTAAATTCTTTACATCTATTTCGGTACTAAAATTTTATAATACTAATCCAATTAGATCCAATTATTCATGGGTACCAAAACAACTGGAATTATTTACTAATTTCATGAAATATTACTCAAAAAAATCAATTACTCATGGTAATTATAAAATTTATACTCCAGGAACATGAAATTTGGAATTTAAAAATTTATATAATTTAATTCATGTGATGGGGGCCTTGTCACAATTTGAGACAAATCAAAAGGCCAGATTAATGGTATTGGTGAAGTGGTTTGTTCTACAACTATTATATTTTCAAATTTATTATATGTAATTTTTTTATATCATAATCTAATAAGAATATCACTGTTGTGTGATGATGAATTAATGTTTTATTTGAAAATGATAAATTTTCTATTTTGAAAATAAAATAACTCTTATTTTTTGCAAATAGAAAAGAAAATGTATATACTATTGATTTTTCTAATTTAATAAAACAAAAAGGAATAGTGTCTTAATGATCTATAAATATATTAAATTATATGGAATAAAAGTCTTGGACATGAAGATTTCATACTATTGCACAAACTATCAAAGCATGAATAGGTTCTATAAATTTGCAAGTTGAATTCAAGTAAGTATTTCATGTGGGATTCTTATTTAAAAAGTAAAAAAATAAATAAGTAAATGAATTAACTATTTTTGTACTTCTAAATGTTAATAATTACTATATCTTTACTAGTTTGAAAATATGAAACATGCTAGTTTTAGTGGTAAAAGTTATGTATTTTTCATTCTAGATTATTACAATATATTTTTATGGATTTATACTCTATCTCATAAAAATGAAATATTATCCAAGAATAATTCAATCATATATATCAGAAGTGATAGAGGTGGTGAATTTTTAAATTTACAATTTGATAATTTTTTTGAATCAATGAATATATACATTTGTTTTTCTATGATACTGCAACAAAATGGTTTGGTAGAAAGAAAGATTAGGTATTTTTAAGAAATAGATAATTCAACGCTAATAGAATATAGTGCACTTAAATTTTTATGGGAAGGAGTTTTAAATTAATATTTACTTTTTTTAAATAGAGTTTTAATTATATCCTTATTAAATAAGACCCCTTATGAACTTTTTAAAGGATATAATCCTAAAGTTGGTTATTGGAGGGTCTTTGGATATAATGTTTTCATCTCAAACACAAAAGATAATTTTGAAAAATATGACATCAAAATAGATGAAGTGATATTATTAATATATTATAATTAAAGTAAATATTATAGTGTTTTAAATTATAAAACATTAGTTGTTGAATAATCTATGCATGTTATGTTTAATGAAAACTATGATAATAAGTAGAATTCTAAACATTTCAAAGAAAATGATGAGTTTATAGAATTTAACTTTGGTGAAGATAAAGAACAAGATAATGAAAATTCCTTAGTTAAGGGTGATAATATCTCTTAACAAAATGATAACAAATAATGTAAAACTTATAAATGTCATCATATTAAAAAAATAAATCGTAATGTTGAATCTAGAATTCAAACATAAAAACCTATTTGACATTAAGGTTCCAATTATTTTTTTTACATTTTTCTTATCAATATTGAAAATGATTTAATTGATTCAAATTGTATTAATTCAATTAATGATGAATTAAATAGATTTTAAAAGAATTATTTATGGGATTTAGTTAATTTTCTTAAATGTAAATCTTTTATAGAAACTAAAAAGATTTTTTATAATAAACTTCATGAACAAGGAAACATATTTAAAAATAAAGAAAAACTAGTAGCTCACAGTTATTCCCAAGAAGAAAGAATTAACTTTGAAGATTATTTTTATCATATTGATAGGATGGAAGAAATTAGGATTCTATTTTCCTCTTCCTATTTTCTAAAAAACAAATTATTTCAAATGGATATAAATCGTGCCTTTTTTAATCGAATTATTTCAAAGGAATTCCATGTTATACAACCCATGGAATTGAAGATGATAAAATTTTAGATCATGTTTATAAGAATCATAAATCCCTAGATGGTCTTAAAATGATCCAAGATATTATTGTGAAGGAATTTCATAATTATTACTATAAAATGATTTTATTAAAAGTATGGTTGATCCAAATTTGTTTATAAAAGGGTTTTAAATGATAAACTAATTGTATAAATATATTGTGATGATAAAATATTTGTCTCAATAAATTATTCTATATTTAATGATTTTATAAGCTTATTACATTGATCATATTTTCAATCACATTAAATTAGTTGGTTAATTTTGACTAGAATTTCTACAGTATAACAATAACCCTAGGTCGTTTCATGATAGAGCCTTAGATAATTAATTTAAAAAGAGGGTTTAGATTATTAAAATAGTAGGGGAATTATATTTTTGAAAAACACGGGGTTTTATGATTAAATATGACAATATAAAACGAAAATGATAAAACAAAGTAGAAATAGAAAAGATTAATTAAACATGATCAACCCAAGGAAGTATCATGATGCTCCTCCTTCATCAATTCAAGTGAAAGGGTATAGTTATTTTAATATTTGGTTTGTAACACCTAGTATCATAATGTTACTAATTTTATTCTATTATACCTCCTATGGTTCAGTAAAAAAACACAATGATTCCCCAGACAATGTAGATGATTGGGTGATTTGTATTCAACTTCATAACTGAAACACACCAATGCAACACATGAAGAAATCAATGTTCTATCTAGGTTTATATTTTATTTATATTTGTTACCATGAAATTAATTTATATGACCATGAATTTCCTAATGTGATTTCAATTGAATAATATGAACCGCACAAACAACATAATTAAATGAGGGAAGAAAAAGGGATGAATGGTGTGTGAAACATCACATGAAAGGGTACACCCAAACATGATCATTTGTGTTTGAGTATAAAAAAATAGTACATAACTAAAATAAATAATAATAGATGATGAATAAAAACAACATACAACCTAGAAGAAAAAAGATAATTCAAAATAATATAGAATGAAGCTCAGGATTACATCACTTTCCTCCCCAGGTTATCACAAGGGGTTTAGAAATCCTTGAGAGGGGAGGAAGAAGAAGAGGTTGGAGTAGTAATTACCATAGTCTCCATAACATCTAGGGATGATTAGAATACCTCTTTGGGACTCCAAAATGGAATCACCTTTTATCTTGGTCTAACTCCAAAATGGGGTGCCTAAGTGCCAATTTATAAGCAAAGTGGTAAGTGGTTTTGGGCACCCTAATTTCAAGAATCCTCTTGTTCAATAGTTTTGGCCACTATAATTTCTTAAATCGTTTAAAAAGAAATATAAAGTTTTTCCACAAAAATGTTTCTATCTCCATGTAAAATTTGGCGGCGAGATCTATTATATAATAAGAGATATTTTCAAATCATAGAGGCAATGTTTTGACCCACTATAGATTCGTTTTATTAGACAGATCTGTTCATACGTGCCTCTTAATGGATGTATTGGGCTTCAGTTACTTCCTAAAAGTTATATCCCATATATATATGGATCAGTTCAAAAAAAATTCAGCCCATTTTGGGGCACATATTTCTTTTATCATGAAAAACAACTGACATGTGTTAATGGGATTCAATGTTGTTTGGCCCATTTTCCTTCCATATCATCGTGGTCTCTTCGAATCACCTCCTCCTTCAATGAAATCATCAAAACAAGTGAAGTTACCCTTTTAAACAGTGGAAAGAGAAAAATTATTTAATCAATGAGGAAGTTAAATTTGTTATTATAATTATAATTTCCAATAAAAAAACAGTTTAATACATTGGTATAAGGGTGAAATAAAATTTTGAATCATGGTATGATCAAACCCCCACACCCAAATCATTGCACTCATGGGAAAAGTATATCATCCTAATCGGGTCCCATTAATAAATAAAAGGGGTGAAAACATCCATGATTATTTTGAAATTAAATTCATAATGTCTCATATATATAATCAATTTTCATGTTATTTTTATTCTGTCACATTAAAATTTGTTCAACTTCATGTGTTCACCCATAAAACTGGTCCCAACCTACCTCACCATGAAATTTACTCTCTTCAGTCAAGGAATATATTAAAGTGGTGTTATGATCTTTTCCCGGAGTTACTGTGATCATACTATATGCTTTACATAATTCTAATTTCATTACTGGTATAAACTAATGTGCTACTCAAGAAGACTTCCAACAGGTTGTTATGAGGTTCACGGGTTGGTAGGATTTAATGTTTAAAAATCTGATGCTAAAGAGGAGTGTTTAATCACTTACGTACTAAACATGCCAAAATTCAGCATGTGTTCACAATGAATGTACACACTCAACCCCTCATAAAGAATATCACTTCAAACTCACTATCCTCATTGTCTATTTGTGTGGGTGGCAACCAAGTAGTGAATAATAGTGAGTAAACATCATCTTTTCTCTATTTTATTTTTTTGTTGTGTTTTTTTTCAATGTACAAAACTATTTTTTAATATATGTTTTTGGAGATAAAGATGGAAACATGTGTAAAACAATTATGTAATATGGCTTGTGAATCCATTGCCTATGGAAAATGTAGGCACATATAATATCAACCCATAACAATGATTCTCATCCCAGAATTCCCATGAAAACACCCTCTCTCCCACACTTTCTGAACACAAAACAAGAATATACACAAGTTATAGGTAGGTAGGTATAAAATATCTTGTAATGTGGCTTCCTAACATACATTTCACGATCTCTTAGGATTATGAATGATAAAATGAAATGGTGGATGAAAATAGAGAATAATTGTACAAATGAATTTTCAATGAATGAATGCCTCTATCATGAATGTATCATACTTGAATCTTATGGCTTCAAAAAGAATCAAGGAAAGTTATAGTTTCTATACATTACCCAAGACTCTCATAAAATTGATTAAAAGGAAGAATGTTCAATTAGGGTCTTTAAATTTCTCTTAGGTAAGGGATTAAAATATTAGTTAGTGCTAATGAGGAATGAGATTCAAAAATCCATTATACACATAAGAATTATTTGAAAATAAAAATGTTATAAAAAGATTCCATATTAATATTAATTTAAAAAACATTTTTCCAAAAAATAATGTAATTATTCACACAATCTACTCAAGAATAAAAAATGATTTTGGATATTCTTTTTATGATCATGTTTTATCTAAAATCACACAATAAAGAAACAAATAAAAAATTTAAACAAGTTTTTTTAAATTTTTTTCTTTTTTAGTTTTATTGTGTAATCCTAACTATTAATTTTCACCATCCCCCACAGCTAAAAATTATATTTTCCTCAATGAAAGAATTTAAAATAAATAGATATGTAAATAAATGCAGGGAGAAGGGAAAACCTGATATATGGTGTCATATGTGGCATCTATCAGTTGGATTTCCTCCACCAGATGCATTGGAAACTCTTAATAGAAGTGTTTGAGCCTATTAAAATTGACAATAATCCTCTTTCCACTATTCCCATGAAAAAATCAGTATTGTACTAAAAGGGTAAACATCAGTAACTGTATAATGACCGAGCCATTGGGAACGATGCTTACCTAGGTGGTGCTTTAACATGGAATTATACATGAGAACCATATCACCAATATGAAACTTCTATTAATGAATCATACTGTAATGGATAGCCTCTATCTTCTCTTTATAGATCTGGGAGTTCTCATATGCATCATGTCAAACATATTCTAACTCTTGAATCTGCAGCTTCCTATGCTCACCTTCATATGAACAATACATATTACATTGTTTAACAACACACTATTCACATTGTTCTACCTCCACTGGGAGGTGAAAATCCTCTCTGAACACAATTATATATGTTGACATTCCGATTGGGGTGTTAAAAGTAGTACAATACACCCAAAGTGTATCATCCAAGGATAAAATCCAATCTTTCCTATTGGGTTGTACCATTTTTTCCAAGATTCTCTTAACATCTCGATTTGATATTTTTTTCTTGTCGGTATGTTGTGAAGACATTAGGAACAACCCAATACTTATGAAGAAAATTTTTCATGTTGTTATTGCAAAAAATATGAATCCTAATCACTAATGATGACTCTCGATAAACCAAGCCTACTAAACATATGGGACCTCACAAAATCAACAACCGCTCGAGAGTCATCAATCCTAGTGTCCTTTACTTCCACTCATTTAGATACATTTTCAACAACCAATAATATGTACACAAATCCAAATGAATTTAGAAAAGGCCCCATGAGGTCAATTCCCCATGCATCGATGATCTCAAAAAATAACATGTGTTGTTGGTGCATTTCATTCCTCTTGGAGATATTCACTATGAATTGGAACCTAGAAAATGACTTACAAAACTGATGGGCATCTCTATAAAATGTTGGCCAATAAAGGCACAAGTCAAGGACCTTTCGATCCATACATTGAGAGCCAAAGTCACCTGCAAAATCCAAAGTGTGGCAGAAGGTCAAAACATAGGTGAACTCATGGTCAGGGACACACTGACGAACAAATTGGTCTCTAAATATTCTCCACAAATATGGGTCATCACAAATGTACCATCAAGAATCATGCTTAAGTCTCTAGGATTGTGAAGTGAAAAAAAAACAGTGGGGATCTTAGATGTTGCTAGAAAATTCACAATGATCGCATACCAAGGGGTAAGGTCCATAACATCACAAAGGTTCTCATGAGGTAAGATTTATCTAATGGGGAAGGATGAGTCATCATGATGGTCTAATGGTGGGGAAATCCTACTAATGTGGTCAGCTACAACATTTTGCACTCCTCTCTTATCTCTAATATCATGGTCAAAATTATGGAGGAGGAGCATCCACCAAATGATGCGTGGCTTAGCCTTAAGTTTATTTAAGAGAAAAAGAAGGGAACAATGATCAGAAAATACAATGATTTTTGATCCTATAAGATATGAATATAATTTTTTCAAGGAAAATACAATATAAAGAAGTTATTTTTTAGTGGTTTTGTAGTTTTCCTGGGTAGGGTCAAGGGTACGTGAGGCATACACAGTGACATGAGGAGCCTTCTCAACCCTTTTTGATAAGACTTCCCTAACTACAATGTTATAAGAATCACAGATATGCATAAAGGGGAGATCCCGCCTTGGTGGTTGGAGGATGAGAGGAGACATAAGACATTTTTTAGTGAATCGAATGTATCCTCACAATTTTTATCAAACACAAACTCAGAATATTTTTGTAATAATTGGGAAAAGGGAAGTGCGATCTTACTGCAGTCTTTAATGAATCGACCGTATAAACTGACATGAAAAAAGAAATATCACACCTCAAAAACTCATTTTGGATATGGAAGAGTTTAAATTAATTAAATTTTTGATTAATCAACTAGAATTACCTGTTTTGAAATAACATGCCTACGAACTATACACCATTCAACCATGAAATGTCATTTCTTGTAATTTAATACAAGATATTTTTAAATGGAATGATAGACGATAAAACCTAGGTGATCCAAAAAGTCATCAAAAGAAGTTCCCAAAACCGTGAAATCATCCATAAAAGTTTCTTTGCAATTTTCTCGGTACTTGAAAAAATACTCAACATACATCACTAAAAAGTACCGAGAGAATTACATAAACCAAAAGGCATCCATATGTATGCAAATGTGCCAAATGGACCGGTAAATATTTTCTTTTATTTATTATCAAGGGCTATATGGATTTGAAAATAACCTGAATAGCCATCAAAGGAAAAAATAATGGGACTTACCATTCAATCTTTCAATCATCTGGTCAATGAAAGGTAGAGGAAAGCGGTCTGTTCTCATGGATTGATTTAGTCAATGATTGTCAATACAGACTCACCAACTTTATTTCACATGTCTTGGAACCAATTCATTCCTTTCATTAGACATTTATACTATTCTGGTTTTTTTGGAACAATTTGAACTAGGATAACCCATTTACTATATGATATATGTTAAATGATCCCAATAGTAATTAATTTACTGACTTTTAATTTTACCACATCAAGGAGAGTGGGATTCAACCAACGACGAGCCTACCTTAAGGGCATATCCACATCATCCAAAATTATATAGTGCATAAAAATAGATGGGTTAATCCCAAGAATATGAGCCAACGTCCATCCTATTTCCTTTTTACACTCTCTCAAAAGATCAAGCAGTTTTGATTCCTATTGTTGAGAGAGGTTATTGGTAATAATGATGGTAAATTGGTCAATACCCTCAAGATAAGAATATTTTAAATTAGATGGAAGTGGTTTTAATTCCAACAATGGGGGTTTCTGGTTTGAGGGAGGGTATTTAAGGGTAGTAAAGTCCATTAAACTTTCTATATACTAACGTTTATCCTTTTAAGATAGAGAATCTATTGAAATGAGATTTTCTAAATCATCAATGGTCATGGGTTCCTCAGAATGAAAACACTCATCAATTAAATCACAAAATTTAACCTTTTTAGAGCTCACACAACACTCATAACATAAATCAAACATAAAATCATCCAAAGGTGAGTAATATTAAAATGAATCTGAGTATGGTTCAAGGAGTTATTTTTGTGTGTGTGTGTATCATTTGATAGAACTTCCATCGAATAGATAGGATGAGTGGAGTGATCTTAAATGGGATGTTTCATAGCCTCAAGGATGTTAAAACTTATATTTCCTCCATCAAACTCCATGGATACCATACCATTGTAAATTTTGATGATTGTCTTGGCTGTTTTGAGGAATAACCTCCCATGTATGAGAGGGTAATGTCCTTGGGTTCAAGTATCCTCTATCTCAAGAATATAGAAGTCGGTGGGGGAATATATGATTCTTCACTTTTCCAAGGATGTCCTCGACCACTCCTCATGGGTGTGTTGTGCTCCAATTGGAAAGCTTCACTATGATTCCTGTCAATTTAATCTCTCCAACCTGTAGAGAATTGTACATAGGGTAAGGAATTACAATAATTGAAGCACCTAAATATAGAATAACATCTGTAAAGAACATCTCTCCTATGGTGCAAGGTATCGTGAAAGTTATCAGATCCTTGCACTTTGTTGGAATTTATGGTTGAATCAAGGTTGAGACATTCCTTCCCATGTTAAATCTCTCATTCCCTTTAAATATTCATCTATGGGTGGGAATATCTTTACGAAATTTGTCATATTGAGGGATTTTTTTAACTTCATCCAATAAAGTAATGTTAACTTGAACATTTTTAAATGTATCCATTATTTCACTATCAATGTCATTAAAAAAATGATATTTAGACCAATAGAGTCTTTGGGGAGAAGGAATAGGAATGAATTGTTCATGGGAACCCTCAATAGTAATTGGTTTACCCTTTTGGTTTCGTTTTTCTTCTTTAGAATCGTTTAGGGGTCGAGAAAGAGTGTTTTCAAGAGGGGGAAATACCTATTTTGTTGAATCTGTTGGTGGAGAAACATTTTTACCACTACTAAGTGTAATTGCACATATATTACCTTTTTTATTCATATTATCAATGGCTTGGGATGGTAGTTTTCCAGAAACTTACATCTTGATATCATTGATAGTGTTTTTCAATTGTCCCACTTGAGTTCGATGGTCTTGAATAGATGATTTTATAGTCTGTTGGAACTGGAGGTTTTGGGATGCCATTTTCTTCCCCATGTCTTTGAGGATTGGTTAAAATTTGGGAGGAGTAGGATGATTATTCTGAGAAGTTAAGGGATAAGAATATTACATACCTTTGCATTGTTGATACCAATTTTTCTTGTGGTAGCTCTAGTTGCCTCCATGGTGGTACTGTGGTTGTCGTTTCCAACTGGGGTTTGGATTTTCCCTTAAAGCATCTTGCATGAAGGTTGGTACTTGTTGAAAAGGACGCCCTTGGAATAATATTTCTCAAGACTCAGATGAATCCTGATGTTGTTGGAACTAGTCAAAAAATGAGTGTTATCAGATCAAATACCACAATGTAATGGAATGGAAGAAGAGTGTGAGTTACCTTGTCCTTGAGCTAATTTCCATATAAGGGTATGCATCTTATCAAGTTTATTATATACCATTTTTAATAGGTTTGAATGACTTACCTCATGAACTCCTCAGGTTGGTGCAATTGGTCGTGTACCAAATTGTTGTGCATTTTGAGACATGTGGGCTATTAAGTCAGGAGAGGGTGGAAGGAGTTTTATCAAGAAGAGCACCAACAGCTACTATGTCAATCATTCCACGATCCATGGGGATAATTCCCTCAAATAATTATTGAATTAAGAGTTGATCACTAATCTAGTGGTGGGGGAATCTTGAGAAATGTCTTTTGAATCTCTCCTAATATTCATGACGGGTATCTCTATGTGATTTCATAATTCCAAATATTTCTTTTCTAATTGATGAAGTTCAGGATTCAAGGAATAATATCTCTAAAAAGAGTCATTTAAGGTCATTCCAGCCCCGAATTGTGGTAGGAAGATTGTATAGCCAGTCTTTGGATAAACCAACATGGGAGAAAGTGAAGGCCCTAAACATAATTAGGTCCTCAGACACATTTTAGGGTTTCACTGTAGAGAACACTATATGAAACTCCTTGATAAGTTTGTGAGGTTCCTCACCAGGAAGAACATGAAATTTGGGAAGTAGGTGGATGAGGCCTGATCTCATCTCAAAGCTGGATACTTCCTTAGGATAATGGATGTATATAGCTTGGTACTCCACACCCGAGGTGGTTAGTTCTTTTAAGGTTCGATTATTTGCAGCTATATTTTCTTAGATCTGATTGGGTTCAATTTTTGAGTTTTTTATGACCATGTGAGGTTCTTCAATGGGTTCCTTAGTGTTAATTTATTGACATTCTCTAGATCAATAATTTTTGAGTGAAGTGTATTTTCAATTTCAGTGTCAAATTCACGTAGTGTTTCTTTTCCAGATCTTGTCATGAAACAATGATGCCGAGTTTGATTGATTGAATGATTGATTGATTGTTGTTGTTTTTTTTTTATTTTTTTATGGAGGTTTAATGAAATAAAAACAATTAAGAAATTAAAGGATAAAATGAAAAGGAATTTTATACTACAAAATTAGAGACAGAGAGATTGAGAGAGAGAGAGAACACAAAAAAAATTACAATAAAAAACCAAAACAAGAACAATTAAATGGGGGGGGGGATATTAAAAGTAGTACTAATTTAGAATTAAAATAAATAAATAAAAGGAAATAAGTAACAAGAAAAATTATCTTGGCTCTCTAGAAATAGTTCCAAAATTTGATCACGTTCTTGAGTACGCCAAATTAGTTATTTAATTTTGACTAGAATTTCTGCAATATAGCAGCTACCCTAGGTTGTTTCTCGACGGAGTCTTAGATCATTAATTTAAAAAGAGGATTTTTATTATGATAATAGAAGGGGAATTAGAGTTTTTGAAAACATGGGGTTTTATGATTAAATATGACAATAGATAATGAAAATGATAAAACAAAGTAGAAATGAACAAGATTTATTAAATGTGATCAACCCAAGGTTGTCTTGTGATGGCCATCCTTCATCGCTTCAAGAGAAAGGGTATAGATATTTTAATCCCAGGTTTGTAACACCTAGTACCATAATTTTACTATGTTTATTCCAGGATACCTCCTAGGGTTCAGTAAAAAAACACAATGCTTCACCGGACACCGCTGATGATTGGGTGATTTGTTTTCGACATCATAACTAAAACTCACCAAGGAAACACACGAAGAACTAGATGTGTTGTATAGGTTTATATATTATTATTTTTTATACCATGGAATAAATGTACATGACCTTTAATTTTTTTTATGTGTGTTCAATTGACCAATATGAACTACAAAAACAACACAATTTAATGAGGGACGAAAAAGGGAAGAACGGTGTGTGAAATATCATATGAAAGGGTACCCCCAATAAAGATCATTTGAGTTTGATTATAACATACTAGTATATAACTCAATTAAATAGAGAGAGAGGATTAAGAAAATAATAATAATATATTATATTAAGAAGATCATTTAAAATTTTTAAAACATGAAGCTCGTGATTACATCACATTTATCCCCAGGAGATCACAAGGGGATTGGAAATCCATGGGAGGGGCTGAAGAAGAATAGGTTGGAGTATTAATTCCCATAGATTCTATAAAATATAGGGATAATGAGAATACCCATTTGGGACTTAAAAATGGGAGAACCAAGCCCCCAGGTCAAACTCCAAAATGGGGTGCCCAAGGTGCCAATTTATAGGCAAAGTGGGAAGTGGTTTTGGACACCCAGATTTCGAGAATTCTCTTAGTCTGAAGTTTTTTACAGTTATAATGTCTTAAATAAATTTATAAAAAACTAAAAATAATTTGTTAGAAACCTTTTTTCTACCTCCATGTCAAATTTGGATTCCATATATCATATATAATAAGAGATATTTCCAAAATACAGAGGCACGGTTTTGACCCCGATCGGATTCGTTTTATTGGACAGATCAGTTCATATGTAAATACTCATAAATTAAATTATATTATATAAATACTAGAATCATGGGTAGTACATCCACCACACAAAAGGAAATAGTGACAAATATAACATGAATCTCACGGGAATAAAAAGTGAGATGAAAACCCCTTACCACGTTGTAATCAATCGAGTCGTATGAACAAAAGTTAATAACAACAAAATGAATCATATAATACCATGAATATAAAGAGAATCACAATAATATATATCAAATGTCAGTACACATATACCACATACAAGAAATAAGTGGTGAACAATGAAAATCTCGTAGAAATGAAAGTGAGATTAGAAACCCCTTACCTCGTGTCCGACTTGACTCGTTTGTTCCTTGTTCCTTCAAAATAACAAGATTAAGTTAAATTATACTTGATTAAAACCCTTTTTAAAGTTTTTTATTCCTTTTATATCACATATTACAATTTTATAAACATTTTTCAATCATTTAAGTTAATAATAGTCGTTTTGTCGATATTTTGTACTTAAGTTAAAAAGGAACTTCTTATATTTACAAGTTGTAAATGTGGTCAAAAGTCCATTGTCTCCAAGAAAATATTAGTTATTTAGATGTAATATATATATTATATATCCAGTATATATATGTATTTATAACATTACATTACATTTAGAGGTAAGAAATGAAATGCACCGTTCATAGAGACGGTAAGCCATACGTATGCATGAACGCTACTTTCATTTCAATTCAATCTTTAATGGAAATAAAACATAATGATACATAGGTATATTATAAGTCAAGTATAATATAATATATAATTTCATTAACTCCATCCTTTATTATTCCCACGTATGGCATGAACGAGTCATATCACTTTGAGGGGGACGTAGTCCACACTTCCTCAAATAAAATTATCACATTTACCTATAATGGAATCCATAAAGGCAAGATATAAATAAAAAATACATTAGAATAAATAAAACATAAACATAATATATATAATATATAAATAAAGTCCCATCATAATGGCCACCATGAGAGGTGGTAGGATATAATTGAACAATCATTGTTTCATGAGGTGTTAGTTTGCCATCTAGAGAAACAATATGTTCTTTACCCATTAGTTGGAGGTGCGTGTAAGTGTAGTCAGAATCCTTCTCATAACAACAAAATATTATATTGAGGATATTATAGTTGTTATAAAATAAAGTAATAAAATTGTTTATGGGGTTGGAGATGTAAAATAAAACAAAAATGACTTATAAGAAAACGTTGCCTTTAAATTGGGTATCTCCCTTTGGTTTGAACCAAAAGGATTACATGAAGTGACTTCTGCCTAAGGTAAGGCTTCTAGGAGGAATATCGGGTTCTTTAGAGCTTATTTGGGCAGGTTTTGGTCGAGACAAGTCTCTTGAGAGGTGTTAGGAATGGGTTATAAGTTAGGGCTTTTATAAGGGGGAGGAGGGGCTCTTTAGGAAAGTTTGAAAATATTATTTTATTATATAATTATATTCCGTTTCTAAATGTCCAAAACAAATTAAATTAGAATATAAAATGACTCATGGTCGAAATAAATTCATATAATAAGAATTGTACAGGTTTTGGATGTTATTTTAATATTTAGAATCTTATTTATTTAAATCATTTATTATTGAGGTAAACACTGCATCATTATTGTGTCATAAATAATTTAATTTATCTGATGTCTAAAAATTATAAAAAAATACCATGATGTTGTAAATATTTTTATCTTCACAAATCATATTTATAGTTCAAAAGATAAGTTATATAACCCAATGTAAAGATTAATTGACTAAAAGATATTTGTTTATGTCATTTTTTTCTTTACTTTAAGTTATTTAAAATAAAGTGTCATTATCACTCTTAAGTGGATCCATGAGGTCTCAATATTGACCCAAATATTCCCATGGTCGGTAATGACTCAAAAAATAAGGTTAGGACAAGTGATAAGGTAATTTTGTATTATTATAATATTCTTTTTACCTTGAATTATCCTATTTTCCTTTAACCACGGAAAATAAAAGTCAAAAGTTACTATTCACAAAAAATTATTTTCATCTTATTGAACCACATTTTACTTACTAATACCAACCATGGATTTTGTATTTTTGAAATTCAATTCACCAAAGCCCTAAAATTTCATTTAAACGAAAACATCAATTTTAACTACTACTTAGTGGTTTCACTATTCATAAAAAATTGTAGTTTTTCAAAAAATTACAAAAAATGCAGCCTAAGTTATATTTGATATTCCGAATTCAAAAATGATGTCTATTTTACCAAATTCATAACATAGAATTTTCATTAATTAATTTAAAATTAATTTCCATTGTCAAAACAAAATGTGTGTTTTTAAAAATAATAACTATCGAAAGATTGACACTTGTTCATGTCAAATTTCAGAGTGAAATTAATTCCAATGACCATAATTGTATTAAATGGTTAAATTATAATCTAATTACACTATAAAACCCAGTAAAATATAATATAAACATATAAATAAATTAGATTAAAAGGAAGTTTTGAATTATTTTTCACTATTCATCAGAAAATGAATTTTGTAAGAAAAATACCCAAAATTTTACCAAGAGTGAATTTTGATGTCCCGATTCTAAAGAACAATTTTATTTTGTCAAATAGAACATATATAAGTGACTAAAACTAGATTTAAATAGGGTTCTCCATTAAGAGGAATAAAATCATGTTGAGTCAATAAGGTTTTCCCTATGACTTTTCCATTCTTTCTTGTTTTGAAATTCACAAACACCTTATCTTTAAGAAAATTGCTTTTATAAGGAAAATTGATTTTATAAGGAAAATCACTTTTATAAGGAAAATTGATTTTATAAGGAAAATTTATTTTATAAGGAAAATCGCTTTTTTAAGAAGAATTATCTTTATCATATTTTCATCCATATATTTCTTAAGTATATGATTCAGATTCATTTCTATATTCTTGGAATTGTTTGAAACTTTGATATGAAGCATTCTGTTTTAGGATCCGAATTCTGGATGAGAACTGTAATAAGGTTTCACTCCGAATTCCAGATGAGAACTGTAATAAAGTTTCATTCCGAATTCCGGATACGAACTCTGATGAAGTTCTACTCCGAATTCAGGATACGAATCCTTATAAAGTTTGACATCAAATTCTCATTACGAATTCTAATGACGAATTCTCATTACGAATTCTGATGACGAATTCTCTTTCCGAATTCTCATTCCGAATTCACCTATTAAATAGAATCTGATCATCTTTGTTTTATAGACTCCTAATTTATTTAGACTCCAAAAATTGTTTTTGGTTAGTCTCCGAACTTTCATTTTGCTTACGCTTTTATAATTTGTCTACTCTTTAATATTTTTCTTACACTCTGAACCTTCACTCCGAATATTCACTCCGAACTTTTTAGTTAAGACTTAAAACGATGTCGTACATTCTGGTACACTTGTTTTGTTATAAAACGATGTCGTGTATTCTGTTATAAACTTACCATTGGTTAAGTTACACATGTACAGGTCCCTCCGATTTTTAAGGAAAATATGACTGTTGGAAAGGAGGCCGACCTTGCCTATAAATAGGAGCTCATTTGAAAGAGCTCGAAGAAGAATATAGAGAAGTTGATCGATCTAGAGACCACACGCTGTTAAGGTGATTTCTATAGAGAGAAAGCTTTTCATGCCTTGTGCATACTGAATCGCTCATTCAGTTTTTGCTTCGTGCGAGTCCGAATGTTGGTGATCACATTTGAGGACTTCCGGGGATAGGAAGACAAAGGTGCCGACTACTTTTAAGTTGAGGGCTTCCTTGCTGAGGAAGACAGAGGTTTCCAACTACCTTGAAGTTGAGGGCTTACGGGGATAGAAAGACAGAGACTCCGATCTCTATATCGAGGGCTTACCCTGGTGTGGGTAAGACAAACTTGCTTGAAAGTATAAATCAAAGGACCTTTATCCAAGGTTGTTGGATACCCTTATCTTTGGGTTAAAAGACTTATATCTTGTTACTTGTAGTTTTACTACTTGTTTGTTTCCACTGCATATTGTATTGTAAGTAAAGTATAACTTTATTATACTTCATTACTTGTATTCTGATTCATTTATATTCTATACACTTTAAGGTAGAATCTCATATTGTAATCTTTAGATAAGTTTCAATTTCCGGAACCATATTTCTGGAACCTACTTTCGGAATCACTTTCCAGTTTTAAGAAAGTTCATAGGACGTGAAGTTTATAACTCTATTCCTTATTCCAAGTTTTTATTTGGTATTAGAGGTGTTTTGAATTTTCTTAGTTTAACTTTGTTAAACTTAGCCCTTTCCTTTTCTTAAGGAAAACATAGTTATTCGTAACTAACTTTAAAGGTTCCAAAGGAATTTTTAAAGTGTAGAATTCACCCCCCTCTTGTATATTGAGCATCTACATCATTATTTCGATCCTACAATTGGTATCAGAGCAGGTCTCTGAAATAATTGTACTCACGTATAAGTTTTTCTTGCTCACTTTCTCATTCCGAACTTTCTCATTCTGAAGTTTTTCATTCCGAACTTTGTTATTACGAATGTTTTTTTTCTACTAACAAGTTTGTGTGACGAAGGTTATTTTAAGTATGGAAGGAGTTAATATTGGTTCTATTGATAATCTAAATCCTACAAGACCACCAATCTTTGATGGTAATGATTATGAGTACTGGAGAGATCGAATGAAGACTTTTGTTATCAATACTGGAGTAGATAACATTGTTATGCTTACTGGAGATTATAAAATTTCTGATAAGGAAGTTAGAACTTTTACTAACTAGGAAAAGCAAGGGTATCAACTCAATTATAAGGTATGCAATACCTTACTTTGTTCAATGACTAGAAATATATATATCCAAATTTCTTCTTGTGAAGCTGCTAATTGTATCTGGAAGAAGTTAGTAGTTACACACTTTGGAACTTCTAAAGTGATTGAGACTAGGAGAGATATTCTTAGAGCTGAATATCATGGCTTCAATTTTCCTTATGGAGAATCAATTTGTGAAGTTCAATAGAGGTTTATGACTATTGTCAACAACCTACAGTCTATGGGAGAAAAACGGTTAGATTATGAAGCACTTGTGGTGTAACACCCCAAGATTTTATGAAAAATATTCATTTTAATTTCATTAATGTCTTGTGTTTTATGCTACACCAAAAGGAGCTTCCACAACACGCATCCCTGACTTGGCTTTCATTACACGCAAGCGCGACCTTCCACGATAGCCTGTGTTGTACGCAATACCAAGTTTCGCTAAACAACGATATGCTATTAAAGTATTATTAAAACTAGCCGTTATGAATAGTAATAACCACTTTTTGAAATTTTTTAAATTTTTTTTTTCAAAATGGACTTCATTTTTGGATTCTGAATATCAAAATTAGCTTAGGGTGAAATTTTGGTACTTTTCGGATAAATTTCATATTCTGATGAATAGTGAAAATTACTAAATTTTAATTAAAAACAACTTTTTAATCGAAATAATTAATAGTGATAAATTATTAATTTTAGTGGTTTTAAAGTATATTTAGAATACATTTTTACAATTTAATACAATGTTGTTCATTTTATGTAATTTCACATTTAAACCAGAGATAAACAAGTGTCAATCTTTTGATAGTTATTATCTTTTAAAAACAGGCTATTTGTTTTGACGACGGGAATTAATTTTTAAATTAATTAATGCAACTGATATGTTTTTGAATTTGTTAAAATAGACATCATTTTTGAGGTCATAATATAAAATATAGCTTAGGCCGAATTTTTTGTATTTTTCTGAAAACTTTCAATTTTTGATGAATAGTGAAACCACTAAGTGGTAGTTAAAAAAACTGAATTTTTCATAAAACGTAATTTTACCGCTTCTGTGAGTGGAATTTAAAACATCCGAGAGACACGGTTGATGTCAGTAAGTAAAATGTGGTTCAATGAGATGAAAATAATTTTTGGTGAATAGTAACTTTTTACTTTTATTTACCACGGTTAAAAGTAAATAGAGTAATTAAGCGTAAAAATGATATTATTATTACCCTAACACATGTCCTAATTCTATTGGACAAGTGTAATTCGACCAAAAACAACCTTAGGAATAAAATATGACCATTTAGGCCCACTTGGATTAGATTAGGACATTTATTATTAATTTATTTAAAGAAGGGTTAAAATAGTTAAAATCAAAGTTTAATAAGTAAATAATTTTTAATATGGGGTTATACATAAGATAAATTAGACTATAAATATTCATTAGAAAGATAAAAATGTTTCCTACATAATGGTAGTTTATTTTTAATTTTTAGACATTAAATAATTTAATTTATTTATGACACAACGATGATGCAGTAATTATCTTATTAATGAAATATTGACATTATTGATGTTATAAATGCCCAAATAAATATAATTTGAGGCTTTTTATGAATTCCAATAATTTTCTAGGTTACTATGACATGTTAGTATTGATTTAATGAACTTTCTTCGAACTAATAATTCTGTTATGATTTTCAAAAAAATCAATTACTAAATAGTGTCAAAATTGACATAAAATAGTTTTTAAAACAAATATTATATTATTAATTGTTATTTTATTCCTAAAAATCTATGGTTTGGCACAATGACTTATATAAGGTTATATATATTAATAATAAACAACTTGGGGTTCTTTTGGATTCTTATAGTAAGTTTATTAACCTTATAGTATAAGAACACAAGAAGACACGGTAAAAGTAAAATTATTTAACTTAATGTTAAATCTAAATGATAAGGTTACAATAGGAACCTAAACTTGTCTAGATTCTATTGGATGAGAGGATTTCTACCCATCCCCACCTTAGCCTCGAAATAAATCAATTTGGAGCTATTTAAAACCGAACTTGACTTTATAATAAAATAATATTTTTAGTTATTCCAAAGGTGCCCCTCTCCTCCCTTATAAAAGGGCACCTCCTCCCTCTCTTCCTCACACAACTTTGCGCCTTCAAGCTCGGCCAAACCCTGCCAAATTCTCTTCTCCACTTTCCTAGAGACATCCTAGAGGTTCTGGTCTTCTTCAAAGACCCATTTTAGTGCCTTAAAATAAGGTCTCAAAGAAGCACTTCAAAGAAGAGGTAATGTCCGTTACCAATTCTTTCATCTTTATTTCTTCTTCAACTTCTTCTTATTAGGCTGTTTCATTATGAAGTAATAACATCAGTATCACTCATATACTGATATGTTATTATAAGTATGAAACAACCCTATTTCACCATCTATCCATCCTATGGAAAAATAAATCACCGCGCGTGCGTACGTACGGAATACCGTCTCCACGCCGTGGTGTAATCTATTTTCCACCACCACCTTACATGGATGGGTATAATGGTGTAAAGAATAACTATACATAGTTATTATAACATCATATTGATTCTGATATATTGTATCATCCACTCCAATTCAATTCAATAATTATGGAAACGATATCATCACTCGTGCGTACGTACGGACTACCGTCTCCACGATGCGGTGAGATTCATTCTCCATGTTAACCATTTAAGAATGATTATAAAGTATATATAAGAAATAATAATGAAATATATGACATTATAAAGCTACTGGATTTACATATATATGTATGTCATCTACTTAATTCCATTCAAATCAATAAGGAAACGAAAACAGCGTTCATGCGTACGTATGGCCTACCGTCTCCATGAACGGTGTATTTCTTTCCATTTATATATCCATTATATATATGTATATTCTAAATATATATTATATATAAATCATGTTTTATATTCTGGAATTAAGTAATCATGATCTAAGTAATCATATGAATAATTACAAGTTAAAACACGAACGACAAATGAGACGATTTTACCCAAAACGCTACTTTAACATGAATTTACAAAAGAACGGGTAATATAAAGTCATAAGTGAACCATATATGATATAATAACAATGAATATGATTCTGTAATAAGTCAATGACATTATCATTATACAGTATGTTCGGACACTTACGAAGAAAATCGGACCTAAGGTAAGGGAAATATCACAATCTCATTTTTATCCGAGATTGTTTATACTTTAGTATTTACTGGGGTGTATTTTATCATCCACATCCATGTTTTCACAATATGTAATATTATTTCCATTCACCTACAATTGTTTAAATCCTATTTTACCCTTCGGTGAGTTTTTAGTAAAAGATATGAAAGGAATCTTTTGTCGTTTTTCGTACGAGGTACTTTTTGACTTTTCTGACAAAAGTACGAGAAGAATGTTCTTTTAACTTATACGGCATGAATGGATTTTTAAAACATTATTTCCAAGAAGCTTCCTTTACAAGTTTTCATGTTTATTTTTAAACAAATTCTTTTAGTTTAAAATTGTATGACATGTCAAGAAAGGAAAAATGATTTTGAAGTAGAAAGGATATTTTCCTCAAGAATGGAGTTCAAGTGTTTTATCAAAATTATTTTCCATCTAAGATAATATAGGGTTCTGTTTATATCCCTATTATTACATTGATTTGATTATGTTGTGATGGAATTATTTTTATGAAATCCTTTATCTTATATGAATTGTTTTATGATGTCATGTTGTTTAAGAATCCCATTTTTATTACATGGGTTATGCAATGACGTATGGTTTATGATTTTGTGGCACACATAAGAATGGTATCATTATGAGATGGGCGGGACCTATATCTCCCTCCAAAGAATTTGGTAAATATTTTATATCTCATGATATAGACATGGCTGGAACGGTAGGTTATACCAGTTCAGTGAAACAGGACTGAAACGGGGAGTGAACTCGGTTCAGAAAGGGACTTTGTCCACTAAGATAGTCTTGGAAATGGGTCTTGACTAATAAGAAATGTTTCTCTATGATTATGTGTGTATGACAAAAAGTTTCATTTTTTATGTTATGATTATTGGGATTACATTTCACTACTATGATTTACCCCATGTTATGAAATTATGATCTCTTTTGCAGGTTATGATTTCCAAAAGATATGTTCTTATGAATATGATGTGATTGATATTGCTTTTGTTTACCCTTACTGAGCATTTGAGCTCACCCTTTTATGTTTTCTTTTCCCCAGGATATAAAGAAAGGATTTAGGTTTTAAAAAAAGAATATCTATATGGGAGATATTGAAGATCTTTCACCACGATTAGAATATTACATTCCGAGTTTCCAAAGACACTAAACTATTACGGTCCTTGTGTGTGTGTTTTTGTTATGTATTAAGTATTCCGCAAAAGTAATTTAATGTTCATATACGTCAGGTTTCGGGTATCTACATCTGGATAAGATAATTGATATTATGCCCAATGAGTGGGAATCCAAAAGAACTGCTATAGATGAGAACAGGAAGGTCACTAAAATTTCTCTTGATGAGTTATTTGGAACTCTTCTCCAACATGAAACCAGAATGAAGAGAGATGATGACAATATAAAAAAGAAGAATGGGAATGGTACTGTTGCTTTTACAACAACATCAAATCATATGAAAGCTAAGACTCCAGAGAGAGTAACTAGATCCAAGTCTAAGAAGATAGTTGTTCAATCAGAATATAGTGAAAGTGAAATCTCAGAAAATGAGTTAGCAAATCTTTCTCGAAGGATGAAAAAGATAGCTGGTCAGATAAATTTCCAATCCAAGTATAAGAAAAAGGACAAGAAAGATAAGAAAGATGGAGAAGTTACTTGTTATGAATGAAAGAGAGCTGGACATATTAGACCAGATTTCCCTTTGCTGAAAAAGAAAGTAAGGAAAGAAAGGTATTCAGATAGGAACATAAAGAAGTATTATAAAGACAAAGCTAAGAAAGTTATGAAAGCTAGTGACACCTGGAGTGCCAGTGGTGGTGGTTCTTCAGATGAATCTTCTGATTACAAATCTTCAGGACAGAATAATCTTGGTCTTATAGCCAGATTACCTATTGATAATCATTGTTTTATAGCTAAGGTATGAAATTCTGAATCATTGACCAATGTTTCTTTAAATTCTAATGATAGTAAGTATTATAACTCTTCTGATGAAGAATCCTCTTCTGATGAGGAAATACATTACCTACTTATGAAGAAGTCTCTAGGTTAGCTGAACTTCTTGAAATTGAGAAATCTAAACTCAATAAGAAACTTGATAAGGCAAACTCTAGGAATTCTATTCTTACAAAAGAGATATCAGATCATTCTATAGATCTTGATAAGAAAAATGATGATTTTGAAAGTATTTCAAAAAATCTTGAGGAAGTAAGTTCTGAGAAGAACCAACTTTCTAAAGAGTTAGAAAAATTAATTTCTAAGAAAAATGTTTTCGAGCCTAGCTCTAGTTCTAAAACTAATGATTTTGAGGATAAAAACTTGGTTATAAAACTCAAGTCTGAATTTTTTCCTTAAAAAAGTTTTTATCAAACTTTACCCACGGTAAGGAAAATTTTGATAAAATGTCTTCCCAAATACGACCTTTAAGAAATAAATCTGGATTTGGTTATACCCATGCAAAACCATTTTTTAGTAACAATTATTTTGTTCCTCAAAGTACCCCATTTTGTACCAAGTGTCAATGTGGTGGTCACTGGGCGAAGAGTTGTTCCTTAAACAAAACCCAATCCTTAGGATTTCACAAAGCTTACTTTTCCAAGAAGATGTGGGTTCCTAAAATTTTGTTATCTGGTAATCTCGGATCCAAAAAAGTTTTGATTCCAAAAGTCTAATTCTATTCTTGAATTCAAGAAAATAAAGAGAGTACCAGCAACAATACATGGTACATGGATAGTGGATGTTCTCGGCACATGACTGGTAACAAAAGCTATTTTGAAAAGATTATCAAAACGAAAGGAGGAAATGTAACTTTAGGAGACAATGTAAAGGGAGAGATTATTGGTATTGGTAATATTGTTCTTTTAGGAAAAACATTGATTTCAAATGTTCTTTTTGTAAAAGGTCCTAAGAACAACCTCATTTGCATAAGTCAGTTATGTGATGAAGGTTACCTTGTGAATTTTAGGAATGATAAGTGCTTAGTTCACCATTCCAAGGAAGAATTTATTTTCTCAGCCAATAGGCAAAAGAATGTTTACACTTTGAACCTAGAAGACATCAGGATCCAAGATTTACCTTGCCTAAGTGCAATGGAAGATCATTACTGGTTATGGCATAGAAGACTAGGTCACTGTAACCTTAGAAACCTATGTAAACTCTCTAAGAATAAACTAGTTAAGGATCTACCGGGGCTTAGATTTGATTCTTCTAAAGTTTTTGATCCTTGTCAATATGGAAAGAAACATAAATCTAGTTTTAAATCAATCAGTGAAGTCTCAACAACTGATGCATTATAGTTAGTGCACATGGATCTTTTTGGTCCAATACAAACTGGAAGTATTGGGGGAAAATAATATGTGTTTGTTCTAGTTGATGATTACACTAGATTTACTTGGTTTTATTTTCTAGCAAGGAAGTCTGAAACTTTTTCTTATTTCAAAAGTTTTAGACCTCAAGTTAAAAATGAAAAAAACCTTCCCTTGAAAACTATTCATAGTGATCATGGAGGAGAATTTCAAAATTCTGATTTTGAAACTTTTTGTAGTAGAAAAGGTATTACTCACAATTTTTAGCACCTATAACTCCTCAATAAAATGGTGTAGTTGAGAGAAGAAATAGAATTCTTCAAGAGATAACTAGAACCATGTTGAGTGAATATTCAATAGCTAGACATTTCTAGGCTGAAGTTGTAAGTACTGCTTGCTATACTATAAATCGAGTTTTGATTAGACCTTTTCTTAATAAAACCCCTTATGAGTTATGGAATGGTAGAAAACCAAGACTATCCTACTTCAAGTTTTTTGGTTGCAAAGTATTCATTTTGAATACTAAAGATAACCTACATAAATTCGCACCAAAATCTGATGAAGGAATTTTCTTAGGTTATTCTACAACTTCTAAGGCTTATAGAGTTTTTAATAAAAATAATTGTACTGTTGAAGAAACAGTACATGTAAATTTTGATGAGTCTGATCCTTTTGTTTTTAAAACATCCCAGCCTACTTCCTCAGATGTGTTTTCAAAAACTGACTGTCAACCTTCAACAGAAGAACCTTCTGATAAGGATAATGTTCAAGAAGATACTTCTGAAACATTTACCCCGGAAGACTTTCTACCATATGTTGATGAACAGGCTTTTCAAAACATAAATCAGGTGTTTCTTAAGAATCATCCATGTGATAGTATCATTAGTGATGTAAATCAACCTGTAAGGACTAGAAGTTCCTTAAGAAATGAAGTAGAACATCTATCATTTCTTTCCCAATTAGAACCCAAAAGCACTGATGAAGCTTTAGGTGATAATGATTGGATCAAAGCCATGCATGATGAACTAAATCAATTTGAAAGGAATAAAGTCTGGACTTTTGTTGAAAGACCTAAGGAAACTTCTGTTATTGGAGTAAAATGGGGTTTCAGAAATAAATGTAATGAAAATGGAGTCATAGTAAGAAATAAATCTAGACTTGTTTCTAAAGGCTATAATCAGCAAGAGGGAATAGACTATGAAGAAACCTATGCCCCAGTAACTAGAATTGAATCTATCCATATTATACTTGCCTTTGCAGCATTCATTAATTTTAAACTTTTTCAAATGGATGTGAAATGTGCTTTTCTTAACGGTTATGTTCAAGAGGAAGTTTTTGTTGAACAACCTGCTGGCTCTGAAGATACAAAACATCCTGATTATGTTTTTAGACTTACCAAAGCTCTGTATGGCCTTAAACAAGCCCCACGAGCATGGTATGATAGACTCACTAGATTTTTGCTTCAAAATAACTATGTTAAGGGAAATGCAGATCCAACTCTTTTTATAAATAAAGATAAGAAAAATGTTTTGATTGTTCAAATTTATGTTGATGACATCATATTTGGTTCAACTCAGTAATCTTTAATCGACTCTTTTGCAAGTCTAATGAAATATGAATTTGAAATGAGTATGATGGGTGAGTTAACTTTTTTCCTTGGTTTTCAAATTTCTCAAAAACCAGAAGGAATATATATATCTCAACATAAGTATATTAAAGATCTTCTCAAAAAGTATGGTTATGACAACACTAAGAGTATAAATACTCCCATTGGCACCACAAACTCTTTAGACCTTGATGAAGCTGGGAAACCAGTGGATCCAACATCTTTTAGTTGTATGATAGGAAGTTTACTTTAATTAACAGCTAGTCGACCAGACCTAATGTTCTCAGTATTCTTATGTGAAAGATATCAATCCAATCATAAGGAATCTCACTTAAAGGCAGTAAAAAGAAAGTTTCGCTACCTTAAGGGAACCATGGATCTATGATTATTTTATACTTCTGGAAATGATTTTATTCTAAAAAGATTTTCTGATGCTGACTTTGGTGGATGTAGAATGAATAAAAAAAGTACATCCAGAACTTCTCATTTTTAGGAGATTCATTAGTTTCTTGGTCTTGCAAGAAGCAACATTTTGTAGCACTCTCCACTGCTGAAGCTGAATATGTAGCAGTTGGAAGTTGTTGTGCTCAAGTGTTGTCGATGCAACACACACTCACAGACTATGGCTTGAGTTTTACTAAACCTCAAATTTTGTGTGATAACACAAGTTCCATTTCCTTAAGAAAGAACCCCGCACATCACCCTCATGCAAAACACATAGATATTAGGCATCACTTTCTTAGGGATCACACACTAGAAGGAGATATCATTCTTCAATTTATCAGAACGCAAGATCAACTTGCTGATATTTTCACAAAATCTTTTCCTACTGATAGATTTGAATATATTAAACAGAAGTTAGGAATGATAACCGTAAGGTAATCTTTCTTAATTAAATTTCTATTGAAAAAATCTCCTTACAGTAATAAACTCCTTTTCATAGGGGGAGTACATTTGTTTGTTAGAGTAACTAAGTTTTTCAAAGTTTTTTTTCAAACATTTCAGAACTAAATTTCCGATATGGAAATTTCCAGAACAGAAAATTTCCAGAATGCATATTTTTGTATAGAAAAATTCTGGAATGGAAATTTTCGTATTAAAAACTTACAGAATGGAAAATTTGGTACTGGTATTTCCATAACGAGATTTTTGTACCGAGACTTTCATAATTAGTTTTTTCATTTTGTGTACCTTTGTAATGAAATTTTCATACTGAAATCCTTATAATGTTTTTCGTACTTAGTTTTCCGTACTGAGTTTGTTTTTCGTAGTGAGTTTTGCGATTTGTTTTTTAGTTTTTTTATTACCCATTACGAATAATCCTCCTAAGCCAATCCGAAAGGTATGATTTCCTTACTCAAGTTCTCATAGTCATACATTACTTGCTGACATTTTCTTATATTTTGTTTTCGGATTATAGTTTTCTTAAATTTTTTAATAAAAACCTCAAAAGATCGGATTCAAGTTTTCTTGAGAATTGGTTTTCAACCGACAGATCTGATCTCAGCTTGTCACAACCATTCGATCAACTGAGGAAGTTGAACCGTCTTCTCATTGCCTATATAAAGGGGACCCCAAATGGTTATCCCACATCGATTTTCAAGCTCCAGCGTCCCAAAGCTCTGACTCTCTGTTTTAAGACCATTCCTAAATTCAGCTTTCTCCGTTCCGAACTTCTCAGAGGTCTTCAGATCCAAATGTCTATGGAAGTAGCTTCTCAAGACATGTCTTCCTCTAAACCGATTTCGAAGTGGTTAGTATATAGAGAAAGGTTGGTTCATCCTCGTTTATTCAACAAGTATGATTCTCTTATATCCAAGAACATTAAGATTAATGGATGGGAAGATGTTGATGTGTCTAAGCGTGGGAATCAAGATGAAGTATTTTCGGATTTACTTATAGAATTCTATGAGACAGTTTCCTTCTATAAGGAAGATGGAAGGGACAAATTATCATTTAAGTCTTATGGAAAGACTTATAATCTTTCTTATGCCAAGGCAGCTAGCTTGGTAGGGAGGAACAATGAAGGAGAAGCTGAGTTTATTTCTCATGTTTTTCCGGATTCAAAGGGAAGCTTTGACAAGGAAAAGGCTTTGGAAACTCTCGGACTGTCAGATGATAAGGCTCCGAAGATTGCTTCTCTGTCTACAAATTTCCAGATTCTAGAGTTATGGGTACAAGGCCTCATCGTACTGAGAAAGGGTGACAAAGATAGTTTGAAGAAGAGTGAGATCTACATCCTAGATTTTCTGATAAATATGAGGAAGTTTAATCTGATGAAACACATTCTTATTACCCTTGAGAATGTTAAAGAAAGGGAATTTGAGAGCTCAGATCATAATGTATCTAGCAATCCTCTCAAAATTGATTTTTCGGTGCCTTGAGTCTTTCAAGGAGGCTTACAAGTCTAAGCCAAGAGTTTTCAAGATTATGTTGGTGAGTGATGATACTCTCATAAGGATGGATGTAGCCTTCGACAGGAAGACTGGTCAGTTTGTTGATTTACCTTCTCAAGAAGAAATGGTTCCTAAAGTTGCTGAACCTGAATCCTCTAAGCCAGTGAGGAATAGAAAGATGAAAGAAGTTGAAGGTGAAGCAGAGAATCCCAAATATAAGGAAGTTCATTCTAAACCTCCAAAACTGAAGAATAAGAAAGTTTACCTAGATGAAGTAGTTTCTAAATGGAGGGAAATAAAAGATAAGAGAGTGCAAGGGGAGCCCCAGTTTTGCTTGGATCTTGCGGAGGATAAGGCCTTGAAGGAAAGAACTGCGGATTAACTAGAAAAACAAGTGAAATAAAATAAGCTTAAGAAGAAGATGTCTGAATCTGAGGTAGCTCAGACTTTGTTGAAGTTTAATGAGATGGTTTCAGCGAACAATCCTGTTCCGAGATCTTTTTCTCTGGAATCTCTACCGGAGACCCCAGGAAGAAACTTTGTCGCTCCGGAAGAGGAATTTTCTAAGCATGTTGAGGAAGTAGAGCAAATTGAGCAAGTCGAAGAAGAAGAAGTAGTTGCTGAAGGTAGTGGTGACACTGGAGATGTTTTAAAGCAAGTAGATGATTATAAGGGGACTCCTTCGGAACATTTGTCGCTCCAAACCTCAGAAGATGAGTCTTCTAAGTTAGTCACTCTAGCGATGGATGCGGATAAAGGAGAAGAAGAATAAGTATCTTATCATGCATAGGAAGAACAAATTCTACATGATATTTCTCAAATGGAGAATGTAGAGGTTGGTGCTCAGAAAGTTGCTGATGAGGAAGATAATGTTGTTCAAGTGTCTGACAATGAAAAGAGAACTCCAGAACAAGAATCCATTCTGAAAAAGGACAAGGGAAAACAACATGTTGTTGATACCCCGAGCTCAGTGGTTGTAATGAAAAGGGAAGTTGGTGATTCTTCTAAAAATAAAGTTGAGCATTTTGAAGAAGAAAATTCTCCAAGCAAAGTTTCGGATTCGGAGTCATCTTTGTTGGGGCATGACTTTGTTGTTCAGTTGTTAAAGAAGTTGGTAGGTACTATTCCGACCTTCTCAAGTATTGATTCAAGATGCCAGATGCTCCAACATTCTTTGAATCAGAAAACAGACTCCGTATCCATAGTTATGGACAAATGTGTTGAGATAGAGGCTCAGTTCAAAACTTTCTTTGTCGGCTATGAAGCCCACAAAAGATCTTTCAAGAGGATGACTAGTTGTTTGAGGAAGACTGTAAAAGTGATGAGGCTCTTTGATGAATTCCAAGACAATGTGAAGGATGCCTTTGAGACAGAAGACAGGAAGATAAATGAGCTTACTTCATCCTCTGAAGAAAAGTTGACAGATAAAAAGAATTTCCAGATTCAAGAAGTCAGAGATCTGAATGGGAAGCTGAATTCTGTTTCTCAAAACTGGAAGTATGAAAGGGATCATCGGATTGAGTTTTAAGAAATGCTGTTAAAGCAAGAACAAATTTTGAAGGCTCAGGAAGAAAAGCTTCAGGCTCAGGAAGAAAAGCTTCAAGCCCAGGAAGAAAAGATTGAAGCTCAAAGTGCAAGAATTGTTGTGTTAAAGAAGCAAGCCGAGGAAGACCATAAAGACTTGAAGAAGATAAAGACTATTCTTAAGGGTCTCATGGAGAAGGAAAAAGATCCAAAATAGACAGATCCGATCTTTTGTTGTATATAATCTTCTTTGTTGTTGAGCTTTCCAACTTAATGAAAATTGTGCTTGCTTGTTTCTTTTGTTGTTTCTACTAATTGTTTTTTCAGGTACTTTGTTATTTTTTCCATTCCCTCAAATTATTTTTGAAAATCACAAAGGGGTAGAAGGAAAATAACCATAATAAAGGGAAAAAGAATCTTAACAAAGGGTGAGAAAGAAAACAAACACTAATAGAGTTTATCTAAGGGGGAGTTTTTCATTAAAGAATACTTTCTTATTCGTAATGAAATATCATTTTGAAAATCTAGAATATGATCCTTAGAGTTTCAAAGCCTAAGGGGGAGTTAGTCTTATTCATCAATATCTTTAAAGCAAAGGGAGATGAGCCTTAATGTTTTCTTTCTTCATAGAATTTATTTTTCATAAGGATGTTTGTGCTTTCCAAAAAGGGGGAGATTGTTGAGTCAATAAGGTTTTCCCTATGACTTTTCCATTCCTTCTGGTTTTGAAAATCACAAACACCTTATCTTTAAGAAAATTTCTTTTATAAGGAAAATTGCTTTTATAAGGAAAATCGCTTTTATAAGGAAAATCTCTTTTGTAAGAAAAATTATCCTTATCATATTTTCATCCATATATTTCTTAAGTATAAGATTCATATTCATTTCTATATTCTCGGAATTGTTTGAAACTTTGATATGAAGAATTATTTTTTAGGATACGAATTCTGGATGAGAATTGTAATAAAGTTTCACTCCGAATTCCAAATGAGAACTGTAATAAAGTTTCATTCCAAATTCCGGATACGAACTCTGATTAAGTTCTACTATTAATTCAGGATACGAATCCTTATGAAGTTCGACATCGAATTCTCATTACAAATTCTAATGATGAATTCTCATTACGAATTATGATGACGAATTCTCTTTCCGAATTCTAATTCCGAATTCACCTATTAAACAGAATCTGATCATCTTTGTTTTATACACTCCGAATTTATTTAGACTCTGAAAATTGTTTTCGGTTAGAATCCGAACTTTCATTTTGCTTACGCTTTTATAATTCGTCTACTCTTTAATATTTTTCTTACACTCCGAACCTTCACTCCGAATCTTCACTCCAAACTTTTTAGTTAAGACTTAAAACGATTTCGTACATTCTGTTACACTTGTTTTGTTATAAAAGGATGTCATCTATTCTGTTATAAACTAACCGTTGGTTAAGTTACACGTGTACAGGTCCCTCCGATTTTTAAGGAAAATATGACTATTGGAAAGGAGGCCGACCTTGCCTACAAATAGGAGCTCATTTGAAAGAGCTCAAAGAAGAATATAGAGAAGTTGATCGATCTAGAGACCACACGCTGTTAAGGTGATTTATAGAGAGAGAAAGCTTTTCATGCCTTGTGCGTACTGAACCACTCATTCAGTTTTTGCTTCGTGCGACTCCGAATGTTGGTGATCACATTCGAGGACTTCCTGGGATAGGAAGACAGAGGTGCCGACTACCTTGAAGTTGAGGGCTTCCTTGCTGAGGAAGACAAAGTTTGCCAACTACCTTGAAGTTGAGGGCTTGCGGGGATAGCAAGACAGAGACTCTGATCTTCGTATCGAGGGCTTACCCTGATGTGAGTAAGACAGACTTGCTTGAAAGTATAAATCAAGGGACCTTTATCCAAGGTTGTTGGATACCCTTCTCTTTGGGTTAAAAGACTTATATCTTGTTACTTGTAGTTTTACTACTTGTATTTTTCCACTGCATATTGTATTGTAATGAAAGTATAACTTTCTTATACTTCCTTACTTGTTTTCTGATTAATTTAGATTCTATACACTTTAAGATAGAATCTCATATTGTAATCTTTAGTTAAGTTTCAATTTCTGGAACCATATTTCCGGAACCTACTTTCGAAATCTCTTTCCAGTTTTAAGAAAGTTCATAGGACTTGAAGTTTATAACATCAATCCTTATTCCATGTTTTCATTTGGTATTAGAGGTGTTGTAAATTTTCTTAGTTTAACTTTGTTAAACTTAGCCCTTTCCTTTGCTTAAGGAAAACATAGTTATTCGTAACTAAATATAAAGGTTCCAAAGGAATTTTTAAAGTGTACAATTCACCCCCCTCTTGTATATTGAGAATCTACATCATTATTTCGATCCTACAAATCAACCTTTTAAAGAATATAAGAGTATTTATGCTTAAAATTCAGTTCTTTTCTAATTTTATACCTCTAAATTTTATTGGATAAATGTAAAAACATTAAAAAAACATGTATAATAATTTTTTAGTTAGTTTTGTTAATTCTTAGCACTAAAATGTCTAGACATTAACTACCATTTAAAATAATATTATATTATTATTTTTTAGTATGACTCAACATTGTGTGCAACATAAGATTTCAAAGAAACCTGTTATTGTCTATCAGGTACGCCATCGAACATAGCATCCCCTTTAAAGTAAAATTAATAATTAATTAAAAAATATTAATAAATATAAAAATTTAATATTTTTTATTTACCTGGGATGTTAAAATAAGATGTGGTAGTAGAAGATTGAACAATCATTGTTTCGGGGGGCAGTAGTTCACCGTCTACAGAAACATTATGTTTTATACCCATTAGATGGAGGTGTGTGTAAGTGTAGTTCAAATAATTCTCATAACAATGACCTAGTATATTGAGTATACTGTTGTTATTATAAAAGAAAGTAATATATACATTTTAGGGGGTTGTAGAAGTGAATATAAAGAAAAGAACTTTAGAGAAGATGTTGCCATTAAATAGGGTAACTCCCTTGGGTTCAAACCAAAAGGATTCCTTGAAGTTTCTTCTACCTAAGGTAAGGATTCTCTGAGTAATAAAGGGATGTAGGGAGATTAATTTGGAAGAGTTTGGATGAGCCATGGGTCTTTAGAGGTGTGAGATATGTGTTATAGGTGATGGATTTTAATAAGGGGGAGGAGGGGCTCTTTAGGAATGTTTGAAAATATTATTTTATTATATAATGATTTTCGATTTTTAGTGGTACAAAACTCATTAAAGTTGAAGATAAGATGAATCATGTTATAAATAAAATCATCCAATAAGAATTATAGAGGTTTTGGATATTGTATTAATTTTTAAAATCTCATTTATTTAAATCATTCTTTAATGAGGTAAACACTGCATCATTATTGTGTCATAAATAATTTTATTTATTTGATGTCAAAAAAATATAAAAAATACCATGTTGTGTAAAATATTTTTATCTTTCAAATGAATTTTTATAGTAAAAAAGATAAGTTATAAACCCCTAGTAATTTTTTTTACTAAAATATATATGTTTATGTCATTTTGTCTTAACTTTTAATTAAATAATATAAAGTGTCATTATCACCTTAAAGTGGGTACATGGGGTCCCAAAATCGACTCAAGGATGACCATGGCCAGACATGTATCAACCAATAGGAATATGATACATGTTAGGGTAATTTAATATTGTTATAATAATATTTGTTTACCCTTATTTACCAGATTTACCCTTTAACCATGGTAAATAAAATATTTACTGAAGTAAATATTCATAATGTATTAAAATAAAATTTACCTATTTACACAATTTATTCCTCCTGATTACAAATATGGAATATAATTTTACAAATTTCAAACACAGAAGTGGCATAAATTAATTTAAAATTAATTCCCGTTGTTAAAACAAAGAGAGTGTTTTTAATAAATAATAACTGTCAAAAGATTGAAGCTTTTTTATGTCTAGTTTAAATGTGAAAGTATATCCAATGACCTAAATTATATTAAATGATAAAAAATAATCTAATGACACTTTAAAACCACTCAAATGTATAGTTTATCAATATAAATTATTTCAATTAAAAATTCTGTTTTTAATTAAAATTTTATATTTTCACTATTCATCCAAAATTGAAGGTTTTTAGATGAGTACCCAAAATTCACCCTAAGATAATTTTGATATTATTAATCCAAAAATGATGTCCATTTTGAAATAAAAAATTATAAAATCTCAAAAAGTGGGTATTACTATTTATAACAGCTAGTTTGATTGGTCATGGTGTGTTAGAATCTCAAAGTTGCATACAAAGCAAGCTATTTCATTATTCAAAGGGAACATACTAGGGAAGATTGGGGTTTTATAGGATTGAGAGAGGAGGAAGAGAGAGTTAACTCTAGGGATTGATACAATCTAACCTTATCTGTTGTGCACACAAAAAGTGAACTAGGAAAGTGATATCATTAGATATTTATTATATCTGGTTTAGGGTTGGAAAATCACACAGAAGCCCCCAACAACCATTAATATTATTAAATGACCCCATGTCTAATTATAATAATAATATTATTATTAATTGATTGAAATTTGTGATGCATTAATAAAGTAAATAAATATTACTTGTACCAAATTGAACCATTAAACTCGGTCCTCTTTCCCACATAAACTTTTACTAATCCTCAAATAATTACTATCTAATTAAATAAATGTCACGACATTATTCTACGATAAATATCATAAATATTAAAATCTCTGAAATTTCAAATGAATATTTCTTATTATTTGTTAACTCACTTTATTATTTGGAATAACTCATGGATAAATTATGGAGATCAACCAAAACTGAATAAATATTATTTAATTCAACTTATTAAATTTGACAGTAGAATGTAACTATTTTTTAAGATACAATTATTACGTGACCTTCTAGGTATCTTTATTAATGAAATTAGGCATAAATTCCAAAACCCATGGTAATTTTCTAGAAACATTATAATTCTTTAATAGTGAAAGATTTTAAGATCACACCAATTCCCAACCTCCTATGAACATTTATTATGTAATATAATCCATTATTCACAATTTCCCAAATAAAACACGTTGTATGCTGGTGCCATCAATATATATGCTCGACGTACCTTTATATTACTTTATAGAAATGAACATGCTCATCAAACACCATATCCATGTATTAATTAAGGTATTTCTATTCCCATCGAAGGGCCTATGATATAAAATTTTTTCAAGAGAAAAAATGGATAAATCCTTTCGTGAATTATCCATTAATTCTAAATCATTCATGATACTCCCAACATATCTTAATTCACCGAGAACATATGTAGTCATGGTTTTTTTTCAATAAATTGAAGTAAGTGAGTCATGATATCAATTAATGATAATATAAAACTCTAATAATCAATACACAAATCCACATATACGAACATCCAATGACACATAGAAAAGTGGATTACCTATTAATATTATTTTTCTTATAACCTATTATCGTCGATATTACCAAGGGTGAATACCATGAGAAGTTTTTTCAATTACTTATGGACTCCTACCCCTAATAGCTTGTATGTTCTATGATGTGTTATAAAATTTCAACCATACATAGAAGAGGTCTCAAAAATAATGTTTTGGAACCTATAGGTTCTCATTATAGTGGGGATCTACTAAACCTTTTAGTGAAACATGTATTATTAGTAAATTATCATATAAAAATTTCACGTAGAATAAAAACAATAATGTTATAATAAAACATCATTTATAATGAAAAAATATGCAATAAAGTACGAAACAAGTTGGTTCGTGGGAACCAAATCCATAAACTCACATTCACTAGCACCAACCAACAATAGCTTTCAGCCCACTAGATATTACATGATACTCATGCTTCTTCTGAGATAAATCATTTGTTAAGTGGTCATACACAGTTTCCTTAATGGAAACACTTCTCAATAAAACATGACCTCATTGTGAAAAATCCATCAAGATATGACACTTTTTAATTATGTTATTTTTTCCATTTAGTGTGATGTTCGATCATTGGAGTGATCCATTGTTGAAGTGTTATCACAATAAAGTGAAATATGGTCTTTACTTATAGGCACCACATAATGATATTTGGAAATGTTTTGGCACCAGACTACTTGGATGGATTCATTAGAAGCAACAATATACTCAAAATTGCTATAGAATCAGAAAAAATGGAAACATTAAACTCTTCCAGCTAACAAATCCTCCTTTTATATAAAATATATATCTAGAATATGACTTCTAATAATTTTTATCATCCTACCATTATCAAAGAATAGGAATCATATTGCCTTTTACATAACATGGTATACATGATAAATCCTATAATAGAAGAGTATGCGATCTTACATATTCTCTATATTTCATCTTATGTTTGGGGATATGTTTTCATAGAAAAATTTATACCATGTGACACCTAAACCAATTCCCTCTTGGATTTTCCAAACTAAAACTATTGAATACATTGTCAATATATATACCTTGAATTAGTCAATGTATCCTCGTGGATCTATTATGAATGATCTTGATCCCTAGAATATATGCTTATTATCTTATTTATTTTTTTGAGAAGCACTTTATAAACAATAATTTAACCTATTATAAGGATGATATATTGTTTCTAATTAGTAATATGTTATTAAATAACACTAATATTAAAACAACTATACTCCCACTAAACTGATTGTAACACATGGATCACATTCATTCTTAATAAAATAAAATTATTTTATGGATTCATCGAATCAAATGTTCCATGGATTATATGTTTTATTTAGTCTAAAATTGGATCTATGTACCTTGAAGAACTTTTTAGCTTTTCTTGTAGTCACCAACCATTTTGGTTGTGTCATATACATATCTTATTGATGGTTCCCATTAAGTAATTCAATTTTGGTTTCTAGTTTCAAAATATAATAGCTATGGTAGGATGCTATGGAAATAAGGGTTTTGATGGATTTAAATATGGATACTGGAGAAAATGTTTCATCATATTCAATGACATGACATTTTCTATACTTTTATCCCCTAGTTTTTCTTATTGGTATTCACATTACCTTCAATGTCCAGATTTCTATGGAATTCCGTTTTACTCCCAACATGTTTTACCTCAACTAGTAGATCAATCAAAACCCAAATATTTTTTTTATACATGGAATCCATCTCATAATTCAATTTTTCTTAGAATCTTGCATCCATTTAAATATCTATTACTTTATTATAAGGGAGGAGACCAATATTTCCAATTAATAATGAGCTACCATGAAAAAATGACTAGAAATATATATCTCTATAGTCCTCTTACCTATCTTTTAATCCCACACAACACATTCATTTGAATAAAAAACATCCATAGGGAGTTATGGAATCTGTTCCTAAACCAAATATTATGTGTTTTGAGTCTCAACTTCATCTATGTCAATCTTACTCTCACTATCCTCCTTGAGGATGTGGTCTCTCTCAAGAAAAATATCATGTCTTGCAATAATTACATTCTTGTCTAAAGAGTGGTATAGATAGCATCCCATTGTTTAATTGGGATACCCTATAAAGATACACTTCATGCCTAGAGGTTCTATTTTGTTTCTTCATCCATCCTTAAAAAACTCCTCATAACCATAGGAAAAAACATATGAAAAAGATGTTTCTTTATTGCCCATAACACAAAGGGAATACTATTTTTTTCTTTGTTTGGTACATGGTTTAGTAAGTGTAATGATGTTTATAATTCATATCCAAAAAATGATAATGGAAGAATTATGTGACTCATTATAAAAAATATTATGTATAATAAGATACAATTTCTCATTTCACTAACAACATTACACTATATTGAATAAGGTGGAGTGAGTTCAGATAAAATCCCATATTCCCAATGAAAGTTAATAAAGTCCTGGTTTATAATTAGCCTCCTAGATCCAATCAAATTTTCTTTATCTTATTACATAGATATATTAAACTATTTGAACATATTATAGGATTCAAACTTATTCATCCTTATGTAAATGTATCCATACCTACTCAAGTTTTTAATAAAAGTTTCTATGTATGAGCACTCACATCTAACCTCTACTTGAAGAGGTCCACACACACCAATGTTTACCAAATCTAAAATACCTAGGGATCTTATAACTTTAATTCAAAATAATGGTTATGAAATCATACCTTTTAAACAAGCATGACATCTTTCCAGTTGCATAAGCTCAAAAGAGTCTAAGTAACCATCTGGATAGAGATTTTTAAAATGCTTCTTGTTTACATGACCAAGAGAGTGATTCCATAACTGAGTGACATATGATTTGTCCATATTCATTTCATTATGAATATCTAAAATTTGGTTATTCATAATTTAATACATAAATATCATTATTAAATAGTTTCATACTATAACACATGGTAAATTTATAAAATTAGAAAATGTTTTTTTTTCTTCTAAAGATGAAAATAAGTCCTTCTATATCTAAAAAATTAATGAAAATAATATTCTTGGTAACACTATGATCATAATAATTATTATTTAAAACAAAAATAAATCTAGTTGGTGAAGTGAGATAGAAGTCTCTAATGGATATACTATCCAGCCTCACTCTATTGGTATCACATAAATCCACCTCGTCTCTTGCAACCTTCCAAAATATACATTGTTCCTATATTTGGATAAAAATGTTAACACCACATACATTATTTAATACCCAATGTATAAATATAAAATATTACACTAGATAATGAATGCACATGATGCTCCCTTTTTCTTATTTGGTTGGGTTCACTTCCTCGTCCTATGGCCCTATTTTACAAATGAAAAATGTAACACATTATATTCATTCATTCACCAGTAGATCTTATTATTCCTGTAAGGATGGTTCTCTAGAGTGTTATATTTAGAATGATCTATTAACATATTTAACTTTTTATTAATCTTCTTATTTACCATAAGGACAACAGGTTTTTCTGGCCTCATTTCTTTATCAACATTTTGAATGAGTGTAAGATGTTCTGAAAGAGTATTGTAAATATTTCCCATATAATAATTCCCAATAAAATTTGTGAAGGTCTTGGGTAGTGAGGATATAATAAGATATGTACACAACTCATCAGGGATATTAAAACCCATGATTACTAGGAACTCAATATATCCAATCATTGGACCACATATGCCCCATCTAGCACTGAATCTCTGTGATTTCACATTAATAGTGCATTAGAAATCTCATATCACTATGATTTCACCTTTTCTTGATAGATATTCTTAAGGTGAATGAAAATGATATGCACATCCATATCCTCATATTTATTTATAAGATCATTTTACATGAATAATGAAATGAAACATTGGACATCCAAAATATCATCTACATAATTCAAATATAGCAGGTACTTCTTTCTTCTTAGACTCTTTGGAAATGAACTAAATAAGTGGGGTTTAAATCATGTACAATTTCCTTTTATTTCATAGTATAACACACAAGTGCCAAGACCATTCTTGTAAATTCACATAAATGATAAGGTTATACTTATCTAGTATAGATCACAGTGATATTTTCAATGTATTTTCATTTACCATTTCTAAAAATTAAGAGTAGATAATTTTGTTATTGTTTTGATTACAAAATTAGACTAATAAAATTAATTAAATTCATTACTAATCTCCAACTATTTTTCAAAACCTAATAACTCTCACTGTTAGTTTTAAACTTCCTTTTTACTTAGATATTATAATTTCAAGGATCTATATTCCCTTCTCATAGCATAGACTTGACCGGACCTGACAAGTTATTTGAAGTGTTTTAGGTAGGAATAACTTTCCAACTACAATAAATCAAAGTACCTTGATCAATTGAGTAAATTACCCAATCCTAAAACATTCTTTTAACAATTCCTCAACATTTTACTCTTAGTTACACCAAGTCCTACTTGGGTAGTCAACCCAAAATATCAAGCTAGAATTTCCATGATAATTGAATGCAACCCAACATGGTTTGGTCTTGTACTTTTAATTATGAGGATGATTCTATCTTAAGTAGTGAAAGTCTATTTTGACTTAATATTTTATTTTTAAGATTTTTATCCTTATGGGTAAATCCCAATTTATCCTTTTATATGTATTGATAATATTAAGTGGATTTTACTTATGTTTTTAAGAATGTTTGAAAAAACATTTACACATAATAAAATTATCTTTTATAACATCTTGTATGATTTATTATTAATTAATCAAGTGATCACACAACATTAAAAAAATGAATAATTAACCATGAAACTAATATAAATAAAATATAAGTGCGATTATCATGAGATTAATTAATTTTTAGTTTATCTAGAATATGAAAAACTAACCATTTATCCATGGGGAAATTACACCTTGAACTATATCTTGGTTTGTGTTGCATTATTCCACCTAGGCTCTAATGTCTTTCCTAAATTTTTTTCACCTTGGATTCTTGAATTATAGCACCTCCACTTTCTAAAGAGCTTCATCCTAACATAATATTTTACTCATAGACAAGTGAGGGGGTCTAATGGATTGGATAAATGGGTTTTACAAAAAGGAAACCATTGGAAAGAAAGTTCTTACATAATGAGAAGAGGATGAATCTCAATCCATTAATAATAATTTAACAATAAAAATTAGAAATAAACCAATTAAATATAAAAGGGTGGTCTAATATTATTTTTATCCACACACCATTCAATAAAAATTCATTTTCAATCTTGTTGTTAATTAGTTTGATTCATTCATTAATTAAGATAATCCACCTTGAATTAATCCAATTAATCCAATTTTATTTTAAATCAATCTATCCATCCTCATATAATCATCATATACATAATTTTAATAAAATTAATATAATTTAAAATTATGGTATTACAAAAGTGTACTTGGAGGAAACATCGTGTGTTATGAAAACTTTTAACCTCAACATTTATTTAATATATAACTATTAAACTATGAAATTGTGTTTACAATCTAATGAAAAATACCCATAACACATAATAAATAGGTTTAATTATACATTCAATTATTCTTTCTGTGAAAAATTGAAAACACTGCCGATGGAAGACAACACAACGTGTACAATTGTACACAGTGTGTACTTGTCTTATGCCCAAGTCCACATCACATGCCTTGATCTACCCATGTTTGATGCATTGGACATGCTCAAGGCAAAGTACATGTATTAGGAATACATTGAGTGTAACATCAGTGTTTCATGACATGAGTTTCTCCATATCATGTATCCAATACATTCATCGATGGGACACACTATGTTATTGGACACGAGAAGGAATAGACTATACAATGTCTAAGCTACTTACACTATGTGTAATTCTACTTGTAGAGTGAAAATATATCTGGATTCATATTATGATCTGATATATATAGATATGATATTTAATTGTTTCATATCTAAACTGATAGAGAGAAAGATATATATATGGAAAAAACTACACCGCGTGTACTCTGTGAGTACATAACATGGAATTTATTGTTCTCTAGGTAGTATATTTTTTCTCCTATAGATGGACATATTTCGATGATTCTTCATTTCTAATCATTAATCATTTTAATAGGAATTTTATCATGAATGAAGAGAAAAATATATGAAAATTTCATATTAATAAAAAATTGTTTTAAGAAAAATAAAATGTGAACATGTGAAATAAATCTTTAAATAATAAATAATTATAGATTAATCATGCGACTTCAATGATACTACTTTTTTGTTATGGGAATACCATAAATATTTTTTGAAGGTTATGAAACAACTTGGGTTTTATTAATAAATCATTTGATATCATTTCTTTACATAATCATGAGAACATGTGAAATGAAAAACAATATATTAATAGACTATTAATACATCGGAATTGTAGGGAGATGATGTTCACATCTAATTATAATTAATTTATAAGTATATATAGAATTACCTCTGGTGTAATTATCTATTCATTGATGATCTGATAAAATATAATTTTTCAAAACATTGTTATCCTATAGTATCTAAGTGTATAATCCCTCTAGTGGTGATCCACATGTGCACCACAATCTCTGATAAACATCACAGAATTGTCGGGTTCTATCATGACCAATCCCGAACACCTATGTTGTTTGTGGTTAATCAAAATAGTATTCATCATGAAGGATGAAGAATCCTTGGGGTTATCTCAATGTTTTGAGAGTAGAGGATGAGATATCACACTCTAGGTCTTGATCCAATATATATTTATCCACTGTTCACACCAAAAGTGATTTAGTAATGTTATAATTAGTTATTTATTATATATACTTTAGGGTTATAAAATCACAAAAAATCCTCCATCCATATTTATTATTATTAAATGAACTTATTTATAATAATAATAATAATAATAATAATAATAATTTATATCCATGTGTGACACATCAAGAATATAAATAAATTCCATTTATAAAAAATAAAACCATTAAAATAATTTCTCCTTTCCTCATCAACACGAATTGATCCTCCAGTAATGAGTATTTAATAAAATAAATGAAACAAAATTATTCTATGATAAATATCATAAGTATTATATTCTCTAATATTTTGAACTAATATTTATCATTATTATTTAACTAACATTATTCATTCTAAAAACATGTGGTTAAATTATGTTGTTCAACAAAACCCAAATAAATATTATTTATTCCAACTAGTTAAATTCAACACTTGGATTTAACTAATATTGTGGATAAACCTAGTGTGTGATCTTCTCGGCCTCTGTTTGAGTGGAATTAGGCATAACCACCTAAAGTCTGTGGTTGGAATCTGGCAAAATTTTAAGGATTACATAAATAAATAAGTTAATGTCACACTAATTTTAAACTTCCTACGAATGTTTACCATGTAATATAATCCTTTTATCATAATATCTCAATTAAATAATATTACATGTCGGTTTCATCAACCTATACACCCAATGTACCTATTTTGGGCCTCCAGAAATGGACACACTCATCAAACCCTATAGACATGGATTTATTTAGGTTTTTCCATTCCAATCAATGGGCCCATGATATTAACTTTCTTCCAGAGACACAAGGGATAAATCTTATCTCTCATTATTCATTAGTGTTCTATCATCCAGGACATACCAAATATATCCCACTTCACCAAAAAAATATTTCATATTTTTTTTATCAATACATATAAGAACAAAATTAAGGATATCCATTATTGATGATCATAAATTCTAATGACCAATACACACACACACACACACACACACACAGATATATATATATAGGAACATCCAATGACACATGGAATGCGGATTTCTTGTTAACATGTCTGTTCTCAAAACCTCATATCATGGAGATTAAAGAGGGAAAACCACATGAAAAGGTATATAAATGTATTATCAGATTCTTACACATAATATCCAGTGTCATATATGTTTTTTTAGACAATATAAAATGGACATAGAACACCTTTCAAGATTAATGTTGTGGAACATCTAGGTTCTTATTAGGGAGGGAAACTGATATATCCTTTCAGTGTGACATAAATTATTTGGACATTATCACATAAAATTTTCATGTAGAAAATGAAAAATTAAGTGATAAAAAACTTTATTAATAATGAAAAAAATGCAATCATGTACAAAAAACCGTTGTTTTAGGGTACCAACTCCAACATTTATGACTTTATTTTTTTCTACATCCAAAACTCACACCCTCTTCTATTAAAACTCTATATTTTCATAACACAACTAGCCCATAATTAGTTTAACAAGGTTTAACCAAAAAAACCAAATTCAATGAGGTTTACCAAAACATAAAAAGATACATACATTGAAAAGCTTATATCTTACATGAATAAAAGGCTATATTTGATTTACAAAAGAGAAATATTATAGTTGAACTAAATGATTAGTTACCTACATTATACAAATCCATCGATTACCTAAATGTATGATAATTTATCTAATAATTTTTAATTGTATGGGATGATGAGATAAATTTTATTTATAATTGGAATCAGACCATTTTGAGTAATATATCCTAAGTTAACCCATTTAATTATGTTTGGTCAATCCTATCAAAGGAAAAGTTTACAAAATCATGTGCATTTTTTGGGTCTAATTTTTTTTTGATTTAGAACTGAGTTTAGTTAACTGAATTGAATCCCAATAAACATAGAATCCTAAAAAATATTTGTTTAATTTCGATCAGTTTTGAATTTTTTTTGATATAAATAAGAAAATTATAAAAACACCTAAAAATCCATAATTATGTTATTTTCACAATAATTCATAAAATTCATCCAAAATATTAAAATTTTGAAATTTAATTCTGTAAAATAGATGATTTTTATTTCTTTAAATACATAAAAAAATAATTAAAATTTTATCTCTATCAACACGTCTAAAAACCCAAAGATATGTGTGTCTATCCAATTATATATATTTCATATAATATTAATAATATTATAATTTATATTTAAAATTATATTAATTAAATTTTAATGTAATTAATATTTTTTCTTTCATCAAAATATAATACATATATATACAATAATATCAATATTATATAAATATTTTTATAGAAATTTCTAAAATTTTAAACGATCAATTAATTAATTCATTCAAACAATAATTTTACATATAATTTATTTCAATCTAATTATATAATAATTTAACATAAATAAATAGATAAATATTTTTTCAATATTATTACTAGTTTTGATAAAAAATTATTCTATAATAGCTAAATAAAATTCTTATAATGTTATAATGTTTATCAGACTTAAAATATGTGCTAATAAAATACATTTTTTTACCAGTTTTTATTTTTAGAAGTGGTAAAAAATAATACCCTTCTTTCTTAATTTTTGTAGTATATATTAAGTTAAACAACTTATTAAAATTATTTCTCAATATTCATACCTTTTATTATTGGTTCCATAGGGAACTCCTTATGTCTTGCATGAACCATATCAACTGCTTGACTGAATGATCATACATATATTCCAATAATAGTTTTATAGTAATATATGGGAAATCAAGGAATTAATAAAAGTTTTTATGTATTCAATTCACAAAAATAAAAAATATATACACTCAAAATGTTCCCCAAATAAATCACTAATAATTTAATTATACAATTGTTTAAAATGAAGAAACATCGCTTAAACATCCATGAATTCATTAAAAAATATCATAATCATGCAATACATGGAAAAAATGTAGAACTTGACTAGTGATAAATAGTGAATAAATATGAATTTTTCTTAAAAATAATTCGAAAATAGAGGACTGTCTGGTGATTTTATGGAACACTACATGTAAAAGTATGGATCAACAACATGATGAGGAACCTGACTTATTATTTTCATATATATATATATATATATACATGGAAAACTTCCCCAAGATATATATCTCTCAAACAACTTTATGTTGTATACCACATCACCTTATACATATCTAAAAATTTGGGGATATTTTTTATAATGGGTTTCTTTAAAAAAAGTGAAAATGGTGTAGGGTTTTAATACTTCACAAAATAGGACCCAAGAAGCATTAACTCTGTTCATGCTTCTATATTTCGTTAGAAAGAATGAATGGGGTTCATCATTCCTGTGTTTTCCTTAGCTAGGAAGACTGAACGATGTTCACTGTTCCTAACAACCATTTTTAAAATATTATTATTTTTTCTCATCTTTTATATATATAATTAATATATGATATAAATAAGAATTAATATAATCAATAGTTAATATTATATAATTATTAATATAATAAATAATATTAATATTTAATATAATATAGTTAATAGTTAATGTAATATAATAATTGATATAATTAATATTTGATATAATTTATTTAAGATCATAGAGGTTACAAGCAACTAAAACAACTCACATAAACTTTTCCAACATAAGATAGGTTCCACCCCTCTCCAAGGGTTGACTCACTCTATAATTTATCTCCCATTTTGTTTTTAATATCCCGAAGGCCCCTTTATCATAGATGGAAGAGGCCATGCTGCATGGCCTTCCATTCTGCTTGTGTTGTGCTACATTATCACCCTGGTGCTTCTTTGGCCATTGAATAATGGTTATAAATGGCCCATAAATCCCCCTTAATGGAGGATTTTAGGATTTGAACTCTTGTTATATGTAGTATAACATGGTCACATTACCACTCAACCAAGCCCTAAACTCCATTAATATGATTAATAATTAATATAATTAAAAATAACAGTTAATAAAAAAAATATAATTACCAGTTAATAGACTTCATATAATAAAATATAATTAATAGTTAATATAATTCATATAATTTATATTTAATAATTCAAGTAATATAATTAAAAATATTTAATTATATAGTTAAAAATATATATATTTAGATTAATTAATTTATAATTAAAAATTAATAGAATTAATAACTAATAAGTAATAGTTACAATTAATTGATAATTGTTAATGAATTGTCATATGCCTTTCTAGGGGGATAAAACCTCTCAGTCTAGGGAGGATTTGTCATTTGATGCAGACAAGTAGGGGCATGGTTCTGGTTTCTTGTATGGTTTTTCAGGGTAATCCCCAAAAGCATGATGTTGGATTGGTTATGGTTTTTGGTCTTGTATTACATCCAGTTGATGGTTAGTCTCTAAGCAAGGGGAATGTTTCATGGATGAGTGTCCCTAGATCACCATTGAATGTTAGTCAGCAGAAGTAGTCTAGTTATGTTAAAATTCTATGGGATGTTGATTGAGAATCCAGTTCTAGCCTGTTTTTCATTCAATTCCTTTGGATAATTATAAGATTATGAATTTTTTTGAGTTGGGAATTTTCAAAAGAAAATTTCTTTTTCAATTACTATAATATTTAAATATTTATTAGAGATTTATATTGGATATTTTAATGTTTGAGTGTCTCAAAGTGATATTTTAATATGTAGAACATGCCTTAGGTGGTGTCTTAGAGGTTTTAGTACTTTTCAAAAGGTTTTTAACCCAAAATGAAATTTCTAGAAAAGTTCTTACTAAGGATCACAATTAGTGTTATACACGGATCCAAATCACAGGACCCAATTTATAATGTCACACAACATTTTTTTCAAAATTTATGAGGTTTCCTAGATAACCCCACGAGGTTTGAAATAAATTATTGAGTTATTCACATGATTGGTTCATAGTTCGGTATAATGTAAGACTTAACCATGAATCCTATGGGTTCTTGGATAGTGAGATATATACGGTTGGTGTACAGTATTTATAACTGAGAAACCTAACCACATTGCTCATTTAAAAGGGTAAAATTTACATTTTTCTCCTCCAATCATTAATGGGTTGAACTCTCTTTTCTCCGCTATTTCACCCAAAAATCTCTGATACATGAGCCCTCCTCTTCTTCCATTCCTCCATGAGAGATCTCCCATTTTCTTTGTCTAAATTTTACATCATTGAATGTGTTGGAAGCCTTGAGGTATGTATTCACTCCCATAGCAACCATTATATTATTATTATTCTTCTCCTAGATTTGTTTCCATCAATTAGGTTTTTTGGTCTCGATTCCACTAAAGAATGGTGGAATTAGATACCATAGATGGAAGTTTTAATATTAATAAGAAGATGATGTACTGAGAGTCCATCTCCAGTTATCCGCATGTTGTTTCGTCAATTTATGTTGGTGTTGTTAATTTATAATGCTTTAATGCTTGGAATAAAATTTTTGGATGTTTTTGTTGACATTTTTGGTTAGGGGTTTTCCCGTGAGTGGTGTCAAGGGAACCCTAGATACGTTTTTCACACAGATTCTAAAATTTAAATCAAGTGATTGGTGTTTGGTGAGTTATCACCTTTTATACATTTAGATTTTAGTTTATATTTGGTTTTTTAGTGCAGAATCTGATGTTTTGGACAGTGAATGAGTTGTCCAATGTTAGTTAGGGGCTTGGAAGCCAATGTGGATTGAATCAAACATTTAAAAGATAGTAAGGAGCTATCAAGAGACGTTTATAAATGGTTTAATGATTCCTAAAAGGTATATGGTGAGTCATAGCTGATATTTTGTTTTTACACATGTTTATGGTACTATATGGATGCTTAGAATATCCACTTAGAGATATGCCCTCAGTTTAAATATATTCTAAAGAATTGTTAAATTAAATTAAATTAGTGAATTATATAGGATAAAAATTATGGGTCACTAAAGACCCCTATGCACTAGATTCATGAATTTATTTATAAAGGCAATACGTAGCCTCATGAGATATCAAGTAGCCTCTTAGCCTCTTAGGAGGTGACACTGAACTTTATAAGACACGAAGACCTTTGTATATTCCTAGGGGATAGATTGTAGGTAGATTAGGACTGAGTCTATTGAGTTGACCGTTCAGAGTGACATTGAGTACAGATATGGGACATGATCCATCTCATGAGCATTTTCATTGTGATAAGACCCTATGTAGCATGTGAGGTCATGATACTCTTATCATGATGTCATGGTACACGGCATCCTGGTGTGTTAAGTGCGGACACAAGACTTTGGGATTGTCCTTGAGGATCCCAAGAAGGGTGAATCCACACATGTAATCCTTAGGATCTCAAGAGGGAAGAATTAGTTTACAATACAGCATAGATAATCATAGATAAGATGTGTTTACCGTGTATTGACCTAGGGGGCCCAATGGTTGCTCTAGTTTTGAATAACACTAAAAAAGGAAATAATGGGTTTTGGGTAGTGATGGTAGAGTGACAGAGCTAATATTTTCATAATTAATCTTATGTTTTTATATGATACAATCTTTTACCAATAATAAATTTGATGTTCTTTGGATCATTTTATATTATTTAGGTGAGTTTTGAGCTTAAATGTGAAAATTGGTTAATTCTGTACATTTAACGGTTTTATGTTGTCTCTGTATTTTGAGAATAACTCCTACAATTTTCATCCAATTTATCTGATTCTTTTTTTAGGATGCAATGATTCATGGGAAACAAATATGCCTTCTGGACCCTGAGCCAATTCGAAATCCAACAAGCCAAAACAAATCGGTCAATGTGAAAACTTATTCTGGCCAGCAGAATGGAACATGTATCATTCAATGATCCATATCTCGTGCTACCGATCAACAAATGGGGTGCTTCGAGTTGGGTTAGAAATCTAACTCGACTGGGAAGAAGCATATTAAATTTCATGGAGAAAGGATTTCATATATTCCACCCTTAAATTGGTCAAAGTATGATTGGTGGAACAGTGATTGGCGGCCATAAAAAGACAAGTATACTAAATCGGCCCTAACTCATTAAACACGGATCCAAATGCACTGATATTTTGAGGGTATATGTCCAACTCTTTTAATAACCTCTTATAAGAAGGGTCCTCAACCTGATTCGATGAGATGTTGGACGAACCGAAGCTGAACGTCTAGTGGACAGATTTTGGAGGAAATGTTTAACTTCTTCTTTTCCCTCTTTTATTTCATTTAGGTTTGTAATGTAATATTCTTCCCCCTTATCCTAAATTACCCTTACCATGGTAGGGTAAATTTTATGAGTTATTGGGGACTTTTATGTTTTCTATTTTTTAATTTTTGATTTCATGCGCTTAATGTTATTAAATGTTTTCTCTATTATGAAGTTGGTTTCAATTGTAATGACAACTTATATTATCTTGTGTGATTGTCTTTGATTTTATATTCTATTGTTATTATTTCTTGGTTTAATTATAATTATATCCCTCACTAGGTTATGGTATATATACGATGGAATAGATCAGATCATAGTGGTGAAGTACTTGGCGATCGTTAGTATGTATGAGATTTGTACTCAATATTCACGATTAATTGGGATAAACAAGACCTGATTGGGAATTGCCTTAATTAATTGAGGGTATTCACTAAAAATATTTCACAAAAGGATGGATATTATTACAAAATAATATATTAACAAGGTTTAATCTCCCCAAAATCATTAAATAATGAATTGAGGGGAAGCGATAGTGAAATATCATTTTAATCGATTTAATAAAAGAGGAATGAATAAATAATAACTTTGATAACATTGCAATTGAAAAACCAACCCCGACCTGATCACCCAATACTTATCACTATTTTTAATCACATTATTTTTCAATTTTTTTAATTATTATCCATTATTTATTTCTTTAGTTTTGTTTCATTGATTTTGAAACCAAACAAATTAAAAAACAAAGTGACAGACAATATTGATGTGCAATCCTCTTTGGAGACAGCCTAGGTTAACCACTATACTATATTTTAACTTAGTAAATAATTGTTTTTTCCACACACCATGACAAGAACATGTCAAAACATGGTGCTGCTGCTGGGGAGATAGTTCCACAATCTAATTATAAATATTTAACACTTTTCAAAAAAACATAAAAAAATATTTTCCCATGATGTTTTTAAATGATAATCTCTTTATTTCATTGATCAATTACCCACAAGTGGAACAAGAAGATGAGTTTGGGAATAATATAGTTCAGATTAAAGAACTTAGAAGTGACATATAACAACTACAGAGAAAAGTAGAGCTTGAATTTGAATATGTCTATGCATTTATGGAGAAACCGGAACCTAAGAACGAACTTGAGGAGGCCAAGATGGAAGAATTGACTACTGAGATACATGTGGATGATCAACAAGATATGGATAGATTCTACACTGAGTGTAAAGAAAAACGTGATCCACATGTTTCTTATAAAGTTTAAGAACAATAACCATTGAAGGAAGACACCACCAAAGCAGTGGAATTTATAGAAAAGATGAAGGAGCCTCACTGCCTGCCTTTATCTTATGAAATTCAACTATAAGAGGCACCTCCAATTTAAGAAGAAACTGAAGCTAAAAAAACTTTGGGAGATATTATTTTATTAGAATCTTTTCATTCTAATTTTTATTAAATCTAAATTGGGTATTAACTCCCCTTGTAATAAATTTTCAGATTTGGCCAACAATTGTATTGTCATTGTGTATGAGGAAGAAAAAGAAGATACACATCATAAAGAAAATATGGGGCTCCCTGAACTAGATGAAAACTTATTATAGGGAGTTCAAAAGGATACAAAAGAGGATTTCCATGAAGAAATAGATACAGATGATGCATACTTTTAAAGGGAAGAATTTGATATTGATTATTTATGATTTAATTTTGTTCAAATTGAATTACTTACAGATTATACCATTGATTATTATTTTAAAACAACATACCTTGAGGAACCGATGGAGAATGAAGAAGAAGTTATGAAAGTAGAAACCAAGAAAGAGGAGGACCCATTATTTCTCCTACCCCCACTATGAATGTTTAATATTGTTTTCATAGGGGTGGATTTGGTGTACTATATTAAGTAGTCCTCAACAAAAAGGAAGATGTTAAATTTGTAAAGAATAAGTTCTGGTGGTTCATATTAAAGAAACTTCACCCACCATCAGATTGGGGATAACCAACTAAAACTGCCCATCTAGAGGCAGTCAAAACCCATGGCCCACTTGGGGGATAAAACCAAGATCTATCCTTCCTTTTATAGTTCTATTTATATTTTAATTGTATTTCAATAGATTTATTATGTTTTATTATCTACCTTTGGTTGTAGGATTTCATGTGTCAGTATTTAGGAGCATAACTCAATAATGCACTACCAACAAGTCAGGTTGTACATCTCTTTATCACTTTCTTGATTTCTATGATTCAATTTAAAATATAATTACATGTTAAATCCAATTGAATGCATTGTAGACATTGAATCATTAAATGTGGGGGAGAGAACCATTGTAGTTTAGGAATTTCATTTTTTATTTGTTTTTTAACAAATTGTGTGTTTTTCAATTATTTTTTTGTTTTTAAAACTTTTAAGCTGAAATTATTATCATAACAATTTTTGAAACCCATTTCAACAAGTGAAATAACTTTTCCCATGAAACTAAAATTAAATGAATACTGAAAATGACTTTGTTTCAAGTTCAAATATTTGGAAATTTCAGGAAAAGTACTCTATTTGTTTAATCCCATGCCACAATTCACTATATTTATATTTGAAATCACATTCTTGTGAGGCTTCAAAACCCAATATTCATAATCTTTTCTTTTACCTCTCTTCTCGAGAGAACCATACCATGCTTTATTTAACTATAATTTGATTTATTCCTATTAAAACTTGATGGTTTGAGGAACATGTGTTTTAAATATTGAGACATTTCTTTGGTATGAAATCCCCCTTTTAAAAAAATCCTTTTTATAATGGCCCAATTTGTACATTTAATCATTGTATCCCATAGAATCCATGAACAACCTACTAGGTTAGCCACATTACATGCTAATTTTCCCTATCCATCCTGCTCTTGTAGTGAAATTGTATAATATAGTTGAACTTAAGTGTGGGGGGAGGTTGACTTGTGTTGTGATACCTCATTTGGAGATACATTGGTTGGAAAATAAAACGTTTAAGAAATGTGCTTGTTGATGGAAAAATCATTTTTTTGAAAGCTGTGGCTTTTCTGGAGCTTTTATACACGAGCAGTTGTGCCTTTCTGAAGCTTCTAATGAAAAACAGTTGTGCCTTTTCTAGAGCTTTCAAGAAAAATCATATTTGAAAAGATTGAAACTATTCATTCTGAAATGATGAATGGTGTGAACTCTCACTAATATTTCATGCTAAGGATTCTGATTTTCTACTAAGGGGAGTGAGGAGGATACCGTATTTAAGTGAAAATTAGAATAATACAATTTTTCTTCAAAAAGATCCATGCCCTCCTCATTCAGCCTCATAGTTTTTTACATCTAAATCCTATGAACCAAAAGACAGAAAACATCCCCATAAAGTCCTCATGATAATCATATATCCTTGACTCACATCCGGTGGAGATGCGGGAATTTATCAAGCCAATGGTGACCCTTTCAGGAGTATTGGATGAGAAATACATTGTTGAAAATTGATATTTGTGTGATGAGAGAAAATGGATGTTAAGTAAGTGTTGTGCATGCATGGGAGAATAAATTAATAGGAAATATATTTAATGAACTGAATTGAGAACCTTTAATAATGGTTGTTTATGAGGCATGATATCTTTTATTTCTAGGTGTTAAATTGTTAGATCTCATGAATATGTGTTTTAAATTTGCTTTGATTTGATTTTGATGTTTACTAGTCTAGGAGTCCAAGTGCCAAGTGTGGGGGAAATGAAAGAGCTAATATTTTCATAATTATTCTTATGTTTTTAAATTATTTATTACCTTCCCATTAATAAATTTGATCTTATTTGGATCATTTTATATTTGTTGGTGAGTTTGGAGGTTAAATATGAAAATTGGTTAATTCTGGACATTTAACAGTTTTATGTCGTCTCTATATTTCGAGCATAACTCCTATAAATTTCATTCAATTTTCATAATTCTATTTTTTAGGATGTAATTATTCATGGGCTACAAATAAGTCTTCTGGACCCAGAGAAAATTCAAAATCCAACAGGCCAAAACAAATCAGTCAATGTGAAAACATATTCTGGTTGTCAGAATGGAACATGTATCATTCAATGATCCATATATCATGATACCGACCACAAAATGATGTTATTATAGTTGGGTTAAAAATCCAACTCAATGAGTAAGATTCATATTAAATTTCATGGAGAAATAATTTCATATAGGCCTCCCTTAAACCGGTCAATGTATGGTTGGTAGAATAGTGATTTGCGGCCCGAAAAAAACAAGTATACTAAATCGCCCCTAACTCATTACACACAGCTCCAAATGCTCTTATATTTTGAGGGTAGATGTCCAAATCCATTACTCACCTCCAATAATTAGGGACCTTGTCCTGATTTGATGAGATGTTGGACGAATCGAAGTTGAATGTCTGGTGGATAGATTCTGGAGGAAATGTTCATGTTCTTCTTTTCCATCTTTTATTTCTTTTATTTTTGTAATGTAATCTTCTTCCCCCTTCTCCTCCATTACCATTACCATGGTGGGGTAAATATTATGAGTTATTGGGGATGTTTAGGTTTCTTATTTTGAAATGTTTTAGTTCATGAGCTTAATTTTATAAAATGTTTTCTCTATCATGAAGTTGGTTTCAATTATAATTCCAACTTATATTATCTTGTGCGATTGTATTTGATTTTATATTCTGTTGTTATTATTTTATTCTTTAATTATAATTATATCCCTCACTATGTTATGGTCTATATACTATGGAATAGATCAGAACATAGTGGTGAAGTACTTGGTGATCATCAGTATGTGTGAGATTTGTACTCAATATTCAAGATTGTTTGGGATAAACAAGACCCGATTGAAATTGCCTTAATCAGTTGAGGGTATTCGCTACAAAAGTTTCACAAAAGGATGTATATAAGACAAAATAAAGATATTAGTAAGGTATAATCTCCCCAATATCATTAAACAAATAATTGAGAGGAAGCGATTGTGAAATCCCATTTTAATCAATTTAATAAAAGAGGAATGAATAAATAATAAATATGATAACATTGAAAATGGAAAACCAACCTGGCCTGATCACCAAATACTTATAAATATTTTTAATCACATTATTTATAAAATTTTATTAAATATTATACTTTATTTCTTTCTTTAGTTTTGTTTCATTGTTTTCAAAACCAAACAAATTAAAAATCAAAGTGACAAACATGATTTTTGTGCGCTCCTCTCTAGAGAAAACCTAGGTTAACCACTATACAATATTTTAACATAGTAAATGGTTGTTTTTTCCACACACCATTACAAACACATGTTATAGAGGGTGTCAAATTATAACTCGTACCAAACTTGTAATCCCATGGGGTTGTGACAGTAGTGATGGGCTTAGGAGTTCATCCGTCATCAGACTTTTATCTATACAATAACATGGTTATTGATGATGAAATTATGATTAAAAAATGTGATTTATGATACCCTAACATTAGGGCCTTATATGATATGATGTTATAATGGGGATGTATGGAGGTATTTTCTAGGATCTATATTTGGAGCCTTATTGATTTGGGATTCCCAGATGTACTTCCTAGGATCTAAAATTTGATCCTACTTGTTTAACATGATGGTTTTTATGGATGAACCATGGTTAGGGATATTGGACAAGACAATTCACACCCATTTGGTATGGGATATATAACATGACATTCTACATTATTGATTAGGTTGTTGGAAATCATGATTCACAACCCCATGGTTAGGGATATTGGACATGATTCCTCATGCCCAATTATTTTGGATATTAGACATGGAGTTCCACATTATTAATTGGGATTTTTGAACATGGAATTTTATATCCCTGGTTTCAAATTCTTGGGTTGATTCCCCTTAGGTAAGATATGACCCTGTTATATTTTCATTATACATGGACGCCTTAGTCTTATGCGTTGGGTATTTTCCACACACAAACACAAATATCCATATATTTTTTGATATAAAAATATATATGATAGAACATTCTCAGAGATATTCCAACCTAGGCTGAGCATGTGGTGTCATATGAGCATTCTATAGGAATTTGAGCAGACCTAATTTTCAATTTACTTTGCTGTATATTTTTTTAAAATATTTTAATTTTAGAAGTTAGTTATTATTATTATTTTTATCATATTAAGTGTCTAACATATACATAAAATGGATTTAATAGATATGTATGGGGATATGTTGGTGGTTTCCCTACTGGGTTTTGAAAACACACCCTGCTCATGCCTGTAGGTTTCAGGTTCATCAAAAGTGTGTGATAGGAAGTGCCCAACTTTTCAATATTTCCATAATCATGGATAAGTTTGAAATCTATGAGACAATGAATTCCATGAACAATGGAATTTAATAAATTTGATAGAAAAGGGATTGAAATCCAAAACATAAATATAGAATATCAACCCATATTATTTATAATTAATTAAATTAGATAAATAATTGCCTCTATGGAATTATTTCTTCATTGATGAATCCAATGATATATCTGCAGGGCAACATCATTGTGTTTAAGTAACCAAGTGTATATTTCTTTTAGCGGTGATCCACACTTGCTCCAGGAATCTCCATACATTCCTGATGGAGTCTTTGGGTTCTAGCAATGAATATCCTTGTGCTTGCATCATCTGCCTTTGATCCCCTCGAGAATTGCTTCCAAATAATTCTTCTTGTTTCGATGGAGGAGGATTACTCTCCATTCTTTAGAAAATTCTTAGTTAAGGGAGATATATAGTATTAAGTGGACTCTTCTAAATTTGTTCTTCAAAACTGAATAGGCTCTCTGGGGAAAATAACATAATTGGGTATTTATATTAATAGGGTAAAAATAAAATAATTACACAAGTGTCCTTGATTCTTTTTCTAATCATAGAAAAACCCCATGTCAAATAATAATAATAATATTATTATGTGTCGACAAGCACTTAACTTGAGAATTATAATTAAATATTATTTAATTAAATAATAATCAATACTTATTATTTCTCATCAAGCTATAAAACTCAGTCTTCCATTCCTCCATAATATTTATCAGGCATTGAATATTGTGTATTTATTTATAAAATAAATATCACTATATTATTTTCCAATAAATAAATAAATATTATATCCATTAAATAAAAAATAAATATTTATTAAATATTACACTCAAAATATATTCTCTCGAATGACTAGTGAATAAATAAATGTGTTCCAGTGTACATGAATAATTATTAAACCACATGAGGGAATAATATTTATTCAACCTATTAAATAGTAAATAATAATATAATATAGAGTACATAGAAGTTGTTTCTGGGGTACCAACTCCCACATAATCCCACATTTACTAGATCCAACTACTAACAACATTTAATCCACTAGCTCTCATATGATACTCATTCTTATTTTGAGATATTCCTTTAGTCAAGGGATTTTCCACGTTCCCTTTCATGGGTACTCTTCCTAATGCAACATCAAACCTCTGATAGAAATCCCTCAAGAGGCGATACTTATAGAGTATATTTTTTATCCTTTTGTGTGACCTTGTCTATTTTTCATGAGCCACCACTACAATATTATCACAATAAAAAGTGATAGGGTCTTTACTGATAGGTATCACATCTTGATTTTCGACAAACTTATGAATCCAAATAGCTTCCTTATCTTCATCAGAAGCCACTATATACTCTGACTCCAAACACCAGGAAAATATCTTTAGTTCTTCTGAAATACATAAGGATAGCCTTAACAACAATGCAAAGTTTTTCTCATCAATATACGTGATATATGCCTACCATGATCACTGCATATTAAACATCAAGTTTATTACATAAAATGGTTTACATGATTGATCATATCATTGAAGCACATGTGATCTTACTCATTATCTCTTTCTCCTACTGGGTCTAAGGACACATTTTCATAGAAAGATATAAACCATGTGATTATAGAACCAATATCCTCTTGGATTGTTCCATACTAAATATCTTTAGTATCTGGTCAATGTAAGAACTTAGACTTAGTTCAATCAGCCTCATTGATCTATCATGAATGATATTGATACCTAGAATATAGTCTGCTTCAACTAAGTCCTTCATAGAGAATCAATTGTTTAAACAATCCTTAAATGTCTGTAAGATTGGTATGTCATTTCCAATAAGTAATATTTCATCAAATTATACTACTAAGATAACAAACACATTCCCACAAAACCTCTTATAAACACACGACTCATATTCATTCTTAATGAAACCAATTTCTTTTTTGGATTCATCAAATTTAATGTTCCACAACACATATGCTTTATTCAATCAATTAATGGATATATTCAACATCAAAAAATTATTTTCATCACTAAGAGTCCCAAAACCTTCTGGTTGTGTCATATAGATGTGTTATTGAAGGTTCCTATCAAGGAATGCATTTTTGACATCCATCGTCCAAATCTCATAGTCATGGTAAGCTGCTATATCAAGTAGAAGTATTATGGATTTAAACATGGAAAATAGTGAAAAGGATTCATCATAGTCAATTCCTAGTCACTTATCAAACCCTTTATCATCTAGACATTAATTATATGTATTTAATTTACCTTCTATTCCCAGTTTCCTCTTAAAAACCCATTTTCACCCAACATTCTTTACATCAACTAGCACATCGACCAGAACCCAAACTTTGTTCTGATACATAGAATCCATTTCCGATTTCATGGATTCTTTACATCTCATAGATTATTATCTCCTAAATTTCTCCTTTTAGGAGTGAGGCTCATTATCAAAAGAAAATGTGTCACCATCTTCAGTGACTAGAAAACCATATCTCTCTAGTTATCTTACCTCTCTTACACTCCTACAATGTAATAGTGTTTTAGGAACTACTTTATACATGGGGACCTGTGAAATCTATTCCTCTAACAATCCTTTTGTATCAGAAGCATCAACTTAATTGAAGTCAATCTTTATCACACTATCCTTTTGGATGTTGTGATCCATCCTAATAAATATATATTATCTTGAAAAAATGACTTTCTTTTGAGGGGTTGTATAGTTATTATCCCCTTGTTTTTTTCAGATACTATATATATATACTTAATGCCCAAGGGTGCAAGTTTTTTAGTTGATAAGGCTTTAATAAATTCCTTACAACCCCATACACATTTGTGTGATAAAATGGGGTTCATTCCACTCCACAGCTCTAAGGGAATTCCATTTTCCAATTATTTTTATAATAAGTTTAATGTGTATTCTACAATTTCCAATTAGTAAAAGTTACGAAGTAAGCATATCAACCTCTAGCTTCTATTGTAAATGGTCCACACAAGTCATTGTGTACCAATCCTATAAGCTCTATGGCCATTCACCCATCCCACCAAATGGTGTTTTAGTAATTTCCTCTTATAAATAGGTATGAAATATTTCAAGTGGTTTTAGATTAAATGATTCTATATAACCATCTTGGAAGAGCATTATCAAACAATTCTCATTTTCATTACCATGATGGCAGTGCCAATGTTGGGTGTTTTTTGAGTCTTCTCAACATGGTTTTATATCAGTTACCACAACTTTATTTTCATAATTCAATACATAATGACTATTATTTAAATGTGAAATAATATAAAATATATTTTCCTTTTAAAGGAAACAACTTTTATTTCCACACTTGAATATAAACCCATCTGTATCTAGGAATGATACAAAAATTATGTTTTTGGTAACTATAGGAATATAATAAAAATCATTTAAATCCAAAATCATTATGATATTAAATGAGAGGTGGTAGTGACCAATGGATAGAGTAGTTAGCCTCAAACTATTAGAAGATATTAGATCCAACTCTCTATTTAATATCATTCAAAATCTACTTGGTTCCGACATTTGGATACATATGTCTGCCCCACAAGTTGTATCTAATACCCAATGTGTAGATATTTTAATATTACACCTGATAACGAACAAGCCTTTAGATTCCCCTTACTTCTAGGTGCATTTCCTCTTCTAGTGTCCTGACATGCCACATGAAAAACATAATACCTCATATTTCTTTCCCTGCCTCTAGATCTCTTTCTTCTTGGAAGGATGGTGCTTGGGAGCTTTAGACTATTTATAAGTCTTTAGCCCCTATTCCTTATACTTCTTTCTCTTATTCACCAAAAGGAATGGGGTTTGTCATGTCCCATGTCCTTATCAACATGGATAATTAAATAAAGATTTTATGAAATAATCTTATCATTATTTATCATATTATAATTAAAAATAATGATGTTGAATGTCTTGGGTAGTGATGAAAGTTTGAGAACTCTACTTAACTCATCTAGGAATTTAATACCTAACATGTTAAGGCATTCAATGTTTCCAATGAGATTGACTATAAGAGGCCCAGATGGCACAGACTCTCCAAGATATGTTGTGAAAAATACATTGGTTATCTCAACCTATGTTTTCTCACCTTATGTTAATAGAGACCATGAAGGTGAGACATCATGCTAAATGAATCCATATCCTCATGTTGCTTCAAAATATCATTTGAAATGGATGATAGCATGAATCAGTGAAAATATATAGAATAATTTAGATGTTTCTCATAGAGAGGAAGCTCTTTATCACTTGCCTCATTTCCAGGAGTAACTGGAAAATGTTCTTCTAGCACATATAGTTTCCTTTCACGGAGATAGATGACACGTGGCCACCTTTTCTACTATTGGAAATTTGTGCCGGTGAGAAGTTTTTTATTCTCATGTATGGATCACACTGATATATTTTATTTCATTTTAATATAGTTTATAAAAAATAAGATAAGTAGAATTTTTGTACTTTATCTGATAAAATTTAGAAAAATAAATAAATATTTTATTTATTTGTCCCCCACTATTTTATCGAAACCCAATTTCCACCACCATTGGACTTGGAATGTCTAGTTTATTGGACATTATAGGGGAAATTATCCATATTCCCCTTCACATTACACCAACTTGGGTTGGTCATGTAACTTTATTGGTTTTAGGTTGGCATTCCAAATGCTAACTACATTAACTCACAGTTCCTTGATCTATTGAGTAGACTTCCCAATCACCATATCTTTAATTTTGACTTCCTTTACCTTTTCTTCTAAGTTACACTAATTACTACTTGGGTATTCATCCCTTAATGTGAAATAAGTTAATCCAACCTAAACCTTTAGGCTAATATTCCCTAATAATTGAAATCACCGCAACTTGGGATGATCAATCACTTTAAACTATAGTTCGATTTTAACTGAACTCCTGGAAGGCTATACTGAATTAATATATTATTGATGGGTTTTATTATTTTGTGCATAAATTTACATTTATTATATTTATCACATTCTTTTCAATACTAATTTGGATTACTTACATGATTAACCATGTTTTAGATAATATTTATGCAAAATTTTATTTATTATAGTTCAATCATGAATTCTCGTTAATTATTCAATTAGTTGATCACAAAAAGAAATCTATAATGAAATAAACATGAAACTGATATAAATAAAATAATAAAGTGGTATGATCATGATATTTCACTAGTGTTTAGTTTATCTTGTGGTGGATAAACCAACTATTGACCTAGAGGAAAAACACCTTGAACAAAGTACAGTTTATGTTGCAGATTTCCACCTATCCACCTATGTATATCCTTGGATTGGTTTTTCATCGAAACTGAACTTGAACCACCTCCACTACCTTGGTAGATCTATCCATTACAAATTAATTTTAGTAACACATAGGTGAGGGGGACAAGGTGTTAACATTAAATAAATCAAGGGCATGTAGGCCCTATATAACAAGGGCAGAGAAGTCACACATGCCTACAGATTAATTTAATAATAAATTCAATGAAACCCATCACATAAAATGGTATGTTATTTCTCATCACCATCCACATGAATTCAATTAATTACACACTTAATAAAATTATAATTCAATTATTAATAATTATTAGTCAAGATAAATTGATCTTGATTCAATTAATTAATATCTTTAATTAATAAATTCTTTTATCATAGTTATTATCTAAATTTCCATGAGATTATCATCCATTATAATTTTAAACAAATTACATAAATTCATTTCAAATTAACTGTGTCCACAAATTTACCTTGGAGGAAATATAGTGAATACCCATATGAATATATCTAACATGCATTATAATAATTTATTGTTTTACTCTTTTGACATATGGCATACATGACTTATCACGTACTTTCACAATGTGTACATGATGAATGATTACATGTATTATAGGATTTTTCAGTCATGTGTTATTCCTTAATGCACATACGGTAAAAACATGTAATATAACTCATACATGATATGAATATCTGAACATTACATTAATATTAATTAATCATTTAAATATTTATGGGTATTAAAACCAATCACAAGGTGTGTCTTATATTTAAAACCACATGCATGTTCATGTCTCAATGTTTACATAGTAAAATAAATAAATATAAATTATAAATAATTTTTCAAAGTACATGACATGTATATCCAATCTACATGGCATGTATATCTCTCACAATATATCCAAGACCCACACTTAGGGACTCAACATGTAGTTTGTGCCTCAAAAAATTTGGAGTACATGGACTGTCTAATGGGTAACACACCATGTCAAATCTGAGTAATCCAATCACCATTAGGTAGTCCATGTATGGAATACCTCGCCTGTCGGTGACTCAAAGGGACCATGTTGTGTAAGTAGGTTACATGGAATGTAATCCATATAAACATACACCATTACATTCTAGTAAACATTTGGTGCATTAAATGTTGTAAGTAATGAAATAATCAATAGATAATATTGACCTAATTTCCAAATTCATTCTGATGTGTTGAATGTGATTTCATGACACACTACTTCGGTTACACAGAATGTAGTCTGGTGTTTTCTGGATTGAAACCATGACACATAAGGACAATTTCATCAATTTTATTTTAATCATAAAATTAAACATATTGATTATATCAATGAGAAATGAAGGAGGAAGAAACAAATATCACAATTAATTTTAGAAGAATTATTAAACATGAATTTGAAAACTAAATTAAAATGAGTAAGTCGCAAATGATTTTTAAAATAATTATAAAAAATTATGTGCCCGCTCTGATACAACTTGAAGGTTCTGGGTACATGGAAGTATGAAATGGGAGGGTGCCAACTTTTCTTATTTCTATAATCGATTAGAAATCTGATATCTAAACGAAGATGAATGACATGATCAATAAAATTAAATTAGAGAAATAAATAAGGGAAAAAACTCTAGAACCGAAAGAGAGGTGATCAATGAATATTGTTTATAATTAATTTAATTTAAGAAATAATTACCTCTAAGGAACTCTTTTTCATTGATGAATAATTTCCTCCTTTGATTGCCCTGAGAATCTCTTCCAAATCATTCTCCTTGATCTGATGTAGGATGATTTCTCTCCATTACTAGGAGCATTCTCAGAGAAATAATCTATCTAGGCTTGAGAGGATTATCCAAAATTCATTATGCACAACTGAACTTGATCTCTTAAGAAAATAAGTTAATTGTATATTTATATTTCTAGGTTTAAAATAGAACAATTCTAAAAGTGCCCTTGTTTATTTTAATTAATCCTAGAATAAACCCATGTCAAATAATAAAAATAAAAATAATATTTCTGAATATGCACTTAACTTGAGAATTATAATTAAATATAATTTAATTAAATAATATAATTTATTATTTATTTCTCACAGGACCATAAGACTCAGTATGCCATTCCTCCAAAATATTTATTAGGATTTGAATAATTTATACTTATTTATTAAATAAATATCACGACATTTTTCTCCCTTTAATAAATAAATATTATATGTACTAAACAGGAAATAAATATTTATTAAATATTCTGGTCACAATATATTCACTCAAATAAAAAGTGATGAAATAAATACGATCAGTCATACACGAATAATTATTAAACAATGCATGAGAATAATATTTATTAAATATGTTAAATAATAAATAATAATATATTATTTAATTGAGATTCTTGATACACTTAGTGTGTAACCCTCTAGTCCTCTTTCTTAGTGGCATTAATCAAAGCAAGAAAAAGTTCAATGTTCATGTCAAGTATCATGCCAAGGAACCCATTGAGAAATATGTTAATGTGTCAACGAAATCTCACCTCATACAGAAAATTAATGTGTAATATAATCCCTTTACCATAATATCTCAAATCGAGTAGGTTGAATGCCACATTCATAAACCTATACGCTCGATTATCTCTTTCCTTGAATTTGGGGAAATATAACTTGACTATAGAACAACAAGGTCATAGATTTATTTAGGATATATCATTTCCATCAAAGGGCCTCAAATATTAAAATTTCATAATGAACCGAAGCTATAAATCCTCTGTTGCATTATTTATTAATGTAATATTACTCATGACACACCCAAATTATCCTACCTTGCTTTGAACATATGTAATCATAGTTTTTGTCAATACATCAAAGTATGTGACTCATAATATTCACTAATAAGAATCATAATGTCTAAGGAACAATAAACATGCCCGCATATAGAAACATCCAATGAAAGATATAAATGTCAATTTCCTACTATCGGGTCTCATTCTCATAATATCCTACTATATATTATGAAGGGCATGTACCGTGATAAAGTGCCTCAAAGTCCTATGAGTCTCCAACCCTAATATCATGTATCATTTTTGTCCCGTAAAAGTTATCATTTATATATAAATCATATATTTTAGAACAGTGTCATAGTACTTCCAGGTTCTCATCATAGTGGGGAATTGATTTAACCCTATAGTGAGACAGGTACTCTTGGGGAATTAGCACATACAATGTCACCCAGAAGAAAAATCATTATGTGATAAGTAGTTTATTAATATTAAAAACCATGAATACAAGTTATCATAATGTACAAAAAAATTGGTTCTAGGGAACCAACTCCAATAGGGACATCATTGCATTTAGGTACCCGATAAGAATTTCACATGGTTGTAAGAATAGCATTAGGCCGAGTGTAATGATGGATCATTTGGGATGGATCAATCAGGATATATTATATGTTTACATAGAAAATGGGTTTGTGTTTCATCTTGGTTTATCAGACATGCCATGTACTTTTATTTCATTTCATTTATTTTACTCATGTATATGTGATTATCCTTGTGGATGATGAGTGTCTTATATTTGATAGTAATTTAAGATTTTACAACGTTCATTTATTAGATCCTTTTTATATTTATATCTTCCACCATCTGATTATTTACTATATTGTGGGTTATTTAGTTACATTCGCTATTTTCTCACTCGGATATGAGGGAATTTTCTCTACATTATCACCACCTAGGCCCTCATCTATACTCCGTAGCCTCTAGCACATGGGGAGAAATTCTTGAGACCTTTTACCAAACCAAATCAGTGAACTAGTTTTTTGGATTCTTGGATGGGATATGATAGTTTTCATATTGATTTTTTCCCTACTTATGTGGTTAGGAAGTGCGAGGGAATGAAACGAATGTTAGGGTGGATAATCAAGTTGAGTTTCATTTTAATTATGTGGTTCCTACTTGTTGGGTTTTCCAGGTGTGAAGGGGTTAGTTATATTATGGATTGCATCCTCGAATATTTCAACATTTTATTCTAGGGTTGGTTATAGTAGTTTTCCCTTCATTGGGATATTCTAGTACCAAACTTGAGTAGGGGTAATTTAATTTTCTATATTTCTCCTTTATTCAACCCATTGGTGTGGATTAAATTGTTGTTATTCATGTTGGACTCTAGTTGGTGTCTGATAAGGATCTTCTATAGAATAAAGTGTAGACTTTGAAGGTGAAAAATCTATTTTGGATGTTAAAAGATCTTCTATAATAACAAGAATTTGGAAGAATGTCTCCATTATAATTTATCCATTTTCCATTTTTCTTGGTTTATTTTTATTTAATTTTACCAATTTTAATATTTATTTATACATATTTATTCATTAACATTTAATGTTTTTAATATGGTTATAATTTATATAACTAATATTTATTGAATATCAACAATATATATTCATTTTTAGTTTTTTTTAATAATCTATATAATTAAAAACAATTATTAATTTTTTAAATTTTGTTACTCTTATTCTTATTTTTCCATTAATAGGTGTTATATATTATATAATGTCATTATTCAGTATAACTTATATCAAAATTGTGTTGTATATATACACATATAAATTTTACACACACATTTACCAAACTAAGGAAATCCTATATATAAACACACACACACAATATTTATGTAATTTATTCAAATTTAAATATACATTTCTAAATTTCATTTAGTAACAAAATATATTTAATATATTATGTTTTTAGTGGAAAAGTTTTATTTATTCATTTTGAATATTATTTCAGTTAAAAATATTTAGTAACATCCCATATTTTCTGTGATGTATGTTTTCTTTTTATTTTTGGTTAAAACTGGAAAAATGCGCCTACGGTTGGATTTATTTTCTTATGGACAAAAAAATAGACAGTGGCTAAAGCTTGGCTACATGCCAAATATAAGACTTGTATTAGGCTGGCCAGACCCCTTTGCATGATGTGAATATGTTTTACATAGAGGAAAAAAATCGTAGCTTTACACGACATGTAAATATTACCATCTATTTACATTCCCTGGATCATTTTTTAAAAGGGGTAGTGGCACTTTTTGACAAAAGGCCCATTTTCTAAAGTAGTATCCGTGTGTGAGCCCCCAATGAAACCTCACAAAGTTTCTTCCACTCCTCCTTCATCCAATCATTATATCATTATCTCTTGAAATTGTTTGATATGTAATGGTAATATATACACTCCCCTTTATTCTATTACTATATTATCTTCTTATCTCTTTTTTATGTTAGTGTGATCTTGTTTTCCCTATTTTCAAGGAATTGTATAGTTCTTCTAATTTCCCCCATTATAGCTCGATTAAAGGGTCGAAAATGGATGAGGAAAGTTCAATTGTCTTAAGTCAGGTGTTCAAGTTCCATTCCATCATGTTTAGTTGGATGTATATCATCCTTCGTTGTTTCATGTGATAGAAATTTCCCGTGATGCCTGTAAAATGGTTAAAAAATTAAATTGAATGGTTTTCCATGTGATTTATGGTACCAGTGAGTGATAAATCAATATATTGGTTAATTTTATTCACTTGATCCATCCCAAAGGTAGTTCCTTCCTTTAAAGGCCTAAATTCCATTACCATAAATTGTTAAATTTCCTTTGAGGTGTTTTCCCATTTAATAAAAACCTTGGAATACAGGATTCACTAATGATAATTTTTAATACTTGTGTTAAAACCTACTTCTTTTTCCATAACATGAATTTCCCAATTAAACTAATTGATCAACTTAAATAAATTAGCTGAAATAAAATGTCTTGTTAAATGAGATAATATTTTGTTAGCTAATATTATATTCATACTACACCATGGGAGATACAAGGGTCCCGACTTAAGGATTCCTTAGATTGGATTCTCAGGATTTATAATTAGAATTTATTTATAAATGGTAAATACATTAGGAGTTATACTTGGTATTCATTGAATGGAATCATCATTATTTTTTCCTACCTCCTTATGATTGATACTTGTTCTATAGGGGAGACACCATGGATGGGCTTAGTGGTGAAAATGTTACACTAGGCCACAAGCGATACACAACCCCCTGTGTGATATACCAGGGATGGACTTGGATGGTATGTTTCCATTCCATGTTTGGAGTGATACTTGGGACTCCTTTCATGGATTTCCTTGGAAATAATCTTATGTTATAGGGTATTCATATTTACCATGGAGCGATAATAGGGATTTCATTTAAAGATATCCTGGGATGGGCTCATGGTTCCTCCTATGAAATTCTAATGATGAATTAATTATTAAAGATAAATAATTCATAGATGTTATCAAAGGCTATGCCCAACAATAAAAAACATGTTTTTGGGAGAAATCCACTCTTGATGCTTATCTTATGATGCCATTTTTTTACATCAATATTAGATATATACAGGCAGACCTTGATTCAAAAATAACTGGTTAATTCCAAAGTAGGTAGAGTTGGTCAATTATCCATGATGATCCTAAAATGATATGTCTTATTTGTTTATTCTCTATATTTATCATGTTGTTTCCCCAGGAATTTGAATTGTAATTAAGAATCACTAATTCCAGATGGTTTCCATCAAGATTACTTTTAGAATCAGAAACATCCAATGGTTCTGTATCCAATGGGACCTACTTTCTAAAGGTAGGCATTTCTTAGGTTTGTTTGACCTACAGAACTTATGAATTCCCATTGGTCGAGAGGATGGGAGGTCGGGCTCATCAGAAACTTTTGGGGGAATTATTACCTACTCTTGGACTCTCTTATAGATCTAAGATATGTTCATCAATCCTTATTAATTTATAAAGCATAATGTAGGTTTACCTTTTAGATTACAATCAATTATTTATCATGATTTCAATTCATAGTCGTCTATATGTATTCAACATTCATCATCAATGGGGATATATGTATGTATTTGAGGTTCTCCGTAAATGGAATCCTCTAATATACTACTTAGTGATTCTTCAGCTGTTTTTATGATGATTCTAGTTTTTAAGCCACTCAGTGGGGAACTTTGGAATATATTTTTATCCAGGTAATTTTTTTTTGATGTTGGAATTGTACCCATATATGGGTACCTATGAATCCTCCTGAAAGGAATCATAACCCTCGTAATTTGGTGCCTCTTAATGTGACACGTCATAGCTTTTAAGTTTGTGTGATAAGGACCTAATTGTACAGATTAACTTCACATGGTAAGGAAATCAAAGAAAAATGTTCTTAGTCAAAGCTTAGTGTCGAAATTATGCCTAAGGTGCCCAAGAGACCTGGAAAGGATATGTGTTTCCAAGTTGTATTATACCCTATTGGGAATATGGACCAGGAAGAACAAGTTTGATTTGATGTGTTGGGTTTGAACCTTAGGTAGGCTTCCAAAGTATCCCACTTGTATGGGAATTATAGCTCATGTAGTTTGGTTTTTCATAGGGGAATATGGCCCTTTGAGAGAAGTAGGTTAGGGATTAATCCTAAAGAAGATTCCCCTGTAACAGGGTCCATGAGAGACACCTTAACTCATAGAGATATAGGAGTTTTTAATTGGAGGATTACTTCAAAGGATGATGCCCATATTAAGGGTGTAAGGGTTAGAGTCCGAAGGAGGATGTACTTTGAGATTAGGCCTTGGGTGAAGGCTTCTTATGTATCCCAATTATGGTGGGAATCTGATTTCTCATTGTTCAAAAAGTGAGGTGTATTGTGCAGATGTTGTACTCATTAAATATATCTAAGACCACGTGAGTCATGATTGGTTTGAAAAATAGGAGGATGTGAAATATTCAAAAAACCACACACTTTATCCTCTATTGATGGAAGGGGATGATCCTATGGAGAAAAAAGACCAGGTGATGGTGGATGAGGTCATGGAGGAATGAAACCTTTAATGTGAAATGGATGTGAAGGTCATTGGATTCGGTATGAAATACTAGAGGCTTACTCAAGTAGGGATTCCAAAAAATTGATCTTGGTAGAGAAGGTAGACATTTCAATTGTCTAAATGAAAAGCATGTGTGAACTATACCATCCCTACCAGGTAACTAAGGATATAGGTTTTAGAGACAAGGGACAGAAAAGGCCCAAACCCTAATCCTCTAAATCAAGAAATCCTCAGCATTTTCCCAAGGAGTAGATCCCTCATGACTCTGGAAATATAACCCCACAGACATTGCAAGAGCCCTGTATTCCCAAAAAGGAATGTATGAGAAATGTCTGACCTTAGTAATACAAATCCAAATAGGAGACAATATCGTTTTCTTTTCCCTGTGTTTTTTCAAATCAGAATGTCCGAGTGGAGGTTTCAACATGATCCCTTTTAGACAAGGGATCCAATGAAGAAGATACTCTTCCATGAATGGCATTTATGGAGGCTCCATGAAAGGCTCCAAGAGGCTGAAGAGGTGAGGTAAACTAAAGAGGGTTTCTCTAGTCTCTGGTGCGCAGGTATTGGGTGTGTAAGTAGGCATTGGCGACATGATTTCACCTTAAGTAATGAAAATACTATAGCATAAGACTTGGGTGAAACTAGGTTCAATCTTTAAAGAGACCTCATTAGTATTCCCAGAAGTGGGGTGCTCAAGTTCCTATATAAAGAATACAGGGAACACAAGTGTTATTGATTTAGGGAGGTTGGGATCTTTGGTAATGAAAGTGTTATGAATATCAAACACTTAATGGCCTTATGTCCTATGATCCTCCTTTAATCCCATGACATTAGGTGTTAAAGAACTACCTGGGAGGTTTCGGAAGACTAGGGTGAACCACTATGGTGACCAAAGCAGCAATTGATATTCGGGGAAATTCTTCTATACAATTGAATACCAAAGAATTCTATTTATAGGAAAAAATAGAACCCTTGGAGAATTGAGTTTATCTAGGAAAGTGTGTATCACTCCAGTTAGTGGAGCACAAGGTACTTGTGCACCTACGATAATTTAGCTCAACTGGGGTGATTTTAATTTGTTCCTTTTGAAAATATTGAAATCCCCTATGTATTTTCTCCTCTTTTTTCTAAGGTATTTCCCTTTGTCACCTTTTCATCCATGAAATGGAATGAAGTGTCAACAAAATCCCCCCTCAGTATTGGATTTAAATGAAAAGAGGGTTTTATGCTAAGGTAATGTGATATTGAAAATGGTCAATAATTCACTCAAGGTAGTGGTGCCCAAGGTAGTGGCCTACAAGGTAGTGTCACCCAAGGTAGTGGAATGAATGTTGGATTCATCATCTATATATAGTCCCTTCACTTTAGAAAAAATCACAAAGGCTATCATAAATCATTCTTTCCACACACAAGTCCTTTCATTTGGTAGTTTTTGTTGAAAATTTTGTTCACACTTCTTTTGTATGATTTTTAGTTGAGCACCTAACATTGGGAAACACCCATGAATTCCGTATTTGCACTTGCATACCGAACATGGGGTGACACCATTGTGCGTCGTAATGAATAGGCCAATTTTTCTTAATTTTTCAAAAACTTTTAAAAATGAACTCACTTAAAAAATGAATTTTGATATCTTTTGCAGGTTCAGTGTATCCTAAAATAATGGATCCCAAAATAATTGGAATTCCTAATGAATTAGATAGCAAGTGAATTGATGATATGATTGAGGTCTTTAGACATGGTTCTTTTGATGTATGTGACACTTATCTCTCAAATTTTGAAAATTATCTGAAGATGTATCTCCAAGATTTTAGGAGAAGTAATTATTTTCCGCATTACAGTTATGGTCATCTTCAAGATGCCAACATACTAGATCCGAAGAATTGTTTTCTTGTTTCATAGTTTCAAGACCATAATAATTTCTAATCTTCCAATGCTTTGGTTATGGGAACATATATCAACGCTGTAGTGGAATCCAAGGAACATTTCATACATCATAGCCTGCGTGATTCGGATTTTAAATCACATATGCCTGAGTTACAACTACACTTCTATTCATCCATTTCTTGAGATTCTCAAATAGATCAATCAAAGGGATGAAACAAAAGTTGGGACTTTCTCCCAGGAGGGGGTATTAAACACTCATGGATGTGGGAATAATAAGTGATAAAAATGTGTGGGATTTATTGATGATTTTAAAGGTGATGGAATTTATGAAGTCATGTCTGTTGGGTAAACCTATGTATATAGAAATGATAATTCTGTGACAAAACATTGAGCTGATTGAGTCTAGAGATAAATTCCTTCCATTTAACGCATGGAGATGTATGAATCAGTTTGTGGGATGTCTATAGGATTTCAAGAGATTTGATCCTTGGAGATATGTTCTATAAATTTATTCATCCAAAGACGACAAGGAATGACACATGAAAGACACCAGCCTTGGAATATGAGATACTGAAAATATTTAAAAACTAAAGAATAAAGACATGATAAATTCCAATACAATAAGTAATATTCACTCATAGGAATGGATGGAAATATTCCTAGTTAAGAATAATTAAAAGGTACCACAGACACGTGTCTGATAAGTTTTCAGAAGGAAGAAAATAGAGGAGCACCTGAAACATTCTTGACAACATTAGAGAAGGGAGAGTTTGAAAAGTTAGGGTTTAATGTTAACTCCAAAATTCATATGAAGGAGCATCTTATTAGTTTCCTATATATGTGGATTTTGTTATATTTTATGATTGTTCGAGATTCCAAAGGTGGTGTAAGGCCTGAAACTTTTGTTATAGCAGCCAAGATGGTAGAGAGGAAGATGGTGGGGTTGGAGACCCCTATTTTGGTGAAGATATATAAAATAATTTTTGATATTAATGGAGGGAAGTATCATTTCAGAATATTAGGACCATTCTAGGTTTTATAGGGATAGATTTACACTTATTTCAGAACCAACGCTGTGTAGAGTGGGATCCAGGTCCTCAGATGTTCATTCTGCCCGTCTTTTCAATCTTTTTCTGGTATTTTACCTTAGCCTTTTACACCTTATGTCATTAAGGTAAGGTTGAATATATTCAAGGATTTCTATATTTTCCCTTATTAGAATCCTCCTATGGGGGAATTTTTTCATAACAGGACAACCATCATAGAGTTAAGAGCATATATGATGGCTTGTAGAGATGGTGTATTGGCCACCAAGATTGACATAGAAATAATTCGTGAGGCCGAAACTCCTTTCATATTCACACACGAATTCAAATTCTTGTAACATATTACTGTATCACCTCCCGTGCATGTAATATTAGAGAACCATATGACAGTGACTCAAAAACTATGGTTACTGATGATTTTAAAGATGACATGATCAATCTTTAATTTAATATTCGCTGATGAAATGAGTGGATTAAATATCTTTTATGCTGAGTGTTGGGTTGCATCATTCCCAGAAGGGGTTCTAAATAAGGTTGTGACTCCTTTTAGAAAAAAGAGAAGAAGTAGGAAGGAACCCTCTCATTTGAAAGGTGATTATTCATCATCAGATCCTTATTCATTAGAGTTAGAGTGTAACAATGACAAACTCTGAGTTCACCAAAGAAACCTCGTGAAAGATACCATCCACTTACTAGATTCATGCAGGTTAAACCATCACCACCAACTAATGTTGTATCAAGACAGTCTATTCATCATTGTTCAAAACAAAAATGGGTCCTATTTTCTCACCCGCCATCTATGATGATAGGAATGGGGAAGCCTATCAGATCTGGGACTACATGATCATCTTAAAAACTAGATGGAATGTACTCTTAATATGGAGGATCATAGGTATATCAAACATGTAAATGCTTTCATTATAATTCTAAAATCACAAGGATATATTTATGTGAAGGGTTGCATATTATTGGAAAAGAAGATCCATGGGCTTCATATGATATCCAATTTTAGAATAATCCTAATGAAGTTAGGATTCTTATTCAAGAGTTATAAATATTCTTATATGAAACTGGTGAATCAATTCACAGTACAAAAAAAGTGAAGGTGGTGATAGATCGTGGAACAACTATTTTCGATGCTTTTGCTGGGGCGCGCATCCATCCGATGAGGAGGATGCACTGAATTTCACCCCCATTCCCACTTTCTAAATACAGGTAACATCTATCACTTATTCATAGATGTTTTATCCTTAATAAAAACATGATTAAGGGATTTCAGTTTCTCCTTCCATTGATTACTCCCCAAAACTTGTTTCCTAGTATGAGTATCCCTCATAGACATAAGATGTTGTTTGTGAAACTCTTCCTAGTGTCATGTCTTCATGGACACCAGTTAATTACACTGCTTTTGTTAGGACATTCCAAGGGGTCCTGTCAGGGCAGAAACCTTTAGTCCGGGAAGTATTAACACAGGACATCTCTAGAGTGTCTGGATGCTAGAACACTAATGTGTCTGGGTTTCATACCATTATGATAGGGCCTCTCAAGGGTGCGGAGCCTGAGGCATCCTACGACAAGTGTGGGGAATCATATTCCATAGGAAATCCTCTAAGGTTTTCTTCATCTTACCATGTTTAAAATCGGGTATGATATGAATTTAACGTATCACGGATATTGATCAGACTAATCGGAACACTAATGAGAGTGGATCAGATGGGTGAAACCCCGAGAGAGAACAATAATGCTAGTGATAACTCATATTTAGTTACCTGATTGCTTCTTGGAGTTGTAAGAAAGTGGGTGAAATGTTCCCACCCAGATGTGGTAGCATGGGTAAGAATCAGAATGGATATGGATTGTTGAGAATTGATGGAGAGTGAGATGGAGCCGATGTGAGGGTGACGATGATGTTGGGCTTGATCCTTGAAGAGACTTTCTTTGTATCCCTATTGCTGGGAATCAATGTTCACATAGTTCGGTGGGGTGATGGGGGACCTGAGGGGGATACTTGTGAGAATTGACGCAGGGATGGGATCTAGAAGAAGTAAAACCTCTAGGTTGGGGAATGAACATTCTGAAACACATAGGCTCAAGGGAGAATGGACACAATGGGACATGAGTGATTGTATTGAGCTGTTGGGAGGCATCCAACGCATTCATGAGGTAGGGAATCAATGTCCACATAGTTTAGACTGGTGGTGTAGAGTCAGGGTGTACAAATAGTACATCATCCCAACAACATGTTGGGGATCACGTGTGGTTAGTAGCCCAAGTTGGTCTAATTCTCAAGGGGTGGACCAGAGTTATGGGTCCCTATAGGGGGACACCAGTGTTTACCAATGTTTGGGGTTGAACCTTAGGGAGGCTTCTCATGTACCCTATCTAGGAGAGATGGATCAAACCCACGTAGTTCATCATACAACGAATTAACATTGTTTGGAGCTAAAAATAACTTATCGCAGATTGAGGTACAATGTAATACCGCTTATTCGGATTCCAAAAGATTACCACTGGATGTGGTACAATGGCTTACCACTGATTGGGGTTCTAAAAGCTTACTGCTGGATGGGGTACAATGTCTTATCATTGATTGGGGTTCCAAAAGCTTACCTCTAGATGGGGTACAATGGCTTACCACTATTTGGGGTTCCAATGGCTTAATGCTGGATTGGGTAAAATGACTTACCACTAATTGGGTTTCCAATGTATTACCGCTAGATGGGGTTGAACCTCAATAAGTCTTCCTACATACCTTTTCTAGTAGACCAAGATCAGAACCATTTAGTTCGATTGTATATAATTTACTGTCATGCTAGATGAAAAGGGGGTGTATAGTTTAATATCATGTAGGACGAGGGTGAATCGACATGAAATGGTTGGGGTTGATGGGTTTTGGGCTTGAACCTCTAAGAGGATTCCTACGTACCATGTCCAGGAGACAAGGATCAAGGTCCGCGTAGTTAGGGATGGGAATACAGTTTAAAGTCATGTAGGATGAAGGTGAACTGATGTGGAGTTTTCAAGACAAGTAGGTACTTGGCTTGAACCATAGAGAGGATTCCTATGTACCCTTCCTTGGAGAAAGGGATCAAAGTCCACAATGTTTGGGATGATGTGGGGATTACACACTAAGGAAGCCCAGAGAGGATGTAATAGTAGGTACTCACTGAAATCCCACGTGAGTCATGATCGGTGTGAGAAACAAGAGGTATCAAAGACCTGATGATAACATTAAGAAAGGTGCATTCATTGAAAGTGGATTAGGTCTTATACATGGTTAGCGGCCCAAATAGGTAACACGAGATTATGCGTGGTTAGAGGCATAGGGAGATGGAGATTAGGAATTACTCTAGGATGGAGGCCCTATGGAAAAACATTCCAGAGGGAGAGGGACAGGTGATGATGGTCCTTATGCCCATCTCTCCACTAGCCTTTGGCACAGAAGAATAGAGGAGGAGTATGAATTCTACCTCCTACAAGAAAGGCTAGGGGCTTACACCAGGATGGTTACCCTTCCCAATAGACATACACCATTTCTACAAAGAGGATCTCATTCCATTTGAAGAATATCTCACTCCCATTGAGATGAGCGGGTGTGGAGAATGTCCGAGATGGGGCACCCCAAGTGTATTTCACAGGGATATTCTAGAGTTTAATGCCATTTTTAGAGGATGATGGTGCTGGGATGTTTAACATCTTGTAGTGCAGACGAGGCGGGTTCACTCCACACCCCTAGGACTTACATAACCGGAACACTTTGACTCGTGGTGAAGGGAATTCACTAGCATTTTCATGGTGTTGGGGTGTTGTGGAGTGATCCATTAAGGGGTCAATGTTAGCGTGGCTATGAGAAGAAGCATTATCCATTAGCGTGCCTATATGAAGAAGCATAAGGGTAAGAAATGCAACATGAAACACTACCCAAGGGACCTTGAAATCACTTCGTACAAACCTGGAGGGTCATACAGGAGAAGTATTTTCAAAGAAATTGGGTTTAGAGGAAAGGACCGTGTGAAGCTATGTTGCTTCATGTAGTAGAGGGGCTTCACGAAGGGGTATGCTTTGCGATGTGGAGAGGCCAAGCCTTGGCATAGAGTAACTGTACATATGAAAGGTGATTCCAAAAGTGTAAAGGCTTATGCAGAGTTAGACTTCCCGAAGCTAGGGTACCATGTAATGCATAGCGCTATGAAGCAATGTTCTTCGCGAAGCACAATGACCCTACCTTAGCATGTGGTTCACATGTGTATGGAGGGTAATTCACGAAGAATGAGTTATTTTCAAAGACACGAGTCCCTTTGAGGATATCCCTCCTTCATGGTGGCATGTGGGCTCTGCGAAGGGCATCCCTTCTTGAAGAGGGGTTGTATTTGAGCTAAAGGGAGGGTACTTCTCAATGCTCATGTACCATGAATAGCTCATTTTTTCTCAATGTTTCGCATTGTAGAAGGTTCATTGTGATTTGAATGTAGATAAGGTGAATGGTCGGAGTATCCATCAATTGGATCAAGGGAAGCCTGGTATTTATTGGTGAGGGGTGGCACGAAGTAGGGACCACTCACCGCAAAGCCACATGGCACTCTGTGATTAGCCATGAATTGAAAAACTTTCATCATAACTGCAGATTCCACCACCATCCACTCCTCAGCGCATAGCTCTTCGGGCTTCTCTATGTGGCGCCCGCGAAGGCTTTTATCAAGTTCAACGGGCTCACATAGGTTGATTCGACTCCCTCTATGATGCAAAGCTTCCAGTAAAGTGAATTGTAACTGTGGATCCTCCCGCCTTTTTTCTCTATTGAGACGATGGTGTGGGGATCTGGATTTGTGTCGGTTGTGGTGTTGGGTTCTAGCTTCACGCTGGCCGCAGTGTAGGGCTCTGCGAATGGGCCTCGCAAGGAATCCCCTATGTAGTCGGTTTTCTCTTTGAGATTTTTTCTCTCTGCCAATATTTTTGTGCCAAAAAATTACCCCCTCAGACATGCAGATGAGGATAAAACAAGGGTCTATGTTTTAAGGTCAATTTCCAAAACATTCTATCCAATCAAAAAGAAAGGTTGCGAAGCTGGGTCGTGTTACGGAGAGGTGGCACATAGGTTGAGAGCACCGTAAAGCTCTCCTCTACTAGATGCACTATGAAGCAAAGGGGGTCATCACCTATATAAACCAGAGGTTTAATTCTTTTTTTTCTTTTCTCATCTTTGTGTTTTTGTAGATTGTGCTCTCAATTATCGAAGCTTCGTGCACTCTGTGATTGTTCATTGAAAATCAATCCTTTTGCGTCACGACACAGAGTGAGTCCTTCGAATCTGCGAGGGTGCGCTCCATGGATGGCATCTGCGAGGTCTGCAGCGGGGCTCCATGACCACTCTGTGCTATCTATCTTTCCGATTGAGCTTTGCTATCGAGCTCTAGGTTCCAAAACAAAATTTCAAAAACATGAAGACTAAATGGAACATCAGGAAACTTCAAGGGGGTCCTTACAGATGCTTCCTAGAGAGAATAAAATTAGAATAACATGGGTGTCTTGGAACATGTATAGAGCCATTTGGACCATGAGTTTCTAGTGGAGCTGCTGTTAGAGGGTCAAAATAACTACCCACTATGATAAAGGTTGCCTCTGTATGGCTTCGTCCTGAGTGATGATGTCGTCATTCTTGAAGCGAGCAGGGATGAGTTGGCCTACTAGTTTAGGAGTATGTCATGCCAGGACCAATGGTTCAAGGATGATGACTTCTATACATGAAAGGATTTCACACCAGTCAATGCTTATTGCTAGTATAACCATGTGAATAACGTTGATGGGAAGGAATTGCAGCCAGATACATCCCCCACTGTACCAAACCATTTTGAAGGAGACCTTAGGGAACCTAGAGAAGGGGTGGACTGACGTGTGGGATTTTCTCTTGGGTGTAAATTTCACAGATGATTGTGTGTGGGATAACTCAATAGGCACCTCATGTGAGGATTTTGGGGTGGAGCTAAGGTGAGTGGGCCTATATGAGGCAGCTTGGGCTTCCCAATTCCAAATATACCAGATGACGAAACTGATGTTAGAGTAGATGAGTTGGTGGTCATCAAAGACCAATACCTTTCATCATTACCTTGGGGAAGTTGGTATATATCAACCTATGGGACAGGAAACAAATCTTGGGGGTCCCGATACTGGGGGCAATGTACGACAAGTTCCACCCTGTCGTGAATACATTAGAGGACCTAGAGCAGATGCTGCCACTGGAAAAAGGATTTAATGAACCTAGTGATGGGGGAGGACAAGAAGTCGTTGAGGGACGTCCACATTAGGTAGTGGTTCAAGTAGTTCATGAATTCCCCAGAATATGGAAAGTTTCTTATGAGGCCTCAACCATACCCAAAGGGGGTTCAACGTGGCAAGTAGCACTCATATTGGTGACTCTTGGAGGACAGCCAGTGTAATACATGGGGCTTCAGTGTGAGTACTAAGAAGAAACCGGTGGTCAGGTTGGATGCATTCATTTCAGAGCTTATTTTGGGCTTTATTCTACCATTTAGGGACACAAACATGGGCATGAGAATGGGCACGTTCAATGTGGAATCTGCATTGGAGACTGAAGAGCAGGTCAACCTGGGAATCACGATGCTTGCTAAGCTATATAAGGTGCTGTGGAAGATCAGCAAATGGAAAAATCCACAGAGGATATGCGATCCATTTCAACTTCTAGAAGGGTGGATAGCAATGCATATTAGGGGCGTTTATGAATATTTGAGCCCTATAGTCACTATAGGGTCAGACTTCTGTCCGGCCACTCTAAACAGAATGGGGAGTTTCTTGACCATGCAGAGTCTGCAATTGGTGCTTAATAGGATCTGGATGGTGGACGATCCCAACATTCACTTGTTCACACTGCCGAGAGGCATGTTTACTGATGAAAGCTAGAGAACGAAGGAGCATTGGTCTTACCTCCTTTTCCTTTTGGGGTGGAGTCCTAGTGGTACGGGTCGACCGTGAGCCTCTCTACGAACTGTACAACCCACACTGCTTCACAGGGTAGTTTTAGTGCATGCAGAGGCTAACCCCATAAGTCTTCTTGGGAGAGCGCCCATGAAGATCACCCATGTGTGATGAGGCGAATGTGGATCATGTTCACATAGGAGGATGGGAAGATGTGGAATGAGCTCTCTCCACCCACAACCACCTACAGGATGGTGAAGGAGTACAGTAAGAGCTAGGAGGCAGCCTAAATGGGGAATATTTTGAAGAAGCAGACCATCCGTGCCAGTGATTGGGTGCCTCGCCAACTTCGAGGTCAGGGTAGGAAGGCGGAAAGGATATCCTGTGGTAGTGGGGTAGCAGTGATGGTGAGACCCAAACTGATCGATTTGCAGGCGGTGGTTGCGAAACTAGATGTCCCAAAGGAGAAAATTCATTTGGAGGGGATGACACCCTGGGGGTTCTGTATGATACTCACCTAGGCTTCATGGAAGAAGATGCACCACATTAACATGCCTGAGAACGCTGTTGTCCTGGAGGCTTGGGAAATCTGAGATGTCAACAGATAATTCCTCAAAATATTTGAGATATGGAAACATCTGAATCATCTCAAGATGGATTTTTTGAGGATCAGTCCTACTAGGGTGGGCTTTGCTGTATCCTATGTGGAGGAGGAGTAGAACCTTGCTGAGATGGAGGACTTTGTGCACTCTCGAGGTGGTCCGCTCCTGATGACAGATTGAGTGAATGGATGCCCGATCGAACGACCCCTCTACAATTGTTTTCCACTCAATTGAGAGAGATCTTTCCTCCAATATAAGAATCATACGAGTCCTCCTAGGGGGAAAAGGCTGGTGGAGGGAGTGATCTGAAGGAAGGTGAGGTCAGAAACTCAAAACCATAGTTGGAAGAGTTTGGAGAGGCCCTCGAGGTAAACCCGTAAACTACATCTACATAGTTTTCATCCGGGTCGCTTAGGACTTCTCAAATAACATTTGAGCTGCGTTGGAGGGCCTTATATGCAGAAACCAATCTTGACCAATTGTAGATGCAGCTGTAGGGACATTGAGATCTGTTCCTGTGGCAATGAAGATTATCGTTCCTAGTAGGGCTACTCTGGTGATGTTGGTTGGAGCTACTGGTACTGCCATTCCCAGGGGAACACCAGTGGTTGTGGAAGTGGACACCCAAGCTAAACAAACTACAATGCTCTCGATCACTGATGGGTCCATCAGCAGGACTGGTCTTGAAATCATTACGGTGGAGTTTGATAATGAGGATCAACCGAACAAGATGGGTTTTGGCCTACCCAGCCAGACTACAGATGCAGAACCTACTGATGAGGTCTTGGAGGCATTCCTAGCATACGAACCCACCGAACCCGCAGACAGGGACGAGACAGCTTCGATGATGATGATAGAAAAATTTCCCATCATCGGCCATGAAAACTGATCGAGCGCTTCATCGAGGAGACTCTTCAAGTGCAATGGATAGACCAGATGGTGATGCTTCATTCCCAGCTACATGAACTATGCGTTGGAGGAGTGGATGCCCTGCGTCCTCATATGCTCATTGGAGACTTTCTGGAGGAAAATAATTGGGAGCCTGATCATGGCTTAGTGTGAGATGAAAATAGGGGAAAACAGTGAACATCAAGGGGCTCCCATAGGCTGAGAGTGAAGTTCAATGGTTGCGGGCATGATTGAACGAGTACCCTTCCTTCTTAAATTCACAATCCGAGCTCATATTGCAGTTGAGGGCCAAGATGGAAGAGGCCTAAGAATGAATAAAGAAAGCCTTTAAGGATATGGTGACTATATTAGTTGATGAGAACCGGGCCGAGGTCAGAGATGATGAACTACACCCCATCACCATCAAGGAGGATTAGGAGCTAACCAGGCAACAATGGATCCCGGATTCCACAAGCCAGAGGGTGGAAAAGATGGAACTCTCTATCGAAGGGGTCCACCCATCCATGGGAGGTGTCGATCCTTGGGTGCTGTAATGCTTGTAAACATTTTAAATGTACTTTTATGCATTGATTGTGTATTATGGATGCATGCATGAGTTCCTTTATTTGTTTAGGTTTACTGTACGTTTTCCACATTCGTGAAATATTCGGAGATCAAGCCCTATGCTCACATGGGAAAACCAGATGCGAGAAATAAAGGATTAACATCTCATCATTCCATCTGAATATGAAATTTTCAATAAATCATAGGCCCTCTAGTGCTCGAACAAATGATCTAGGTTTCGAGGAAGAAAGAGGGAGGTCTTACTAGAGAGTGAAGCTCTCAGAACAACCAAATTTCCATTTTCCCAACATTGTCTAGTGCACGAACGGGGTAACTCCATGGGCATTACAATCAATCCGAATAGAGGGGAGAGGAAGGTGTGAATCATGATACCAAAAATTCAGAATACTATAGGGATGGATTGAAAATGAATAATAACTATTGACCATGTTCGAAACACAGTATCCTTATCGCGTTATGCGGAAATGAGGACAACCAATGAGGGCTGACCGCTAACCATGTTCAAAACATGGGGCCTAACTTGAAATATTATTCATTAGTCTTCTAGAACATTATCCTAGGATTTTAGGTGAGCCATAATCCAAGAATACTTACTGTTAGGGGGGCACTTCATACATGAAAGGGGAAGAGGGTCCAAATAAAGGGCACGCGAAGCGTGAAAGGTGGAGTGATGGGTTGTTCGAATGGAGTCCAACACTCTTGAAATTATGCCACCATGGTGGAAGGACATTAAGTTGTTGCATCGGTCTGATTAGGGATCAAACTTAATTTCTAGTAGGACCTCCCTATTAAGGACCAAGAATTTTCTGTAGTTCTACGTCATACCAGTAAGGATGATAAACACGTAGTTTAAATTTTATACAGTGAGGAAGGTGTACATTGTTTAAAGGACATGGGGATGAGCCTAAGGTGAATTTCCTAGACATCACTATGTATCCCATAATGATGGGAATCAATAAAAATGTATATCTTGAACCCAGTGTGGTCAAGGACCAATGCTGGTAGGGGGAATTCTCTTTGGCGTGGAAGATGAGGCTCCCCATAGTTAACATGAGGCATCTTAAACTGGTTCCGGGTAGAACCACATATTAATGTCATGCATCAAGGATATGTGGATCATGTAGTTTAACATCATATTGTAGGATGAGGGAGTAAAGGTGGAGATCCCAAAGTGGATTACATGACGCGATTGCTATAAAACCGATGTGAATGAGGACAAAAGGAGTCCACACCACACCACATATCCCCTAAAAAAGTATTGTTAGGTCATGAGACCGAAAGTGAAAGTTTTTATAGGCTCGGGGAAAAGTCCCTGGTCATTCATACGTACCCCATTAGAATGTGAATCAATATGTATGAAATTCTAGAATCATAGTTTAATGTCCTTTGGTATGAATAGCCCATATGGCATAGCTGTACAAGCACACACCCCACCAAAACTACTAAGCCCAAGTGATTCCTACTTGATTTGGTAAACAAGGAGTAACGATGGGATTTACCTGGTTCTGGGAGGCACACATTGGGAGCGATGGGATACTAGGTGAGTTACATTCCACTATTACTGATCCGCCTACTTAACACACATACATGAACAAGGGGGTATAAATGAGTGTGTTGGAAATACACTTAAACATATTGTAGTGGAAAACATTAATCATGATGCCTGGGATCTGGATCACAATGATAGTGTCAAGAAAATAGAGGATAACATCTGACCATGTTCAAAAAACAGTATCTGCTTCGCATTAGCCTGGAATGGGGACAGACAAATGAGGGTTGACCACTAACCATTATCGTAACATGGGACCTGTTGCAAATGTTGTTTGTGGTCTTCAAGGGTGTTGGCCCAAGACGGTAGGTGAGATAATGTGGAATGAGACCAGGACATAAAGGGGGTCCCATTAGATAAGAAAGAGGATCAAGTTACAGATAAAGGGTTCATGAATCTTGGACATGAAACGAGGGAATTTCTATTTGGAAATTCCACACTTTGGTCTCTTTTTCATGACACATTTGATTAAGACACAATGATGTATCAGATAGAGAGATTCAAATCCCTTTCCAAGGACAAGGGTCCTAGGGTCGCACGCTCTTAGTTTAAGGTCATAGAGTGGACCATTTAGGGGGGATGAGATTTAAAGAAATTAATGTGGGGTGGTGATGTAGTCTAACCTGATGCATGGTTCCCATAAGGATGTCTTAGATTAGGGTCATAGAATTCAGACTAGGCTAAAGAGAGACAATGAAGAAACATGGTGAGGTTGTCACACAACATGACGCAAATGAGAACGCAAAAGTTTCTCACCACAAAACATCCTTACAAATGGTTTTGGGACAAGGGGCTGAAAAAAGGGAAGCATTTAGGATTCCTGGGGCTGGACCTGCAGGTAGAATGTTTGAGCATTCCTATATATCCCATAAGGATGATAATCATGCCACATGTAGTTCTGGAAAATGTCAGACAGTTTAGTGTACTACGAAAATGATGGTTGGATCTTAGTTTAAAGGTATTAGAACTTAGAACATAGATAAAAATGAGTTATAGATTCACATGGCTCAGTAATTACGAAAACAGACATGAATGAGGATGGTTGGAGTTCTCATCACACATTGTGCTCCCTGGGGAGATTTTAGATCGAGGGACCAAAAATGATGGTTGGGTTGGGCCTGAAGAATAGTGCTCGAGTATTCCTACATACCCTATACTGAGGATCAATCCATACATTGTTCTAGAAGTGTTTTCCAATTTTACATCTTGTGGGAAAGATACAGAGAGGTATTGGTTTTAAGGTTATAGAGCCCAAAATATTGAGAAGAAAGACTCTTCCAAATGGCTGAAAACCTCGACAAAATACCTAATCACAACTGATCTATGATTCATGTGGGAAAAAAGGTGTATAAGGTCTTTGGAACACATGGAATACACACAATGTGGAAATTGGTGCGGAGCCCTGAATGATGCCTCATCGTGGCTTTGTCCTCCTAACATGAAAATTTGCACCGAGGGATAGTAATAAGAGTTCCTAAATTCTTCTTGGTCATGAATGAGTGGAAAATGATTTCAATCATGCAACCGAAATTTAGGGCAGGATGGGGTTGGCGTGATGATGGTTGATAACTGTTGACCGTGTTCGAAACATAGTATCCTTATCATGTGACTTGAAATGGGAACAAAAAATTAGCATTGACCATTGTCCATATTCGCAACACGGGACTTGTATTAATTTTTCATTTGACACACTCATGGAAATTGGCCTGAAATGGTTGGAGATCCTTAGGGCCCAGCATCCATGCCATTCAGGAGTCCTTTTGGGTGTGAAAGATGATGAAATCCCAAATGAAGTGGAACATGATTCCTAAGAATGGGTGATAACATGTCTATAAATAATCCAACACTCTAGGTGCGGAACCAGAGTTCTCCTGGGCACATTTTGGAGAACTGTAAAAAAGGGTTGAGGGGCCCTATTTCAAGAGCAGCTGACTCAAAATAATGTGTGTAGAATTGGGGGACGAAGTGCTCTCAGGAGAAAGAAGTATGTTGCGTGGTTGTTACCACCTGACATGAATGAGGGCATAAGCCCATACCACACCACATGCCCATCTCTTAGAAGAACCCAGTCCAGGGGGGTAGGAATATAAGGAGTTTTATATGAAATGGGATTGGACCCAAAAGATGGATGTTCGGGTGTTCCTACGTATCCCATAACATTGGGAATCAAGCCACAAGTAGTTCTGGAGGATGTTGTGCATTTTTATGTCATGCAGAAAGAATGTAGATACGAGTAAGGTATATCAATGAGTAATGTGTACGACATGGAAAGTAACCTGACATGAATGAATACATAATCCCACATATTCCATACCATTCATAATTCACGGAGAGAATTCAGACTAGGTGTCTAAGAGAAAGCGGATATGAACCCATACTAGACCCGAAGACAAGACGTCCATATTTTTCTACGTATCCCATGAGGATAGTAATGAATCCATAATTGTTTATAGGATATGTGGTGCAGATTAACGTCATGATGTGAGGATGTAATAGATCTTAGTTTTTGGTCATAGAGCTCAGACCATAGATTCCTAGATTAATGTCATGTGAAATGGACATATGTGTGGAATGGGTGAATCATCACGATTGATATGAGGAAGACTGTAGAACAACAACATTTATTTAGGATAACTATAGAACATGTTTTCAATACAGTACCTATATTGTGTGACCAAGGATGTGGGGAAAAACAATTGAGTGTCGAAGGTTGACCATATGCGCAACATGGGACTTGTATCAAGTTTTCATCCAGGATCCTTAAGGACATTGACCTGAAATGGTAAGAGAGCCCTAGTGCCTAGCATCCATGCTGTTCAGGGGTCTATTAAATATGAATGATGATGAAAACCCAAATGATCATGAGAGAGATACATGGTGAGACCTATGCGGTTCAACATCTTACAGAAAGGACAAGGGATGAAGGACGGATGTCTGAAGGGAATATGTGTGGCATGGAAAAAATAGTCTGACATAAATGAGGATGAGTTCCATACAAAAACGCACAATACAAAAAGAGAATTTGGGATAGGGGGCCAAAAATGTTGAGGGTCCTGAGACAAGGAGTCCCAACCAACCATAGATACACGACCCTTTATGAAGGTATTGCCTTACCAATGCTCCTAAGCCCATGTGAGCAATGCTCGGTTTGGAAAATAGGGAATAGGATCAGAATCTCCCCAACATATTAGGGCACAACAATGAAGGAAGGAGATCTGTTAGGGTTAGCCCCTCCCAGACCAACACTCCTTCTTTATGTAGACTGATGTTTGAAGGGATAACATGAAATAATGAACCACTATACCCAATATTTTGGACATACGAGGGTGGTTCTAATGATGGGGGATGGATGTTGACCACGTTTGAAATGAAACATCCAAATCGTGTGACCTTTGCAGTTTAACGTCATGCAAGATGATAGAACTGGTGGATATATCCAGAGAGAGGTATGCATGGTGCGGTTAAGAAGAAATTGACGTAAATGAGGGAAAAAAGCCTACACCACACCATGTGTTTTGACCCAAGGGGAGATCTTGAAGTTAGGTATTGGGCCTATGGATTAAATTTTCAGGTGTTCCTACATATACTATGAGGATGGTAATCATTCCATACATAGTTCTGAAAGGGCCATGTAGTTTAACATCATGCGGTGAGGGTGTGGGAGGACAAAAGAACGAGGAAGGGAACATGGTGCGATCATCGTAATCCAAATATGAGTGGGGCTGAGGAAGTCTACAATACACCATGTAGGATCCTGCATGAGAACTACACCCAAAGGTGGATTTAAGTCATCTCAGGTTGGGCACATGAACCTAACCCTAAGGTTGGTTTTTGGACTAAAATTCCCCCATTATGAATTTTTTGGGTTTTTTTACACTGCCCTCCGCTGGAAATTCCCATCAAATTTCCATTGGAAATTTCCATTGTAAATTTCCACTAAAACTCTCCTCCGATGTGGCGGTAATCCATTTCCCAATATGACCCTCAGGTTCAAAAGTGAACTTGAGACAATTTAAAGGGTAGTCAGAGATATAAATTTGGGGGCTGGTCTCAAGACAAGGTGTCTGAGCATTCTTATGTGTCCCATGAGGATGGAAATCAATCCACATGTAGTTCTTAGAGATGTAGTTTAACATATTTCTGGACTATGGTGGTGGTAAGATCTTAGTTTAATTTCATAGATCTCAGAACATAATGGTATATCTACGGCTCATAGTTTAATGTCATGCAGGATGAATGTTTAGTAGTTTTACATCCTTCAATTCAGACGAATCAAACATTTTAAAATCATGTGGAATAGTTCAAGGTCATACAGGTCCGTATAGATCATAGTTTATAGTCATAGATACTAGATCGTAATATTGTATTCACTGCTCCCAGTTTAACATCATTCATGACAAATGATGAGTAGTTTTATGTCCTTCAGTATGGACGAATTACACATTTTAAAATCATGTGGAATAGATAGAACAATATAAGGTCATGCATGATCAAATAGATCTTAGTTTATTGTCATAGATCTCAGAATATAATTGTATATCAGACACTCACAGTTTAACATCATATAGGAAGAATAATGAGTAGTTTTATGTCCTTTAGTTCAGACAAATCACACATTTTAACATCATGTGGCATAGACAGAATAATTTAAGGTAATCTGGTACTGTGTAGATCTTAGTGTATGGTTATAGATATAATAACCTTTTGTTGATTATCGTCATGTGGGATGGAAAACCAGTTCAATTTCAAGAATTATGAAACCTTTTAAGGTCATTTAGGACTATAAATTACTCAGGAAAAGTATTTCTTGAGGAATTTGGAATTGGTGGGAGGACTGAAACACTCACCATCCACGGTAACTAGGGAATACATTCCATTGGGAGAAACCATGAGAATGATGTAAGGTCATTCCCACTTGGGCTCTATCTTGGGTGGTTTCCTACTAGGTATCATTGGTGTTCTCAAGGACAACACCAAGTCACCTTGCAAGAAAGAGTGGAGGAAAACATTCTTGTTGAATTCTCGAGCTATATTATTTTGATGCATTTCCGAATTGTGTAGGGAAAAAATTTAATTCTTGTCGAGCGCTTCCAATTCAGACAGATGGATTTCATCTACCTTATCTGGTGCTTCCTAATCATAGATAGATGGCTGCAAGAAAGGAAATTTAATCTTGATCGGTCAGAAGACCTCCGTTCTATACACCAGGGTGTATGGGGTAACCTGGGTGGAATTGTGAGCTGCCATTCGATAAGCCCAGAAGGTGTTGGGGAGTTTTTTCAGCCAATGTTTCTTGTTCAGACCAACGATATTATTAAAAAGGTTGGATAGGGTTTTTTTTAATGCCTTGATCTTCCCATTTTCTTGTGCGTGATAGCAGGTGGTATGGTTATAACAAATGTTGTACTTGGCATACAATTTCTTTAACTAAGCTGCACGTAAGTTAGTTCCATTATAAGTGAGGATGGTGTGAGAGACTTTGAATCAGTAGATGATATTGGATATCAAAAATTCAACAATAGAACGAGCCTTGACTTCATTGAGAAGAAATTCATCTTCCCACTTGGAAAAAAAATCCATTGCGGCCAGGATGAATCTACACTGGAAAGCCGTCGCCAGTGGATATGGTCCCATGATGTCGAATCCACAGACCACAATAGGCCAACAATACTTGGTGGTGTGGAGAGGATCTGGCAGCTGATGCAAGTATTTTCAGGAGTTTTTCATGGATGAAACCTCTTGGAAAACTCAATATAGTCAAAAATCATGGAGGTCCAAAAATACCCCAACCTCTAGAGCTAGTGAGATAGCATCAACCCGGTCTATTGAGACCCACAAGATGCAACATGAACCTCTTTAATTACTTGAGAAATCTCACATCCTTTAATGAAACAAAGGAAAACCCATCAAACATGTTCATATATAGGATCTTCTCAAGACTAGGACCACTCTTGGGGATAAACTACAATGAGTGGGGTCAGATTTGCTCACACTTGGCTCGATCTAGTGGGGGCCTGCCATGCTGTAGGTACCCGATAAAGGGGTTCCTCCAATCGTGAGTCACATCCATCACTACAATAAGGGAGCCTAGGAGTCCTAATGTGGATGCACCGGTGGATAGGTGGCTTACCTATGAGCTATCATCATCGTCCGTATTAGCAGGGGCGATGACTCTCTGCTGTGATAAGTGGACAATCAAATCATCTTAATCGGGATCCACAAGTGATGCATCCAGGCTGGCCAAGGCATCAAATCAACTATTTTGGGATCAAGGGACATGAGTAACCTTTATCTGAGATATGAACTGGGCCATCAACTGGCAGGTATGTTCTAACATCTGTATGAGATATGGATTCCTGAAAACATAGTCACCATTGATCTATTTGATGACTAGTTCAAAGTCCCCTTTCACTTGTAAGTGGGGAACAACAATCTTGATGGCCAACTTGAGGCTAGTAAGGAGGTCCTGATACTCTTCCTCATTTTGTTATAACCTTATGAAAAATGGAATGAATACAGAAGAATGTCTTGTGCTGGTGTAATGAAGATGATACCCAGGCCCACTCTATCGAGTCTGGGGTCATTGAGTCTTCAGCCATTAGGACTTCAGGAAGCACCATCGAAGTGAATTTCCTAACATGACATGACTTGGTCTACTGAGAGGATTTCCTCATCGATAAAATCAAGATCCAGGGACTGGTTCGTGAGAGATGGATGGGAAGCCAAGAACTCTGCTAATTCTTTACCCTTAATATCTTTATGGTGGAAAAATCTAATGTAGAACTGCTAAAGGATTACTACCCACGAAGCTAAATGTCTTGTCTTAATGGGGTGGTTCAGGATTTACATCAGTGTGTCCACGTAGGCCACTAGCTATATATCATGGTTCTGTAAGTAATGTCACAATTTTTGTACGGTGAATACAAGTGTAAGGCATCTCTTCTTGATAGGGGAGTATCTGGTCTCCGTATCCAGGAGCATGCCATTGAGATAATATAAACTTTTCTCAGTTCCCTCATTGTTCTTATAGGAAATATGTGCAACGAGAGATTGTTCCATGGTTGTAAGATAAAGGACTTGTGGCGTTTTAGAGATAGGAGACATTGGGACCAGAGGCTGCAATAGGTACTGCTTGATTTCCTCAAAAGCAGTCTGACATTCCTCATCCCATTGATAGAAGATGCCTTTCTTCATGATCCGAGAAAAATTATTACACTTTCTAGACAAATTCGTGATGTATAAGCGTATTTAGTCCAAGTGTCCTTGAATTCTTCGAAGCTCATGAATTTTTCTTAGAGGAGACATTTTACTGATGGCCTTAATCTTCTATGGATCAATCTTGATGCCTCTATACCTGACAAAGAAGCTGAGAAACGTTCCAGAGGTGACCTCAAAGACACACTTCAATGGGTTCAACTTTAGATGGCGAGAATGAAGGAAGAAAGAAACTTTATCAAGGTCTTTGAGATGGTCCTGATACTGGAAACATTGGACCACCAGGTCATCCATGTAGAATTCTACTAATATCCTAAGGATTGTCTTAAATATGTGATGCATGACATGCTGATAGGTGGAAACTGCATTCCTTAGCCCAAAGGTTATTACCTGGTAGTAAAAAGTTCCTTGAGGTGCCCTGAAGGATGTAAATTCTTCCTCCTTAGGGGCCATTGAAATCTAGTTATACCTAGAATACCCATCCATGAAGGAGATATCCCGGAACCCAACTGTGGCATCAATCAACAGTTCTGTCACTAGAAGTGGAAAATCATCTTTCAGACAGTGACAGTTGAGATCTCAGAAGTCATTGTATACAGTGATATGTCTATTCCTTTTTCTGATGGGAACGATGTTGGATAACCACCTAGGGAACTATAACTCTTTGATAATGTTGTCTTTTATGAGCTTATCAACATTTTCATCTACCATTTCCCCATGAGAAGGGTGCATCATCCTAGGAGGATGTTTGAACCTGCGATGATTTTCATGAAGGCCGAGGTGGCGTACGGTGACCTGAGGGTCTAGTCTTAGAATCTCAATATAACTATAGGAAAAAACATCATGATGATACTTTAGGAAGTCCACGTACAACTGTTTCTCCTCGATAGGCATAGCGACACTGATCAATGTGGGTTTTAGATCCGTCCCGATTCCAAGGTTCACTTGAACCAATTCAGCGACCGTGGTGGAGACACCCTCTTAAAATTACAAATGGTAATCTTCCAAATCCTATTCTTCACTTGTGAAAGAGGAACCCTCGGCAGGACGAGTTTTCTCTAAATCGACAGATCATGATGGGAAGCTCGTACCAACTTGAGCGGTGGTGGACACTGCATCGAGGGACTCCTGTGTTTCCAAAACCATAGTGATGAAATTCGTCAATACGATCCCTTCTAGTATTCAACCTAAGGGGCCTTGCTTAATGTTATCAAAGAATCTATGTTGAATAGACTTGATCCGGTTTATGCTAGCCCTGTGAAATAAGAAATTATGATGTATTTTCGTTTCCATGGGACTAACATCCCGATACCTTACAGGAGTAGGGGGATCTAGGATTATCCAAGCCCAATTTATGTAAGAATAAAAGGTTATCTTATGGATTCTCATAGAATTGGGAATGTGAATCCCCCTCATTCTAGAAACAAAAAATCATTATACCAGATCCAGGTTCATAGCCTCCAATCGGTGGATCAGAAAATTGTAGGCATCATCAAGGTCTGTCCACGGTTTGGTCCCAACCACAGCGTGTTCAACTTCATTAGCCTGAATTTTCTTTTTCATTTATCTTGTTATAGTAGGTATCTATATAGTGGGATTAACAAGAGGAAAAGGGAGACGTTTCACCTTAGAGTACGCCCACTTGACCATTAAGGTAGTACTTAATGCACTGGTGATACGATGAAAGGACTCTCACATGCAGGTGGAGCCATGTTTTTCCCATCAACTTGTTGTAAGTAGTGTCCTATGAGATGACCATGAACTCAGTGCTGACAACTAAGACACCAAACTCGGTCTTCAGGAAGATCATGCTGACTAGTGTCTAACCTTGTATTTTTATGTCATAGGGACTCAGATCATCCTCGAACAACCCCATTTTTTGAAGTGTCCAAGTTGGGATTAGGTTATCTCAGAGCATGCGCCAACAAGACAATGATGAATCTCCACACCCTCATAGTGGCTGGTGATGTATAGTGGGAGGATGTTCCCCTGTATGAAACATCCTTCATCCTTTATAGATAAATAGATAATGGCCTGAAATTCTGCATGCTTGACTGTCTTAGCGTGGAAGGCTTCTGCAGCTGCTACCTCTGTCTCAAATTGGAGGGGGAATCATAAAAATTCGGTGAGGGATTCATGCATATTAGATAATAAGAGAAGGGAATAAAGGATATATATCCTCAAAAGATTTATAGAAATATTCTTAAGGATATTATACTTTTGTGCCAAGTGTGGAATTCTTCTTATAGATGGTCGTTCTGTGGTAGGGGGTATGAAGAGCCCATCTAGAGGAACCAACAGCTGACTGGTGCTGGGAATGTCTTGCTGCATGCTAGTTGAAGCACATAGAGTGACTACCAGATGTGGGATAGATGACTGAGGCTGGTATGTAATATCATTTGGCCAATCTTGGTATGGTCAAGGAGGCTCTACCTGATCAAGTAGCACAAACGGTGGTGAGAGAGGATCTGATGACACCAGATGAGAAGGCTTTACATGTTGTGCTCTAAACTGGGCCTACTGTATGGTTTCAGTGGAATGCATATCCTGGAAAGGAGTACGTGATGTGGCACTCTAATGAACCATATAGTCGTGGATCCATCGACGCTGGCGACGGCTGGGGACGTTGGGGGGATCATTCTGGCTCTCCTCTTAATTAGGAATCATGTAGGGGTTTACCATCTTCATGGTGTTAAACAAAGCATATCCTTGATCGTTACTTGAATAATAATCTACCATAGGAAGGATTGGGGGGTTAATTTCCATCTATGGGGGCGTGAAGTCACCGAGAGTACAAGATGACGACAAATCGGTGGGGGAATTTTTTTCCATTGCATTGTCGACGTCGGCTCTTCTAGGAAGAGGATGGCAGAGACGTCGATGTAGAAGTAATGGCGGTGGGTTATGTAGCATATTTTAAACGCCCGTGTCTATTTAGACATTCCCAGATAATACCACAAGCCCAAGAAACTACCTTACGAGCCATCTGGTCGTCATAATTCTAGGAATTACTGTTAGGAACCTGATGTCACTCACCTTCACTATCAATGCCACTGTCTGGCTTCACAAATTCACATGACACTTGGGCCAGAGCTTGGACATACCTGACTATTTCATTATCAACCTGGTCTTGAAGCCAGTCTTTAAACACATAACACTATTTCAGGGTGCTCCCTAGGATCCAGTGATAGGGCCAGTGGTTGGGGAGGTCTGTGAGATCCACCTCTTCTAGAATCCTACATTCGGAAAACCGTACAATTCCTTGTTCCGAGGAAATTTAGAAATAAAAAGGTACCTAAGACTTATTGAATGTGTATGTATGGTTTATTTTTTCTAGTAAGGGGGTTTTGGGATCCTAGACTTGATGAGGCCTTGGTGGAGCCTGTCGAGAAGGTGGAACCTAGTTATCTTGCCTAGGTGGTGGCGGTGCATTTCTCAGGGGAGACTGTCGGTTCTGGGGTGGGTACTGCTAGGCCAGAGGCTATGCCTAAGTTGGAGGTCCCTTCCAAGTCTGTGGAGGTGGATCTAATGGTAATAACTCCAATTTCCTGGGGTCCTCTATTTGGGCCACTGCGGGGGATCAGACTTAGCGGCTCTTCTTGCGGGAATTACGGGAGGCAAAAAATGTTCCTTATTGGACAACTGAAAGGATTATTTTAGATGTTGGGCCTTATCCGAGAAATATAGGAATCCACCTTAGTAATTATCTGTATTGAGAGAGGGGACCAGTTTAGTTTTGATATTCCCCACACACATTGTCAGCACCTTTTTATGGGTTAGCGGCATGTCTAGGGAATATGTAAGGCCTTTACAATAATAATTTCTATAACACATTCGTCAAGCACCTGCTTACACTTGGAGAGGTTTGTAATACCCATCTTCTAGGTGGTAGAGATGAATTGGTAGAGAAATTTCTTACGAAGATATTCCCAACTGGAAAACGACCCAATGCACAGCTGGATGTACCAGAAAAACACAGGCCCATCCAATGTATGTACAAAACACCAGAGTTTGGTAGCCTCTTGCGGCATTCGAGTTCCCAAAATGGGTCCTCACCGTGAGATAATGTTTTCCAAATGCTGCAACGGGTTGTCGGTCCCATTAAAAGGGGAAAAGGCGGGGTTTTTTAAAAACTGGGGGTACTGGCATAATGTCCACCCATGTTGGATATGGTTTACCATCATGTGTTATTGCCACCTATCTAGTTTCCAACGCCTCAAGGTGATAAATGAGAACTTACATTAGATCATCTAGATGGGGATTACTGTCTTGGCAACGGTACCTAACCACCAGTGCATTGATAGGTTATTCAACATGATATATAGGCCCAATGGCTCATGGAGCGGCTGGTGGGATGACCTGTTGAGTGGGTGGGAGAACCTATGCTGGGTCCTAAGGATTATCACGCTGCTCAGGAGGTTTTGGTGACACATACGACAACCTCTTTCCATAAGACCCAAATTCATTCTTTTCTATGTGGGTATGATGATCCGGGTCACCAAAGAACAACTCAATAGGGGAAATTTGTACCTACCCTTGCTTCCCTAGCCGAGAATCAATGTAGTCTGGCCGTCACTCCTTAGCACATTCAGTAAGGAGGTCATTGACCACATTCTTGTGCTCCATGAGCTGTTGACACAATGTGGATTTCTCAAGATCATCTTATGTATTATACACTAATCTATATGGGTCAAATGTTTTTATGGCCCCAGGATTCTCTTTTCCCTTATTGGGATTCCATCTAAGGGACGATGATTCGATAAGTATGGGAAAAACAAAAAAACTTCTTTTCTAGCGAGTGATCATTCCCAATAGATCTAATAGGTTCAAAACTCCATCAAGTGGTATGTACAATATATGTATCTATAACTCATTCCCTCCCTCTATTAGGTCGTCCATGTTAACTGTGACTCCTCATAGAGGCATATCCTCAATATTTCCTAGCATGTTAGGCCGCCACCAGATAGAACTAAAGTGGAGGGAAGTGTACTGCCCCCAACCATGGAATTGAACATGGGGGGAAGCCTACTAGATAATTATGTGGAGAACTTTAAATATCTGAACGCATCATTGCTGGAGGGTTCAGTGGAAACTGGGTAACTTAGGGCGTTGGGCCATAGGGAGTGCAGCCATGTTGACCAGGCAGCATTACTGGTTAATATATTCAAAATGTGCCAGCCACTTCGGATAAGTCACACACCGCTAATAAAGAAGTAAGTGTGTCACCCTGAGGGTTTGGAAAATACATGAGACTTCCTCCTAGGTAAGAGATTCCAGCAGACTAAAGTTCACGGTTGTAGTTTGAAACAATATCCATGGGAAATGATCTGTTGTAAGGATGCCCCAAAAGTATCTTGACTCAGTCTCGGGATCTGGCCCTTGGTTGCCACACTCATCGATTGGGGGCTATTGCTGGACCGATAATGGAACTAAAGTATATCAATGAGATGGTATAATGGTTTGTGGAGAATATAGTGAATGAGATGAAAATCTACCACAACTTGGGCGGTCCTACGACGAATGCAACGACTAAGCCACCACATCCTAGTTGGACGAACTAGCGATCAGATCTTCTGGTGCAGGGGCCATGGTTACTGGTGGCGGTTCATGTCACTGTTTTTTATCAACTTTTCCCCATAACAACTCTCCATGATCTCCAGTCAACGTAGGTAATGAAACTGTGGATGATAGGGATGATTGTTCAACTAAGACCCAGGAAGGGTCCAAATATTCCTCCTCCTGGATGTATCTGCAGAGGGAGGTGATAATCCGATGGACCTCACATTCCAGAAGGATGAGGCTGATACAACTCGTTCCTACCCTAGACCTTAAAATAGAAGATTGAGGTGAGGGTTCCATTACTGAGCTGCATTCTGGCTTGGAATCTAAGAAGTAGACAGGTTTAAATGCATTCTGAATCTTCTAGGCGTTCTTTTTATGGCGTCAGCGTCCCATCCTCTTTCCCCAGGAAGGCTCTTCAAGACATGGTAGATTTTTGGATTGAGCAGGTCCTTCAACTAAATTGATATGAGGGTAGAGAATGATTCCACCTTGAAGAGATGGGGTATGAGGAGAACTTGGAAAAATTTCAAAATAAACATAGAGAGGACCTCCGTTTCCACTGGCCGACATACGAAGGGTGTCTCCGCAAGAAGTACTGGAGGGGGTAGGACCTCCGCTGGATCCGGTAGGAGCATGAGAAGTTCCTCTATGCTTATTTCCTCTAGCAGTGTCAGTACGAGGAGGGTACTCGTACTGGTCTAGATGAACATGGGTAGGACCTATATGTTGGGTGCCCATGATGTGAGGAAATACTCCAATTATTTGATTTCCAGAATGAGGAGGACCTTTGTTGGTTTTTTTAAGTACATGGGGAAGGCCCCCACCCTAATGGTTGACCGGATGCATAGCATCATCACACCGGCGAATTGTGATGGGAGGAAAAGCTCCATTCCTGATGTCATGGGTGCAGAAGAGGCTTCTGTACTAGGTCTCTATGCATTGGGGAGGAACATTTTTTATATTCATGGTTGCTTGGAGAGTACCTCTAGGCTGATCTTGGGAGTGGGATGGACCCGCTCTATTTTTGGTGATGGAACCTAGAGGACCTCTATACTGAATGTTAATGCCGTGGGTCAGCCCGCAATAGATGCCACCTATGTCGATGACTAGGGGAGTCAACCAATCCTACCCATGGGGTTTTTTGGGGCCTTGATCTAGGCCAGGTGTAGGCGTGACCATACTCGGCATAAATAGGGGACTGATGGTATGTGTCAGTGGTGGCACGAACAACGGTAGTCGTTTATGCTGATGCCCCTCATCGGGCATTCAACTCAACATTCTCCCGACATTGGCGTCCAGTTAACAAGACTAGGGTCTGTAGTGCAGGCGCATAGATTTCATGTTCCTCAGCTTGTGGGACTGGGTGGCGGTGCTGCCGTGACCAGGTGGGAGTCCTCCTAGGGAGCACTTGGAGTGGGATTACAACTAGGCTGGTCCAAAAATCCCATAACTCATTAGCGAAGGGTAGGGATTCATTGAAGAAATCTAGGGAGAGGTGCTCGAAACGATTGTACGTTAGAGTGGGGAGAAGTGTCTCTCGGCAAGGCCCTTGGGGGCGGCAGTTTTGATGGGGCATAGAATCATCTAGGACATGTTGGACCATATCTTGTGTTGGGATAATCCCCTTATCCTCACACCGTTGAACGAGATTGTTAATTACCCTTCTCTGAATGAATTCAGATGGGGAGATGAGGCATGGGCATCCAACATTTATGGATTTAGAGGCTACCATGGGGGAGATGAGGCCAGATGGGATATCCGCGTTGATGTTTCCCCTGCCCCTTCGCCGGTGGGTGGGCGGTGATTATTTTCCTATCATGATAGCTTGGGTACTGCAATGCCGATATATTTAACCATTAGTACTAAAACAATGATAGTTACGTCTAGTTCCCAAGTGTTATTCCATCTTCCAGGGTTGGTAAGAAGGGTCCATGCTGACAACATCGCAGACCGGGAGGTCCAGCGTTCAACTTCCCCAATTTCGGGTGAGTTTCACGCCAGTCCCACTATTTTATAGGTGGGACGCGACACCAAATAACTAGATCTGGTGTCAAGTTAATCCATTTATGTCTAGAATGACACTATTCTCCACACTATGGAAAATAATTTCATGTCCGGTTCACCATTTGTGTTTCCAACGCTTTTGTTGGGGCGCACATCCGTCTGCTGAGGATGACACGCTGGCTGTCTCCCCACATTTCCAATTTCCAATGGTGGGTGCCATTTGTCCCTTATTCAGGGACATTTTCTCCTAGATCAAATTGAGATGATGGGATATTTGTTCCTATTTCCATGTATTCCTCCGTGGAGCTTGTTACCTAGTCCGTATCTCCCTCATATACTTAAGACGTTGTTAGTGAAACTCTTCCCAGTGCCATGTCTTCATGGCCACTGGTTAATAATTTCTTATGTTAGGATGTTCAAAGGGGTACAGTCAGGGCAGTAACCCTCATTCGGTGAAGTAGTAATGATTGAAATCACTAGAATGTATGGATAATGGAACACTAACACATATGAGTTTCTTCCGTTTTTTATAGGGCTTCTCTAGGGCGCAAAAGCTCGAGGCATCCCACATCAAGTGCGGGGAATCATATTACATAGGCATGCCTCTGAGGTTTTACTCATCTTCCCATGTTTAACATAGGGTATGCTGTGAATTTAACATCTAGCAAAGATAAATGATACTGATCATAAGACTAATGAGAGTGGATCAGATGGGTGCAACCCTAGGATGGAACACTGATACTGGGGCTAACGCGTGGTTAGTTGCTCGATTGCTTCTAGGAGTAGTAATAAAGTGGGTGACATGATCTCGCTGAGATTTGGCAGCCCTGGTAAGAATCAAAATGGATATGGATTGTAGAGGATGGATGGAGAGTGAGATGGATCCAATGCTAGGGCGATAGGGATGTTTTTCTTTAGCCTTGAAGATATATACTACATATCCCAGTGGGAGGGAATTAAATTTCTTGTAGTTTGGTGGGATGATGGGGGAATTGAGGGGGAGGCCTTTGAGAATGGATGCATGGATGGGATCTAGAGGAAATAGAACCTCTGGGGTGGGGCATGAACTTCCTAAAACACATAGGCTCGAGGGATAAAATCATTGATGGGACATGAGTGATGGGATTGAACCTCAAGGGGGATTCCTACATATGCCCAAGGCAGAGAATAAAATTAAACGTAGTTTTGGCTAGAGGCTTACAGTCAGGGTGTACACAGAGGACAATGAACAAACAACATGATGGGGATTATGCGTGGTTAGGAGGCTGGGTTAGTATAACGCTCGAGAGGATAACTAGAGTTTTGGTTCTTAATAGGGGGACACCAAAGTTTACCAGTGCCATGGTTTGGACCTCATGGAGTCTTCCTACATACCATGTATAGGATATAGGGATCAAACCCATGTAGTTCATCTTACAATGTCTTACTGTTGATTGGGGCTGACAACGACCTACCGCTGATTGAGGTACAACTTCTTAACGCGGATTGGGGTTCCAATAGCTTACCCATGGATGGGGTAAAATGGATTACCACTGATTGGGGTTCAAATAGATTATAGCTAGATGGGGTAAAATGTCTTACCACTAATAGGGTTTCCAATGAATTACAACTAGATGGGGTACAATGGCTTACCGCTGATTGGGGTTCCAACAACTTACTGCTGAATCAGGTACAACGAATTACCACTGATTATGGTTCCAATGGATTACTACTGGAAGGGGGTGAACCTTAGGAATGCTTCTTATCTACCTTGTCTTGGATAAAAGAATCAAACCCACATAGTTCTAAAGTGTACAATTTATCGTCATTCTCGACGATAAGGGGGTGTACAATTTAACGTCATGTAGGATGAGGGAGAATCGACATGAAATTGTCGGGGCCGATGGGTGTTGGGCTTGAACCACAGGGAGTCTTCCTACAAACCCTATCTAGGAGAAAAGGATCAAAGTCCATGTATTTAGGTATGGGGATAAAATTTAATGTCATGCGGGGTGATGGTGAACCGATGTGGAGTAGTCGGGACAAATAGGTATTTGGCTTGAACCTCAAGGAGGCTTCCTACATACCCTGTCTAAAGTTATGGATAAAAGTCCATGTAGTTAGAGATAATACAGGGCTTACATGCTATGATGTCCCTGATAAGATTTCATTGTCGATGCTCACTCTAAGACCACTCAAGTCATGCTCGGTGTGTGAAACAAGAGGCTGTAAAGACCAGATGATCATGCCGTAGAAGGTTAATCTGTGGGAAGTGGAGTGGGGATTATGCGTGGTTAGCTTCCCAAAGTGGAAACATGGGATTATGCATGGTTATCATCCTAGGGAGATGGAGATTGGTATAAACTCTATGATGGAGGCCCGATGGAAACAAATCATAAAAAGAGAGGATGGGTGATGAAAGTCCCTATGCGCATCTCTCCTTTAGTCTTTGACACCAAAGAAGAGAGGTATAATAGGAATTCTACCTATCGGTAGAATTTCTAGGGGATTATACCGGGATGGTTGCCCTTCCCTGTGGATAGATGTCGTTCCAACAAAGAAGATATCATTCCATATGAGGAAGATCTCACTCCCATGGAGATGAGTGAGCGTGGATAATGTTCGAGATGGGACACCCCATGTGTATTGCACAGGGAGAGGATACAGTTTAACATCATGTATTGAAGAAGATGGTTTATAGTAGTTTTACATCCTGCAGCGCGGACGAGGTGGGTTTACTCGACACCCCTAAGACCTATATAACATGTGCACTTTGAAACCTGGTGAATGGAAGGCACAATCAATGCCGTGGTGTTGGGGTGTTTTGGAGTGATCCATTGAGGGGCCTATGCTAGCGATTCTATTCAAAGAAGAAATAGCCATTAGAATGCCTATGTGAAGAAGATTATTTCTAAGAAACACAAAATGAAACATCGCCCAAGGGGCCTTGAAATATCTTCGTAAAAACCTGGAGGGTTGTATGGGAGAAGGATTTTTAAAGCAATTGTGTTCACAGGAATGGAACGTGGGATGATATGTTACTCTATGTAGAGGGGCTTCACTAAGGGGTCTGATCCATGAAGTGAAGTGTCCTCGCATTGGTATAGTGTATAAGTTCATATGGAGGGTGCTTTGCAAAGTTAAAGGTCTTCCACAGAGTAGGACTTCGCAAAGCTAGGGTACCCTGTAAAGCATAGCACTGCGACGCAATGTGCTTCGCGAAGCACACTGACCCTAAATTAGAATGTGGTTCACAGTGTACGAAAGATACTTCATGAGGAATGAGTGATTTGTGATGACCCGATCCCCTTTAGGATCTCCCTCATTTATAGTGGCACGTGGGATCCATGAAAGGCATCCCTACTTGAAGAGGGGTTGTATTTGATCTAAGGGAATGGTACTTCTCAATGATCAAATACCTGGAAGGGATAAATCTTCATAGGGTTTCATAGAGTAGAAGGTGATTTGGGACTTGAGATCAAAGAAGGAAAATGGTTGGAGTATCCAACCTTTGGGCTCAGGGGGATTCTGGTATTTATAGGCAAGGGGCGGCGTGAAGCAGGGACCAATCAGCACAAATCCAAATGGAACTCCACGACCAACCACATATTTTGTCATGTTTGTTGTAACTGCAGAGTCCACTATCATACCCTCATCAGTGCGGATCTCTTCAGGCTGGTCTGTACGGTGCCCATGAAGGCTTCTATAATGTTCTATGGGCTCATAGAGGTCTATTCGGCTCCCTGCATGGCATGAAGCTTCGAATCAAGTGTGTTGTAACCACAGAGAATCCAACCTCTTTGCTCCACGGTGACTGCGGTGCGGGGATTCTTCTTCCCATCGACCACTGTACGGGGCTCTGGCTTCGCTCCAGCTGCAACACAGGGCTCCACAAATGCGCATCGTGAGGAATCCTTTTTAGAGTTTGTTTTCTCTATACGATTAATTTTCACTGCCCATATTTTGGCACCAAAAAACACTAAAGGGATTAACCCCTTATCTGAAGAAAGGTGGCACGATTTTGTCTATCTTGAAGATGTAATTTTTCTTTTTCTCATATAATTTTCTACTTTGATATTTGAATTTTGTAAAGGAAATATCACTTAAGTGAAATACCATTTTTAATTGTATTTATCTAACAGAATTCTACTGAACTTACATCACCACAGTATAGCCCTGGAGGTACTGCACTCAAAAGAGATATCTCTAGGCTGACAGGACTTAGAGGATAAGATTGTAAGAGGACTGCTGTATCCTATACCTATATTTAGAGATGATGATGCACATCTAGCCAAAATTAAAACAAAGAGGAAGATACACAAAATAAAGAAAACTATGGTGAAATATTTTTTCAATAGTGGTAAGAATTCCTAACAACATTAATTTCATATTTATCCATAGAATGTGGTTACAATTCATGGAATTTCAAGAAATTATTCTATTTTATCCCTTATGGTAATTAATTATGAGCCTTAGGGAACCGTGGAGGGAAGTTCCAGACATGTGAAAATTTCTTCCAAAAAAGCGAGTCTATTGACTGAAGGGGGATCTTGGCTATAGGAAGCAACATATGTTCCTAGAACTGCTCTAATTCCAGCTACTAGGAGGGAATATACCATTGGTAAGTTATAATTTCTTCATGAGAAATTATGTTTATTAAAAAAAATAATTCATTTATTTATTATTTCAGGCTCATCACAGGTACTAAAAAATACTGCGACGACTGATGATGACCCTAGAATTATAATTTAAGAAGATTTTTGGGGTTAAAAGTTTTCAGAGGAGGTTCATGAACCAAAAAATTCAAATTTTCTCATGTGTGAGGATAATATGGGACTTGAGATATCATGGAAAGCTATAAATAATCTTGGACTGGATTTTGAAAAGTCATTGGCACATGATAATATGCCCAGTGCTTTAGAAGAATGTGATGTTCCTTATATAGAACCAATTGGACCTATGTTTTTATTATTTGTTCAATCAATATTCTCAGGCCTATTTTTCTAACCATAATAAATTTAAATGTGAAAATCAATCAATAGAAACTACTGCAGTGATGATTCTTGGAGGAAGCATCAATATAACTGTCAATACCACTATATCAGAGGTGTTGGCTCAGGTGAACCTCAAAACAGAAAATCATCCTGAGGTTCATCTGGATAACTCTGAGTAGGTTCAATAATGTATCCCACAACAAGAAGTCTCAACCAAAAAAACTATGGTTGGAAATTTTGGGGAGGAGTTTTCTCAAGTTTCTTATCAATTGTTAGGTAGGGGTTATCAACATTTTTATTATACCCTTGCTATTTTACTTTGATGTTAATAATGATTTAAATTCATCATGTAGGATTATCAGCTTTAATGGCCAAGTCGAAAGGTGAAACATCTGCATAAACTCCACTATCATTAGGAAGTAAAACATCCAATGTTAGGGAAGGAACATAACATGGCACTTCTTTAAGTGCATTAATCCCGAAATATGTCCCCCCTTATGCTAGATATTCTAAATCATATCCGAAGCTGCAAAGGACTCTTCTCCTTGTACGTCACAAGGAATGAAAGAACATATTGAAGATAATATCTGAGGTGACCCTTGAGGATCTGTCTTCATTAATTCCATAGCTTTAATATCTATTCACTGCATAGGGATACTTCGGTTTGGAATACTGTGAAATACATGCTATAATGAAAGAGACCATCTAAAAAAGGAAGAATGAGAAGAAACTTTGACATGATCTGATAAAAACAAAACTGTTTTTCAATACTGATGAATTAAAAGTAGAATTATCCCAAGAAGAGGATAATCATACTGCAATACTGATATGATTGAGGTAGATGGTTAAATATAAGACTGTTCAAATGTTATGTCTTCAATAAGATATGGATATCATTACAGGGGATCTTGAAGAACATCATGGTTCGATAGAAGAATCCAAAAAAGAGGGTGAAAAATCCATTGTAGATGCCAATTAAGCACTTCATCAAGCTAAGGAGAATGAGACTAGTTAGCTAACTGAAGTTAAATAGGAAACTAATGGAGCACGATAAGCTATCAAACAAATGAAAATCTATACCGAAGAACTTTTATGATTTACAATGGATAAACTCTCTTTTGTGGATATTCCAATGGAACTTTTATTGCTTATAAATGAAAATAATTTTGTTTCGTAATCATTTATGTCTTCATCCTAGAAACAAAACCTTTTTTCCTATGCTCGATATTAAGGATTCTTAGTTGGTAAGATTCAACTTTTACTTAGATTTACCTTTTTGGGTTATCAACATATCTAGATTTGTGCCTTTTAATTTTTATTTATGGATATTACTTGACCATATAGAGAATAAGTCTTCGAGATAACACTCAACGTTTTTCCATATTTCCCTTTGTGGGTTTTCAACCTAGTGAGTAAAATATCTCTTTTTCTTGTTAGTAGTTTAATGCCATGAAAGTTAGACTAATAAGGCTAATGTTTATGGTCAAGTAGATTTGACCATGAATTTTGAGATTATAACCCAAACAATGATTGATAGTTGTGGGATTTCTCAATATTTATTAGATATTTCCAAGGGGAATTTTGAGTCATGATGATTATATTTTTATGGTCACAAAATCATGAACTTGAAGTAAAAAAATAGAGGAGGTCTCCTCTGAGAACAATGTTACTGCTAATTAAAAAACCTATTATAGGGGATTTATTATCCCAGTCTAGCTAAGTCATGTGATACATATCCAAACAAAAACATATTTTGACTAACAAGCCCATTATTTAGGAAAATCATGAAAGGCCACCTAGGGGTAATGTACTGCATTGTCAATAAAAAGAGATCTCAAGAATTCTGACATTCTATTATTAATAAACAAAGGGGTTTAAAATTTCGATATCTCAGGACCACAATGAGTGGATTTTAAAAAGGAATGATATTTGATAATAAAAGGCTCTATCTGTGCTGATATATTCCGTGAATGAGTAACCACTCCTACATGAATTTGGTGTAAAATGGAGGGTAAATTTGTCAGAAATAGGCTTTTTGATATTTTACTATACAGTTTAATGTTATGTAGTAAAGTCATTATGTTGTGTAGTTTTATGTAATGAAACAAGGACATTTATCTATGCAATTTTATGTAATGAAACAAGGAAAATATTTTGTGCAATTTTAATTCATGTAGTATGAAAATTAGAGGAATTTATTTTAAGGCCTTTAGCATTGAACAAATATTTAGGAATCTACAATTTATTGGTATTTTATCTAGAAATATATTACCATACTCAGGAATGGAAAGGAAGAATTATAAACTATGATTTAAGGATTTAAAAATCTTTTTTAGTGATATGGGAACAGGATAATGGAATTAGAGGAAGTCTTTTCCAAGAATGATGTTACCATTGTTTGACAAAACCCATTATAGGGGCTACATTATGTAGGGCCAGCTAAGGTATGTGCTACACAGCCAATATGGAATCTTTCTACTAATGTGCCCATTATATAGACAACTTATACAAGGCCCCCTTGGGGAACATATTACAAATCTAGGTAAAAGATTTCTTAGTTATTAGAAATTATATTGCTTAAAGCCGAAGAAAGTTTATGAAGATTTAAATTTTCCACATCATATAGTTTGGTTTATTGAGAAAAGTAAATAAATATTGAGGGAATATTTCCGTTTATGATTTATTATTATTTCAATATCATTTGCAAACATGGAGAAGGAAAATGTGTAAACCATGGGCATAGAGGAATTTGGGTCGAGAGAATGGATATGGTACAAATATAAAACAGATGGCCAATTTAAAATATGGGTTCTTGTATATCATCATCAAAGTTTGAAGAGTGGTAGGAGAGGTTTCTTCCAAGAACAATGTTTAAAATATTGGACAAACCTGTTATGTGGGATGTATTATGTAGGGAAATCTAGGGCATGTGATACCTAGATAAATAGTGTAATCCATAGACAAACATGACTATTATGTTGGTAAATTTTATCCAAGGCCACCTAGGGGCACATACTGCATAGTCATGAAAAAGAGTTCTCAGGTATATTGGAAAATCTGCCACAAAATACCGAAGAAAGATTATGATGATCTAAATGTATTCATGATTAAGAGTGTGAAATGAGAATGTGGTTATGTTAAATATAAGAGAAATATTTAAAACAATATTTTCCATAATTTTTGAGTCCCTTACATAGATCTGACCCTTATGTATAATGGGAATAACTTTTGATTCCTTAGTAGGATCTCTATAGAGAGGACCTAAAATAAAGGGATTCTACATGTATTTTTAATTGTATATGGAGGATTGGGAATTTTATTTTATCCTAGAGTTGGAACTAATATCTAAGTCATAGTTTTCACTATGTATCTCAATAGGATGAGAATCAAGCCATACATTTTTCTTTGGGTACCGTGCAGTTTTAAAGTCATACAACAAGGAAATTTGGGGCCTTGATATAAATAAAATTTTAATTTCCTGATGTATATTTAAATCATACATGGGAGATAAGAGGTTTTTTTTCATCATGTTGTATCTTTTCCTAGGATTGAAAATCTGGACATCACTATGTATCTCATATAAATGAGAGTCAAGCCAATTCCCATAAAGTTTAATGTCTTGTGGTGGGGATGAAGGTGAAATAATGATAAATGACAACAAATATCATTAAAATGAGATTCCAAATGCACATATTTTTTTTAAGAATATCATGTAGTTTATTGTCATACAACGAGGAAACATAACCCAATGTAGGAATTGAAATACCTTATTTATACAGACATGTTCTTTAACCTATTCCATAGCCCACGTGAGTTGTGCTTGGTGTGAGAAACACAGAGTGGTAAACGGTATCTTTTGTAACACAAAGTTATAAAAAGTAAAGGATAAGGGTGTGGCATTTATATGGTGTCAGAACCAGTTTATAGAACCTGTTAATGACTACATATCTTACTGAATCAAGAATCAATCCACACATAGTTCCTGATATTGTTCCCCATATCATTCAAGCTATGACATGGGGAAGAGATTTTTATATTTATTATCTTGTTTTTCAAGGATGGGCCCAAGATTGGAGATCTAGGAATCTCTACATATGCCGTTGAAATTAGAATAAATCCAAACATAGTTCTTGAAATGATATCTACCTACACCAATTGAGTTTGAAGTGAGAGAGAGGGATTTTAATTAATTTTGGAATAATGTTTTAACTTAATACACCAGATGGTATATTGATCAAACCATGTTTTCTAGAAGAGTACTTTGTATATATTGGGTTCATATATGCGAGGAAAATTGGAAATAAATTTCATTATGGTTATGACTAGGCCCATGATTAGAGACCTGGGTGTCACAATGTATCCCATTGGAATGAGAATCAAGCCACACATTGTACTTCAAAATAGTATTCCTTGTGTAGAGATGACTCATAAAACACAAGGAATGGGGGATTTTTTTGTGGTTAGAACCAATATTAGAGATCTGGACATCTCATTGTATCTCATTGGAATGAGAATCAAGCAATATGTAGTTCTTGAAACGGGTTATCTATGTAGATCTGATTCAAACATAGGGAAAATGGTATTCAGGTGCCACTGAGGAGTAAATATGAGGTGATAAATTCTGGTTCATAGAAGCTACTCATTTTTTCAATGAACAACAAGGAATGATTTTTTTTATCTGGGGGTGTTTCTTAATGTAAAATTAAGGAGTCTGTTACTGTAGATTTTAATGTCACATAGCGAGGAAAAATGATGTTGTGTGGTTTAACATCATGCTGTAAGTAAGAATATGCTATAAATTATAACGTCATGCAGCATGGAAACATATAGTTGTTATGTAGTTTAATGTCTTGAAACTAGGACATGGATGATGCACATTTTAAGGATGTGTATAATGGATGAAAAAGGTTGTTATACAGTTCAATGTCTTGTAACTAGGAAATTACTCTATGTGATTACACAATGTACTTCTTCATTAATCTTGCACTATTTTGAATTTTAATAAGTTTTCCATCATTTGAGATTAGAGAATTAGCCCCTTTAGAGTAGACCTTATGTATGGAATATGGTCCTTCCGACATTGGATCAAGCTTTAGAGGCTTCTTTCCTGGTATCATCAGAGTATTGAGGACTAATACCAATTCTCTTTAAAAAATGAAGTCAGGAGAACTTTCTTGTTAAAATATCATGCTATTCTATTCCTATAGATATAAAAATGTTTCAAATTATTAAATATATTTTTGTATAATTTTTCCATAGATTTTTTCTGATACTATTCATTTATATACATCTATTCATAGATGGAAAATCAGAGTGAAGGCAATGGAATTTCAATTGGAAGAACTACTTTTGTCTCATACACTAACTAATATAGGGTTTACTATGTTTCAGTATGAGTAGTAGTCCAATAATCCCACAAAGAATTCAAGAGATTATCAAGAAAAGTATTCTTATCTTTATCCACCATCTTTTGGAGTATATTTAATATGGTCTTGCTAAAATCCTCTATCTATCCATTGGCTACAACATGGTATCATAATGAATGGTTGGATTTGATATTGTACTCAGGATATAGTTTCTTTAACTCATTAGAATAGAAATTGGTTCCATTTTCCATCAATATTGTATGAGGGAAACCAAATCTAACAATGATGTTATCTTTGAAAAATCTAACATTGTTTTTGTACTTGAATTCTTTGAGAGGTATTGGCTCATCCCATTTGGAGCTGAAATCAGTAGTAGTAAGAATATAATTGAACTTCTTAGATGTAGATAGAGGATAGGGTCCAATTATATCTGTTAACTACGTAAAAAATGGCCAGGATTATTTTTCTGTATGTAGAATCTATGGGGGTTGATGAATGAAGTTGGCCTGCATCTGGTAGGGATGAAACCTCTTAGTGAAATCTATGAAATTTGGTGTCATCAAAGGCCAAAAGTATCCAAAACTTTGGATTTGATCAGAAAGACTATGCTCAGACTAGTGATCCCCACATGCTCCTACATGTAATTAAATCATGAAGTCATGGTTTCCCCCCCCATCAATATATCCAACAAGAATTCCATTGATGCCTTAACAATAATGGATCTTCTGATGATCTGGGCCACCATAAAGAGTGAAATTAACTTCTCATCGTTGAATCTGTCACTTTTAATTCCATCCATTGGAAGTACCCCATTTTGGAGATATTCCATGATGGGTGTTATCCATCCCATGGAATGACAACATGGCTCAAAAATGGGAGTAATTTCATTGATTTCATCTATTCTGATTTGAAAAAAAGGTGAAACAACTTGGCGATGAGAAATGATAATGATAATTTCATCCTAAGATTTATCTTCCAAAGTTATGGATGAATTTTTCAATGCATCATCTTTGGTGTTTTTTGACCATGGGATGTAAGAAAATGTTGGATCTAAGTGGAATTTTTCCATTAATCCTCTAACATAATCCCATAGGGGGATTAGTTCTTCTTTTCTAATGGCGTAAACCCAATTGATTTGTTTGATTACTAATTTTGGATCAACTTTCACCTCTAGGTAATCCTCTGGTACATGGTGTGCTAATTCCAAGCCTATAGTGAGAGATTAATATTCTACTTCATTGTTGGCACCACCTTCAGATAATATAAAGTAATATGGAAACATTGCCTTCTCTTGGGAGATAATCACAATTCCTAACCCACCTTATTTATGTTTAGGGTTTTCCATTATCTTCCCTATTGGACTTCTAAAAGAACCATCAAAGTACATTTTCCATATTCAAAGATATTATTGAATAGAAAATATTATTCATCAGGAAATTCAATATTCAATGAAGTCTCTTCTGTAGATAGGTGCTAAGAAAGGAAGTATATAGAAGCTTGGACTTTTACTCCTTTTCAAGGAACAAAATGTATATCAAACTATTGCAGAATAAAATACCACCATGCCAGATATCCTATAAGAATGAGATGACTAAGGATAAATTTGAGTATGTTATTATGAGATTCCATGTGGAAGTAATAAGGCTGAAAATAGTATCTCAATTTAGTAAATACAAATATTAATTATAGAGAGATTTTCTCAATATCTGAATATCGAGTCTCTACATCAAGAATGGTTTGATTAAGGTTATAAAGGCTGTTTTCATTCCCAACATCATTATTTTGTGCATGTAAGGAACCCAATGATCACTCTAAGGATATCACATAAAGAATGAGTGACTTTAATTCAACAGCTGGCATCAATACTGGTGGGATCAAGGGGTATTTCTTAAGGATGTAAACTTATTCTTGGAAGGGATCTAAAGGCTGTAGATTAATCATATTGTGAGGCCATTCAGATTTGGTTATACCTAGAGTATCCATCAATGAAAGGGATATTCTCATAACAAGAAGTTGTGTCACTAAAAAGACATGTGATTGGGTCCATAAAGTCATTTTGGGATAATGATAGTTAAGACCTATGAAATCATTGAAAACTCTAATATTACCATTCTTCTTTTTTACTAGTAAAATGTTGACCAGAATTTTTGGAAATATCACCCCTTTTCTGAAGTTATATTTGATAATATTGATGACTTTAGCCTCAATTTTAGAGGCATGAGTTGGGTGCATTCTTCTTGCTTCATGATTAAATCCTCGATGCTCTTCTGGGAATCCCAAATGATGAGTGTCCACAACGGGGTCAAGACATGACATTTTTATATAGTTCCAAGAAAATAAATCTTAGTGTTTATTTAGTAATTATTTATACACTTATTAATCTTTGGAAGTCATGGACGCACTAATTAGAGTGGGGTGTGGATCTTCCTATATACCCAAATTTATTTCACTAAGATCATCCAAAGTGGTGGAGATGCCTTCCTCGAATGATGGAGGGGAATACCTAATATACTACTCTTCTTCCTATTCCTCATGTTTCACTTCTTCTGTTTCGTTTTGAAGGGTAGGTGATGAAGCAAGAATCTCAGAGCAAGGTGAAGAGTTTGTATTTTGACATCCTAAAGACAAGGTAACCATTTCTAACACTAATGATAATGATCGGTCTTCCGAGAGTATTGAAGTGAAAATGATGGATTGGGAATATAAATCCCTATCTTTCTCTATTAATTCAACAACTTTTTCTGTCCTAATTTATAAAGAAAATAATTGATGTTGTTTTATGGATGAAATGAAGACATCTCTATTTATGCTAGCACCACTATTTGGTAAATCAACAATTTCTCCCATGATGTCAGTCTTGATTGCCACAAATGACATTATGGAAGTCACTAGATGAGTTTTTGGGGTTGGGTTTACCCAATAAATTTGATTGATAGTAAACACATAATTTTCACTGAGATGATTGAATGGGTTAGTTGGGATATTTTACATACCATTCAGAGAACTGATTCTTTTAATATCTTTTTCCACATACTTTGTTCCATTTGTGTGATAGAACTCTTCCTAAATGTATTGTGTTTCACAAGTTTTGAATGGGGCGTTGTTTCTGTGAAATTTCCCAATTTGACCATTGAATAAATACTTGAGACATTGGTGGTATGACGAATGAATGACTGTATGTTGATGTAGCCATGTCCTTCCAAGAAAAATATTTAAAGTTGTATCCTACTAGAAAACCATGAAATTTGAATTGCATACATGACCCCAAAACTAAATTCTATGTGTAATATCTTCTATATTTTCTTGTTAATTCTTATAATAACCTTGAAATATTAAATTGTACAGAGATATGTCAGATATAGTGAGACCCAAATGATGATGTGTATGGATGGGAATGAGGTTGACTCTTGAGACAGTATCCATGAAGGTTCATTGAATGTTTGTATCATTAAACTTTCTAGATAAGTACAAGGTCTTGATGTGTCCATGTACAACATAACCCTCATCTTGATTCAATAAACATATAATTTCATGACATTTTTCAAGATCATTCTCTATACAATAGACCTCAATAGCTACAACCTCAGTTCCAAACTCTTGTGGACTTGATAAATTCTCAATAAGTGATTCCGTAATATCTTTTTATAGATTAACATCATCGAGTATTGATAATATGGATGGTAATTGTTCCAATTACTTCAAATTCCATACTTCTGGTCCCAAGGTCTGTGTTTTCTAGCAGGGAGATGCTGTTTTGTAGGTGCCTTGTAAGTTGATTCTCCAAATGTAGATGGATCATGTGTCGGGGAAGAATTTGAAAATATTTCTTCTATTGATGGATTAGTCTAAATGGGTCTACTCACCTATTGATAAGGTGATAATATAGCCTCTAATATTTCTTCTATGATGATCATGTTGGGGATGATCCTGTCATGTGTTGTAGAGTCCCTTGTTCTTGCTGACCCCGCTGAAGGGCTCTCCACGAGTTTCTACTGCGTAAACGGTTCGAGTAGTGGTGTAATTAAAATAGTGCATTATAGCATACCCACATAATTCCCTTCCCCTAGTTCCCAAATCATGTAAAAGGAATCCAGTATTATAAAAACAATCCTCATTTTCATAGGGATCTGTTAAGTGGATAACATTAACAAAATAGAAAATTAACTCCTCATCTGATGAATATTCTGCATGATAGGTCAATTATTATTGTGCTATTTAGTGGGATGATGCCCATGATTTTGAGACCGTTGGAATGAAATCATCCAAATTAAAGGAATTTTTTTCCTTGATATGATATCATCGTTTTCTAACAGCTCTTTATCCTTATGACCATGTCACTTCTTTGAGGATTGGAATTTGGAGGATAGATCTTTTGATAAAGATGGCTTGGTTGCAACGAAAGTGGAAGGAGGTATAGTAGGTTGTTTCAACTGTGTTCTTATAATGGAATGATTTCAATTGATCATTTTCATAACCATCCAATCCTCAAATTTTTTCATATTCTTTCTTTTTTATATGCTGCCATTTGCCTTCCTCCTCTTGATCGGTAAACGTGATGCATGATACCAGGGCTAATGAACTTTTTAGTTCCACTTGTCTAGATTCCACCATATTTTTAGAAGTTATTTGAAAAAACACTCCTAGATGGGGTGCCTCAAAATTGATCTAAGGGATAGTAGTTTGGGAGGTCCTCATCTTCTTCATTCTTCAGTTTCTTGGGTCTTGGAAGCTAGACTAAGTTGATTTCCATGGATTAAATAAAGTAACCATGAAACCGTTCATTCAAAAAAGAGTATAAATTTTCCTTTAACACCTCAAAATATATTTTTGTTTGATCTTCTTGATCATCTTTATGAGGAGGTCATTGATACATACACTCAGGATGAGTATCCCTATGTTATGATGAGGTATTTGAAGTAGAATTAGGTATAAGTGCTTGATTGAGTGTAACTGTGGCAACCTATGACTTTTCTATTCCCATTATTGGAGTTTATGGGATTAAAAAATATCTAGATTTTATTTCTATGATGAAATTATCAACTTTTTGGATGATTTTAGAAAGGTCTCAAAAACCTCATGTGTATTTCACATGGAATAGTTGTGTGAGAAAATCATCATGGAATTTCTCCACATATATTGGAAGAAACTCTTCTTGATGGTGTGGTATATTCAAGGAGTATGTTAATCCTTTACACTATGAAATTAAATATGAAACTCTTTCATTATCCCTTTTTTCAGTTTATGAGGTCAAATAATCATATCTTTTGTATAATTGAGCTGAATTGGAAAAGGAATTTTTGATGAAGGTCTTCCCATCTAGTAATTGACTGAGATTGGAAACTCGTATACCAGAAAAACGTCGGCCCCTATAGTGATTTCACAAAACATCTGAGTTTTACTGCTTATTATTGTTGAGTGGTCCCTATCATGAGATCACAGTGGGACATAAAATGCATTAAGTTCTGCTCCAGATCTCCCTAACCATTAAAAAATGGAAATGTGGTATTCAAAATGTTTGGTGGGGGAGGAATCAGATCAACCCACTCTAGGTAAGCCTTCTTTTCCCATTGTACTAGTTTGTATCATTCGTCCATAGCTTCCAATAGATTTGTTAATGACTCAATTTAGTTTATAAAATTTTTAGGAATATATATATGAGATGAGACCTGTATAGGTACAACAGATAGAGATTAAATTGGCGTAAAAACTAGAAAGACCACCACTGGTGGTGATACTGGTATTTTTATTCAATAACCCATGGGGATAGGCCTGTAAGGATGTGAATTACTCTATTTTGGATGTGTACCAAATGAAGGGAATTCATTATCCACATCAGTAGTTGAAACAATACCTCTTTGTTTAGGATCTTTTACTAGAAGCACAAAATGAGGACATACTTGTGGAGCATGTTTGGAAGGAATAATTCTTCAATGTAACACTACATTGAGTCTTCTCAACATCTTAATCTCTTCCTCATGCTGGGAAAATATTTATTCAATCAAGAGAGATTTACCTTTTCCAGTGGAGAATTTAGACATGATCTTACCATTACCTTTCCCCTTGTTAGATGCCTTTTGAAGAGGTGGAAGTTGATTATTCGAGGGAATAAACAGATTTTGTGTGGGCCTTTAATTTTGGGTAAAACACCTCCTTTATTTTATTCAGTGTGTACTACAATATCAATAATAACTTCATCATTTTAATCCCCCGAAATGGACTCATTTTCTGGAGGATCTTCCATAATGGCATTAATGACATTCACTGACATATAATGCATTAATGAAATTCTACCATTATATTTGTGATATTTCATTCTTCTTCATCCTCTATAAGACATTGTTATTTTTTTTGTTGGCTACGTAGGATGTATTTGATGAACAAAAATCTAAAGGGAATCCTTGAATTGCTAAATTGTGCGTTCACTTTGTGGATTATTCACTAATGGGGAGAAAAATGACTTCCAATGAGGAGGGGATTGTAGATGTGAAAAATCCCCCCAGCCCTAAAGGATGGGGATAGTCTTTTTTATCTTCTTCAACCCTTTAGGCTCAATTTTTTTACTCTATAGGTTAGGCTAAAAAAGATCCCACCCTTCTAGGGTGGGGTGGTTTCTAAACTGCTATAGCTGATATGAGTGTAGCTACTCTATGGATTTTACAAATTTTAGTTTGAACATTGGCAAGGTGCATTATCCGAAACCCACTTAAATCACATGTTTCAGATGACCATTATACTATTTCAGAAATTTGTGGGATCTGATGGATGACATCTTCTAAGTGGGAAGCCTGCTTGATGTTTTTAGACACTTGATGTGGAAGCATCTCAATAGATTTCTCTCTTTGTGTCTTACTTTGGTGAAAACTAGTCGAGGCCTAATCTTTCTAATAATTTCATTAGTTATGAGCATAATTTGTTTTTTGTAGCTGTCCTAGGGCAATAAAATTTCACGAGACCACATTTTGTAGGCTTTGCTAATTTTGCGTCAAAGTGAAGTGCAATGCTCCATGTGAAAGCCATCCTATGATATGAACAGCATATGGGGATTCCACAATCAATTTTTGCAACCTCTTTAATGAATCGAGGCATGCACGTTGACGGGGCTTCTGTTGATTCTCAATATTTTTATATCGAGAAACATGGAGAGATTATAAGTCAATTTGGCACTACAACTCTTATATTACCTTGGAATAACTTCTATATTCATCATATATTAATACTTAAATTTTTAAATGATGATGAGTCTTCCATAGGTTGAGGCAGATATCATGAATGCAATGTTCTTCCTTCATTTATGGAATACTTTATTGAGAGTTTTCCGAAGGATAAAACATGATGGGTATTTAACCCTTATCTAGTTGTTTTAACATATTCCACATATCCTATTCATATTTTCCTATAGGTTTCTCAAAATTTTCTAACCAAAGTGGATGATTATCGACTGTTTTATCAGAAGCAGTGGGATCAGTTGATGTTTCATCTACTATTTTAGAAGGAAAATGAACCAGAGTAGGTTCGTAGAGTGACTGTGGAAATGGGATATCTTCGGACAAAGAAATTATTTCATCTTCCAGTAACAAGGCATCATAAAATTCTATCTTTACATTTACATGTGCCTCAAGATAAGAGGTCTTTCTCATCACTATATTTTTCTGAAGACTTTTCTTGACAATGTGAAACACTAGTGAAAAGAAGACTTTCTCAAAAAATTAATTAATGGGGAAAACAAAGACGGTAGATTATACCAATGGATAAATCATATTTCTTCTAGGTATTTTGGCCACATGGAGGGTTTCCATGTATCCCATCCACAAATAGGTTCTATAGATTGAACAAATTTTCATAATGTAAGAATTAATGATGAAGTGTCCGATGAGGAAATTCAGAATTACTAAAACTACTCCCACAACATTGAAATGGGAGGGTAGGATCTTCAACTGCAATAGATAAATGTCTAAGGGATTCAAGAACTACAACATTAAGAGGATCCAGATCACTGATTGACTCTTGATTCTCTAGCTACACTTAGTGAGACTTCTTATTATACGCTCTCTTATGCGTACTTGGGGCCACTTGTTGGGAAAAGTGGTTATCATGAGTTGGTGTTTGTGCCTCCTTTAGAGTGGCTGTTAAAACATAATGATTATATATAACTGGAATGATTGTATATTCCTTATCCAATTGCCCATATGATATGGGGGTGTATACCCCATAACCCTCTTGGACTAGAAAAAAAGTTATAATCTACACCGAGATGACATGCTGTTGAGTCATCCTAGGTATGGGGACATAATTAGGTGTCCATCCCTCCGGTAGTGCTAATGATTCCGTTATGATATTATGTCAAGTTTCCAAGATATGGGATGTAATTTGTGTCTACCCTTTCACCATTTCCAAATTGTGTTTGGTGACTTCAGCTGCCAGAATAGAAATATACATCCATTTTGTATTTGGATTAGGTTTATGTACCTTATACTATACTACATTTCCTAATAATGGATACTTACAGTACTGGTGTATGGGGTTAGAGATTTGAATCTTCCCAAAGTTTTTCATTGGAGCATTCAGACTAAATTTTTTGAGTACTAGTAAACAAGACTGATGGTAGGGTTGATGGATGCTAGTAGCTGTATATTCCTATTTACATGTTTCCACTACACTAGGTTGATGGGATTTCATGAATGTAGCCAAAAAAATCTAATAATTGAATAAAATTTTGTAAGAAGGTGTATGTGGTTTTTCATGGTAATCCACTATATTTGAATGGTGGGATTGTTTAGGGACCTCTAGACGAGTCTTCTAGCTAGAAAAGGTAATGTGGAGGGGTGTATGTACTCGTTCACAATTTTCCATCATGCTGGGTTGATAGAATTATTTGGAGGGGTGAATGGTAGGAACATGGTCTATGTTTTCTGGTTTTTATCCATGTATGTTCAACTTTCATTACTGGGTTTGAGGGAACTAGAAAAAACAACCAGAGATAACACCATCAACAGGTTGAGGGATTTCTACCTTGCAACACTTGCGATGGTGATTGTTCTCATGAGACTTTGAGAGGGACTATTGGGTCTTCGAGACGAGGCCATGGATGGACTCTTGGTTGAACACCCTCGAATTCTAGAGGTATTGGTGATTAAATTCTGGGGATAGACTCCCTAAATGGTTGAAGACAGTGGTTGGAACCATCTTCTTCGGAAAAACAAGTCATCACTGACCGAATTATAAGGGGATATTTTTGATTTGGAGGGCCTGTCGGGTAGTCTCTAAGGTTCTGATAGTACCATGATGATGGTACTCTCAATCCAATGAATTGAAGACCCAGTGTTGAAGATGTTGAGTTAGTGATGAAGTCCTTTGAGAAGATGATGATCCATCTTGAGAATTAGTCGAGGAATTCATATGTTAAAATTTGAAGGAATCCATTGGGAATGAAGGGATTTATTGGGAATAAAGTGCCAGTATATATGAAAAATAAAAACAATGAAATCTAGAGAAGAATCATATTTTAGATGAACACTTGCATGATTTTCCCCTTATCTGGCCCTCTTTTATCAATTGTCATGTGCCTAAAAAATGGTTAACACTATCATATTAGTTATGGATTCTTGTCAGGTTCTCCATTTTTTGTTTCCCCTAGAACATGTGTTACGATTATGAATCACTATTTCTGAATGGTTTCCATCATATTTATTTATGGAACCAGAAACATCCAACAGTTTTGTATCTAAAGTGACCTTCTATCTAAAGGCATGCATTCATTAGGTTTTTTTGACCTAAGATACTTAATAACTTATATTGGTCGAGAGGATGGGAGGTCAATCTCATCACACCCTTTTGGGGGGAATTATTTCATACTCTAGGAGTCTCTTATAGATCTAATAAATGTTCATGATTAATTATTAATTTACCAAGTATAATGTAGGTTTACCTTTTAGATTGCAATCAATTATTTAGCATGTATGCAATTCAGAATCATCAGTATGTATTCTAGGTTCTTCATCAATGGGTTTATCTGTATGTATTCAAAGTTCTCCATCAATGGTATCCTCTCATATAGTACTTATAGATTCTTCAGCCGTTGTTATGATGATGTTGGTTTTCAAGCCACTCAAGGGGGAACTCTAGAAATTATGGTTCTCTAGGTAGAAAAAACTTGTTTTGATGTTGGGATAATTCCCATAAATGGGATACCTATGTATCCTTAGGAAGGGAATCAGAACCCTTATAGTTTGGTTCCGCTTAATGGGAAACATCATTCCTTTTATGGACATGTGATAAGGACCTGACCATATAGTTTAATGTCATGTGGTATGTTTTTTTTAAGGTTGGGGTCGAAGCCTCATTTTTATTAATAAAGCAAATCAAAGACCTCTTTTAACTGGGTAAAATGTAATGTGGTAAGTAAATATATGTTGAAGGTTCCAAGTCTATGATTGGTGTGGGAATTATTCATAAGCATACCAAGGAACCTAGATAGGATAGGAGTTTCCAAGATGGATTAGACCCTATTGGGAATATGGCCCTAGAATAACATGGATGATTTGGAGTGTTGGGTTTGAACCTCAAGGAGACGTTCTACGTATCCCACATTGATGGGAATCAAAGCCCATGTAGTTCGGTAAGTCTCACATGGGAATATGGCCCTTTGAGAGAAATAGGTTTGGGATTACTCATAAAAAGGATTCTCTTGTAACAGGGTCCATGAGATATGTCATATCCCAAGGAGATTTCGAGAGGCTTAATTTAGGTTTTACATCCAAGGGGGTTCTTAGATTATGGGAGTTAGGGTTGGAATGCTGAGAAGGATGTCCAATGAGCTCGGGCCATTGGTGAAGGCTTCATACATATCCCAATTATGGTTTGAATCAGATTTCTCATAGTTTAATAAGTGAGGTGGATTATGAGGATGCTTTACACATCATAAATCTCCAAGACCACATGAGTCATGCTCAATGTTAGAAACAATAGGTTATGATAGATTCAACGAACCACACAATTTCTCCTCTACTGATGGAAGAAGTCCGGCCTACAGTGAAAGTAGTCGAGGTGACGGTGGATGAAGGTTTAGAGCAATGAACCCTTCAATGTGAATGGAAGTTAATGCCATTAGATCGATCCCGAAAGACTGGGGTCTTACTCTAGTAGGGATTCCATAAAATTGATCCCAGTAGAGGTGGGATACTTTTCATTTGGAGAAATGAAAAGCAGGTGTGAACCGTACCTTTTGTATTAGGGAACTAAGGCTCTAGGTATTAGAGACAAGGGATGGATATGTCTCGAACCCTAATCCTACATACCAAGAACTCCGCAAAACATTTCATGGGAGAAGAGAAATTATGAACATGGAGATACAAATCCATAAACATTGAAATAAACCTAGATTCTCAATAGGACAAGTATGATAAACCTATGTCTGTAGAGATAATAATCGAAAAAGGAGACTCAATTGGGTGTCGTTTTCCAAGGTTTTGTAAATTTTGAGGTCTTGGTGGAGGTTTCAATATGATCTATTTAAGACAAGGGATCCAATGAAGAATAATATATACCATTAATGGATTTTAAGGATGCCTCATGAAAGGATCAAAGATGATAAAGAGGCAAGATGAACCAAAGAGTGGAGCTCAAGTCTCAGGTGTGCAGGTATTGGGTGCAAAAGAAGGCGTGGGTGACCAGATTTCACCTTAAGTGACGAACAACCTGGAAGATAAGGCATGGGAAAAATATTTCATGCCTTCAAGAGACCTCATAGGTATTCCCAGAAGTGGGGTTCTCAAGTTACTATATAAGGAATGAAGGGTGATCAAGGGTTCTTAATTTAGGTAGGTTGGGTGCTTTGGTAGGACAAGTGTTATGGATTTCACACGCCAAATGGACTTAAGCCCTATGATCCACCATTAATACCCACTACTTATGTGTTAAATAACTACCTAAGAGGTTTCATAAGACTTAATAGTAGCACTAGGGTAACTAGAGTAGCAATTGGGCTTCAGGGAAATTTGTCTGTACAAATGATGACCCAAAGTTCTATTAATAAGAAAAAACCAGACCCTGGGAAAATTGAGTTTGGATGCACAAGTGGGAAGCATTCTAGTTGGTAGCACACAAGGTACCTGTGCACCGACAGTAATTTGGCTCAACTGGGGAAATTTCAATTTGGAAAATTTTCAAATCTTGAAATCATCTATGTATTTTCCCCTCTTTTCTCTAAGGTATTTCCCATTGTCACAATTTTATCCATGAAATGGAATAATGTATCAACACATGAACCTACACATTTCACAATTTATATGCACAGAATGGATTGTTTTATACACTATTGGTGGGGTAATAGTTATTATATCTCCCGCCCTACTCAGGACACCCTTGGTACTTGAGCATACTTCACGACTGTAGGTGTACATGAAGAGAAGTTCCCAACATTCGATGCTTGATTTTTAGTATTGGGATGGATTTTAGGAGCAGTGGACTATTATTATGATTGTGATAATAATAATGGAATCTTTTTCCCTTTTTTATTATTTTATAGCATTTGGTATATTCCTACTCCCTTTCATCCAATGTACCTCATTCTGTATAGCTACATGACATGACCATCATCATCTTTTTTCCTATTTATTATTCATATTTCTTGTGTTTATATATATTGGAATATTTATTTATTATTCCACTCTTTTATTACTATGTTTTCTGGTTCTCATGTATTACATACCCCTCTTCTACACTTTTAATCACGAGGAAATAGTCACCCCATGAACACTCCATAGGCCCTCACTACCAGTCAAAAGCATCTCCCATATGGGGAGGTTCACTTGAGGTCAGGTGGTGTACCATATCTCGACACCATTTAATAGATTCTAGGATGGGACACAATAAAGTTTTATCAGAGCCTTTTTCATTTTGTCTCACTATTTGGGTATTATATAGGAGACTAGGAGATATTGGAATTTGGTAATGAGTCTATTCATAGGAATATCTTACCCACATATAAGGGAAACACAAATTACATGGGATGGTTCATGGTTGTTATTGAATTGTGCATGTTACAGTTGTTCTAATTTCTCTGTTGGGTGAAGTACATATTTTTTGATGTTATCAAAATTTGATACTAATACTGTTACATATATTTTTTTGGCTTGATCCATTAAAGAGGAATCATCTCATGCATCATTGTAAGAACTTTAGAACTTATATGCCATGAATTATTTCATTCCACATTTACTTTATTCATGTATTTCCTAATGCATGTAGTTAGTTCATAAATTTACATATGTATGTGTAATGCGCTGATGTTTTTTATAGAGGTAAAATATTTTGATTAATTAATGTTACTTCATAAATATTAATAGTGTTTTCCTAAATTGATTGATTATGATACTTTAATAAAAAATTATTCTATGTGGGATGAAATATTATTTTCTTTGACTAATGAATTCTAATTATAATTTATTAAGTAAGTACTTCTATAAATTTTGAACGGTAGTTCATTCAATGAAATCACTATACATGATTTGTTACATCCTGATACTAGACATAAATGTTAGGTCGTAGTTACTTGACATTCCAGTTGAAATTAATAAAGAGTATGGGACGTTATAAATAGTTAATGGTGTTGAATTTATCTATATTGAGATATCTATAATCATATAAATAAGAATCAACTTCAATAAATTAATGTTTTAAGATGAAATTGTTTCCACTAAATGTGGATTCCAATGGAAAATTTAAGGGTGTTTTCATATGTACCTTGAAATTAAAACTCCATAAACTAGAACCTTTGTTATGATGTATGACACCATAAACCTAACCCCACCATAGTAGTGGGTTTAGGAAATATCTCCTGAGACTTCTTTGATCTTACTAATCCTCTTGATCAGGATTTAGGATCATATTGAGAGGTGTGACTTGTTTTAGAAGCACTGTGCACATATCCCTATTTATTATTGCTTTTCCTATCTATTGTATATATTATCTGATGCATGGTAATCACCACCCCCCTTGAATATGACTATACTATGAGACTGTTATTAGTTATAAAATATCATATTCCACTTCATGTAGTCTATACAGGGAGCTCCACAACCTTCCCCTTCTAGGGAAAAGTTGATTTGGGAATTCCAACATAAGTATCCTCCCTCCTTTTTTGGGGATTATGGTTCTTATAACATTGAGTCTTGGATGGAGGCCATGTTATATGTATTTTAGAATTTAGAGATGCCTCCAAGGAAAAGGTTCAATATCACTACCTATACGCTTCAAGATTCAGATAAAAGTTTGTTGGATGTCATCATCCCGATCAGAAGTCATCAGGGTATGCTATGGGAGAATTATAGATTTCCTTTTTTTAAATATTCTTCCCCTATAATTTGGGAGAATACCACACTATAGGGTTTAAAAATATCTAACAGGTTGCTATTTTTGTGATGGAATATTCATCTCATTTTACTGAGTTTCAGCGTTTTGTGCTAACACTAACTAGAGATGAGTTGATGATTGTAATATGTTTTGTGGATGGGATTTCATACACCATATGATCAAATTTGAATGTTTTTATGATGAAAACCAACTAATAGATAGTGAAATAGGCCCTCATCATAGATAAGAACATGAGGGAAGCTGGGAATGTGATCCTGGGTGGTTCAGGTTCTAGGAGAAGAATTGATTTGTCTATAGATAGGAAGCATCATTTCAAGGGTGAACAAAGAGTTAATTCTAGTTAGATGATGTGAAACGAATACAATGTGTTGTGTCACTGGTTTATAAGAAAAGATGATAAGATGTCACAGTGTATGAGGAAACTGCTAAAGTGATGAACTTGAGGTAGGATTTGTCACCTGTAGCGTTTCTGCCAAACATTAAATCCTTTACCTTGTTAGGGGGGATATTTAATCACACTAATTTTAGGTATATGATCTGTATCTCTACTTTATGCTGGTAGATGGTCTATTATTGGATGATCTGGCTAAGGAGGTGGTATTGGATGGGGTAGTCATACATTAGTGGTTCACCATCAGTAGAGTAGAACTTCCTAGCTTAGTTAGAGTTCATGTCTGGGTTTTGGATATGGGCATATCTATGCAGCGTATCCTAGACCTGAGGAGAAAATTCCAAGGACTTCAGAAATATCAGGTACTATTCTAGTAGCCATTACTTTAGTATATTTCTTGTTTGATATAGGTTCATCTTCCACTTTTATATCTATAAAAATTTTGGAATGCTTGGGCCTAGAGATGGAGTATTTTTGGGGCATGATGACTCTCAAAACAACATTAAGGTCCTCATTAGAGAGTATATTATAGTGAAAGTAGTTCCCCCTTGAGATTGGTTAGTAACATTTCTTATGGATTTTTTTGTCCTAAAGATGACTGGGATTGATGTCATTATTAGGATGGACTAGCTAATGCCTTACTACGCCCATGTTGATTGGTATCATTGGCGGGAGTAATTTGCATCACCTAAGGGAAAAAAATATATTAATAAGGGTTAATGGGATATCCAGAATAATCTAGGTAGAACCGAATGTCATGGGTTAGGTAGGGTGACAACCTAGATATCTAGTCTCTTTATGAGTGATCCATGAATATATCTTGTTGAATTCCATCCTATGGTGGATCATTTTAGGGATTTATTCATTGACGATTTCTCCAGTTGAACTTCTATAAGAGAAGTGGGGTTAACCAATGAGCTAGGGCCAGGTTCTGGCCTAGTTTCTATTTATCCCTATTTGATGACATATACTGAGCCATAGGAACTCAAGAATCATTTGGAATACTTAGATGAATTTTTTTTATATGACCCAATACCTTAGAGTGGGGTTCACCTATTATTTTTTCTATGAAGGTGAATTGTACACTTAATTTGTTCAAGGATTACAAAAAATTAATCTAGATTGTGGTGAAGAACTAGTATCCACTTAATTATATATATGCTCTCTTTGACCAGGTCTAAGGATTAATAGTTTTATATAAAATTTATTTGAGTTCAATCTACCATCAGATCCATGTTATACCATTATACATAGAATATAAAAAATTCTGAATAAGGTGCGGCTTGTATGGGTACATGGTTTTGTTGTTTGACCTTATGAACACGCCCATTTTTTCATGGATTTGATGAATCATTATTTCCACCTAAATTAGGATTCCTTTTTGGTATTATTCATAGCTGAAATCATGGTGTATTATTTCACTATACATGACCATGATGTCCATCTTGATATCATACTAAATACACCAAGAGAGTACCATTTATATTATAAGATAATAAAATTAAACCTTTTGATCGATAAGGTTCACTTATTCGGTTATATTATTTTAGAGTTAGAAGTATCTGTTAACCCATAGAATGTGAGAAATTCAGTTTCCCAGGAGAAACCCAAGAATATATTTGAAATACATAGTGGTGTAGGGATTGATAGATATGATAAGTGATTCATCCTAGACTTCTTTGTCTATTCATCACCTATCACAGAATTATGTAAAAATGGTGTAATTTTCTTGTACTCTAAATCTTATGAGACAAAATTTCTGGAGTTTAAGTAAGACTGACTTAAAAAATGATCATGATTCTTCCGTATCTAGGTATAATCTATACAGTCTCTTATTATGCTTTAAGAATTTTTCTAGGAGATGTTTTGATGCATGGAGATCAGGTTTCTGCATTTGAGTCCCTCCTGTTGAGACCCCACGAATAAAATTACCCTACACATGAACGTGAGATAATAACCATGGTACATGATATATGTTTTTTAAGATATTATCTTTTGGAAGAGAATTTCATTATTTACATGGATAAAAAATCTCAAATACATCTCAACATAGTTTTACATGAATAAGAGACAGAGAATGTGGGTAAAATACCTACAACACTTCAAATTTGAACTTAATTATACAATTTGGAAGGTTAATATTGCCGCTAATTCCCTAAGATAGAATAATCAGATGCATGCTATCTAGGAGGCCAGTAGTGAGTGGTAGTTGTTGGCCTTATTTTTTGAGATGCGCCTTGAGGATCAAAAATTTTATGGGAGACCTATTTTAGTAGCTTTGGTAGTGGAATCATTTCTTATGGAATGGGTGAGGATGAGAAAAGATTCATATCCTGAGGGCCACTTACTATTGGAGTGTGTCTCAAGTGAGGACCCACTACCTAGTTGGGTTATCGATAATAATGAGACCCTGCACATCTTTTGATGTATCTAGGTTTCTTCAGACATATGTGAGGAGTTGAAGAAGGAATATCATACCTCTGTTTAAGAATATTACCTTGGGATTACTAAGATGTACCAAGACAAACATCATTGGTATTGGTGTCTAGGTATGAAGAGAAATATTATAGGTTTCATCAAGAGGTGTTCCAACTATTACTAGGTGATGGAGGAGAACCAACAATATTTATGACTTCAACAGAATCCATCCATTCCGTAGTGTAAATTGAAAAAAAATCTCCATATATTTTATAATGTTCTTTCCAAGATCCACTTGAGGTAGTGATAAAGTATGGGTGATCATCAAAAGGTTGACTAAGGTCGCACTCTTTCTACCTATATGAGTAATATTCTTAGTAAAAGAGAATGGGGATTTATATTTGGGAGATTTTATTCCTTTAGAATGTTCCCCATTCTATCATATCGTATTGAGATGCCCAATTTACACTTTATCTCTATCATGTGTTGTAGAAGGGATTGGGTCCACAGGTGCTACTGAGTAAAACATATCAACCAATGATCTATAGGTAGTTAGAGTAGACAATACAAGTGTCAGAGGACATGCTCTAGGCATGCCTACTTGTTTTTAAAGTTTCATGGGATAATCATATATCACTCATTAATTTTTACTATAATAAATTGTTTTACGAAGTGATTCATATGGATCTATATGAGGCCCTTTATTGAAGGTCATTTCATTCACCTATGTACTGGTTATAGGCAGTTGAGATAGAACTACTGAGTCCTCATCTCAATCCTGAGACTTTAGATAAAGTAACGTCGATTCAGAAATAAATGGATAACTCTTAGTCTAGGAATAATTATTATGATGATCATTTCTAATGACCTCTAATGTTTGAGGTGAGAAATCAGGTCTTTCAGTGAGTTTTTCCAAGATTGGGTCATAGATGGATACAAATAAATGTAAATCTATCACTTTGTTACATTGGGACATTTGAGAATGTGAAGAGAGTCACAAAGGTATCCTATCATTCGGATTTATCATAGAGGTACTAGGCTATGAATGATATATTTTATGTATCTTAGATTGGACATTATCATTATGACCCATCTCACTCATTTGATCCTAAGGATATTGAGCTAGATGAAGTTGAACCCATTAAGGAGAATTTGATACAAATCATTTATTAGAGAGAAATTTCTCTCTATGGCTGGACAATTATTTTAGTATGGGTGTTATAGTTGCACAATCATTTATATGAAAAGACATGAGAGAGATATGACAATGTTCATATTGAGTGGATAGAATATCTATTAGATAGTTCTTCACAACCCTCAGAAGGAAAACTCAGGGACATGTTTTTTTAAGGTGGGGAGTTTATATTGTTCCATATTTTCAGTGAGGTATGTTTTATTTTTTAGTATTGGTTAACCTAAAAAATGTTCCTAATAAAAGGTTGGTTTTCTTCTGGAAAGAAAATAGAAGGTGGGATAAAGGTTGTATACAACCCAAATACAGGAATTGTATTTAAATACACAACGTGTATTGAGCTGGATAGGCTTGTTTTCATGTTGTGAATTGGTTTTCCCTGGAGGGGAATCTGGATATTTACATAGCGTGAAAATTTTACACATTGTAAAAATTCTATGTCTATTTTTGTAATGGGATAGGATCTCTTTTTAAAGAATCTCCGTTTTCTATAGGAACAACCATGTGATATCTCCCTCCAACACCTAACCTAGGTTCTTCTACTCCTCCTTCATCTCAGGTTTTATTCCTTCACCATCAATCAAATTGGATATACAAAAATATTCTCTACACTCTGCAAAATTATATTCTAAGTTTATCTTCCTATCTCTTACACTATTTTTGTGAAATATCATTTGAAATATTTTTAGGTAATTGATATATTCTTTTAATTTCTCTAGTTTTAGCCTGATTCAAGGGTTGACACTGGACGAGAAGAGTTCTACAAGCTTAAGGTAGGTGGTCTAGTTTATTTACCTTAATTTTAGTTTCATTTATATCATTGTCTATTGTGATGTGTGGTAGAAAGTTCTAAAAACATATCTAAAATTATTAATAAATTATATTGAATAGTTTTCCATTCCCTTTACAGTCCTAGATAGTGGTGAATTAATGACTTGGTTTATTTCATTGACTTGATTCACCCTAATGGGTGTTCCTTCCTTTAATGGTATAATTTATCTTTCCATAAATAGTTAAATACCCAGTGAGGTGTGTTTCCCATTTAATAAATCCAATGGAATGTGGAACACACTAATGATAATTGTTAGACCTTGTGTTAGTCCCAAAAATTTATGCCACATATTGAATTGATAAATTTAATAAAGTGACCTACGTAAACAAAGTACCATAATTAAAATTTATTGATAAATGATACGATCTATTGATAGCTAATCTTATTTTCATACTACGTCGATGGTGATACAATGTTCCCAACTTAAGGATTCCTTATATGGATTTCTTGTTCTTTAAAATTAGCATTTATTTATGAATGGTAAATACAATGGGATTTATAATTTGTATGCCTTGGATGATCCCTCCATGCATTTTTGCTTCCTCCTCATGAGTGATACTAATTCCCTAGTGGAGACACAATGGGAAGGCTTGGTGGCTAGATGGTAATACTAGGCCATGAGTGATACTCAGTCCCCTATGAGAGATACTAAGGACAGACTCAGAGTAATTTGTTCCATTCCATACCAAGAGTGATTCTTGTTACTCCATTCATGGGTCACCATGGACGAAATATTATGGCAATGGGTATTCATAGTGCCCCTGGAGTGATATTTGGTATTCCATTTTATGGATCTCCTTGGATGGGATCAGGGTTCCTTTAATAAAAATCTAATGGTGACTTAATTATTAATGATTAAGAATGTATAGCTATTATCTAGGGATGCGTCTGCAAAGACAAATCACATTATTTGGAATGATCCACTATTGATTCTTATATTATAGTGCCATTTCATCACATCAATATTATATCTGTATAGATTGATCTTGATTTAGGCATATTCAAATTAGGTTGAAGTAGATATAGTGGGTTGTGTATCCATGAGGGGCTCAAGAAGAATAAGTTTTATTAAGTTATTTCTCTATATTTACTATGTACTTGTACACTACATATTTTATATACACAAACTGGATTATTCTATACACCATTGGTGGTGTCCTACTATGTATATCTCACAATCTACCCAGGCACCCATTGGTACCTGAGCAGATTTATTGACTTCAGGTGTAGGTAAAGGAAATTATACATTTTTTGATGCATGATTTTTAGTACTACGTTGGAGTTCGAGAGAACAAAAATGATACTATACTCACGATGATAGCAGTGGTATCTTTTATCCTTTTTGTTTTTTTCTATATCATATGGTATATTCGTGTTCCCCTATATCCTATGTAAAATATTTTTTATAGCTACATGACATGATCATCATAATCTGTTTTATACCTGTTTATTATTCATCTTCATCCTGTTTATTTATATTGTATTGTTTATTCATTATACCACTGATACTTGTTTATTACTACTTCCACTAGTTCCCATGTATTATATATTTGTTGTGATAAACCCTATCTCATGAGGGTATATTCATAGATGGACACTCCCTAAGCCCTTGCTATAAGTTGAAAACCTCTTGCGCATATCGAGGTGGGATTAAGGTCACATGGAAAAGATTATTGGGGCACATTTTAGTTGGTTTCGGGGTTGGACTCTACATATTTATTCATTTTAAATATTTATAATTTTTTTTCAGGAATTTAATCATTTTATAATATTTATTTATATATATATAATTACTATTTTTTAATATTTCTAATATTTATTCATCATCATTTTAAAATATATCCATATATACGTTTTTAAAACAATTTCTATAATTAATAAACCTTATCCATTTTTTTAATATTTTTGAAATCTATTCTTTTTTAATTATTCAATTTTACTTATTTTTAACATTCATGCTTTTATGATTACATGATCATTGATAATGTTAATTATTTTTTATTTTTTATAATTTATTCATCTTTAATATATATTAATTTAATGTTTTTTAATTTTAATTTAACAAATTTTTTCAGCTACTTCAAGAAAGTGAGGATAAATATGGGTTTTATTAGCACTATTATATAAAGAGCTGATAAATCATTTCATCATCAGTGCTAAAATTATAACACAGATAAAGAGATGTATTTACATATATATATTTATGTAATTATAATTATATATATATATATAAGTATATATATATATATAATAAAGTTAAATTTAAAAATATTACCTCATTATTAATCTGGGAAGGTTCATGTAATATTTTTAAAACCCAATCCTTGTACAAAGCCAATTAATAGTTCCTGAACCCAAAACATATTTATAAACCTTTTTTAACAATATATTTATAAAAATATGTTTGTATATAAATATTTACAAATAAATAGAATTATATTTATTCCTAAATTTATTTACAAATGTATATTTACTATATTTATAAAATAATATATTTATAATTATATATAATTAAATATATATACATATATATATAGATAAATATATATATATTTCAAAATATTTATATTATTATTAATAAATAACTAAATATTTAAATAATTATAAAATTATAACAGACATATTTTAATAATAAATATATTAATTATATTTAAATATATATATATTTATATATTAGTAAATATATTTATAATTATATATATATATATATATATATATATTTATAACTATATATATAAATACATATTTAAATTTTTTTAATTATATTTATGATTATATAAATTTTAATTTATAATTATATTTAATTATATTTATTTATAATTATATACATTTAATTTTTTTAATTATATTATTTAGATTATTATCCAAATGGTTTGAACCATGGATTTGGTAATCCCAAACCCATGGTCCCAAAAGTTTCATTAAAAAAAACTTATGCATACAAAGCACAAGGGGTTGCAAATTCAGAAATTATGGCACAAATATTGACACTATAAGGCAACACACCCATGTCATCATATACAACACCAAGATCTTCAAAAAGTGGGATTTATCTTCTCTTATGACAACCTCCTCTACCCCGAGATCCACCCTGGCTTGAAGGACGATGACCTCTCCTCCATTTAGGAGGCTTCAATAGAGTAATTTGATCATATAAAGAATCTTCCTTTTGAAAGAAAGATCATGTATCTTTCTCTAGATCTCTTCTATACTTATCTATTGGGGTTCCTTTATCTTCAAATAGAGAAACAAGCATGCCATTATAGCCTTCAAATATTTTTTATCCGTCCACATCTTGCTTTGGATGATAATCCCTTAGAGAGACTTCATGGGAGAGAAGTTCATCTCGAGACATACCATGTGTAGGAGAAAAATCCATTATCAAGGCCTTTTCTTTATTAATTTCATCCATTGAATTATATGTTCCTTCATTTAATTCCTTCACATTTAACAACGAACAAACAACATTTTCACTCACTGACAGCGTAGAATAGGACGATTCAGAAGACTTATTAGTCCTATGTTTATTTCTAACACAATTATTATAAAGCCCTCAATGTAGAACCAATCAACGTTGGGGATATTGATATATTCAAGAATATATAAATAATTTTCGTGGGGAAACACCCTCAATAATATTACTCTTACTCTCTCATATAATGCCATCGTTGACCACAGGAATGTAAGCACCATGGGAATCAATGTACAAATGAGCCCATTTTATGCCAGCTTTCAAATTTTCACTATTGTGGAAAACATATTTAAGAATATGTTAACCAATAGTAGAATCCTTAATCATAGATTTACATTTAGTAATATCAGTTTCCTAACTATAATTCCCACTCACATTGTCTCCTAGTTTTGGAGAAGAATTTTCCCTAGTTTTGGAGTTTTTGTTTTCCAGGTTTGTCTCTTAAAGCAGGGTCATGTACGTCGAATTCCTTAGAATCAACAAGCATAAAAAGAATAAAAAAAATAACATCGTCATTTGTATATTCACCTAAAAATCACCTTTCTATATCCCTTTCATGATGGTCTTGTATACAAGACCCATGGGTGTTCTCAAAAGTCACCCCCTCTTATCTAATAATGTTTCTTGTATATTTTAAGAAATATCCTTTCAATCCAGTGGTGGGATACTTATCAGTGGATTAAGATGGGTAATAAAAATTCCCTTCATGACCTTACTACTTCCATATATCATGTATTAATCACTAATCAAATTAGTATAGTAAATATCCTCTTTTGTCCCCAATGACTCATCTTGATCTTTGATTTCAAAAGTCACCAAAATGAATTATATTCATAGCCCAGGATTCCTTGGTCATTGAGAGATTAACTAAAACATGATTGATATTACATCCAGACTCATTATCCAAGACCTTATCATTAAATTCCTTATTAAGACTATCTAGAACTACACCAAAGGAGAGGTTCCCTCTTAGAGAAGCTCAAAATGGATCGGCAGCAACAGTAATCCCTCTATGTCCCCTAATGAGCAAAGACACAGGTGGCATATCCTACAAAGGTGCTGCCGAGACTTTCTGATCCTCTTCCATATGATCCTACAATGTACTGACAACATGAGAGGACTTTGTTATTACAGAAGGAGACCTTGATCATGAATCCACTATCACATTTTTAACTATATCAACAAAAGAATAACTACCAACAACATGCACATGCTAGATTGTAGGGGACGAAGCTGTATCTATAGACAATGGAATGAATATTATTTATCCTCTTAGGAGAATGATGACCCCCTGACCAATCCTCACCAAGTAGAAACTTGAACTTATAGTTATAAATTAAATTTCCTTGTTTTTTATTTCCAAATAATTTTAAATTCCAATAACATCTTTCATGATAATATCCAATATAAGAGAAACTACCTCATAAATCGAGCAGCCACTCAAACTCAATTGATAGATCAATATTTAAATTTCCCACAACTAGTAATATGGTGTCAATAAGTTTAAAATATAGTTCAATCTCTACCAATACCCATTAAAAAGGACCATACAGAGCACATTCAGTCTCCCTATCAAATTTAACCAATGTCTCCACAACATAGGAGACATCCCATAGAATATGTGAGTTCTATAAATAGTAGTTCAGACCTCTAATTCAAATCCCTATTTGAGTAACTAATTTTTTGGATGATTACAAACAAATTATGAGTTCCTATTCATGAAAGGTAAGAATCCCAGGTTTGATAGATACAAGGTCAATGATCCAAGAAATGAGTTTAAGCTCCATCGAGTGGAATAAAATATGGTAGAATCCATTATAGATTCAAAACATAAGATATGTGACTATTTATAATCTTATTTAGTTTACATCACATGTTATACTTTATCAGGGACTTTACCCTTTTGATTTTTTCCTTGACACATGCCACCTCCCTCGCGCAAACCTAATATGGAATGACCATCACCCACAACATCATTCCACAACTCCCCCTATACCTTCTTTCTAGTCTAATCGATTGTTATCATCCCTATGTTTTAATTTTGATTTAAATTTTTGGTGAATAATACTTGTTATTGTTCATATTGGACATTATTTTCGACACTTTCCCTAGGGCGCACGCATCAGTCACGTAGAGGACGTGCAGCTGTAACCCCGCATTCCCACTTTCCAAAGGCGGGCGATATCCGCCCCTTATTCAGGAACGTATGCTCCTTGATTGAAACAGGATGATGGGATGTCAGTTCTTCCTTCCATGGATTCCTCCTTGGAGCTTGTCACCTAGTCTGGGTCTTCCTTATAGATTTAAGATGTTTTTCGTGAATCTCTTCTTGGTGCCATATCTTCATGGACACTAGTTAATTACGATGCTTCTGTCAGGACATTCCAACGGGTCCAGTCGGGCCAGCAACCTTCGGTTAGGGGATTAGTCATGTTGGGAACCATTGGAACTCTGGACGATGGGGTATTGACATGTCTGTCTTCTGTCACTTATTATAGGGATTCTTGAGGGCGCGGAATCCCGAGGCATCCCACATCAAATGCAAGGAATCATATGCCATTGGCATGTATCTGAGGTTTTCCATAGCATCCCATGTTTTACATAGGGTATGCCGCAAGTTTAACGTCCATAAGGGACAGATCAGACTGATCGAACCACTAATTAGAGTGGATTAAATTGAAAAACCCCCTGGAGGGAACGCTGATATTGGGTCCAACAAGTGGGTGGATTCCCGAATGCTGTTAAACAGGACAGGGAATGGGGTGGCATGATTCCACCGGGATGTGGCGGCCTGAGTAAGTATCAGGATGGATGAGGGAAGGTCAAGTGAAGTGGATGGTGAATGGGATAGAACCGTTATGAGGATGATGATGATTTTGGGATTGAGCCTCGAAGAGGCTTCCTACATATCCCCGTGCCAGGGAATCAAAGTCTGTGTAGATCGATGAGACTATGGGACACCTGGGGAGGTGACCCATGAGAATGGAAGTGTGGATGGGACCAAGAAGAAATGGATCCTCTGGGTTGGGACATGAGCTTCCCAAGATGCATAGGCTCAAGGGATAGATCCAGATGAGATAGGATAGATGGGCTCGAACCTCATGCTCATGGAGGCTTCCTACATATCCCCGTGGTAGGGAATCAAAGTCCACATAGTTCAGGTGGAATATGGGGCTTACAATCTGAGGCATCCCATGGGGTTGGTAAACTGACATGAAGGTGGACCTGTGGTTCTAATGGATAGTGGTCTTGAACCTCTTAGAGGCTTCCTATGTACCATGCCTTTACATGGATCAAAGTCCCCGTAGTTTGGGATGGTATGGGGCTTACACTCTGAGGCAGCCCAAGGTGTTGGTGAATCGACGTGAAGATGGTCGGAATGACCTGGTGATAGACTTGAACCTCATGGAGGATTCCTACATACCATTCCCTAACATGGATCAAAGTCCATGTAGTTCAGGATTGATTGGGGCTTACACTCTTAGGCGACCCAAGGTTTTGGTGAACTGATGTGAAGATGGTCAGAAGGACCAGGTGATGGGATTGAATATCATGGAGGCTTCCTACGTACCATGCCTTTACGTGGAACAAAGTACTCGTAGTTCGGGATTGATTGAGGCTTACACTCCGAGGTGGCCCAAGGTGTTGGTGAACCGACGTAAAGATGGTCGGAATGACCGGGTGATGGGATTGAACCTCATGGAGGCTTCCTGCGTACCATGCCTTGACATGGATCAAAGTCCCTGTAGTTTGGGATGGATTGGGGCTTACACTCTGAGGCAACCCAAGGTTTTGGGGCTTGAACCTCATGGAGGCTTCCTACGTACATTGCCTTGACATGGATCAAAGTCCCTGTAGTTCAGGATGGATTGGGGATTACACTCTGAGGTGGCCCAAGGTGTTGGGGATTGAACCTCATGGAGGCTTCCTACGTACCATGCATTGACATGGATCAAAGTCCCCATAGATTGGGATGGATTGGGGCTTATACTCTAAGGTGGCCCAAGGTGTTGGTGAACCGGCGTGAAGATGGTTGGAATGACTGGGTGATGAGCTTGAACCTCTGGGATGCTTTCTAAGTACCATGCCTTGACATGGATCAAAGTCCTCATAGTTCGGGATGGATTGGTGGTTTCAATCCAAGGAGGCCCAAGGTGTGGGTGTTTTGTCATGGTCGGTGATCACTCTAATCTCACGTGAGTCATTCTCGGTGTGAGAAACAAGAGATAGCAGAGACCTGATGATCACATCGCAAAAGGTGCATCCGTGTGAGATGGAATGGGGCTTACGCAAAGAGCATCCCAAAGAGGAAACAGGGGCTTACACATGGTTAGCATCCCAAGATGTTGGGGCTTACTCTAGGAGTGATTCCCAAGGGCAACAAAGAACAACGAGAGAGGGACTCGGTACCGAAGAAAGAAGAAGCAATGTTTCCCCCCATGCCCTTCGCTGGCCCTGGGGACTGAAAATGAAAGGAGGACCAGAGATGCTACTTTCTGGAATGAAATATAGAGGCTTACACAAAGGTGGCTACCCTTTCCCCATAGAAAAACTCCACTCCAATAAGGAGGATATCATCCCATGTGAGGCATGACCCCATTCCAGTGGAGATGAGTGGGTGTGGAAAATGTCCAAGGCGGGTGGACCTGCGTACGTGGTAAGGGGCGAGGTCATAGTTTATCATCATGTGTTGAGGATGATGGTGCTTGGAATTTTATAGTCTTGCAGTTCGGATGTGGTGGGCGCACTCTGCACCCCTAGGGCATACAAAACCGGTACCCTCTGCTCCTTATGGGAGGGAAGGCATTGGCAATGCCGTAGCAAGGGGGGTTAGGAAACGAACCATCGAGGGGTCCACATTAGCGTGGCTATGCGAAGAGGCAATAGCCGTTAGTTTTCCCATGAGAAGAAGCATAAGGTGAAGCACCGCAACATGAAGAATCATCCAAGATACTTTAAAGTTACTTCGTACAATCCTAGAATGTCGTACGGGAAAACAATGCATGATGTGGATGCCTGGGGGGTGGGAGATGCCTGTGAATCGCATCCATGAGAAGAGAATCAGACACACGCGTAGAGGTAAGCCCGAGGTGAGGGGTCCCAAGCAATTGTGTGAAACCTTTGAGGTTTGTGCCTGAAATACGCGACCTTGCGTGAAAAAAACCGGGCTGACGTGAAATCAATGAGGATTAGCGTGGAAATAATGCTGAGGTTTTTCACACAACTAAAAGGATTGCGCGCAAGGAATACTCATTGCACGCAATTGGGAGAGGCTATGCGGAATGACTGGGGTGCACACAATTGAAGGGGATTGCGTCCAATTGGTCAGCCAGTGCACAAGTGGAATGGATTGCATGCAAGGGGCAGACCCCGAGGGATTGGAATTCAGTCTTGAACCAAGGGGATCTCGTGCAAAGGTGGATCCCATGGAGAATTGGCATGAAAAGAACCGTACCTGAAATATATCTTTCCACGTGAAGAATGCGAATTATACACACAAGAGCCAGTTCATATTCTCCAGCCTAGAAATCGAAGGGGTATCCTTCTATTTATAGACATTCGGCAAAGAAGAAAACAGTTTGGCGTGAAATATTTGCGTGTTGAGGGTGACAACGTGAACTTTCAACCACGCGGGGTGGGGCATGAAATTTTTCATGCCCACACTGTAGAACTCTTAGAAATCCCAGAACATTCCACATGGGGCATAATTTTTTTGCACAATTATGATTTCTTTTCGTGCGCCTCCTCCAGGCCCACCAGAATGGGTCCCCGGATCCAAATATAACATCACTTTGTCGTTTGGAAACTTTCTTTATCACTTTATCATTTTTCGGCGTCTACAAATTTATCCCTATGAATTGGATCGGCGAGGGGTCGCAACAATTAGATTCCAAGGGAAACGCTAAAATGCAAGACTATGGGGGCTCCATGCACACAAACTACTTAGGTGGCGCACAAAACTCAAGCTGGTGCAGAATTCGTTTTCCAAGCGGGCTCATAAAATAGGCTTAGTCTATAAAATCCACCATGGGTCCAATGGTCCATACGAATATTCTTGCGTGACAGGCTCCAAGATCTCGTGCAAGAAAATTCCTCCAGTCCTGCGTGAAAAAACTCTTCGGATACATGCCATTCCACCGAGACCTGACGTTATTTTATGCGCAAACCCAGGGTTTTTTGCGCCGTTGTCTGATATATCATGAGAGCTGCTAAAATTTCGTGCCACCCTCTCATATTCTGCACCAGGTAATCGAGCACTTCCCAGACGAAGATGGCCCCAAACCAGGTTGATGAGGGAGAATCTGTTGCTCATACGACTGAAATGGTTTCCAACCCAGAGGTTTATGGAGGAAAAAGGGTTCTCTCCAAAAACCATAACCTTTTCAAGATGCTAACCCCTGCCCAAAAGGAGTATGCCCTATCCAACAATCTACATCTATGAAACATCAGTATCCTAGGGGAGGTCCCATTACCGGGTTTTGAGGTTGATACCCCACGATCATGGATGACCCGTGAGGATGACCTTCCGTGATAGAACATCACCAACAACGGTCATTCTGCCAGGGAAACCAGACATATGGATGTTTATGTCCTAAATCCCATGACTAGGACCATTTCAGGGAGTGACCCTATTGCATAGAGCTCTACGGCACTCTATGCAAGAAACTTATGTCAGAGCATCACTGACGAGGCTGAAGGCTGGCTGCAGGACTAGGACATGTTGTCCAGAGGCAACTTCACCAGCAAATGGGCCTGGGCGTACTGGGTTCGCCATATATGTGACCTATTTTGGTCTGAGCTGCGGCATATTGGCTTATTCGAGGCAGTGTGGACATCGCAATTTCACTTCTACCGCTAGCAAGAGCGCGACCTAGAGCTGTTCACTCGGTGGTCCCATGATACCAACACCTTCCATCTCCATCACGGGGAAGTCAGTATTAGTCTTAGGGGAATTCACTGTATCAGGGGTATCCCCTTGGAGGGCCACCAATATGATAAATTCCTTCCGCCAATGAGCACTTGGGGTGACATATCATGAACCCCCATACTGAAATTCCATCTGCTAGAGCTGGCTAAGGAGAGGCTGGGGGTCAAGGATTTTCTGAAAGGAATCACTTACAAGGACTGTTTTAGCCTATTCCTCGAAAGGGACCCAGAAGTCAAGATTCTAGGGCGAGAGAGACGATGTCCAACAGTGGCACAGAGGAGTAAGAGCGGATCATACTGGAGGATCCTGGAGGCGAGGAACTACCAGTCATGGGGCTATACCATAAACGAGAGTCGGGACCCTAATGTTTGGTATGTCGGATTTCTCGCTACATTCCTGAGCAGGTGGCTCTTGCCGGTGAGGGACGCAAGGATGGGAGTCCGTCCTGTGACCCTTATGATGGATGACATCATGGATTCCAAAAAAAGATTCAATCTAGGGTCCCCGTGCGGGCTCTTCTGTATGCCATTTTGGGATGCGTCTCGAGTGGGGGGTCACTTAGGAGAATTTTTGACCCCTTCCAGATCTTCTATGGATGGGTTGCAGCTCATTGCGGCAGAAATACCTCACCAAATGTCATCCTTCCTCCAGGTAATGTCCTAGGACCTTCCCTACTGAAAATTTCATGGGTCATCCTGTTGACGCTCAATGAGTAAGATGTAAGGATCATAATTGTTAACCATGCCAACTTCGTCTTTAGCCTATTCCCCACCCAGACTGGCCAGATGATAGACAATGGGAAAGGCTCACTAGAGCATTAGGAGTACTTCCAGAGGATCAGAGGTGGGGTGCTTGTGGCCCAGATTGATGGGAAGATCTTCTTTGAGCCTTATGTGTTGTCCTGGTTCGCCAGGTAGTTTGGGTTCCTCCAGTGGATGCCAAAAAAAGACTACACAGATGTCTGGAAAGAAATGAATTCATGTGTTCTTAGTCAACTGTGGTTGATGTTCACGACCTCTTGCTTCACCGACGTCGTCAAATTGTCTCCCACCGGAGTTAATTCTAGCCTCTAGACCAATTATGTCGAACATTGGATCATATCATACCCCGAGGGGATTTTGCAGAAGCGAGTTCGACAACTCAAGGTCGCTAGTGTGGAACCCGGGTGGTGAGAGAGCGGGCAGAGTGCCACTAGAGGGGGAAGAGTGTAAGCACGTCAGACAATAGGGCCCACACGGGCCGTGACCTCAGCAGTGGGGACGTCAGATGGAGTGTCCATGCTCTCATATCCCAGGGGATAAGGCTCCTATAGAGCATCTATAGAACTTACCAGGAAGCAAATAGATATCTGCTTCAACCTTCTCATGATGCAATATTCCCAGTGCTATGGTCGGCTTGGCTAACCCTGTAGTAGTTAGTGAGCCCCAAATCCCTCTCACAGAAGATAGTTCGAGACGAGATCCAGTTTCTAGATGTCTGGATTGTTCGGATTTTTGACAGGATGAACTTCCACTGACGACATGATTATCTGATTGCCATGGACATTTACGCATGCCAACGGGGTCGGCGTGCGGAGCCACCTTTCTTAGTGAAAGTGATGCTTGACCGGGAGCATGATCTAGAAACGATGCCATCAGGGGATGATGATAGAAATGATGAGTTGGAGGGTGGTGAGACGGAAGAGGAGGAGGTATAAGGATAAGGTGAAGGGGAAGGTGAAGGAGAAGAGGAGCCCGAAGGTGAAGGGTCTCAGGTGGTGTCCCACCAAGGGAGTCTCCGAGAGAGTGGTGAGAACATCAGCTCTTATATGGATGTGACTGAGCTACTCGAGGTATGCTTCAACCCTTATCTGTCCTCCTCCTTTTATCCTCTTTCCTTTGAAATACTTAATCCACCCTCCTTATCTTACTTAGGTGCATATTGGTGCTAATCAAGAGTCTCCAGTCGAAGGAGGGGGGGGGGGCAGTGCCAACGGAAAAAGGTGGGGCATCGACACCCATTATCGAACTGACGAGGTGCTGAGTGATCCCCCACTATGACATCTCCCATAGAGTCCAGAACACAAGAGGCTGACACCTTGGTTTCCTGTAAGTTCCTTGCTTCAATACCGGTACTTACCGTCGGAGGACTCAATTGATCACGGTGATCCTTGTCTGTACATTGATCACGACATTGGAGGCCGGTCGGTCTGATGAGCCCCGACCATCCACGAGCAAGTATATGGAAAATGTACCTCCCTATCCAGGACATGCTTCCCTAACTGAGTTGGCCCCGGCAATCGGTGAGAAGAGAGCGGTGAACACCAGTGGCACTGCCATCGGGGCAGGGCTTGATGTTGACAAAGGTTCCACTACGGTTGAGGCGAGAGAGGAAGGTTTCTCAAATGCTGAAGAGCCTAACCCCATGGCTGGAATTTCTGAAGAAGACCCTACTACTAGAATGTTGGCCGTTTTTCCTATCTATCGGCCCACTGATCCCAAGGAAATCGATGATTCAGACTGAAAAGTAGCCGAGGAGATCCGAATAACCTGACACAAAGGGTGTAAGTGCATCCGACATTTTCTCATTCGGCCTCACGAGGAATGGATGAAGAAGATGGGATCACTCCACACCTGGCTATGTTTCCTATTTACTGAAGGGGAAGATTCTCAACACCTTCACTTGACGGTCTGTGATTACATGGACAACAAGATGCGCGAGAGTAGCTGGCACTCCTACATCACTCAGTTTCGGGAGGAGTCGGGGAGTACCCTATAATTTATGGAGGCAGAGCAGGAGGTTTGATTTCTCGAAGAACAGGTGAAAGAAAATGAGATATTCATTTCAAAACATTCTCAGCTCGTGGAGCAGTAGAGGGCCCATCAGGAAGACGCCCAATAGAAACTAGTGGAAGCGAGTCACTATATGACTAAACTTCAAACTAAACAGGGGCGGGCATGGGCTTGGGTCAGTGAATTTTTCTCCATGGCCTCTGATGAAGAGATGATCCTCAGAGGGAAGGAAGCAGTCCTGGAGGCCACTATCCAAAAGGAAGAAGCATTGGAACGATCCATCCAAGAAGCCGACCCTTGAGGGCCCTATTTTGGCCGAACCCATAAACTTATTTCACCTTACTGCTTATTATTTTAAACTGTATGTATGAAAATATTTATTTACATGTCCCCTTGGTTTAACATACTCAACCATAATCCCAAAATAAATAGCAATACATTCCTAATATCATGTGGGGCATATCCGTTGTGAGAAACAAGGGATGCTCGTACTATTACTTCATTTGCTCGTAAGAGCTTCAACCAAGCTTTGGGTATTCGATATTGGAATCCAAATTTTTGAGGAGAAGAGGGAGTCCCAATTAAAGGAAGAGGACCTCAGACCAATTGATGTATCCTCTTCTTAATGTGCTCTAGTGCACGAGCAGGGCAATGCCAAGGGAATTGGAATCAGTCCGAACAAAGGAGAATGAAGAATGTGAATCACGTTACCCCAAATTCAGAACACTATGGGAGGGGTGTGATGGTAAAGGAAAAATGTTGAATGTGTTCGAAACACAGTGTCCTTATTGCGTTATCCTAAAATAGGGACAATAAATGAGGGTTGACTGTTGACCATGTTCGAAACACGATACCTTACTCAAAGTGTCGTCCAATTCTTCCAAGGATTTGGCCCATGATAATAGGTGAGTTGATGCGACATCGGACCAGGACATTAGGGAGTCCCTTAAAACACTAAAGAGGATGAGGGTCCCAATAAAGGGAACCTAAATCATGGAAAGTGAAGTGGTTGTTTGTTCGAATAGAATCCAACACTCTTGAAATTACGCCACCATGGTGGAATCACATTAGGCGGGCACATTAAGCAGATCATGGATCATTCCTAATTTGATATAGGACTTCTTTGGTGAGGGAACCGTCACTTCCCAATGTCATTATGGGGCATCCCAAACTTGTTTAGGGAAAATTATACATTTATACAACTCCTCGAGGGGTCAGGTCAAGGGTATGATGGTGAGAAAGGATGGGATCTGTGATTCCCATGGCTGGACCTGAGATGAGATGTCTGTGCGTTCCTATATATCCCATGAAGATGGGAATCAAGCCATACGTAGTTCTAAAAAGGGTCTTAGTTTAAGGTCTTAGAGCTCGGACCACATATCAATATGGAATGTAGGAGACACATGGTAAGGTGATTATGAATCCTGATGTGAATGAGGACATAAGTCCAGATTACCATGTGTTCCTTTAGGTCGAGGGACTGAACACTAAAGCCAGGCTGGACCTGTGGGGGCAGTGCCCGTGCGTTCCTACATATCCCATGAGGATGGGAATCAAGACATACGTAGTTCTAGAAAGTGTCACGGTAAGGTACCAGGGAAAAGGATGAAAGGGGCGTGCGGGTCTGTCCCTCACACTAGAGGAATCTGTATTTCATGTATCTTGTTTTTCCTTTAAGGTGAATGGTTATTTTGTTGCGAAGCGACAGGCCTGGGATAGAAATTCTTGGAATCTACCTAAGAATCAAGCCATATACAGGAGTTGACAAATGGTATAGTGGATGACTGATACCCAACATGATGACCCCTATATTGAGGTCGTGATAATGCAGTGCCATTTTTCATCATGCGGCCAGGATGATATTATCCCAGTTTGGGGTCATTTAATTGGACCAGATAGCACAATTTAAATTCATATGGCTTGGACATGTGAAGGAATGTGCACGACGCGATGAAGAATACTCGACGTGAATGAGGACAAGGTCCATATCATCACTGTTTGCAACTTTTGGAAAGGAGCCTCAGGCCAAGAGGCTTGTAAGGGTCAGAGGATAATGGATTGAAGAAGCTCTCTCCCAGATGAGGTAGACCAGGAAACGTGATGTCCAGGTGATCCTACGCATCCCATGAGGATGATAATCGAGCCTCACATAGTGTATAGAGAAGATCTTAGTTTATGGTCTTAGAGGTCAGACCGTGGAAGCCTCAAATGATGCCGTATTGCAGCTTTGTCCCCCCTGATGTGCAGAGTTTCACTGAGGGATAGTGCCAGGAGTGTCGAAATTCTACCTAGACAAGATGGGGTGGAACATAATGCGAATCATGTAGCCAAAATTCAGGGCCTGAAGGGACTGACGTGGTGACAGAGGATTACTACTGACCATGTTCGCAACACAGCATCCATTCACGTTAGCCTGAAATGGGGAAAAAATGAGCATCGACCACTGATCATGTTCACAATGCGAGAGATGTATTGATTTGTTGTCTGAAACCATTGGGGGTGTTGGATCGTAACGGCAGGAGATACCTTAGGCCTATAATCCATTCCATTTTAGGTGTACCTTCGGGTGTGAAAGATAATGGAAGCCCAAATGAAGGGGAACACAAAGCCTGGAAAGTGAATGTAACTTGCCCAAGTTGAATCTGACACTCCAGGTCCTAGACCACTGTATTCTTGGACACACCGATAAACCACAGAAAAGGGTTGAGGGGCTCAAATCAAGAGCGGCCAAGAGATGGAGTACTCCCAGGAGAATGGGGGTAGGGGGGATGGAATAATTTCCAATAACCTAGTGAAAAGGAGGGAATGACCCTGTACCACACCTATATATCCCTTTCATGGAAGGGAACATGCCAAGGGGCCTAGGTGACCGAGTAATTTCTAAGATATGGGGCTAGACACAAAATCTAAATGTTCGTGTGGTCCTACGTATCCCATAAGGATGAGAATCAAGCCACATGTAGTTCTTGAAGGTGAAACTTAATGTCATGTCAGACTGTGTAGTTTAATGTCATGCTGGACCAGCGTGCAGTTTAGGGTCATGCGGGACCATCCAGTTTAAGGTCATTCAGGACCATCAGGCTCATGCAAAGTATTGCTTGAGGAACATGGAATTTGTGGGAGGAGTTATAAGCTCACCATCCATGGTCACCAGGGATTATGCTTCATTGGGATAAACCTTATGAACAATGAAAGGTCTTTCCCATTTGGGCTCCAACATGGGTGGATTCCTACCAGGTATCATTGGTGTTTTCAGAGCCAGCACCAAGTTGCCTTGTAGGAAAGAGCAGAGTCAAATCTTCTTGTTGAAGGCTCGAGCCATCCTGCACTGATGCCTTTCTATATTGTGCAGGGCATGAAGCCTATTCTCATCAAGTGCTTCCAATTCAGCTAGAAGAATTTCAGCCACTCTATCTGGCGCTTGCTAGACATATACCACTTTGCGCAATGAGGGAAGATGAACCTCGATGGGCAGGACAACGTCAGTTCTATACACCAAAGAATATGGGCTCACCTGGGTGGAATTACGAGTCATTGTCCGATAGGAATAGAGGGCGTTGGTGAGATTATTCGTTCAACTCTTCTTGTTCTGACCAACCATTTTCTACATATTGTTAGAGATGGTTTTTTAAATGCCTCGATCTTCCCATTTTCCTGCTCGTGATAGCGAGAGGTATGGTTCGAACAGATGTTTTAATTGGAGTACAACCTTATCAACTTGGATTCTCAGAATTTGGTGTCGTTATCATTGAGGATGGAATGAGGGACTCCAAATCGGTAGATGATGTTAGAGATTACAAAGTCAATGATAGAACGGTCCTTGACCTCCTTGAGTGGAACTGCTTCTTCCCACTTGAAAAATAAATCTGTAGCCGTCAAAATGAATCAGCATTGGCGAGCTGTTGCTGGTGGGTATGGTCCTTCGACATCTAATCCCCAGACTGCAAAGGGCCAAGAGTACTTGGTAGTGTGGAGAGGCTTCGATGGCCGATGCACAAAGTTATCATGAACTTGGCACACATTGAACCTCTTGGTGAACTCGATGAAGTCGTGGATCATAGAGGTTCAAAAATACTCTAATCTTTGGATCTAGTGAGACAGTTTTGGCCCAGCTTGATGGGAACCATTGGAACCAACATGAACCTCTTACATGACCTGTGGAATCTCAACCCCCTGAATGCAACGAAGGAGAATAACATCAAACCCGTTCTTGTAGAGGATCTAGTCAAGAATGGGACGACTCTGGAGGGTATACTATAGTGCGCAATATTGGATTAGCTCATGCTCGGGCCGGTCTGATGGGAGGTTACCGTGTTGGAGGTATTCAACCTAGGGTTTCCTCTAATCGAAAATCATTTCGATCACTGCATCCAGACGACCTGGGGGTCTTGACGTAGAGGCACCGATGGTCAGATGGATTACCTATGGGCTTTCATCACCATCCGGGATAACATAAGCTATGAATCTTTGATGTGCCATGTGGATAATCAAATTATCCAATTTAGGCTCTGTAAGTGATGCTGCTAAGCTGGCCAAGGAATCTTCTCGACCGTTCTGTGACCGAGGGATATGGGTAACCTCTAGTCGAGAAGGGAACTGGACCATTAGTTGGAAGGTGTGCTCTAAAAATTGTACGATCTCTGGCTTCCAGACACATAGTCATCGTTGACCTGCTTAATGACTAGCTCAGAGTCCCCTTTCATGTGAAAATGGGGCATGTTGATGTCGAGGGCCAACTCGAGGCCAGTAATGAGGGCCTGATACTCTACCTCGTTGTTGGTGCAACCTTCTGACAATAGGAATGAGTATTGAAGAATGGCTTGTGCTGGGGTAATGAAGACGATACCCAGGCGCACTCTGTTGAGTCGTGGATCATTGAGCCTCCTACCTGTGGGGCTCTGGGAGGCACCGTCGAAGTGTATCTGCCAACAAGGGAAGGAATGATCTACTGAGAGGATTTCCTCGTTGGGATAATCCAAGTCCAAGGACTGGTACACGGAGTTTGTATGAGAAGCTAGAAATTATTCTAATGCCTTTCCCTTGATATCCTTCTTAGGGATGAACCTGATATCGAAATGTTGGAGGATTACTACTCACAGTTCTAGATAGCCAGTCAACACGGGGCGATTCAGAATATACTTCAGCGGGTCTACCTGAGAGACCAGATGTACCTCATGGTGCTACAGGTAATGTCACAATTTCTATACGACGAATACTTGTGGGAGGAAGCTCTTATCTATGAGGGATTATCTGGTCTCTGTATTGAGGAACATGCAGCTGAGGTAGTGGAGACTATTTTCCTCCCCTTCATTATTCTCCAGGGTGAGAAGGGCGCCGAGGGATCATTCCAAGGCAGTGACATAGAGGACCAGCTGCTTCCCGGAGACTGGTGCCATCAACACCGAAGGCTGGAGTAGATAATGCTTGATTTCCTCAAAGGAGGTGTAGCACTCTTCGCCCCATGGATAGGAAGATACTTTCTTCATGAGCCCGGAAAAGGGATTACACTTTCCATCCAAATTCGCAATGAATTGGATTATGTAGGATAAGTGGCCTTGTAAACCTCAAAGCTCCCGAATATTACATGGGGGAGGCATCTGGATGGTAGTCTTAATCTTCTCTGGGTCGATATTGATGCCCCAGTTCCTAACAACAAATACAAATAACTTCTTGTAGGTGACCTCGAAGGCACACTTCAACAGGTTCATCTTCAAGAGGTGGGAACGGAGGAAGCCGAACACTTTTTCAAGATCCTTGAGATGGTCTTGACGCCGACATGATTTTACCACCAGACCATCCACATATAATTCCACCAGTGTCCCGAGGATTGGATTGAATATGTGATGCATGGCCCGCTGATAGGTGGAACCTGCATTCTTCTGGCCGAAGGGCATAACCTGGTAACAGAAAGTACCTTGGGGTCCTCTAAAGGTTGTGGACTTCTCATCCTCGGGGGAAATCCAGATCCGATTATACCCAGAGTAACCATACATGAAGGAGAGGGCTTGGAACTCGGCCGTAGTGTTGATCAACAATTCTGTCACTAGAAGGGGAAAACCATCATTCAGACAATGGTGGTTGAGATCGTGGGAGTCGATACAGACTCTGATCTGTCTGTTCTTTTTTCTAACTGGTACGATGTTGGCCAACCATTTGGGGTACTGAACCTCTTTAATGAAGTTGGCCCTGAAGAGCTTGTCAACTTCATCCTCGACCATGTCACCGTGGGAAGGGTGCATGTTTCTGGGAGGTTGTTTGAACCTGCAATGATTTGCCGGAAGACCAAGCCGGTGGACGGCTACCTGAGGATCTAGTCCTGGAATCTCATTGTAACATCAGGAAAACATTACACAGTGCTATTTAAGAAAGCCTACGTACCATTTATTCTTTTCAGGGGGCATGGCTCCACTGATCAATGTGGGTCTCAGGTCTGCCTCGCTTCCGAGGTTCACCTGTACCATATTGTCGATAGTGGCGGAGATACGTTCTTGATTTCCAGTGAGAGAAGATTCCTTTTGGTCAGAAGAACCTAATGGGAGACTAGTAATAGCATTAGTAGCAGTAGTTATTGCATCGGGGAACTCTGGTGCTACAGAGACCATAACAATTAAGGCTGTTGACCCAATCCCATCTGGTCTCCGGCCCAAGGGGCCATGCTTGATAATATCAAAGCAGTAGTGGTGCATCGGCCAGAGCCGGCTTATTCCAGCCCAGCAAAATAGAAAAGTATGACGTACTGCTGTTTACATGAGCCGGACATCCTAATACCTAATGGGGGTGGGAGGCTCTAGGATCACTAGAGCCTGGTTCGTATAAGAGTACAAAGTGATCTTCCGATGCTGCCTGGATTTAGGAGCATGGTTCCCCCTTATCCCAGAAATGACAAAACATTGCCCCATATCGGGGGTTGAGGCCTTCTACTGATGAATCGGGAAGATGTAAGTGTCATTCAGGCCTACCTAAGGGTCGGTCGTAGCGGTGAAGGGCTCAAATTCACTTTCCTAGACTTGTTTATCCTTGCTCTTATAGTAGTCAGCATCCAAAATAACGGGCTTCACAAGAGGCGAAATGAGATGCATCCACTTGGAGTACGCCTACTCGACCATTAAGGGAGTACTTGAGGAATTGGTGATATAATGATGGGACCACCACGTGTAGGTGGAGCCATGGTCTACCCATCAATGCATTGTACGCGGTGTTCTTGGAGACAACCATAAACTTGGTGTAGGCAACTAGGACACTGAACTGGGTCTTTAAATGGATCTTGCCGACCGGGGTCTGCTATGTCCTATCGTATCCATGGATTCTTAAATCAGAGGGAGTTAGTTCATCCTCGGATATCCCTAGATTATGCAGTGTCCGTGTCGGGATAAGGTTGATCCCGGTGCCAGTGTCAATGAGACAGCGACAAACCTCCATGCTGTTAAATTGGCCGGTGATGTACAATAGGCAGATGTGCCCTAGTATGCGTGAGCCTTAATCCTCTCCAAGGAAGAAAATGATGGTCTGGAATTTGGCATTCTCAAAAACATTAGTGTGGAAAGCCTCTACAGCTGGTACCTCCGCCTCGAAATGGAGGGGGATTCTTAAAGCCTCGACGAGTGCTTCACGCATATCAGGAAATAGGCGAAGGGCTTCAAGAATGGAAATCCTTGTTGGGATGGTGGAGAGGTTCTTGATATCAGCATATTTTCATGCTAGGCAGGAACTTCTTCTTGCAGGGAGCTGCTCTGTGATATGAGGCATAACGGGCCCTACTGGCTGGATCGACGACTAACTGGTACTGGGTATATCCCGCTGCTGACTGATCGAAGCCTGAAGAGTAGCTGTCATATGAGGACCGGAAGACAGATATTGTCCTTTAGCGGGGTGAATCTGGTCGTGACATGACCTAAGTGGTTCTTCCTGATCCAGTAGCACAAACGGTGGTGGAGGCGGGCCTGTCGACACTGGATGGATAGGCTGCGCATGCTAGGTTCTGCGTTGGACCTGCTGTCCGGTCTCAGTGGAATGCAAGGCCTGGCTGGAGGTGCCAAATGATGTTCCCCAATTACCCACATGGCCGCGGCTCAGCCGATGTTGGCATTGACTGGGGACATTGGGGAGGTTCTCTTGGAACTCCCCCTCATCATGAGTCATATAGGGGTTTACCAACTAGACGGTGTTAACTGAAGCGTACCCTTGAATGTCACTTGAAGAGTCATCTATCACTGAGAAGATTCTAGGAGGGATCCCCATCTCAGGAGGAATGAAATCGCCAAGAGTACGGGACGACGGTTTCACTGGTGGGGCGCATTGCTTTTTCTTGCGCGACCAATGCATGTTCTTCTGGGAAGTGGCCGGATGAGATGATGATGCAGAAGTGGTGGCCGTAGCTTCCAAAGGATTCAAATGATGTAGGTGTGCCCAAATTATTCCATAGGTGTGTGCGACTGCTTTCTGGTCCATACAGTTGTCATATTCCTGAGACATGTGGTCAGAAACTTGCTGCCACTCGCCTTCGCCATCGCTACTGCTATCTAATCTCATGAAGACACCCGCCACTTATGCCAGGATCGGACCCGATCTGACTATGTTGTTTTCAATCTGGTCTTCGACCCAGTCATTGAACATATAACATTTCCTAAGGGTGTGCCCTTGGATCCGGTGATAAGGGTAGTAGTTGGGGCGATTAGTGAGATCCACCTCTTCTGGTTTTCTGCACTCAGGCAATCGTACAATTCCCTACTCCAAGGCGCTACGTAAGTAACCAGGGACCTGAGCCTCGTTGAATGATTAGGTTTGATTTATTATATCCATAAAGGGGGCTCTAAGAGACTAACCCTGATGATGGGATGAAGGATCTTGCCGAGGAGGCAGAACATGATTATCTCGCCTAAGTGGTGGCAGCACATTACGCGGGGGCTCCTGTCGGTTCTGAGGATGCTGCGGAACCAAAGGTTGTGTCTGAAGTGGAGGGACTCTCTGAGGCAGTGGTGCTGGTGCTACTGGTAGCAATTCTAGTTGCCTGAGGGATTCTATTTGGGCCACCGCGGTGGGCTCGAATCTGGTAGCCCTCCTTCCTGGGATTACAGGGGGCAACGAACGTGCCTGGATGTCCTGTTGCAGGGCTTCTTCAAGGCGCAGGGCCTTATCTGAGAAGTCTCGAAACCCTCTGGTATAGTTCTGAGTGATCAGGGAGAGAACCAGCTCATTCTTGACATTCCCCACGCACATCATCAGTAATTTCTCATGAGTCAGTGGCATGTCAAGGGATAATGTGAGCCCTATACACCAGGAAATAAAGTGCACGACTCGCTCATCAGGCCTTTGTTTTCACTTGAAGAGGTCTGCAATACTTGTCTTTTGGGTGGTAGAGATGAACTGGAAGAGGAATTTCCTACGAATGACCTCCCAGCTAGTGACTGATTCGATGGGGAGATGGCTGTACCAGATGAATGCCGGCCCGTCCAGTGTCTGAAAAAAATAGTGGAGCTTGGCGGCCTCCTGCTATGTTGGAGTCCCTAGAATAGGCCCACAGCTTGAGTTGAAGTGGGCCAGGTGCTACGGTGGGTCCCCCAATTCATTAAAGGGGGAGAAGGTGGGGTTTCCGAATCCTGAAGGTGCCGTCATGTCATCCACCCATGCCGAGTATGGCTTTCCATCAGGATGGATTTCCACCTATCGTGTTTCCAATGCCTCTAGGTGGGCGATGAGTGCTGATATTGAATCATCTGGACGTGGGTCCTTATCTTGACGGGGATGCCTAACCACGAGTGCGTTTCCGAGTTTTTCAATGTGGTAGGAAAGCTTAGTGTCTCATGGAGTGGCTCGTGGAGCGATCCTTTGGGTGGCTGGGGGATCCCGAGCGGGGTTTCATGGATTGTAGTGCCACTCGAGGGGGTGGGAGAGACATACCGCGCCCTCTTTCCATGATCTCCATCTTCCACCCTGTCAGCGAGTGCGGAAAGATCAGGGTTTCCTGGGGGCAGCTCGCCAAGGAGTAGTTGTCCCTGCCCCTGCTGCCCTGGCCTAGGATCACCGTAACCAGGTCATCGCTCTACAACGTGTTCATCCTGAAGTTCATCAAACAACTTTTTCTTCTCAGTTAGCTTCTGGCGCAATGTGGCCTTCTCAAGATCCTCCTCCGTCTTTTTCACTGAAGCTGACTGGTCAAAGTTCTTGACAACTCCGACGTGATCATTGCCCTTACCAAAATTTTGGATGAGTACCAATGCCTCAATGGGAAGAGGGAGACCTAGGAGGTTCCTCTGATGAAAGGTAATCCTCCCCGATGGGTCCAGCAGTGGTGGCACGTCCTCAGGGAGGACATTCCCATCAAGAATTTCCAACTTGTTTTCCCCTCTCGACAGATCGGTCATGTTGACCGCAACTCTTATCGGGGGCATGTCCTCAATGTTGCCAAGCGAGTCGGGCTGCCAGTGAATAGAATTAAAGAGGAGGGCAGTGTACTACCCCCAAACATGAATTTGAACATGGGGGGAATCCTATTTAATGACCTTGTAGAGTACTTTGAAACTCTGAACACATTTTTGCTGGAGGGCCCTGTAGTGACCAGGTGACTCGAGGTGCTGGACCACAGGGAGCACAACCAGATCTACCAGATGTAACTGTTTGTTGATGTCTTCAAGGTGCACTTGGATCTTGGGATAAGACACTCACCAATGGAGAAGACTGATTTGGGTCACCCAAAGGGTCTAGCGGAAACATTCAAACTCCTCCGAGGTGAGAGATTCCATCACACAAAAATTTGGTCTAGCGAACGGCCAAAACTTCTCGGGGAAGTGGTCCGCTGCGAGGATAGTCCAGAAGATCCTTGTCTTAAATTCAGGGTCTGGCCCTTGATTGCCCCACTTGTCAACTAGGGGTGGATGAGGAACTGGCAGCGACACTGAGGCTGACCACTGGGAGGCGGGCTAGCCGGTGGAGAATACGACGAGTGGGCTGACTGGCCACCGAACCTCGGGCTGTCCTCTGAGGATTGTCGCTACTTGGCCGCTATATCACAATAAGATAGACCAGTGAAAAATGCTCCTGACACAACATCGGTGCCTTCTGAGGGTGAGGCATGTTGTGACTCTTCCACTATAGACCCCCCAAAATAGCTCTCTGCACTCTCTAGCTAAAGTAGAGGGCACTTCCTGAGATGACGATAGCGACTACGTGGTCGGTCCCTGGGGACATGCCAGGTTCCCATCCTCCTAGATATACCTTCAGAGGGAGACAGGGATCCTATGGATCTCGCATTATGGGAGTACGAGGCTGATGCGCCTCTTTCCTTCCCTAGCCCTTGATTCAGAGGACATGGGGGAGGGATCCAGCGCAGAGTCATACTCCACCTCAGAGTCTGAGAAGCGGACTAGTTTGATTCATATTCGGCCCTCCCTAGAATTCCAATTGCGGTGAAGACCCCCTACTCTCCTGCCCCTGGGTGGCTCTTTGGGGAAAGGTCCACTTTTGGCATGAGGAGGTCCTTCAGCCATACTCATGTTGGGGTGGAGAGAGCTCCCGTCAAGGTGGGCTGTAGTGCGAGGAGCATCAAGGAAAATGTCAAAAGGGACACAGGGAGGACCTTCGTGCTGGGAATTGGTGAAGTGAGCTTATCCTCCACCTCTCAGATCACTGGGGTGAGGAGGACCTTCACTGACTGGCATGGGGACATGGGGAGGACCTCCATGTTGGTGAGTGACCGAGCATGCAATATCTCCATACCTTCCATCTGCGGCAGGGGGAGTTACCTCGTACCTAGTGTAGTGTGCACGGGAGAGACCCCCATACAGAGTGTTGTTGTCACGGGGGAGACCCTTTCTTGGGTTGAAGGTGGCATAGGGCAGACCCCCTAGCCGAGGTTGGAAGTAGGGATGGCCCAAACTTTCCATAGTGGCGGTACAGATTGGGACTTTGCACAGGGTGGCATTGCCGCAGATTGGTCCGCAGCGGCCATCGCTTGTGCCAGCAACTGAGAGAGTTGACCCAACCTACCCGTTGGGCAGTTGGGGCCTCGACCCAGGTCGGGCGTATAACTACCCCTGCTCAACGTATGCGGGGAGTTGGGGATATGAGTTTGTGGTGGCTAGGTCCATAGCAGTTACTGATGTTGACGCCCCACGGCGGGCGTCCTCTTCCATTTGTGTCTGACGCTAGCGCCGGGTTAGGTGAACGAAAGATGGTGGTGTAGGAATGTGGCCTACCTGCTTCTTGGCTTGGGGAGCCAGGCGGCAGTGTTGATGCAGCCTGGTGGGATCCCTCGCCGGGAGCCCATAGAGCGGGACTCCGATCAGGTTGACCCAGACATCCCCTACCTCGTTGGCGTAGGGCAGGTAGATGTCAAGGATTTCCGGGGACAAGCTCCTGAAACGATTGAATGTCAGGGTGGGGAGCAGCAGCTCCCTGCGCGGCCCTCGGGGGCGGCGTGGACGGCGAGGCGCAACTGTCTCAAGATCTAGGAGGGCCATATACCTGGGGGGGATGATCCCCTCCTCCCCATTTCTGCGTATAAGGCCATTAATTACCCTTTTTTGGATAATTTCTGATGGGGAGAGGGGGCGTGAACACCCAACAGTCATGGTAGTTGAATCCATCATGTTTGAGGTGGAACCGCACAGGGTATCCTCGTCGATATTGCCCCTGCGCCTATGCTGGTGGGCAGGTGGTGATTGGGTACCAAATGCAACAACCTGATTCTTGAAAGCAGGGAGATTAACTCATTAATACTGATAGGAAAAGAAATCCACAACCTGTGCCCCAGTGCCATTCCATCCTTTGTGGCCGGTAAAAGGGATCCACACTGACAAGGTCATAGAACGGAATGCTCAATTTCTGGACTTCCCCAACTTCTGGCAAGTTTCACGCCTGGCCCGTTGTTTTCTTGGTGGGACCTGGTGCCAGATGATGGGGTCTGGTGACACGCGAATCCATTTGTTCCTCAAATGTTACTAGTCTCTATATTGAGGAGAATACCTTCCGATTGAGTTCACCATTTCTGTTTCAGACTCTTTCCCTGGGGCGCACACATCCGTCACATAGAGGACGCGCAGCTGTAACCCCACATTCCCGCTTTCCAAAGGCAGGCAACATCCGATTCTTATTCCGGAATGTCAGCTCCTTGATCGAAATGGGATGATGGGATTTTGGTTCTTCCTACTGTGGATTCCTCCTCAGAGCTCTTCACCAAGTCTGGGTCTCCCTCATAGATTTAAGACGTTGTTCGTGAAACGCTTCCTGGCACCATATCTTCATGGACACTAGTTAATTACAATGCTTCTGTTTGGACATTCCAAGGGGTCCAGTCGGGGAAGCAACCGTTGGTTAGGTCAGTAGTCACGTTGGGAACCATTGGAATGTCTAGACGCTAGGGGATTGGCATGTCTGTCTTCTATCCCTTATTATAGGGCTTCTCAAGGGCGTGGAAGCCCAAGGAATCCCACATCGAACATGGGGAATCATATTCCATTTGCCTGTATCTGAGGTTTTCCTCAACTTCCCATGTTTAAGATAGGGTATGCTACAAGTTTAACGTCCAGCGGAGATGGATCAGACTGAACGGAACTTTGATTAGACTGGATCAGATGGAGAAACCCCCTAGAGTGAACGCCGATATTAGGCCAACACATGGGTGGCTTCCTGAATGCTATTAAATGTAACAGGGAAATGGGTGGCATGATTCCACTGGGATGTGCTGGCCCAGGTAAGAATCAGGATGGATGATGGAAAGTCCCATGAAGTGGACGGTGAATGGTATTGAACCGTCATGAGGACAACAATGGTTTGGGGATTGAGCCTCGAAGTGTCTTCCTACGTATCCCCATGGCAGGGAATCAAAGTTCGTGTAGTTTGATGAGACGATGGGACACCTGGGGAGGAAACTCGTGAGAATGGACGCATGGATGGGTTCTAGAAGAAATTGAACCTCTAGGATGGGGCATGAGCTTCCCGTGATGAATTGGCTCGAGGGAGAGATCAGGATGAGATGGGAGTGATGGGCTCAAACCTCATGCTCATGCAGTCTTCCTACGTATCCCCAAGGTAGGGAATCAAATTCCACGTAGTTCAGGTGGAATCTGGGGCTTACGCTTTGAGGTATCCCATGGGGTCAGTAAAACAACGTGAAGGTGGACCTGGGGTCCTGATGGATGGTGGGATTGAACCTCGTGGAGGCTTCCTATGTACCATGCCTTGATATGGGTCAAATTCCACGTAGTTCGGGATGGTATGAGGATTACACTCTCAGGCATCCCAATGTGTTGGTGAACCGACGTGAAGATGGTCAGAATGACAGGGTGTTGGGCTTGAACCTCGTGGATGATTCCTACGTACCATGCCTTGACATGGATCAATGTCCCCATAGTTCGGGATGGAATGAGGCTTACTCTCTATGGTGGCCCAAGGTGTTGGTGAACTGACATGAAGATGGTCGGAACGACCAAGTGATGGGCTTGAACCTCATGGAGTCTTCCTATGTACCATTCCTTGAAATGGATCAAAGTCCTCATAGTTTGGGATGGATTGGGGCTTATAGTCTGAGGCGGCCCAAGGTGTTGGTGAACCGAAGGGAAGATGGTCGGAACGACCAGGTGATGGGCTTGAACCTCATGGAGGATTCCTACAAACCATGCCTTGACATGGATCAAAGTCTTTGTAGTTTGGGATGGATTGGGGCTTACACTCTGATGTAGCCCAAGTTGTTTGGGATTGAACCTCATGGAGGCTTCCTACATACCATTCCATGACATGGATCTTAGTCCCCGTAGTTCGGGATGGATTGGGGCTTACACTCTGAGGTGGCCCAAGGTGTTGGGGCTTGAACCTCATGGAGGATTCCTACGTATCATGCCTTGACTTGGATCAAAGCCCCCGTAGTTCAGGATGGATTGGGGCTTACACTGTGAGGTGGCCCAAGGTGTTGGTGAAATGACGTGAAGATGGTCGGAACGACCAGGTGATGGGATTGAACCTCGTGGAGGCTTCATACGCACTATGCCTTGTCAGGGATCAAAGTCCCCATAGTTCGGGATGGATTGGGGATCACACTATGAGGAGGCCCAAGGTGTTGGTGTTTTTTCATGGTCGGTGCTCACTCTAAGCTCATGTGATTCATTCTCGTTGTGAGAAACAAGAGATAGAAGAGACCTGACGATCACGTCGCGAAGGGTGCTTCCGTGGGAGATGGAATGGGGCTTACACATAGAGTGGCCCAAAGGGGGAACAACGGCTTACTCGTGGTTAGCAGCACAAGAAGTCTGGGCTTACTATAGGAGGGAGGCCCGAGGGAAACAAAGTGCAGTGGGAGAGGGACTTAGTACCGAAGAAAGAAGAATCACTGCTTCCCACCACGCCCTTCGCTATCCTTGGTGACCGAAAATGAAAGGAGGAGCAGAGATGCTGCTTCCTTCAAGGAAAGATAGCTACTTACACCAAGGTGGATTCCCTTTCCCCATGTACAAACCCCACCCCAATAAGGATCATATCATCCCTTGTGAGGGGTGATCCCATTACCATGGAGACGAGTGGGCATAGAGAATGTCCAAGGCAGGGGCCCCTACATGCATGGCATGGGTCGAGGTCACAATTTAACGTCATGTGTTGAGGATGATGGTGCTTGGAAGTTTAAAGTCCTACATCTCAGACGAGGTGGGTGCACTCTGCATCCCTAGGGATTACATAACCGGTAAGATCTTCTCCTTGTGGGAGGGAAGGCATCGACAATGCTGTAGTGAGAGGGTGTCAGGTAACAAACCATCGAGGGGTCCACGTTAGCATGGCTATGAAATGAAGCAATAGCCGTTAGTGTGCCCATGAAAAGAAGCATTAGGTGAAGCAACACAACCGGAAGAATCGTCCACGGGACTTTGAAGTTACTTTGTACGAGCCTAGAAGGTCGTACATGAAAACAATGCATGATGTGGATGCCTGGGGGGTGAGAGACGCCTGCGAATGGCATCTGTGAGAAGAGCATCGGAAACACGCACAGATGTATGCCTGTGGTGAGGGGTCCCGAGAAAATGTGTATAACCTTTGAGGTTTTCTTGTGAAATAAGGGCCTTGAACGAAAAAAAACTGGGCTTTCATGAAATGAATGCAGATTAGCACACAAATGGAGCTGAGGTTTTGCACGCAAATGAAAGGATTGTGCTCAAGGAATACTAATAGCACACAATTGGGAGAGGCTCTGCGGAATGAAAGGGGTGCGTGAAATTGAAGGGCATTGCGCACAATTGGCCGGCCTGCACGCAAGAGGAATGGATTGCGTGCAAGGGATGGACCCTGAGGGATTGGAATTCAGTCTTGAACCAAGGGGATCTCGCGCGAAGGCAGTCTTCGAGGTGACTTGGCATGAAAATAACCATACCTAAAAGCCTTCTTTGCGTGCGCAGAAGGAAAATTTCATGTATGATATCCGGTTCATATTTTTCAGCCCTAAAATCGAAGGGGGTCTCCTTCTATTTGAAGATGTTCGATGGTGCGAAAAATAGGTTGGCGTGAAATAATTGTGCACTGAGGGCGGCGGTGAAAAATTTCAATTGCACAGGCTGGGACATGAAATTTTTCGCGCCCACATCGCAAAACTATTGCAAATCCCATAACATTCCAAGCGGGGCATAATTGTTTCATGTACTTTTGCATTTTTTTTCGCGCGCCTCTTCCGGGCCCCCCCGGACTGGGTCCCCGGATCCGAATCTGACTTCGCTTTGTCGTTTGGAAACTTTCTTTATCACTTGATCATTTTTAGGCATCTACAGACATATTATTAAATGTTTTATCTGTAGTAACCCTAGAGTTTTCACATAACATTACACGATTTTAAGCATAATTATACATTAGAGTACAAGCTAAGGATTGTAATGTCTAGGGTCCTAGAAGACTAGGTACATAATCAAACATTATAAAACAACTTTTTATTTAAACTCCAAAATAAGATCTTATATCCCATTGTGCTCATACATCTTCATAGAATGACCTGGTTATAACATGAACAAAGGGTTGAGTTAAAATCCTAGTCAGGGAATAACCATAATAACAACTCATTAGAACATGGGATAGAATACATGACACGATGATATAAAAAGGATTTTAACATAAGGAATACTAACATATAAACAAGGGATAATATAAACATGGAGTCATAGTAATGTTGGAAAAACATAAAACATGAATTTTTTTATGATTCAATACTAACTTCCAAGATTATTTCCCATCGTTTCACAATCCAAGGCTAACCTCCACGATTATTGCGCACAATAGCACTAGCCAAGGATAACCACCAAGACCATCAAACATAACGTCTCATGGGACTCAACTGTACCCAATGCATTGGAGCACTATCTGGGTTCACCCTTCTTAAATTTCCTTGAATATGTTGTCCACATAAAGAATCATACATAATCAATCTTACATAATCATAAGGGTTACCCATGGAAATAATCGGGTACCGCAATCATGTCATACAAAATAACAAATAATAATATCATAAAAGTGTCCATGAAATAAAGGAAATAAAATATAAATATAAATCACTAAGGGAAAATATACATGTTTCATGTTATGTTATGTCATGTATAAGTGATCACATGTAAGTAAATTGTTTATGTGATTTTAGAATTTAAACATTTTTTTACGATTTTAAGGAAAATACTATAGAGCCATTAAAATAAAAAAGGAAAAAATAATTTTTATAAAACCATAAGTGAACAAAGATGGTTTTAATAATAAAAATAATTATTTAATAAAGAAAATTTTGGATTAATACAAAAGATAGTGTTCATGTGAAATCGGGTAGGAATTCAGGAAGCTCCCTCACAATAGGTTTTTTTATCAGGATGTATTGAGGAGGGAATCGCTTAAAAATGTATATCCCCGAAAGAAAATGTTGAATGGAAATTAATAAATGAGTTTTTAACATTCACATAGAATTTATAAGATTAAATTAGGAATAAAAGATAAACTAATATAGGTAAAAATAAAGATAAATAAACCTGAAGGAATAAACGAGGTTCAAGTTGAATCCCTTACCAAATATCAACATGGTATCATGTGTACTTAAGATGGATTAATTAGAGTGAAAGGGATTTATAATAATTTAAAAATCATGAGGAATTTGTGGGGGAGGGGGTGAATAATCATACCACATCACTAGTAATTACACATAAAATGGTATAAAATAGAGGAAACTCTTGAATAAAAGTGAAATGAATTGGATCACTTACCATATGTCCAAAGGTGTTATTCCATTGTTATTAATGACATGAATAAAAAAATTAGGTTTATTAATTAATAATTACATAACATATTCTATATTTAACTTATTTATTATACCCTTTTTATGTTCATTCATGGATTTTTAATGGGTTATGTTGTTCAATTTTGTTGTTCGGGTCCGTTCATTTTATTGGTTTTTACTATTAGTTTACTTATGTTCATGAACGTAGAATCAAGTGAAATGAGATTTTTTGTCCGGCATATATGTTATATGTAGTTATTTAAAATCCATAATATTAAAGATTTATAAGATTCATTTGGTTTTTTGGAGTGATGTTGAATAATTACATAAAACATTAATGATAAACGCTTGAATTAATTTTAGTGATTTTTCTCACAATAAACTTGTTTAGTATTATTATTTTACCTCATGAGTTCATAAGGATTAAGGAACATTAAATAGGATAAAATAAATAAATAATAATATAGTTTAAAAATAATAATGGTTTCATGACCATAATTTAAGATAGTAATAGAAATTGATAACCCGTCATCCTTGATTGTGCTAAATTAACACATCTCTAACAGTGTTTTCATTTATTTCAAATAAATGGTGGGTAAAGGAGAGATGATAATGAATTATCCCATTGAAATAAAAATATCTAATAGATTTATGTTACCAGACTTTTCATACCATTTATATTAGTACAGTTTAGGAAATAAAAGAGAACAAAAAAACATAAAAATGAAAGAAAAGAAAACAGGAATTGTACCTCTTGAATGAACCTTCCTTGAGAGCCTCTTATAGAGAGCGGATTTGGTATTTTGAAGCTACTAAGGGATGTTGGAAGTGGAAGAGGATATTGGGGAGTTATTTGGGCAGATATTGGGAAAGGAAAAAGGCTTGAGAAGAGTGATGTGAAGAGGTAAGGAGGGGGGTATTTATAGTGGAGGAGAGGAGGGTTTGTATAATATTTAATTCCTTAGTTTACTATTTTCCCTCAAGAACATCAATAGTTCTGATTTCATGGCCAAAATAGTAATAAGTGCAAGTGAGTTCAAAAAATATTGGCTTACGTTAGAAGATCATCATAAACGACTCAATAATCATTTATTTAACATTTATTTTAAATTATCGTATTTTACTATTCATAAAAATTCACGTCTTTTTGAAAAATCCCAAAAATTTCCCCATTTTTTTTAATTTTTAGAATCCAAAAATGAAATCCATTTTTAAAAAATAATTTTATAAATAATATTAGTTTAATTTTTAAATAAAATCACAAATTACTTGAAAAATAAAAAATTTAAGATATTTATTTTTTTATTCCCAGATATAGGTATGTCGTACTTCCACTTGAATTTTATTTATATACTATCATAGGCAAGGTTAATATTCATTATGTTATGTCACTATTCATATGGGTAAAATTATTATTCATAAGGGTATGTTATTGTTCACCATAAAATTAATTTTGTCTTATCAGACTACAAACATCTTACTGATCGCAATTGTGAATGTCAGATATTCAAAATTCCAAAAACAGAAGTGTCAAAATTTTGTTTAAAGGTAATATAGTACTTGATAGTTATTTTTTTGATTTAATGTGATTATTTGACATAATAATAAGAAATAAATTTCCATTAAAAACGTTGGGTCGTTACATTATCCTCCTCATATTTCATAGGAACCATATTTCAAGGGAGAAAGGATTTATCCCATGGAATCTCATTTCTATTTTGAAGGTTCTATGAATACATATTTAGGGGTATATAATTAATAATAATAGAAACTCAATAACTATATATATATTTAATCACTATTGAGAAAATATATACCCGGGAGAATAAAATTAGGACCAAAAAGAAAAATATTGAACTATTGTAGGTTTTGCCTTATCTAGAGGTGTTAAAATAGATTTAGATGATTTATTATAATAAAATAAATAATAAAATTATTTTTATAAAAAATGGGCCCATTTTTTGAGTCAATATGTTAAAATTATCATAAAGTGAATGTTTTATATTTTTCTATAAAAGTTAATTTTTTTGGTAATAATGATTCTTTTTCATATATCACATGTTTTATGACATCATAATTATGTCCAAATGACTCAATAATTTTTAAAACCATTACTATAAACTAAATAGAGGTTAATGATAAAAATTAATCATTTACTAATAATAATATTTATTTCCAAACCTAAAAATGAATTTTAAATGTCTAAATAATATTTTTTAATCAAATAAAATACTATTTTAAATTATTTTCATTAAATAAAATATTTCGCTAATACGATTCTATTTTGAAAGTGTTTAAATGAAATAAATATTTATTTTATATTAAAATTATGTTATTAGTCAAATGATTCATTAATTTTCATAGTCTTCAGCTTTAATAATAAAATAATCAATATTTTATTCAAAAAATAAACCCTCTCATTCCCCAATAAATTCGAACCTCCTCCACCCATTATTTTCATAGAAAAAATTAATCAAAATATAATGATCTACCAAATTCTCTCCCCAAACACCCCTCACCACTTTCTAATGTCATTCTATAAAAAATGACTTGTCGTCGAGGTCTTATAGAGTTATATAGGGGATATATTTCAATAAAATAATGTTTTCTCACCCCAAGTATTTTAAGTTTTGATTCACATCTTACAATACCTAAACCTAATATTTAATCGTACTTGAAATTTATCCAGTAAAAAGTATCATTCACTTCTAATATGTATCCTTCTTGATCCCATGGATTTAAATTAATCAATTTTTTTTCATTTTCATCCATTAACAGACATATGAACCGCATTCCTTTTAATATTCTCATTGTTTTGAACAAATATGATGAAATTGTTTTAACAAAAACCACTAACACTATGTTCATTTAGAAATTAATTCTTTTAAGAATGATGTAAACCACTAACCATCCTAAAAATATCACAATTTTTCCCACAAACATCAAACCATGAACCTAGACCACAACAACATGTTTATCATAGGCTATTTATTTTCATTTCACCATATTCTAAAATAATAACACGTTATGAATCATCACCAATAACATTAAAGTGTTGGGTTCCTTTATTATTATTCTCTATAACATTATCCTTTGATTATAAATACCTTATGTGTCTTTTTTTAACAAAATAAATATTTTATGAACCTAATTGGATGGATATGAATTAAATTTGGATGAAATATCTTCATAGGGCAAAATAGTATAAGGATAAAGTTAATTATTTCATCATTTTTTCAATAGAGAATGCATATAACCCTTATCATATACTTTTCTATGCATATATTGTAGTTATTCCAAAAAAACCCACCATTAAGAGTTGTAAGAACATTTGATTTATCAAAAAAAGACCAGAGCTGTAAATTTTGGACTAAACATTGAGATAAAATGAAAGTAAGTACTTATTAGGATAAAACTAAGATTTATAGATCATTGGATATGAATACCTATGTAATATATGATAGAGATTTTATGAAAGAAATTATAATGATAATTTATGACGACCTTAATGATTGTCCAAAGTTGTTTGAGAAGTTAAATAGTTGTGCTAAGAGACTTTTGAATATTGGTTATACTAAATATACAACATTACCAACTATATTGAAGTTATATAATTTGAAATTCAGTAGTGGATAGAGTGACACCATTTTTTCAGAAATATTTTGTCTCCAGATTGATATGTTACCAGAAAATAATGAGATTCTTTATTGAACAAATGAGGATAAAATAATTCTACAATCAATGAGAATGATCTCTGAAAAAATAAATGTCTATCCAAATAATTTAATATTGTTTTTGAAGGACTATGAATCAATTATAAAATACCATAACTATGGCATGGATCAATACAAGAAAGATAAATCCATTCCATAGAGTGTTATATGATAATTTCTTCTCATTTAAAGGTTTTTATGACTATATTGATTCTAGGAAACCTCTAGACAATTGAAATGGAAAATGATTACAAGAATTTAATATGGGAAACTACGTTACCCATAAGAAAATAATCTATAGAAAAAAATTCAAAACGAGTTTGATGAGTTTGGAAATGATCCAAGAAACCTTCATCATGCTCTATCTATAAATGGAATAAACCTTTTTTGTGTATAGAGTAGTAATAATAGTACATGGCTTGTTATGTTAGTGAATTATAACTTGAATCCATGGTTAATAATAATGATAAAATGAATTAATTTTTCTTTACTTATATCTAGTCCAAAAAAAACATGGTAATGTCATTGATATCAATTAGGATTCATTGATCCAAGATCTGAAATTGATGTGGGATACATGTGGTACATTGTATGAGGCTCATAGAAGTGAATGATTCAAATTGAGATCAATCTTCTATTGAGTGATAATTTACATTTAATTTGGAAATTTTTTAGGATATACCATTAAATAAATGTTGGTGACCCAATTTTCTTATGAATTAACATACTCTGTTTTATTAAAACATTCATCGAAGACTGTGTTTTTTGGATATCACAACTTTTTAACTCGATGAAATAAATAACGATATTGAACAACATCATTTGATGGTAATAAATAAAAAGGAACAAAACCATCTCCTATAACAGGTGATAAATAATTAGATAAATTCATTTATATTAACACAATAATTGGTAATTTTTTTTCGAAATGCAATACAAAATCAGGTTGGAGAAAGAAATCAATTTTCATTGAATTACTGTAATGGAATTCATTGTATGTCTGAAATTTTCATGATGTAATGCATGTGGAAAAAATGTTTTTGATAGTGCTTTTGGAACATTACTAAATGTTCTTGAAAAAAATGGAATTAAGGAAATTATGGAAATGATTGACATGGGTATAATAGAATAGTTGGGATAACTGATGTGTGAAAGAAGAATCATCCTCTACCAGCTTACACTATATACAAATAATAAATATTAAATTTTTTAAATTTATCTAATGGTATAAAAGCTTAATAGTGGTATTCATCAAATATTTAGAATGTCGTTTCAATGAAAAATTTGAAGTTACAGAGCCAAAAATAACACAATAATCATGTTTTGATATAAGATTTGATGACCATCCCTTTAAGATAAATTTTACCTAAAAATGTATGACATAAATCAACCAAACTCTACTTATTTTTCAATTCCATGTGCAGTACAATTATAGACTCGGTGAAGTTTCTAATCATGAATAAGGAGATTATAATCCTAGTATGTAAATTATAGATATTACACCTACTACCATTCATTGATTTAATAGTTTAAATAATTAGATAGGTTCAACTTTATGGTTCTGTACATTGTAGATAGATATACCCCATTGAAGGATATATGAATATTTTGAAAGGGTACATCAAGAATTGAATCCATCAGAAGGTTATATTGAAAAATTATATATTTTTGATGAAGATGTTGAATTTTAAAATAATTACCTATCATATGATGATAGAATTTTTTTCCCAAAATATCATTATAGTGGATGCCTTGAGGGAGAATTAATTTCCAGAAGATATGTTGTTACAATTACCATCACAGAGTATGATAAATCTCACCATTACATTTTACATAATATTGCAGAGTTTTCTCTATATGTTTAATCCCACAACATATTTATCAGATATTTGAATTCATTAAGGGGTGAAGGTTGGGCATCAAATAAACATAATCAACAGATAATAGGATGGTTTCAAGTTCATATTTATAAGGAGTAATCTGAAAATCCAAATTCAATAGTCAAATGATATTGATGGATATCCAAGGGACCAAATGTAAAAATTAAATATTACAATGGATTTCTAATTAATGGTTATATGTTCTATAAAAAAGAACAAAAATAACGCAGTATGATGAAAAATAGTGGAATTATTATTATGGTGTAAACGATGCATGTATCAAGATCCAATGATTGAAATCCAATTTATAAAAATATTTCATATTTAGGTATCATCAAATAGATATTAAAATTTAAGTATACAACATTTCAAGTGTTTATTTTCCATTGAAAATGGGTTGAAAATAAGGTCATAGAGAAACTCAATGAATCCAAATTATTGAAATAGAATTTCAATGTGGAAGGCTATAGGACAATCCAATCATAATGGAATCATAAGCCGTTCATGTACTTTTTTTATTTGATCAAGAAAAAAATAATTGTTTAATTTATCCATTACAAACTAAAAAAACTACATGGTGATATAAAGATTTAATTGAGGTAGACCCTTTCATTGGTAGATCATAATCATTTCATTGAGTTACCAATATATAAAATGACTTCTATATTAGAGGGGTCCAAAAAAATGGGATATGGATACTCAATTGAGGATCCAAATCGCATTGACCTTTTATAAAATGTGATGGGATATTTTTCGATGGAGATAGTTTTTGTATATTTTGAAGATGTTTTTTATAGGTGTATTGTATTTTTTTGATAGAAAAGGATAAATCATTCACTTTTTTAAAGTTTTTAAAATTTTTACTGACCATCATATTCCAAAAATAGAACTCACATTGTTAAAGAAAGACCATATCATTGAGAAAAAACAGTTTGGAAGAAATAGTTCATTTGAAAACAATTTGGTCTAGACTGAGGTTATGATCATAATAAGTAAGGGAATATGATTCATCTTTGGTCAGATAATAAATCTGATGAAGATTTTATATTTTTTATTTCCCACAAATAATAAGTAAGTTGTGAAATTTGTGATGAATGATTTATTAAAGAAGGGGGAGAGGTGATACCAATAAGAATCCCGTCAATAGTATGAATGATAAATAGGAAAGAGAGATGTTGATTGAATATAGGGTTGTTATAATAAATTAATGGGTAAGTTATATGATGCTAAAGACGATCTTCAACATTGTGAAATTAATAAAGTGAGTCATGATACAAGAAAAATTTTGTGAATGAATAATGTCGGTGATGTTGAAGATTTTAGATCTCAAGAACATCCTAAATATAACACTAGATGAAGATTTATTTTAAGGATAAGGAGTATGCTTGTAAAGAAAGGTACTAGTTTTTAGTTGGACTGAAAGACAAAAGATGTAAATCCCTATAGAAAGATGTTAAATAGAATCATATTTAGAAGAGAAAGAGGCCACTGATAATGGTCCATCGAAGTTAGTATGTCATCGTATTCATTAGAGGAAGAATTATTTGTGTTGAAGATTGTTTGTATCTTATTCAGAAGAGAAATAATAAATCTTACTTTATTTCAAGTTATATCATTAGTTGGGTGAAGATACATCCTATTATAATTGTTACTGATATATCTCTCTTAAGAAAATAATAAGTATAAGCTGTTGAATATGGTTTAAATAATTAATTGTCTCCACCATAATGAAGAAATCAAAATGGGAGTCAGTTTAAAGAGTCATTATGAAGATATAGGTTTTTTCATACATTTAGTGAAGAGAAATGTAGAGAAGAAAAAATATATATCAATAAAAATGGGGAACGATAATCAAAATAAGGTTTACTGAGGAAATTAAAGCTCTTTTTTTCTTCAATGCAATTGGTACAGAGTATCATAATGAAGAAATCCGAATAGGAAATTGAAGGGGAGATCAGAACCAGACATAGGTTTGTGAAGAAAGTAAGAGGTGAGATGAAATTTTTAGAAGATTTTGGAAGGATCATGAAGAGATGATATTTTATAAGAAATGTTGATGATGTTAATATCCATCCAAAATTAAAAAGAAATGTATGATTTGGGTACTTTTATTGAGTGGAAAAAATGTCATGAATCCTATTCAAACCACATTTTAGGAGAGTATAAAAGAAAAAGTACCTTACAATTTATGAAATATGTATTGTTCACGTAAAATAAGGGAGAATGTAGAACATTAAAGAAAATTTAGAGAGAGGAAGCGGTTTCCAGATTTTCATTCTTGAAGAAGTCATGATGGAAGAAATTGAAAGGAGAAGATATAAGATTGCAACCTATCAACTGATTATTTTATTCATATGGTCATAATATTGAAGGATCTAATTGGGAAAATTGTTCTAGGATTTCTAGATTGATAAAGAAACTGTTCAAAATTTTCTCATCCATATTCTGAAAAAAAATTCAGTATTGAGCAATAAGATTAAGAAATCAGATAGAGAAATTAGATTAAGAAATCAGACTAGGAAATCATACGGAGTTTTATTAAAAGTTTACGATGTTCTTACCAACATTGGGGTAAAAATGTGAAGATTTTTTTTTAAATTTTATAATATTGAGTATTGGTAAATTAGAATTGTAACATTTTTTGTTACAAAACCTTGTATTAGATCATTTATGCAAGGAGGGGAACACACACAATTGAGTTGTTTATATAGTTTTACATGAGTGAAATGGTTTATACTTCTTATTTTATTCATCACAAAAAAAGTTTTTTTTATAGTGGATTAGATGTTATTGGATCATTTTCAAACCATACCAAGGATGTGACTGTTATTATTGAGTGGTGAACCTTGCAAATTCTTTGGTTCTTGTGGATGTTTGTTTTAATTATTTTTAGTAGGTAAAGGAATCGTTAATTGGATGTAAAAGTTTTTAAAAAATTAAGGAAACATAAAATAAAAATATATCATGGATTAAACCCTCCACTCTCAATGATAAAACTTTCCTGACTAGGAATTTACAATTGGTATTAGAGACATAGTTCCTTTCATTTATTCCTTTTTGATATTTGAAGAGAGGTTGTTATGGAGAATTTGAATTGTGTGAACATTAAATGAATTAAAGTTTTCAATGATATGAATTATAATATATAGAAAGATATAATTCCATCTTAACTTATTTCTCCTGGATATGATGCTCAAAAATCTTCTATAGATGGATTTACTCTTATTGACGAGAAGGTTCCTCTTATATTTGTTGATAAGAAAAATCTTGAGAATGGTGGAAGGGAATATAATTATTTACTGTAATCACTTGATAAAAGTGAATTCCTATGGTTGAAAGGTATTTCCATAGCTAAATGTATACGGTATAAGATGAAAAACATATATGAAGGAAATACAAATGTGAAGAAGGAGAAATTATAAATTTGGTGGCTAAAGTGTTAATATTCAAAAATGGATGAGTATGAATCTTTTGGTGGATTATTTACCATGATGAATGAAATTACTATCACAATTAGATGTCTTGGTGAGAAGAGATATGATTTTATAGTTGTTGAAAATATCTTAATAATTATTATCTAAATGTTTGATGCAAAAGTTTCTTAATTAGAAGATAAAAACCCGAAAATATCATCTCTAAATGATTTTCATAGATCTGTCACCACTTATGAAATGAGATGTGAGAAAGATATGAAAATAAAAACAAAATATTATAAAGAAATATATTTCAAGGATACCAAGAAATATAACTCAAATTATAGTCTTATTGATGAATAATCTAGTGATTCTGGCTCTGAAAATTAAGTATGAAAAGATCCAGATGAAATTTTATCCTCATTTTCTAAAAATGTGAGAAATGGTATATGTAAATACAGAGGGAACAATTATTTAAATGTTTTTAATATTGTGTTGGTGGGAACATTGTGTCAAATTTTACATGAATAAATATATAATATGACAATGATGAAGAATAATAATGTCAAATAAGGTCATGGAAGAAACATGGAGATAAAGGAAAATCATATTCCACATGGAAAGATAAAAAACTATCCAAATATAAGATGTTATGTATCTTATATAAAGATGATTCAGAAGAATACAATGAAGCTAAATCTAGAAAATCTACTGAGCATGTTGGTGAGAATACTTTAATTGTAATAGTGATAGATGAATAATTCCAAAGTATCAGTTTTCAGGAAGAAAAAAATCAATGTGAATTTCATTTTAATGAAGAGTTGAAAATTTTTCTAAGAAATATTAGAAAGATTGAAAAAAAGATGTTTGAAGATCAATGTTTCTTGAAAAAAATTCAAAAACATTATTTAGAAGAGAATAAAAAGATGCATGTTGAGATTGATGATTTGAAGAAATATATTGAGGAATAAAGGAACCACAATGAGAATCTGAAAGTAAATATGATATAAAAATAAGAAGATATGGTATTTTTCCAACAGAAAATATCTTAAGATGGAATAAGAAATACAAGTTTCATGAACTCTATCTCTACATTTGTTGAAAGTTAGAGTAAGGGTAAACCAAAGAAGAATAAAAAAATATTCACCTTCAATTTTTGAGAATAAATATGAATTTTTTTCTAGAATATAAAAGGTTTGAATATTTATGAATGTGTCCAATGTTTAATACATTTAAATATTAGAAGTTCCTAAAAACACTGAGTCTAAAAATTTTACTAAAAAATTTGAGTATTGAAAAATTATTAAAACATTTGGTTTTAATAATTTTGAAAATAAAACCAAGATGAGAAAGAAGACTCTGATTGAAAAAAGAAAGGTTGGTGGTCAAAAAAGTTCAGATAAGAAGGTTTCTGATAAACATACTCACAATTCTGGTCAGTATGGAAGCTATTGATGAAAATATTATTTATATTGTTATTGATAGATTAGTGAATGATTCAGACATACAAAAAATATGTGTTGGTTCAAGAAAAGATATAACAACTATTCTAAATGTGATTAAAGGTAAAGGTTTTGGGGGAGTCAATTCCCTCAAAAAAGAAGTATGAAACGAAAGTTCTGAAGAAATGAGAGAATGACGGTGTAAAAGTAAAAAATAGTTTCCAAACCATGGAAAATAATTGGGAATGATGTGGACAAACTGAACATCTTTATAAGGGTTGTCTTATTTTGTTTCTTTTAGAACATGTATCATAACAATTCTTAAAAGTTGGCAGAGATGAAAGGAAAGGGAGAAGGAAAACCCTTTTTTCTTGAAACCTCTTTAAAATATATAAAAGTAGAATGAATTTAGATTCTTGAGAGTGGGTGTTCTTCTCATATGATATGATATTTGAATTTTTTTAAGAATTTAAATTATTTCAAGGATTTAATAGTGACATTCGGAAATGATGAATCACTAAGAATCAAATCTGTTGGATCAAATATCATTGGGAGAGAAATTTGAAATCCAGGAAAGCCATATTTTTTGATGGGTTGAAATATTAACTGCTGAGTGTTTTAAAATTATTGGATGAAGGTAAAAAAATTACTTTTAAGAAAGATATATTTTTTGTGAAAAGTGATAAGGATTGAAGGATAGTAATAAGAGGCCAACGTATAAAGGGAAACTTATTTCGAGTTGGTGAGGTACAAAAACCATGATGCTTGGTCATGGTGGAAGAGAATAAATTGTGGAATAAGAGGCTGAGACACATGTGTCAAAGAAACATGAGAAAGTTATCTAAAAGAAATATTGTCTGATACATTACTAATTTTTGAAGAAGAATATATTGGTTTTGTATAATTTTTACAAAAGTAAATACTATAAATATTGTTCCAAAGTAATTCGACATTTGTTCAAAATGACCCCTAGAACATATTCATTCTGATATCTCTAGATCAATGAGTAAACAATATACAAATGGATATAAATATTTCATAACATTTACTAATGAATTTACTTACATTACTTGTGTCATGTATATGTAACATAAATCAGATTCACTAAAAACTTATAAATGTTCTAGGAGGGATGCTGAGAAAGAATGTGAGTATTCAGGGAAAAGGATGAGAACTAAAAATGGTGGAGAATACAGAAGTAGAGAATTTCAAATTTATCTTGATAATTAATGAATTATCCATGAGTATAGTTGACCCTATACTTCTCAACAAAATGGGGTTTCTAAATGTAAAAAGGAAGATTGGTGGAAATGGGGAGAACTATGTTACTTGAAGATGGTCCTTCTCATTACTATTGGAGGTAAACCATGAGCACTAATTTGTATATTCAATGTTGATGTTTCTATAAGAAAAGTTATCGTGTGACTCTATATGAATTGTTTTAAGGAAAAAATATTATTTTGAAACACATAATAATTTTTTGGAGTCTACGTATTATAAAGAAAAAATGTGGAGACTTGGGTAACATTGAGTAGAAAGGTAAGGGTGGAATTTTTCTTGGATTTATACCTAGAGGAAGAGGATACATATGTTTCAAAAAATAAATTGGAATAATTTTTTAGTCTTGTGATGTGAATGTTATTAAAAATGATGAGTATAAAAATACTCATGATGATAAGGATATTGACAAGGATAGGGAATCTTTTAATCACAATTCAGATAATGATACAGAGAATTGAAATCCAACTCAAAAAGAATAACAAGACTTAGATATTTATGGTGATGTGGAAGATACTTAAAAATATCATCCTTGGATAAAGAAGAAATTTAATTCTTAGAATATTATTGGTGATCAACATTAGAAGGTTTAAACAAGAAGAATATAGAATTCCATTACACATACTTATTTGAGTTCAAAAGTGGAACCGAAATATGTTGATAAAACATTTGAGCATCTATAATTGATTTAAACCACGAATGAATAAATTGATTAGATTGAGAAGAATCATACATGGTATCTCAAAACTATGTGAGATAAAAAAATAGTATTGGTAGAAATTAGGTTTTCTGGAACAAACCTAATAAATAAGGTGAAGTGATAAAGAACAAGGAAATACTTTTTGACAAAGGGTATTCATAAATTAATGGTTATGATTTTGGTGAAACCATTTCTTTGGTGGAATGATTTGAAACAATCAGAATATTTTTTTCTATTTCTACCGAATGAAGTTATTTTTTTTTCAAATGGATGTCAAATACACATTTCAAAATGTTTATCTTGATTAAAAAGCATCCAATGAACACCCTATGGATTTTTTGTTGGAAAAGATTAATGTCATGTGTGTATATTCAAGATATATTTCTATTTATTAAAATAATATATGAGGGAATGGAATACAAAATTGGATATATTCATAAGGAAGATGATTTTTAAGAAAGGAGGTGTTGATTGAAATCTTTACAGTAAACAAATTATAGATTTTTCCTAATTTTAATTGTCTATGTTGATGAAATTATCTTTACTAGTAATGATGAAAGAACATGTAAAATATTTTTTGAATAAATTTATATGTTTTTTTAAATTTATAAGATGGGGGAAATGAAATACTTTCTTAGGTTATAAATTTTACAAAACAAGAAACATATTTTTCTATCTAAAGAAAATTATGATAAGGAACATATCAAAAGGTTCGGTATGGAAAATTCAAAACCCATTTCGACAAAAATATTATTGGGAACCTTTTTTTGTAAATATGGGAAATGTATGAAAGTTGATCAAAATAAATTTCTAAAGATGATTGGATGATTATTTTACTTGACTGCCTCGAGACCCAAAATAGTTTATGCTGTTACCTTATGTGTAATATTTTAGCGTTCTCCAAAATAATCAAATTTTATGGATAGAATAATTATTCTGAGATATATAAAAGGAACAAAAAAAATTTTAATTAGGAATGAGAGATCATAATATATTAACTTGTTTGGGTATTCAAATGTTGATTCGGTAGGAAATATTGATGATAAAAAATCCACATCTGGTGGAATATTGATTCTGGGGAATATTTGTTTTAGCTGGAATATAATGAAACATAATTAAATTACTCTTAGAATAGATAAATCTAATTATGTTTCTACCACCAAATCTACTACCTAAATTATGTGTATAAATAATCAGTTATAAGACTTACATGTTAATGTGATGTTGCCCTTGCTCTAGGGTTGAGAAAATCAAAGTGAAATTATCCAAACTAAGAATTGAGTATAACATTATAATTAAAAATGTATTTATATCAAATATCATTTTATCAAAGAGGATGTGGAGAAGAATGAATTTAATATGGAGTATGTTATTACATCAGATCAAGTTGATGACATTTTCACAAATCCTTTACCTAAGGAATATTTCTCCAAATTGAGGTTGAACATGAGAATCCAATATATTTCTCATCATGGATAGGGTATATATTTTTGTACCCTTACTTATATTATCTGTTGACTGTGTTATCAAGGGGGACAATTGTTTCATAAATCTATCGTTAAAGAAATAATGTAAACATGGGGAGTTGTGGGTAAGCTGTGAATCCAGCATGTAAGTGTCTAAACTATTATTACTATTTTTTGAAACTTTTTAGGAAAAAACATTGTATTATAGGAAAAATGAGGAAGTGAATAAAGGTGAGAAACAAAGATGAATAAGGTTTTCATTGTCACAAATTTTGGGGTGCATGGTTTTGCAGTCAAGGATTCTTATTTCCTACAATGGGTTAGCTCACATAGGATTTGAATTATTGATAAGAAATCCATTGAAAGAGGCTATAATATTCAGTAATTTATGAATATTGGTTGACAAAAAAATATAAAGGGTCAAATTGTCCAGACCATGTTGAATGGATAATGTTTTTGGATGTTTTTAAGAAGTTTTTTCTAAAATTGTATTACATTTTGTTGTAAAAAAGTACAAATCAATTCAATTTGTATAATGTTTTGGAAATTCAAGCTAACCATAATATTCTGTAAATAAATCTATCATTTTTCAATAATTTCCATAGTATTGAGATGAAACTGCCTAGAAGAAAATGATTATCTGACTCACCTTGGTTCTAGAATGAGGTTATGATTATAATGAGGAATAGAATTAGATTCCTCATAGATCCAATAATAAATTCGATGATTCTTTTCTATTGTGTATTTCCCAAAAATCCTAAATATGTTGTGAAACATTTGATGGAATCTTGATAAAAGAATGGGAGGGAAGAGGTGCTTCTAATCAGAATCATGTTAATCATATTTATACCGAGTAAGAAAGAAATATTTTGATGGATTATTGGGATGTTATAATACTTTCCTTAGTATTTCCGATGACACTAAATTAGATCTTCAACGTTATAGATGTCATGAAGGATGTAATGATATAAGAAGATGTTTGTGAAAGAATAAAGTTGGAAAATATGAAGATTTCTGGTATCATGATCGTGACAATGAAATCACCAGATTCAGATTTATTTTAATGATGAGAAGGATGATCATAATAATGGTAATAGGTTTTAGAGAGGCCAAAAGCCAAAATATTTAAATCCTTAGAAAAATGTGTTCATGAGAAGCATATTAAGAAAAGAAATAAGCCAATGATAATGGTACATCTAACTATTATTTCATTGTATTCATCATAGGTATAATATCTTGGGTAGAAGATTTTTTGTATCACATTTATAACAGAAATAAGAAATATAATTTTTTTTCATGTTCTTTCATCAATTGGGTCATGAGAAATTGTATTAAAATTGGTACTAATTTTAATTTATTAAAAAAAGAATAATATGATGTGGATGAATAAGTTTTAAAGTATCTTTGTCTCCATCATAGTGAAGAAATATAAATGGGAGACAGTTCAATGAATTGTTATGAAAAATATGTTTTCTTACTTTATTTGGTGTAGAGTAATGTAAAGAAGAAATATTATAGATCAATCAAAATGTAGAAATAGAACCAGATTGAGGTTCATTGAGAAAATTTAATCATTATGTTTTTTCAATGCAATTGGCATATAGTATTGTAATAAACAAATATGATCAGGCAATCAGAGTAGAGAATCAGAATCAGGCTGATTTTTGTGATAAAATTTAGAGTTAAGTTGAATTAGATAGAATATTTGAGAAGGATCGAGAAGATGTGAGAATAGTATAAAAACATTTATTATGTCATTATACACATGAAATTAAAAAAAAAATGTATGATTCATGTAATTTTTTTGAGTAGGAAAAATTTCAAGAATCCAACTCAAACCATATTTGGGGAGAGTATAAAAGGGAAGTACCTTATACAATCTGACAGAAGTAATATTCAAGGAAATTAAGGGTGATGGTGGAGAACTAGATAAATAATATAGATAATTAGAGGTTTTTGGATTGTATTTCATGAAGAAGTTGTGTCAGATAAACGAGAAAAGAGAGGATACAAGATTTCAATGTTTAATATGATTATGGAATTCAAATGGTCAATGTATTGAATAATCGGACTGGGAAAATAATATTTGTATTTTTAGATTGAATATTAATATATTCGTAATTTTCAAAATTTTATTCTGATAGAAATATATATTTTCTATATTGATAAATCATATTGAGAAATCAGACAAGGAAATCATATTGGGAAATTAGATTAAGAAATCATAATGAGTTTTGTTACCAATTATATGAAGTTCTTATGAGATTCTTGGTATGAAATTGAAGAATTATTTTGAAATTTTATATTTGTGAAATTTGATAAAGAATAACTGTAACATATTTTGTTACGAAACAATTTATTTCATAATTTTTTCTAGGAGGAGCACACACACTATTGAATTGTTTACATAGTGCTGCACAAGTTAAAGGAAATATATTACTCATTTTATTCCATAGAAATGGATTATTTTCTATTGGATTGTGTGGTATTGGATAATTTCCAAACCATACCACTGACTTAGATACTATTATTGAGTGGCAAACATTGTAAATTATTTTGTGCTAATGGATGTGTGTTTGAATTTTTTTAAGCAATGAAATGAATCTTTAAAATGATGTGATGATTGTTTCATATGAAGGGGAAAATAAAAGAAAAAGATACCACTGATTCACCCATCCCCCACTTACTGATACAACTTTTTTAATTGCGTATTTATAATTGGTATTAGAGCCACGATCCTGATAGTTTATTCATTACTCATGTTTTGAAGAGAAGTTGTCATGTAGAATATGAATTTTGTTAACAATAAAGGAACTCCCATTTTTGATGGTAAGAATTATCATATCTGGAATGATATAATACTACCCTATCTTCTGTCTCTTGAATATGATGTTCTTGATGATGCTAATATGGATTTCATCATATTAATTAATTGTTATCTTACACATGTTGATAAGAAGAATCTTGAGAATGACAAAAGGGCCCAGAATGATATACTATAATCACTTTATGAAAGTGAATTCCTAAGGGTGAAATGTGTTTCCACAGTTAAAGGTATATGGGATATGAAAGAAAACATATATTAGGGTAATACAAAATTGAATAAGGAAAATTGAAAATCTGTTGGAAAATGTATTAATATTTGGAAATGGGTAAGTATGAATCTATTAGGGACTTTTTTACCATGGTGGATGAAATTATTAGTACATTTAGATTTCTTTTTGAGAAGCTAGTGGATTATACAGTTGTTGAAAACATATTAAGAATTCATCCCAGAAATTTTGATGATAATGTTTCTTCATGGGATGATAGAGACCTTGAAAAATTATATTTGGATTATTTTCATAACACTGTCATAAAATTTGAAATTATAAGGGATAAATCTATAAAAAGAAACAAAATTTGACAAGGAAATGTATTTCATGGATACCAAGAAAGTGATGTAAAATAAGATTCATATTCCAGAATAATATGATGATTCTATCTTTGAAAATGTGGTATGTCAAAATCTTAATGAAATTTTATCATTGTTTTCTAAACATGTGAGAATAGGTACATGTAAATACGAAGGTAAACACCCCTTTAAATTTTTTGAATATGGATATGTTGGTCACTTTGCCGCAAATTTTCCATGAAGAAAGATATAAAAAGATAGGGGTGTAGAAGAAAGAAAGCCAAGAAGGTCATTGAATAAAAAAGGAGATAAAGGGAAATCATCTTCCATGGGGAAAGATAACAAAATATCCAAATACAAAAGGAGATGTTTGTTATATAAACTTGATGAAGAAAAATATAGTAAATATAAATCCAAAAAGTCTACTAATAATGTTGTTGAAAATACATTTATTACAAAGTGAATGAAAAAGAAATAAAACGTAGAAATTCTAATGAGGAAACAACTCAAAAAAAATTTGGTTCAAAAGAATAGTTGAAATAATGTCTGAGAAAGATTAGAAGGATGGTAAAAAAAGAAGTTGGAAGATGAATGTTCCTAAATAAAAGTTGAAAATATTTTTTTATTAGAGAAAAACATGATGCTACTAGAGATTTCTAATTTCAAGAAATCTATTGGGGAAGAAAATAATTTTATTGATCATCTGGAAGTAAAGCTGAAAGAAAAATAAAGAAGAGTTGGAACATGTACAAAAACACTATCTAAATTTGAACTGGGAAATTCATGTTTCAATAAATATATTTTAGAATCTAGTGAATTTTCAATTAAGGGTAAAACTAAGAAGTATCATGAAAATTAACCTTCAAAGGATGATAATAAAGCTAAAATTATTTATGGAAAATAAAAGGCTGGAAAGGTTATGTATGTGCCGAATGTTAACGAAGATGAAAGATTAGAAGTTCTTAAAAAATATGAGTCCAAAAATGTTGTGAAACATTTTGAATATGGAAATGTTCTAAAAAAATTCTAGTTCTGATAAGGTTGAATAAAAAACCGATATGATAAAGAATACTATGATTGAAAAAAGAAAGGTTGGTGGTCAAAAAGTTATGTTAATAAGGTTTTTAAGAAACATACTCACAATTCTAGTAACTATGGAATATACATAGTTAAATTTTATTTCTATGGTTCTTAATAGTATTGTGGTAGATTTGGAAATACCACAAATATGTGTTGTTTCAGCCAACAACATTTATACTATTCCATAGGTTATGAAAGGCAGATGTTTTGGGGGAGTCAATCCTTTCAAAAGAGGAATTCCGAAAAAGAAGTTCTAATGAAATCTAAGAATGATGGTGTAAAATTTAAAAACACGTTCCAATGCCTAGAAACTATTTTTGAAAGAAGTGAACAACCTATACATCTTTCTAATAGTTTTCTTGTCTTATTATAGACATAAAAAAGTTTCTTAATGATTCTCAAAATCCAGAGGAGAAGAATGACAAGGGAGAAGAAACATAACTTGTTTTTTAAACCACTTTGAATGTTATAAAAAGAGAATGAACTTGGATTATTTAAAATGGGTGTTATTATCATATGATAAGTGAATTAAAATTATTTAAGAATGAAAAATATTTCAAAGAAGGAACTGTGAAAATCAACAATTTTGAATCACTAATAATCAAAGGTGTTGGATTATCTATCATTGGTAAAGAAATTTGAAGTTAAAGAATGCCTTATATATTGATGGGGTGAAACATAACCTCTTGATTATTTCACCGTTATGTGATATAGGTCACAAGTTTACTTTTACAAAAGATGGATTAGTTTGGAAAATTGATATGGATGGAATGATAGTTACAAGATGCCAATGTACAAACAGAAACTTATTTCAAGTTGGTGAGGTATAAAACTCTTGTTACTTGTGCGTGGTGGAAGAGAAAAAGTTGTAGAATAAGTGTCTAGGAAACAAGTATCAGAGAAAAATGAGAAATTTATCTAAAATAATTACTGTATGAGACATTTTTTATTTTTTAAATGCAAATATTGGATTTACACTATTTTTCTGAAAGGAAATATTTCAGATACTATAAATAAGAAAGTTGACATTTGTTAAAAACAACCCATGTAACTTATTCATTCTGATATCTGTGGACTGATGAGAAATCAATCAATAAATGGGGATATGAATTTCATAACTTTTATTAATGACATTACTTTTATTACACATGTCATGTATATGAAACATAAATCAGATCCTAGGAAATTATTTAAAAGTTTCAAGAGGAATGTTAAGAAAGACTGATAGTATTTAGTAAAGAAGATGAGAATTGATAATGGTGATGAATAAAAAAGTGAATAATTTTTATGTTATATTTATTATCATGGAATTTAGTGTGATTATGGTTCACCCTATACTTCTTATAAAAATGGAATTTTTGAAAGAAATAATATAAGTTTGGTGGAAATGGGGCGAACCAAGTTACTTGAACATGTTCATTCTCATTACTATTGGAGAAAATACATGAGAACTACTATGTATATTAAATAATTATTTTTCTATAGGGAATATTTAAATTTGAATCTATATTAATTGTTTTATATAAAAACTCCATTTTTAAAACACTTAAGTATTTTTGGGATTCCATGTATTATAATGAACAATGTTGGAATTATGGAAAAGTTTGACAAAAAACACAAGGATAGATTTTTTCATGTCCTTGAACTGGATAGAAGTGGATACATATGTTTCAAAAAATAAATATGAAGTGATTTTGATTTTATTAAATTGAATATTTTTAAAAATGCTGAGGAAGATAAATAGACTCATCCAGATAAGGAATTTGACCACTATAGGTATACATTTCATTACAATTCAGATAAGGATACAAACAATTTTAATCCTATTCATGAAAAATAATTAGACTCATCTATTTATAGTGATGAGTAAGACACTTGAAAATATTATCCTAGGTTGAGGAATCAATTTTATGCTCAAAAAATTATTGGTGTTCATCATCAAAGAGTTCAAACAAGAAAAATATCAAATTCCATTACACATATTTATTTGTATTAAAAAGTCCAACCAAAAGATGTTGATGAAACTTTTGAGCATCCTGATTGGGTTCAAGGCATGAATGAATAACATGGTTATATTGATAAGAATAATACTTGGGAACTTGTACCTAATACAGATAAAAATAATATTAATAGTAACATGTGGGTTTTCCAGAAAAAACTGAATACAGAAGGTGAAGTGATATGGAACAAGGGAATTATTCTTTTCAAAGGTTATTAACAAATTAATGGTAATGATTTTGATGAAACCTTTTCTATGGAAGATAATTTAGAAATAATCTGAACCTTTCTTACTAATACTACACAATTAAGATTAAAAAATTTCAAACAGATTTTAAATCCAAATTTCTAAATAGTTTTCCTGATGATAAATTTTACATTGAAAAACCTTGTAGCATTATTATCGAGAAATATGAAAGATTATTTGTGTAATTTGAAGATGATTTTTATGGATTAAGAAAATATTTGAGGGGATGGAATTTTAAATTAGAAATTTTCTTAATGAAGATGATTTTCATGAATGGTAGAGTAGATAGAAATATTTATATTAAATAAATTCAGAAGTTTTCCCTCATCGTAATTGTCTATTTTGGTAAAATTATCTTTACTAGTAATGATGAAAGGACTTGTGAAAGATGTGATAATGAAATGAAAAAGTTATTTGAATTGTTGATACTTGGGGAAAATGAAATACTTTTTTGGGTTTTAAATTTTACAAAATAAGAAACTGATTTGTCTTTCTCATGATAAGTATGTTAAGGAACATATCCAATGGTTTGGTATGAAAAATTTAAAACTAGTTTCCACAAAAATATCATTGGGAACCATATTGAGAAAATATGGATAATTCAAGTATTTTGATCCGAAATAATTTCAAAAGGTGATTAGAATTTTGTTGTTCTTGACAACCTAGAGGCCCATTAATGTTTATGTTGTTACCTTCTGTGAATTATTTCATAGTTCTCCAAAAGAAACACATTTTATTCGTAGAAAAAAATTACGAGATATATAAAAGGCACAAAAAATTTAAAAATTAGGTATGATTTCTCATAATGTATTGATTTTCTTTGGTATTGAGATATTTATTAGGAATTAAATTTTTATGATCAAAGAGCCAAATTTGGTGGATTATTATTTTTGTAGAAATGTAGTGTTAGTTGGAATAAAAATAAACATAATTTAGTAACTCTTATCATGGATAATGCTATGTATGTTGTTTCCACTCAAGATACCAAACAACATATGTAGATTAAGATTCATTTAGAATAATTTTTTGTTAATGTGAATTTACCCTTTATCTTGGGCTGTGATAACAAAAGTGAAATCAATCTCTCTATAAATCCAATAAAACATTTTCATTCAAATAATATTTATATAAAATATCATTTCATAAAATAGGTTGTGGAGAATAAATAATTAAAGCTGGAGTATGTTCCTACGTCGAAACAAGATGCTAAAATTTTCCTAAAAACATTATATAAGGAATATTTATCTAAATTGAGGTTCAACATGGGCATCTAACCTATTTCTCATCTAGGTTTTGTTATTTTTTTCCCTATCTTAGCTTATCTTTGGATAGTGTTTTCAAGGGGTAGAATTTATTGATAAATCTATCCTTAAAGAAAGCATGTAAAAGTAGGAGTTATGGGTACGATATGAATTCAGGATATATGTATTTGAAATATTGTCACTATTTTTTTGAGTGTTTGTAGGAAATATAAATTTTTTATTCCAAGAAAATTGATGAATTGAAGAAAGATTAGGATGAAATATGAAGAATATTTAGTAGTCATTACATTTTACCAACATGTTTTTGCTATCAATGATTATTGTTTCCTACAATGAGTAATATCACGTATTCTTTGAATTGTTAATAAGTAATCCATATATTATAATTACAAGTTTTAGTGATTTATGAATCTTTGTTGAAAAACAATCCAAAGGGGGAGATTTTTTGGACCAAGTTTTCTTGAGAATTTATTTGGATGTTTTGAAGAAATTTGTTTTGAATGTGTATTGTCATTTTCTATCAAAAAGAATAAATCAATTTAGTTTGAAATCGTTTTTGAAATTCCACATGACAATCATATTTAAGATATTAGACTCACATTTCTCAAGAGAGACCATCATATTTAAAATAAAATATATTTAAAAAAGGTTCATTAGGCTCATCTTGTACTAAGAATGAAGTTATCATTTTTTTAAGAAAACGTAGAAAATTTTATTAACAAAAAGAAAGGGGTTACACAAGTCTGAAGGAAGGTATTTTGTAGACATCCCGAGCATAATAAGGGATTAATTCAGAGGGGAGATTGTCCATCCAGTGTAATTCGTGAGCAACTCTGAGATTGGAAAACCAATTAGCGATCATGTTGGATTCGCGGAAGGCATGAGTGGCGATGAAGTTAAGCCCAATTAGTGAATTCAAACAGTTCATCCAGCGGGAAGTAAGAGGCCAAGCAAGGTGAATTGTACCATTCTAGATGGCCTGAATGATTATAGTAGAGTCTCTCTCAATCCAGATATTGTCCCATCTGTGATGTCTGGAAAAGGTGACGGCATGGATGACACCCATCATCTCAGCTTCCAAAGCAGTAGCGAAGCCGCAAGATCAATAAAAGCATCCAAGGATCTGGTCCAGGTGATTTCTGAAGACGTCACCACAGCCCTATAGTCCCGGGTTGCCTTTGGAGGCTCCATCCACATTGATTTTAATCCATCCCGGAGGAGGGGGAGCCAAAAAACTTCAAGAGTGGAGTGGGGACGAGGGTAAATCCCCTCCACCCCAACACGTCTAAGGATCCCAAGGTCACGGACCAAATTGTTGCAGTGAGACTTTTGGATAGAAGACTCTTCGTGGATAGCCATGAGGATTCTCTTTTTCCCTGCACAAATATTAAAAGAGTTATTGTGGAAAATGAAATCATTTCTACCATACCAGATAATGTGGAGAAGTTTCGCAACCACCACAACCAAAAGGTTTTTGATTTTCTAAGACGTAGAAAAATTCAAGATGTTCTGAATATGCAAGTTGATGGTGTCAAGGAAAAGCCACCTGCACTCAAAAATGTCAAGAATATAATGCCAGAGAGTGGTAGCTATGTCACAGAAGAAAAAAAGATGATTAATATCCTCTCTATGTTGATTACACATATGACATTTTGAACAAAGAGTTATTCCGAAATTTTGAAGGTAGTTATCAGTGGGAATTCTTTGATGAGTAATTTGCCAGACTAAAGTAAATATTGAGGGTTTTATCCAGGGTTTGTTAAAAATGTCTAGCCAGGGATGTATATTGTCATCATTGTTAAAAAGGAACTTATAATAGCTTTTGGAGTTAAGGATCCCATTATGCGCTGGTTCCCAAATAAGAAGATCCTTAGTATTAGCGAAGTGATAATTATCAACAATTTGGGTAATATTATCAAGGTGATCAAGATTATACATATGAACGATCGATTCAATTGATTCTTGAAGATGGGCAGGGGGTTGGTTGGTATCTGTCAATGAGATCAGGGGAACACCAGTCCAATTATCAAGCTAGAATTTTAAGCTGGAGTCCTTATAGGCTATCCATCTAGAGTTAAAAATAATAGACATGAAAGTGTTTTTGATGGAGGGCCAAATGGAGGACTTAAGAGGATATAGATTTTTGTATCTAAGCTTGTCAAAGGAGTGAGTTCTGAGGAAGTTCATGGAGGGAGAGGTTTTGTGAATAATGTTCCACATAAGTCTATCTTGCAAAGCCTCATTGAATTTAGAGTGATTTTTATGCCAATCCCCCCTTTATCAACAGGTTTTCAGCAGAAGGTCCAGGGGATAGTCATAAGTTTCCTCTCCATAGTGCTACCAGTCGAAACAAAATTTTTAATAGCAGTGCTAAGGCGTTTTAGAAGACTTTTTTGCCATTTATATATCATCATTGAATAAACAAGTTTAGAAACAATTTTAGATTTCACCAAACAAATTCGACCTACCATCGAAAGGGACTTACCCTTCCAGGAGGAAAGGTGTTCAAGCATGTGATCTCCAATGTGAGAGAAGTAATCCGCTTTAGGTCTTCCCCAAAATATCGGCACACCTAGATAGGTAAAGGGGATAGATCCTTCTTTGACACCCAAGATGTTGGATATGGAAGGTTTTCATCCCAGAGGAATGTCATTACTGAAAATGATGGAATATTTGTTCCAGTTGATGTGTTGACCAGAGATTTCCTGGTAATATAGCATAATATCTTTAAGTTTGAGAATGTTCCTTTTTTCTCCCTGGGTAAAAAGAATAATGTCATCAGCATAAAGAAGAAGCGAAGGAACTTGTAAATTTCTGGAGGCAGATATAGTTTTTAGGGATCCTTTATCAATCTCCTGGGTAATCAACCTACTCAGGTAGTCTCCCACAATGGAGAATAAAATAGTAGAGAGCAGTTCACCCTGCCTCACACCTTTAGTGCAGTTAAAGTAGCCTCTAGGAGAGCCATTAATGAGGATGGAGATGTAAGCAAAGTTGAAAAGATATTTGATTCTATTAATGAGATTTTCATTGAAGCCGAATTGTGAAAGAACTTTATACATAAAGCTCCAATACATGTTATCGAAGGCCTTCGCAATATCATGTTTTATAGCAACACTCCCCCCTCTGCTCTTTTTGTTTTAAAGATTAGTAGATTCAAAGTCCATAAAAATGAAATCTTGAATAGATCTGCCTTTTATGAAACCAAATTGGTTCCAAGAAACTATTTTGCAACAAATGGAGTTTATTCTTTTGTAAATTAATTTCGTGATGATTTTGAATAGAGAATTGATAAGGGAAATGGGTCTGAAGTTCTGAATCATATCAGCATTCTCCATTTTTGGGATAAGAACCAGAAATTGGGAGTTAAGGCCATGAGGAAGAATACATTTAGAGAATAAGGCTTTAACCAGACGACAAACATCTTCTTGTAGAGTATCCCAATGGCTTTGATAGAAACCATTGTTAAATCCATCCAGGCCAGGAGCACTGTCAGGATTGAGGCTAAAGACAGTGTCTCTGATTTCATGATCAAAGGGGATGTTTTTCAGAAGAGTGTTATCTTCCTCAGAAACCAGAGCGGGAATGATGTCAGGTTTGAGGTCTTTATCAATATTATCACCATTGAAAATATTTTCAAAATAAGAGACTAAGTGATTGGAAATTCTTTCATCAGTGTCAAGAATTTGTTTCCAATTTTTGAAAATGGCTAGGGGTCTATAGGCTTTCCTAACCCTATAAAGGGAATTATAGAATTTATTATTCTTATCCCCATAATTGAGCCACTTGGCTTTGATAATTTATTTTTTAATAATATCCTTTAGATTGAGTAAGGAAATTAACTTAGAGGAAATTGTAATTTCCTGTTGAGGATCCTGATCATAGTTTAAAAAAGAGTTGATATTTTGATGTTGGTTAAGTTTTGCTTCAATAAGGTTGGTGTTATTATCCATTTCATAAGCCCTTACTTTGAACCAATTTTTAAGAGTTTGCTTTAACATTTTTAACTTCATCAGGCAAGCAGACGGGTTAAACTGACCATCCATATTTTTCCATGTGTCCCTTATGATGTTTGTACATTCGGGGTCAGTAGACCTGGAATTATTATATCTAAAATGAGCCCTCACTTTGTATTTTTTGTAGGATAAGGAAATAAGGATGGGGTGATGGTTAGAGACGATTCTTGCAAGGGTAATACTGGAGATATTTTCCCAACTATCAAGTGCATGAGAATTAGTAAAGGCCCTATCTGATTTTCTGGAAACATTTCTATTATAGTGCTTCCTATACCAAGTAAATTTAGTACCCAACAGATTAACCTCTGTGAGGTTTTTCGTTTCAATACAATCTTTAAATTCCCTAGTGTAAATAGGAGCAGGAGGATGACCAATTTTTTCACTCGAAGGAAGGATGGCATTGAAGTCACCAATAATAAACCAAGGGTGGAAAATAGAGGCATTGAGATTGGAGAGATCATTACAGTGTTCTCTCCTGTCTTGATATTGTTATAATCATAAATAAAAGTAGAGAAGATGTCTGCATTCTCAAAGCTATATTCACAATTAATGGCTTCACTCGAACAACTATATATGTTAACATTTTGCAATGAGGAGTGGTAAAAGAGCCATAAAAACTCAGATGGGGATCCATTGTTACAAGCCCCCAGGAAATGGTAGCCATGAGGGGCTTGGTGTGAGTGCGAGGCAAAATTAATTTTAGGTTCAACAATAGAAATAAGGTTTGGAGTGTGGGTATTGGTGAATATTTTAAGGACATTGAAGGTGTGAAGGTTAGAAATTCCTTGAAAATACCAAAACAGAATATTCATTTTGACATTTTCTTGGTGGGGCTGTCCCCCTTTTTTTTAGAAGTTGCAGTCTTAGATATTGTGGAAATTCCAGAAGATTGATCTTTCACAGTGTTTTCATGATTAACCTACAATGTTAGTTGAATGGGCAAAGAAAAATCAGCTATATCTTTTCCCTGTTTGTTAGGAAAAGATTGTATGGGAGGAATGGGGAGGTGTTGTTTGCTCTCAGGTGCCTTGAGGGCAGCAGGTTCCTGTTATTATACAACAGTTGTCTTTGCAGCTCCAGAAGACCTGTGAATCGAGTGTGAGGTGTGCTCAACATCAGTATCAGAATGAAGAGTTGGTCTGCTTGTTTTCATAATGAAGTTATCATCATAACGAGGAAGAGAATCAAATTCATTATTGTTACAATAATAAATCTGATGATGGATTTTTTTGTTTTTGGATTCACAAAAATCATAAGTAAATTTTGAAACTTGTGATTCAATATTGATAAAAGAAAGGGGGAGAATAGGTGCTTCCAAATAGAATCATGTCAATTGAATTCAGGTTGAGTAGGAAATAAAGATATTAATGGAATATAAGGAAGTTACAATCAATTTATAGGTATCTAATAAGATTCTAAATATGATCTTAAACATTATCAATGTCATGAAGGAATTCATTATATAAGAAACAGTTTGTTAAATAATAATGACAGTGTAGATAAATATTTCTATTCTCAATATCTTCATAATGATATCACTGAAGACAGATTTATTTTAAGTCTGAGGGGGATGATCATAAAAATGGTAAAATATTTCAATCAGACTAAAAAAATATTTATATCCCTGAAGAATGGTGTTAATGGGCATGATATTCATAAAAGAAATAATTTGATGATAATGGTCCATCAAACATAGTAGGTCACCATATTCATCAGAATGAATTTTTTTGTGTTTAGATGATCATTGGTATCACATTCAGATGAGAAAGAAGAAGTCAGATTTGTTTTGAATTTCTTTCATCAGTAGGGTCAAGATCCATCATATTAGAATTTATACTGATTTATCTTTACGAATAAGAGAAGAAGTAGAAGTGGATAATGAAGTTTAAAAGAATCTCTTGCATCCATTATAATGAAGAAATAGAAATGAGGGTTGGTTCATCGAATAATTATGAAGACATATGTTTTTATTCTTATATTTGGTGTATAACAACACATAAAAACAATCATTTCCATCAATGGGAATGGAAAAATGTAATCAGACTGAGGTTCTCTAATAAAATTAATTATGTCTATTTCTTCACTGAAATTGTTAGGGAGTGTCATAATAAAGAAACCATATTAAGAAATCATAGCAAAGAATCAGAATTGAAATGAAGTTTTTGTATGAAGTCAAAGGCGAGCAGAAGTTAATAGAATATTCAAGAAGGATAAGGAAGAGATAAGAAGAGTCAAGAAATGTTGAAAAAGTCAAGATGCACCTAAAATTCAAAAAAATGTATGATTTAGGTAATTTGATTAAGCGGTAAAAAGTTTAGGAATCCCAGTCCAACCACACATGTAGAAAATAACAAAAAAATTACCTTGTACATTCTGATAGATGTACTATTCAAGAAAAAGAAGATAGAATTCAGGTCATTAATGAAATTCTAGAGAGAAGAAGTGGATTTCCAATTTTATTTCTCAAAGAAGTCATGATGGATAGAAGAGAATGGAGAAGATGCAATATTGTAACACATCAATTGATAATTGTATTCATATTGTCATCGTATTGAGGAATCATACTGGGAAAATCATATTTGGATTTAAATAATGATGAATAAGTTGTTCAAGATTGTCCCAAATTTATTTTGATAGAGATATATATTTTTCATATTGAGAAATTAGATTGAGCAATTGTACTGGGCCATCGGATTGTGATAGTGGACTGGGAAATTAGACAGCGTTTTATTACAATGTTTAGGAATTTATTACTGACTTATGTCTAATAAAGTGAATAATTGTTTTGAATGTTTATATTTTTTAATGATAATAACGAATCACTATAACATGTTTTGTTAAAAAGTTTTTACTTCATCATTTTTTCTAGTAGGATCAAATGCACTATTGAATTGTTTACACAGTGCTATATGAGTGAAAGGGAATATCATACTCATTATATTCCATATTAGAGGACTGTTTTTAAGTGGATTGTGTGGTATTGGATCATTTCCAAACCACACCAAGGATATAGCTACTATTATTGTGTGGTAAACTATTTAAATTTGTGTGTTCCAATTGATGTGTGTTTGATTTTTTTCAGTAGGGAAATGAATATTTAATAGGAGTGAAAGGTTTTTCATAAGTAAGGAAACCTAAAATAAATAGATATCACTGATTCACCCCTACCCATCTCAGTGGTACAACTATCCCAACTGTGTATTTACAAAAAATGTGTACAATGAGAAGGTTAAATTGTTTTTTAATATACTATTATTTTACTAAAAAAATATGTATTCTCTAATATATTTTTGTAATCTAAATTATACGTTTGACAACTAAGGAAGATAGTGAATTATTCAAAATATGATTTTAAAAATACCAAGGATGAATAGAAGAATGATATTGAAATTGAATAAATATTTAGGGATTAAGAACATGTTGATGAAAAAAACAAGAATGATGTAACATCACTTTGTTAACTAAAATTATATTGGAAAGGATAAATGTTATAAAATATGAGGATAGATAGAATCAATGTGTCCAATCTATTGACCCCAAAAAATCAATGATCATTAGTTATGTTTTTCTTATAATGATAATTAATGTGCCACTTTATATAGATGCGTGGTACCGAGTCTTTTCTTCATTGAAGGAAGCACTTTGGGAATATATTAAGGTATTGTTACGATATAAATTCTATATTTAAACATATAAGTATATTAAAAACACCTAACTTATTTTCTTTATATATTACTGAGTTCATTTATTTTAAATGATTCTCATAAGAAATACCTCTTAATAGGATCTAGAAAAAATAAAAGAGGCTTTGAAAAACTTCCTATGAATCATTATCCTTAGGATTTTTTTTCAGGAAAGTAAACCCCCACCCACTAGTTACATATGAACACATTATAAAACAGAAAACATTGAATGCCATGACCCGTCCCCTGGGACCCGTTACATGACTACCCCAAGCCCACCTTCTATAGGACAAGGGCTAGCGACTAGCACTAGAAGGCATATTCCCTAAAACGGGAAGACATTGCCTTTAAACCTATACAAGGACTTGGTCTGAGAACACAACAAGAAGCAACTGTGAAGTAAATTTCAGGAGTAAAAGAGTGGTGAAAGTAAAGGGGCTGGAATACAAGACCAACTAAAAGTACGAGTACAACTGATGGAATATTACAACTGAAAAAGGGAAAACAACTAATGAGTTGTCCATCGAGGATCGTACTTGAAAGGAAGGAACAAATTGCCTCCTCAGAACTCCATGCCCGCCTGTCTCCTCCACGTGCCACCTAGTCCTGGCTCTGTCAAACTCAGACCAGCTACTCGTCGTCTTCAAAAGACACAACATGGTGTGGGCATAGCCCATGTAGGGGTGAGTATAACGATTGTATGTAGGGACACAGAGACCCCCAAAGGCCTCATAGAGCTCCAAAACGTAAAAAACATATAAAGGTAACACCATGAAGGTAAGACTAAGAATTTAAAGTACCACACATGTAAGACTCAACTCAAACTAGGCATACTGATCAAAGAAATAAGATTATGATGCTGACCCACACAAGATCGCTATGAATTCTGATTTCTAGCCACTAGATTTTTTAGGGATAGTAAAAAGTAACATCCCCAACAAAAATGTCGAACACCTCTGCTATTGGAGACCTCCTCCTCTATCAAGTACAGTGGGCCTACCATGTCACACAGAGCCACTTCCCACTAACCTTCAACTGTTGAGGTATAACTCCTATCAAGTTTCGTGGGTATGCCGCGTCACACAGAGGTGCTCCCCACAGTGGCCTACTGAAGTAATCATCATATTGATTACCATGGGTCTTCCATGTCCCACAGAGGCACTCCTCACTGTGGCCTTCTGTGGTACTCCTCCTTTTCGAGTACTATGGGTCTACCATGTCACACAGAGGAACTTCCCATCATGGAATATTGAGGTGCTCCTCCTTTTGAGTATTGCGGGTTTGCCTCATCACATAGAGGCGCTCCCCACATGGCTGTTCAGTCACACAGATTCGAAAAATTCATAGTTTTCAAGTGTCAATCAGTCATAGGGTTCCGTACATAGTGTGCTTGGGAGTACCTCTACTAAAGACATTGGTCTTATTAAAACTTGTAAAATGTATCAAAATTAGTAACCCGATGATTCGCCATCTCATATAGGTTCCAATTCAACAAACGACGTGTCAATCAGATGCCCAGTTTGTGCATTATTGGCATTTCAGCGTCGAGGGCCAAGTTGGATTCAGGTATGATCTAACCCGGCCATACTCCAAATTTCTCCGAAGCACACATGAAGTAAGTCAGAAGGATCGTCTCACTCCAAGGATCCAAATTCCGTAGACGGTTTGTCAAACGGACATCTGGTTCTCTAGATAAGTCCCATTAAGTGTTTCTGGGACATGGTCTAGTTGGGCCCGGGTCTGGTTGGGCCCTGATCTGGTCAGACCCGGTCTGGGCTGGGCCATGGCGGACTTGGCCCTCTGGGGTGAGTTCCAGTCCATCCCGCAAAAGGGGCTGCCCGACCCACAAAGTGGCGGAACGCAAGGGCGGCACGCGGGGGGTGGGGGGGACCCGCTGGGCGTCCCCCCGATGGGCAGGTGGCCCGACCCACTGGTGGCGGTCCACTAGAGGGAAGCCTGACAGTGTAGGGTGTGGCTCACAGGGCTTGCACCAGGTGTCTCGGGGGAGCCACTCACCCAGAATCCCGAACGACCAATGGTTTTTCGACCATTGAAGTGGTGATGCCATGTGGGCACCATCCGGTCATCGTGGAACCCATTGGAGGCACAGGTTTGACCTCTTTCACCGTGGCTTCATCCGCAACCTTCTTCTCACTGGCGGCACGACTCCCTTCCCTTCCACAGCCAGCGGATGAGCCGATCACCTTTTTGACAGCCATGGATGATGAGTCGCGACCCCTTGCACACTGGCGGTGCACGAAGGTGCACCACACCTCCTCCACAGCCGGCCAGTGCGAGGGTTTCCAATTATTTCCATGACTTTGTGTTATTCCCTCCTCTTGGGGCATGTGTCGGTACATACCTTCCTCGTATCTGGTCGATGTCGTCGCGCTAGCGGTTGTCCATGGAGATGCAAGGATAGAAAAATAAAAGAGGGATTGAGCTGGGTTCATTAAGCCCATGAACTCTGTGTTAGCTCGTAAACATGAGGGGGGATTATGGGATTAATAATCAATTGAATTAAACAACAAACAAAACCATGTAGAGATACCCCACAACAACCTCCTACAAAAATGAATGAATCATGTATCAACCCGTTAGTCGGTTGGTCCATGTAATTCATATTATTCAAGAATAGGAAAGAGAAATATAATTTAAAATGCGTAAATTAATAAACCCCCTATGTCGAATAATTGGATAAATGCATGCGCTTGATGGTGGGATGTTGTTCTTCCTTCCAGCAACATGCTTCCAACGACGCTGCTCGTACGTCATCCTTTGGATTGTGATTCAGTGTCACCCATCACATCCCACTGGGATCGGCTCCATCTTCTAATGGTCTGGTGTCACAGTGCTCCTTCAACACTTCGTTGCTTGGTGAAGCTCTGTCGATAACCCTACCCAAGAACCATATATACAGCATAGGGGGAGGGTAGGAAACAATGTTGGGAATTTATGGGGTCTCATAAACTAGGAACGTTCCTAATTCCCCAATGACGTCATTAATTATGATTGGAAGGTCAGAAATTTATTGGCTTGACACATTGCTGGCCCCACCCTTTTCTTGTCTATTGGATGATATGAGATAAAATAAAATATTTTATTTCTTTTAAAAAGTCACAAAAATTATCTTTTTATCCGGACCTACTGTGGTCAATGTAAAGCCTCCCTTAAGTGAATTCCAATACTATAGATTCAACAGTTCCCTCAGATTTTTAATCCTAGAAACGGTTCAAAAGTAATAAAATCCCTCTCATGAATTTACTGAACATACCTTTAAAAAGATCATAAATTCATTCCAGGCACTCTAGGACTCAGAATTATGTGACGTCAATTTTCGTAGACTCGTAATAATTACATATAATAAACAAAATTACTTGAACAATCTAGGTATCTACATTCTCTACACCTTAGGCATTTTAATCCCTAAAATCCACAACATAGACTAAGAAAATAAATGGTGGTACTGAGCACAAATCTGAGCCTCCTGCTCCCATGTGCTCTCCTAGAGGTTCCTGTGATGCTAGTGAATGCGCACCAGAGGAATCAATCATCCCTGAAGGACATGATTTTGTCGATCCTCAATCTTCACTTGAACCTCCACAAATTTCGCCCCATCACTTAAGTCCAGCTCGCCGTGGTCGAGGATGTGAGATGAGTCATGCATGTGTTTCTTTAGCTAGGATACCTGGAAGACATTGTGAACCCTCTCCAATTGCGGTGGAAGTTCCATGTGGTATCCCACCTCACCTATCCTACAAACTATCAGAAAAAGGCCAATAAGCCTCGATGTTAACTTTCCACCTCATCCAAATATCCATAGTCCACGCCGTGGGGAGACTTGCAAGAAGAGGTGGTCCCCCTCCTGGAACTCCAAAGGTCTCCGTGTCCTATTGGAATAGCTCTACTGTCTACTCTACGTAGTCTTCATCTGCTCTTGGATGACCACCACCTTCTTAGTGGTAGCCTATAAAAACTCTAGACCCATAAGTTATAACTCCCCTAGGTCTATCCAACATATAGGTGATCTGCAAGGTCAACTATACAAGGCCTTGAATGGTTCCATATCGATCGTGGAGTGATAACTATTTTTGTATGCGAACTCCACCAATGGAAAATGAACCTCCCAACATCTTCCAAAATCTAGGACACATGCACGAAACATGTCCTCCAATGTCTGAATGGTTTGATCAGTCTGACCATCTATCTGAGGATGAAAGGCATTTCTCAATTATAGCTTAGTCCCGAACACCTCCTACAATCCCTTCATCAACCGAGATGTAAAACGTGCATCACAATCAGAGATAACCTTCGATGACACCCCATGAAGTCGTAATATCTCCTGCATGTAGAGGCTTCCCAAGCCCTCTACTGATCCCTGCTATCAGATAGGTAGGAAGTGGGCCGACTTGGTGATTTGGTCAACGATCACCCAGATATAATCATGTCCCTTGGACATACGTGGAAACCCTATCAGAAATTACATGGAGATCCCATCCCACTTCCACTCTGGCACCTCTAGAGTCTGTGTTATGCCAGTTGGAACATGATGTCTGACCTTTACTTGCTTGAAAATTAGGCATCGGGAAACAGACTCTACCACCACTTTCTTCATCTTTGGCCCCCAGTGCTGATGCTGGAGTTCCTAGTACATTTTCTCCACACTAAGATGTACCTCTAGAGGGGATGTATGGAGCTCCCTCAACACCTCCTCCCACATCACTACCAGTACCATGATGCGTCCTCTAAAGAGGATGACATGATCCCCACCTCCAAAAAATCCATCAGGTGCATGTCTTGAGGATATCTGAGCAAGTCGAGCCTCGTAGTAAAAGTCCCAAAGTTGCGCCTCCCTAACCCACTAAAAGAGTGGTGGAGTGACTATCATAGACTGGGGGAATGATGCTCCATCCATATCCAGGAAGGATATCTAAAACATGGCTAGATACTCTCTCGCCTCACTCTGCAATTGTAGTCTAGATCTTCTGCAGAGTGCATCTGCTATAATGTTCCCGTTCCCTAGAGTATATACTATCTCAAATTCATAGTCTTGGAGGAACTATAGCCATCATCAATGTCTCAAGTTCAGGTCTTTCAGAGAGAATATATACCTCAGACTCTTATGATCAGAGTTGACTGTAAACTATTCTCCCATCAAGTAATATCACCATACCATAGAGATGAAGACCAATGTTAACAAATCCAGGTCATGGGTAGCGTAGTTCTTCTCATGTTAACTTAGCTATCGTGAGCCATAGGCAATTAATACTCGCTCCTGCATTAGGACATACCCAATTCTAGTCCCTAATGTGTCATAGTATACTATATACCCGAAGCCCTCTTCTAGTAGCCTCAAGATATAGGAACTTGTCAGTCTCTGCCTCAGCTCCTAAAAAATCTACTGTCATCTCTCTATCTATCAGAAGGAATGTCACTTCTTTGTCAGTGCTGAAAAGGGTGACACATCTTTGGAAAAGTCAGGAACGAATCTCCAGTAGTATCCATCCAACCCCTTGAAACTCCCCACCTTGGTGACACTCCTAGGTGGCTCCCAAAAAATCATAGACACTATCTTCATTGGATCCACTAAAAATAAAACTTCTATGATGATGTGTCCAAAAAAGTGGACCTCTCATACCTATAACTAGAACATTGAGACCTTACCATAAAGTTGTTTCTCTCGCAGTGTATCAAGAACTATCTGTAGATGATAGGCATGCTCCTTCTCTGTCGCTGAGTATAACAAGATGTCGTCGATGAACACCACCACAAGGAAATCGATGTATAACTGGATGATCCTATTCATGAGTCCCATGAACACTGTAGGGGCATTGGTCATGCTAAATGGCATAACCGAGAACTCATAGTGGCCATACTGACATCTGAAAGCCGTCTTCTGCACATCCTCCTCTCGTACCCCAAGATGATTATAGCATGACTTGAGGTGTATCTTAGAAAACCAATGAGATCCCTTCAACTAGTCAAAGAGATCATCAATCCTCTAAAGTGGATACTTGTTCTTCATGGTCACCTGGTTCAAGTGCCGATAGTCTGCGGAGAGTCTCAAACTCCCATCTGCCTTCTTAGTGACCAAAATTGGGGTTGCCCATGGAAAAAAACTGGGCCTTATTAACCCCTTTCCCTACTTGTCCTCCAACTGTACTAGTAATTCACGAAGCTCTGCAGGAGCTATCTGATAAGCTGGTGTAGATATTGGTGTCGTTCTAGGGTATATGTCGATTTAAAAATCTACCTCTCTGTGTAGAGGTAGTCCTGGAACATCATTAAGAAAGACATCGACATACTGGTCCACCACTACAGGATAACTCTAACAATCAACATCAACTTCTCTGAGGGTAAGTCTAGACAAATGATTAGTAATCAGCTGTACCCTCCTCCCTATAAGTCCATCATGTACTGTCAAGGTTCCCTTTTCACCAGTGAAGTAAAACCTGGTCCCATTCATGCGGACAAACCATACTTTTCACCTAATATAGTCAATCTGAGCATGTATTATGGATAACTATTCCATATCCAATATGACATCGTAAGGCCTCAACACTACTACTAGGAGATCCCAGCCGAAACTCTCACCTCCTAGAGTATGATCACAATTCTAGAACCAATGTTTAATCATAGAATATGCCTTTTTAGAAGTGTATATCTATAAGGATCGACCCAAAATATTTACTAGAATCTCAGAGTTCCAAACGATGGCCATGGAAATAAAAGAGTGACTGGAACCTATGTCTATAAGTACTACAACTAAGGTGGAGTAGACAGAGATCATACTCTAATCATATTTGGAGCACCGTGGTCGTAGGCCTCAAATGCTTGGAGCTGAGCTCATACCTGTCCTCCTGCTATCTGTGGTAGAGGTGGACCACCTAGTAGTGGTGGCAGTAGAACCTCGTATCGTTGTCCACTTCATGCTGCACATCCAGGTCCTTTGCTAGGTCTACCACCCTGCGAACCTCCTCAATCAAACCTCTGTCTCTACCTCGGTGGTCCCTCGACCGTCTTCTAGTCACCCGTACAGTAGGTCAGGTAGTCTCGGGCCATTGGGAGAACTTCTCCCCAAACCATTTGACATATTAAAACTGGAAAAAAGTATCAAAAGTAGTAACCCAATGATTCTCCACATCAAGGGTTCCAATGCAACAGACAACACGTCAATCAAACACTCTATTTGTGCGATATTGGTATTTTAGTGGCGAGGGCCCGGTTTGATTCGGGTGCGATCCAAGCCAGCCGTACTCTATCTTTCCCCAAAACATTCATGGAGTAAGTCAAAAGGATTTTCATTATCTGAGGATCCCAGTGCCATAGATAGTTCATCAAACAGACGTCTGATTCTCATGATAAGTCCCTTTAAGTATTTCTGGGTTCGGTGGGGATCAGGTCAGGTCCCACTCGGTTGGACTGGTCAGGCCTACATGGCCGAGGTGAGACCCTGCCCGAAAAAGGGATGGCTCACAAGGGTGGACCAAACTGCAAATGGGTGGCGCACAAAGGGGTGGCCCGCAAGGGTGTCCCGTGGTGGGGCACGGTCCAGCCCGGTGGGCAGCAGACTGCTAAGAAGGTGGCCCGACCCGTTGGCGGCGACCGGCTGGGTAAATGGCTCAGCCCGCTGGTGGTGGCCTGCCAGAGGGCTGCCCGGCCGCATAGGGTGTGACCCACGGGGCTTCCTTCAGGAGGCTCAGGGGAGCTGCTCCCCAGGAATTCCAAAAGCCCAAAGGTCATTCAGGATTTGAAGTGGCGATGCCACGTGGGTGTCGCCCGGTCACCTCAGAACATGCCAGAGGGGCGAGTTTGGCCTCCTCTGCCATGGCTTCATCCATGGCCTCCTGCTCACTAGCAGCGTGTGATGGCACCCCACCCTTCCCTTCCACGACCGGCTGATAATTTTATCTCCTTCTCTGACTATCACGGCTGACGAGCCACGGCCCCTTGCACACTGGCGGTGTGTGACGGCGCATCGCACCTCCACCGCGACCGGCCGATGTCGGCCATTCCGATGACTGCCACAACATTTTTCCATGGCCTCGTCTTGAGGCATGCGTCAACACATTACCTCCTCGTAGCTAGTCGGTGTCCCTGTGCTGGAGGTCTTCTATAGAGAAGCAAGATAGCAAGGTAGCAGAGGGTTCGGGCTGGGTTCTTTAGGCCCACACCCTTCACATTAGCTCGTAACCATGAGGGGGATTAAGGGTTCATTAATCAATTGTATTAAACAATAAAGAAAACCATGCAATGATACACCACAACAACATCACACAAAAATGAATGAATTTCGGTTCAAACCATTAGTCAGTTGGTCCACGTTCTTCATTTTATTAATGAACGGGGAAGAAGAAAATCAGTTAACATGCATAAATTAATAAACCCCCTATGTCTAATCGTTAGAGAAATGCTCGTTCATGATGGTGGGTTGGTGTTATTCCTTCCTCCAACATGATTCCAATGAATCCGCTTGTACGTCATCCTCTGGTTCATCATTCAGTGTCACCTGTCACCTCCCGCTGGGATTGGCTTCGTCTTCTAAGGTTTCGGCATCATGATTCTCCTTCAACACTTCATTTCTTGGCGAAGCTATTTTGATACCCCTCCCCAAGAATCATATATATAAGAGTGGGGGAGGGTAGGTAACAATGTGGATGATTTAGGGGGAATCATAAATTAGAAACATTCCTAATTCCCTAATGACGTCATTACTTAGGATTGGTAGGTCAAGACATTTATATGCTTGACAAATCACTGGCCCCACCCATTTCCTGTCTGTTGGAGGATATAAGATAATTTTTTTATTTAATTTTTTTAAAAAGTCACAAATCTTAACATTTTCTCTGGACCTATTGTGTTCAATGTAAATCCTCCCTTAAGTGAATCTCGAATCTTTGGATTCAGCAGTGCCCTAAGATTTTTAATCAGAGCAATGTTTCAAAAGATAGAAAATTCTACACACACTTTTATTGAAAGTACCTGAAAAATGTTCAGAAATTATTTCTAGGCCCTCCAGGACTTAGAATTACCTACCTTCAGTTTTTACAAGCTTGTAATAATTCTATACAATAAAAAATTTACATGGGAAATATAGGTCTTTACATAGAAGTAAATCCTTATTCTCTATGATGAAAAATCATATAATGTTCATTTCTGTGAATAATATTTTTTAATTATTTATTTTATCCACATTGATTCATAATAGTTAATTTAGGAAACAAAAATGGTGTGTTGAAAATAAACAACATGAAGTAAAACCAATTTAACCCTATCATAAAATATTGATGTGGGTATTATTCACTTCAAAATAAAATGTTATGTATTTTAAATCTATATTAAATGTTTCATGTGATATGGAACAAAATACGTTCCTTTATTTATATGATAATGGATGTATTAAGACCCGAATCCACTTTCATCCCACATCATGTGCGATGGAAGGAGGTCCATATTAACAAAGAGGGTATACTAGTGGATGAAAACAAGCTTTTAATATGAGAATCACATGTAAGTATGACATAACATTAATATTTTATGATTTATAACAATATTAAATAAAATATTATATTTATGTTAATTTTTTTATACATTTTAGACACAAGAATCAACATCAACTGTACCTAAATAAAATATACTTTTAGTATCTTCAATGTAGCCAGAACAATATGGATTCATTAGAGGGGGATTTTTTGGAGTGTCACCTCAAACATATTTTGTGAAGGAAAATCCTCAAGAAGATATATATAAGATGATGAATTTCATGTAGGAAAAAAATATCTTCTTAGAATATAGGAATTTTTGATAAAGTTTAAAGGACCTATACATGTGAAAAGATTAATGAAAGTGGATAATGGAATATAGGATTGTAAATGAAGATACAAATGGCCCCACTATCTTTGAGGCTAGCTATTCCCCAAACAACTTACCTTTCATAAGGTATACAATTTTTTCTCTATTCTTTATCATAAATTTGAATTAAACAACTTCCAAAAACATTATATTATGAAAATTCTATAGGGTGAAGTTTTATATGATTTATATCTATCAACACACAAACATCCACTTATTATAAGGGGTACAATGTATAATAACCGACAAAAAATTCAATACAACAAAAAACTCTCAATAGATCACATGATTGTTGGGATTGAAGTAACTAACCAGCCAAGCACTCAATTTCCCATTTCTCTTGATGATATGGATGCTACAATGGTTGATAATGATATTATAACTTTCATAGAATTGTTATATAATTTTATAATAAAATATAAAATACCTCCATAATAATTTGTTTCAAATTAAAAAACATTTAACCGTTGATGAAAAAGGGTAAAAAATGAGGTATTGTATTGTAGAGGAATAAAAAAATGGAGAAATTAAAGTCAGATCAAAACAATTTAGTGAATTGGTTAATAAATAAAAATGACATTCTGGGAGTAACTACTCCCCAAATTTTCCACTTCCACATATATTAATATTACAAATTCATTGATAAATAATATTAAAATATAGAAATATATCATACATTCAAGATCAAGAAGAAATATTTATAGATTCCATTATTTATGTGGGTATTCTGAAGTATATAAATGACATTATCACGTTTGAATGGTTGGGACTCTCAGTTGTGAATACATGCATGATGTAAATTTTCATAATCCATATGTTCAGAGAATAATCAACTATGTTCAATAAATTTAATAACTATTCATAATTTGAATAGGAATAGGTATTACTATAAAATAATGGTAAAACATTACGAATCAAGATTTGGACTCTTTAATCCCTGTATCATTTCTACGCATAAATTTCTTTGGAATTGGATGAAAATGAAGAGAAAACAGATGCACTAGGAAAAAAATTTAGAAGAATATATTAGACAACAAACTCTTCTTGATGCCCACAATGTAGGGGTAGAAATCTACGATCTAATTATATAAAATATTTTTTTACTTTCTTTATTAATTATTATTTTTATTTAGGAATCACCATATTTTAATTATAAAATGTTTCAAAACCAAATTATTTTATTTTTTGTAGAAAATGTATGAATTTTCATCAAATTGAACACACATGATGTATATTATGAATTATTAATGAACTGAAATTAACATTTTACAAATAAACATATAATTATATGTTTTATTTTTTGTTTTAATAATAATTTTTTTATGATATGGTGATCTATAAATATAGGATAAATCATGGTATGAGTTCACAGATTGGAAAAAAATATGCCAATGGATTTCTTAAAATGGAAATATATTAAGTTATATATTATATAAATTAAATATTAAAACATATTTCCAAACAATTTAATTATTTTAGTAAATTTTTAGGCAGTACCTAATGAAAAATAATGACAAAAATTATGGATATTACATTTTTAAATTCATGAATGTAACCATTTACCATCAGAATACAAGTATGACCAAACAAGTAAATTATAAAAATAATTTCAAATTAATTGATAATAAATTTTAATCACTTGTGGTCTGATATTTTCTCAGTACAACCAAGATTTCCAACAGTTTATGTATTAAAAATAATTAGTAAGTATATTTATAGAAGAGTTGGTAGAGTACATGGTGTTATAATGATTGTTGATATAAAATTTAAGTGATTACATATTATGTTCATGATATATTATGGCTTATGACGATAGAGATACATTTGGACTAGAAACCCTAAACCTATTTATTGTTTCTCACTGTGATTCGCTGATGGCCAGCTTTGATCCGGCATGGGAACTCACCCCACCTGCTCCGGCATCTTCTGATCCTGGTTCTGCAAAAATAAAAGTGTGAAATCTCGAATTTCCCCTTCATTCCTTACCTATCTCATTCTGCGATGCTTTGCAAGGGACTGATCTCAGTAGTGTGAAGGAGTGAAAACAACCGCTCTTTAAAAAGCATGAAGATGGCAGTTACATAGTTGATGCAGATCCTGAAGCCTTGAAGCAAAGGGAGAAAATGTGAAAATACTTGGTTCTCGGATGAGTTTCATACAACACAGGTGACTGGCCCTAGCCTCTATTAGAACTAAAGAACCGAATTGCTCACTTATGGGGCTTGTCTAAATGGAATATGGTTCCCATAGGCAAGGGCTATTATTATATACTCTTCAACTCTCAAGTTGAGCTTGATCTGGTATGAAAACATGGGAACATGCAACTTAAACCAGGTTTTCTTAGAATTTTAGATTGGGATGCTGATTTTAACCCTTACACACACAAAAATTATATGGCTCATGTTTGGGTTAGAATTCATGGACTCAATTGGTTCTATTGAAACCCAAATATTCTTAATGACATTGCTTACTGCATAGGGACCCCATTAAAATTGATCACAAAACACTGAATGGATATCTTGGCCTATATGATAGAATAATGTTTGAGGTTAATCTGGCCAGTGAACTCCCTTCTAACATAGGTTTCAATGCCCCTGATTATAGAATCGACCTTAGAATTGAATATGAAAATAAGACACCCTTTTTTGAAGTGTGCAAATTTATTGGGAACAACCTCTCCAATTTTAGGGTGGTTAGGAAACAAATGGATCCCCCAATCAATAATTATTGGCAGGAAGTAAAACATGGTAAAAAGGGGTTTAATAATATAGAAAAACCTGAGCTCTCCAAAAAGAGAAAAAGAGATATTTGTGTTAAAAAATTTAATGTCTTTACATCCCTAAATGGTAAATCTTTGGGTGATTTGGTGGAGGAAGAAGTGGCTCTTCAAGATAATGATAACATTGTCACTGGTATAGAAGAAATAGTGGCTGAAGGTAAGGAAAATAATCTGGATAGATGCATTCCTACCACTATTTCCAATTCAGCTACTATTGATTCTATCTCTAGTACTTTAACATTGATTGATCATGTTAGTAAGGACTTGGAAAAGCTACCTCGGTTCCTTTAGATCTGAATGGATCCTATGATGCTTCTAATAAGACACATGGTGAGCTGGAAAAATCTTCAGAACCAGGAATTTCTGTTCAATCTACATCTACTGATAAAATTACTTCTTCTATTCCTGAAATTGATGTTTTGGTTACTCATGATGCTAATGCTGACACTGCTGTTGTTGATACTGTACACTGCATTGCACACACTCCTATTTCTGTTTCTTTACAATCTGCATCTGGTGATAAAATTGCTTTTTCAGCTCCTGAAATTTATGTTCTGGTTACTCATGCTACTAATGTTGACATTTCTACTGCTAATACTGCACACAACATTGCACACACTCCCCACTCTATTTCTGTTTATCACTCTAAGTCTCCCCATACTGCTGCTATCTGTCCAGTTAACAGGGTGGTGTCCATAACTCCTATTGAAAAGCAGAATTATGTTTTGTTAAAGTCTCCTTCTACAAATATTATACCCACATCTGCTGATAAAGTGTTTATTCCTGGTACTAAAATTACCACACATGCTGCTAATGATAATACTACCACTACTTCTATTTCACATAGCATTTAACAAACTCCCCAAGACTGTATTGTCCCCCAGGACTGTACTGTCCTACATTCGGACTCCACAAATCCTCCAGCAGAACAGACTCCTACTCAATTAGTTGTGAAAGCTCTTTCTCTGGACAGTCCTGCCATTATAGGTACTCCAGTTTCTGAACCTAATTCAAATTCTACATTGAAAATTGATGGCTCTACATGTTCTGAAACTCATGAGACCGAACAAAATATTTCTTCCTCCCCTGTGGTTACACGATCCCAAAGGAAGAAAGGATCTGGAAAATCTAAAAAAAAAGAAGGGTTCTAACCCAAAACGCAAATAGAAATGAATTTTCTCTATTGGAATTTCCTAGTCTTGGCAAAAAACTATACCTCCACAACACTTAGGAGGTTCTTAAACACTCATAAGCCTCATCTTTTTTCCATTTCAGAACCTAAAGTCACCTTCAAAATGAACTTCATGAGATTTGGTGCTCTTAATTACAGTATTCTAGGATCTTGTAAAATTGGTCCTCAAACAGACTCTATGTTGATCTTTTATCATAATACCCTAGAAAATATCAACATCTTTCAAAATACTGAGCAACAACTTAACTATGATTTCTTGTGGAATAGTCGGCATACCAATTGCACTTTGGTTTATGCCAATAATAGATATCAGGATAGAAGGTTTTTATAGAATGATCTCTTTGATATGGCTAACTTCATTTAGGACCCTTGTGTTGTTATGGGAGACTTCAATTACATTCTTAAATCTTGTGAAAAAATTGTTTCCTCACATCTTTCTATATCCTCAAGGGAATTCATGTCGTCTATTGAAGACTGTAGTCTTTTCGAAGTCACTCTTAGGGGTGCCAAATATACTTGGTACAGAAAACACTATAACAAAACGGTTTCTAGTAAGCTCGACAGGGCCTTTGTTAACATGAAGGCCCTTGATATTTGGGATAATATATCTAGTATAACTCTACCTAGAGTTAATTATGACCATCATCATATTCTGGTTAGCTTCTTTATGAATGACTGTAAGCTTGTTCTTCATTTTAAATTTAATAATGCTTGGTCTTTGAATCCTGATTGTGTCACTTTTATTCATAACACTTAGAACTCAATGAAACACCATAAGGATTCCTTTTCCTGCATGTACATGTTGAAAATCCTAAAAACGGCCCTTAAAGGATGGTGTAAGACTACAAAATCTCACATAGATATAGATATTTCCTCTCTTGAAAATGATCTCAGCCGTGTCCAAACACAAAGCACTAATTCGGATTTTAATATGGATCCACAATTGGAAGAAAATATCTCCCTTAAACATAATTCATTGCTCACATTTAAGGATAATATTCGTAAGAAAATGTTTAGGGCTAAATGGCTTGCAGATGGTGATCATAATACTAATTTTTATAATTCCCTTCAAAGAATTAGAAAGGCCAATTGTACTCTTTCTATGCTTCTTCATAATTATTTGATCATTAATTCTGAAGAGCCCATAACGGAGCATGTTATCTCGTACTTTTACAACATTTTTAATGGCCTGGAGATAAATATTGATCTCAAATATGATATTATTCCCTTAATGGTGGATTAAAGAGACAATGAATCTCTTTTAAGCACTCCACTAGATCATGAAATTAATGATACAATATTTGGCCTTAATACAGATAGTGTGCCTGGTCCTGATGGGGTCAATAACGGCTTCTACCAAAATCATTGGGACATTATCCACAATGGTGTTTGTAACCTTGTTAAGACCTTTTTCATTCATGGATTTCTTCCTCATGGAATCAATGCCCAATTTCACACTTTAATACCTAAGGTTGAAAATGCCTCAGAGATCCATCAATTCAGGCATATTGCTCTCATTGACACTCTTTATAAGATCATTACCATAATTTTTGCAAATAGACTAGAGCCTATTTGCAATAAAATAGTCTCATGGAATTAATTTGGTTTTATTAAAGGAAGGTCCATTCAGGACTGTATTTGTCTTACCTCCGAATATACCAATATTCAAAATAAAAACACTAGAGGGGGGTTTGTGTCCATCAAACATGATACCAGAAAGGGTTTTGACACCATTGACTGGAACTTTATTTTCAAAGTCTTAAAAAACATTGGATTTCATGACTCTTTCATTGTAATCTTTAAAAATTTATTTCTCTTAGCTTTTATTTCTATCCTGATTAATGGCACCCCTAGAGGTTTTTTCAAATTCTCTAAAGGAGTCTAGCAGGGCGACCCTCTTTCTGCCATCCTCTTTGTTATAGCTGAGGACTACTTAAGCAGACTTCTCAATAAGCTGGTCGATCAGGGTAAGCTTAAGCCTATACAAGTTGCCAAAAACTTAAATACACCTACACTAATTTTATATGCAGATGATATCATCCTGTTTCTTAAAGGTGATCAAAAAAACATTCATGTCCTCAAGAAATCTCTTCATCACTATGAGGAAGTATCAGGAAAAGCGATTTCCTGGAATAAATTGTATATTTTTTGGAAAGATCTTTCCTGTCATAAGGAAATATAGCATTACTACCTATCTTGGAATTAAAGAAGGCCTCTTACCTTTCACTTATTTGTGCGTCCCAATATTTTGGGGTCATCCTAAAGAAAGCTACTTTGCTAATATCATTGATCAAATCATAAACATACTATCTACTTGGAAAGGGAAATCTCTTTCCATGGCTGGAAGAATATGTCTGGTCAAATTGACCATTGTCTCTAAAATGGTATACTCTCTTATGATTTAAAAATGGCTTGTTGGCATCTTTAAGAAAATTAATACTTATATTAAAAACATCATTTGGACGGGAAGTATTTTTGAAAATAAAATTGTCACTATCCCTTGGAAATCCTGTTGTAAGCCCCTTGATAAAGGTGGCATTGGTATAACAAATTTAAAGCTGTTTAATAATGCGCTTCAAGCCCGTCTTACTTGGCATATTATTAATTGTACTTATAAAAACTCAGAATTATTGAACCATATATTCCACTCTAAACTCTTAACTGGGAATTTTAATTACATCAAATCCTCGATCTGACCATCTATTAGGGACTCGTATCACAAGATCATGGAAAATTATAAGTGGATGGTTAGTGCTGACTCTTACATCAATTTTTGGTGTGACACATGGTGTGGTAACCCCTTGATATCTTTGTTACCACCTAATATTATTCCTAAAGACACTAGTCATTCTATAAAGTATGTATTACATTTTCATAGACATGTCGTCCCTGACAATATTGCGCAGATCATTAATAATCACCCTTTTTCTTCTAATGGTGACTTCCTTGTTTGGGAACCTGCTCCAAATGGCATCCTAGACTCTATACACTTCTATAAGCATAACTTTTCTGGAAATGAATCTAATTTTAAATGGGTTAGTCAATTTAACATTCCTTGGATCAAACGTTATAGGCTCACCCTCATTTGGAGCATTGCTCATAATAGATTGCCGACTGAAGCCTGTCTGCAAACTTTTAGCATACAAATCTGCTCAAAATGTTAGTTGTGTAATCAACACAGGGAGGATTCTAGTCATCTCTTTTTGTCTTGTGTGATGTCCTCTTCCTTATGGAATTATGTTCTTGAATTATTTAATTTCATATGGCCCCTATCTGACTATATTTTCTTGTTTTTACAAAAATGCATTAGATATGAAGCCTCTCTATAGGTTAAGAATATATTTCTTGCGGTAGTGGAGGAACTCTTGCATGAGATCTGGTACGTTAGAAATGATCTTATTCATAATAAACACTCATTTAGTCTCAATGCAGGAAAATCTATGATTCTTATTGTGATTCATGAAGCTGCTTCAATTCAAAAAGGCTGTTGCAACAACTCGGTTGGCGACTTTGGGATCCTTCATCATCTCTGTGTGCTTGGAATATTCCCAATGACCAAACGTTCCTTTGAAGTATTCTGGAAATCACCGATTCCGGGATGGATCAAAGTGAATGTTGATGGTGCTTCTAATGGAAATCCAGGCCCTTCCAGTTGTGGTTCTATCTTTAGAGACTCATTTTTCCAGTGTCAGGGTTGCTTCTATGTTGGATGTGGACATTCTTCATCTCTGGAGGCTGAAATGTTGGGGGTCATCCATGCAGTTGATTTTGCGCTTCAAAGAGGTTGGGGAAAGCTCTGGATTGAATGTGACTCTACCACTATCATTCATGCCATCTGGAATGGAATCATTCATCTTTCATGGACGCTCACCACACTTTGGATGAATTGTCTGAACTTGCTTCACAGGATTGATTACATAGCTACTCATGACCACCGTGAAGCGAATGATGTTCCAGATTCTCTTTATAACAAAGGAGTTCATCAGAGCATGACTTCATTGGACACTCTGCCAGCTGACTTATTATATTTGTTTGATAGAGATTGTAAAAAAATCCCATCCTTCCATCTTTTGTAATATTTTCCTTATCAATAAATTGTTTTTTGGTCTTTGACCAATGCATTACCTTTAAAAAAATGAAGGGTTATGCTCTACCGATTTTGAAATATCTTGTAACACACATAATACATCTCATGCTCAAAAGTGATTGGAATTTGTGGCTTAAACTGAGATAATATTGATAAGTAAATGTTTTAAGAATGTATATAGACATAATGAAAATGTGACTTCCTACTAATTATGTTTTAATTTTCTCACCATTTAATCGACTATTTTTTTTAATTTACTCATAAATTTTGTATGAAAATTATTTAGTGAATATTCCTAGATATAATATTTAAAGATGAACAATAAATGGTGTGATGGTATATGGTTTTTTTGTGACACCCAGAGTTAAAAAAAAAGAAAACTATGTTTGATTGCATATGCAACACTCAACACCAAACCTTAATGAACCACAATTATATGATCATTATAACCTAGCCAACCAATTTTTATATATGAATATAATTTACAAATTTATCAATTATATTTAAATTTACTTCTCAATATTAATTTATTGATAACTTCTTAGTAAATAATCACTCAATATTTATTAAATTCATTTTATTCATAAGAAATTCCATTCTTCAAAAATTATTTTTAATAATTCTTATGAGAAAATATTATAAATAATGTCTAGAAGTTTTCGAACAAATATCTTATTAAGGGAGATTTATTATTAAAATCAGCTTATTAAAATTAACAAAGTGTGAAATTTTGGGATTTTTTCAAAAATTATTGTTTTTTAGACGAATAATGAAAAATACAAATTTTGGAAAAATATCATTTATTTTAATAGATTAATTAATTTAAAAGGCCGAAAATTATTTTTATTTTATTTAAAATTGAAATCTGTATTATTTAGTTAGATTTTAACCAATTTATTATATTTAAATCTTATTTATATTAGATTTTATTTTTGGCTTAAAACACATTTTTTAAAAACCAGTATTAAAGTGAATAATGTTTATCCATTTTAATTAAATAAAATAACCCATAATAAGGAATGATTTAAATTAAATGTATAAATCATTTATCTATAAATTTTAATTCAAATTCATATAATTAAATTATTATTCAAAATTTTAATGTAAGACTATCTTATAGTTGGAAAATACATTCCATGAAAAAATTTTCTTCATCACGTTTTTTCTGTATTATATTAAATTAAATAAATTAATTCAATTTTTTTTAAAATGGATCCATATTTTTAATCATATAAATTTATATTATATAATTGGTTCAACTTAATTTTTTGTCATAATGAATAGTATAAATAGTAAAAACTAGTTATCTTTGAAAAAAAATTAAAATGGAAAAATTAGGAAACATAATAGGTAAAGGTGATAAAATGATTAACAAATTTTTATTTTTAGTGATATAGGTTTTTCTAAGACTTATATCTCTTAAAATATTTTATTTTTCAATTTTGGAGGAACTTTTCTTGAGATTGATTTTTCTTTTGTGGAAGGGTTTAGGGTATTTACAAAAATGAAACTCATTCTCCCCTGAAAAAGGGTTCCCCTATCCTATCTTTTATACACTCAAAATCCACGTGTTTCATCCAATAAAAACCTATATCACTTCTTTAATTCCATACTCACATCCTATATTCCTTTTTTGTATCAAAAATCCAAACAAAAGAGTCTTTAGTTATAATATTAAATAGGTAGTTTGAATAAGATATATCTTTTTTTACCAAGCATATCTGTTTTTTTTCATCTTCCACCTTCTTCAGATATTATTAAAGAGTAATCATATAATAAAAATACTATATATAATATAATATGATATTATTATGTTAATAAAATACATTAAATCCATCTATATTTCCTCCAAATTGGAAACGAAACAATCATTCGTGTGTAAGGAAGACTACTATCACACAAACCGATGTAATTCATTTTCTGTCATCTCCTCTCATGGATATTAATAATGATGTGTTTTATGTTTATATATGATATTAATGATATATTAATCATTATTTAAAAGTAATATATCATATAAAATATAACCATACTATCAATTGAAATATAATAATTTCATTCGTGTATACAAAAAACTACCACCTCGTGAAGCGACATGATTCTATTTTTATTACTATATCACATGGCTGGTATATGTAAGTGTATTTAAATAAAAAATACTATATTTATAATTTAATTTTAATTCTTAAAATATAAAATAAAACTTATCTCCATTCCATCATGTTTTTTGAAAAATTAAAAAGTTACTCATGCACGCATACGTCTAACCGTCTCTATGATTATACTGTTGTTCATTTTTAAAAATCCATCCTTCAAGAATAGTTTTAAAATTATAATTTTTGTATAAAAATTATAATCATTTAATTATTATTATTATTCTATAGATAATTAATTAATAAAATATTTTTCCTTAGTCAACATGCCAAAGTGATTTTAGACATATGAGCCGAACATCATCAAAACGTTCGACTTGAACCTAAATAATTAAGTAATTTATTATAGACTAAAAATAAAAAAAATAAAAGGAATAATAAAATTTAAATTTGTTATTAATAATGTATATATTTAATATAAATTTATTATTTAGTAATATAAATAATTAACATGGTGAATCAGACTCGTGGTGGGGGATCTCTATGAATAACGTTTTCTTTTGGGTTCTGACCATTACCTATCTAACTCACTTTATATCTATCATTAATGTTATAGAATGATGATAAATTATTTTTTTGTGTCTCCAATATATATACCTTGTTTATTATTCAATACTTTTAAGGGTTAATAAAATCTTTATGCTCATTTCTCAAATGCCTTCATTATGAAATTTATTTTGATTATGACATGAGTCAAGATTTTGCAACCAATTTCCATTCCTAGGGTAATTATTATTATTTTTTACTTAGGATTTATTTTATTTATGTGGAATACATAAATTATAAACATTTTATGAGGGGTTAGGCTAGATAGTTCTCCATTTAATTGGGTAATGTATCATTCTCATGAGAACTATGTATAGGATTCGAGGGTAATCTTAATCAATTATGAGAATTTTTCCACAATATGATATTTTTTTGGAAGATAGCCTAAAATTATGTTTGTGTATTGTTATATATTTATGAAATATTTCATATATTATAATGATATTTTTATTCCATGTTCATTTGATTATTCTTCCATGTGATTACTCATGATTCTTCTCTTTTATGATATCACGTTATACCTTTGACTCACATGTTATGTTTCCTTGTCCTATTTGTTCCCATACATGTCTTTTTATCTCACCCTTTTATTTTATGTATTCCCTAGGTTACTCAATTTATTTTTAGGAGCACAAATGTATTGAGGATCAAATTGAGGAGAATAAAATTAGAATTTAATGTTTTTGTTTTTTAATGTATTATGAACCTAATCTTCCAAAGAAATTTGTTTTCACTATATTTGAGTTGTAATTGAATGATTCTTAAGTTAATGATCTTGTAATAATATGTGTATGATTCTTTGATCTGTATATTGTTTTTCTCAATAGCATGTTCTCTTTAATTGGATCACATATGTGGCGAGAGTTTCTAATCAACCATAGATGTGAGGAAATTAAAGGGAACCTTCTTTTGAGAATAATAGTAAATTATGTGATTTTTATGAATAAACTACACCTCAATATAATATATGGTTCTTTAAACATGACTTAAGGAATATGTGTTTCTTTTAAAATTTAATCTTTTGTTCAAAATACACTTTTCACACTAAAATGTGAGCAAAAAAATTCATATGGTCTTGATAGTTTATGAAAATATTTCATAAGTCATTTGTTATGCCTAGGAATAATTTTCATCAAAATTTGATACACGGGGTACCTTATATGGATTGAAGTGTATGTTTTTATTTTAAACTGATATTTTAGTTCAAAACTCATATGACATACTCAATAAAAAATGTAAACCATTCATATGGTTTTGATACATTATGAAAAACAATCAATAAGTCATTTGTGACCAGAAGGAATAAAATGTACCTCAATATGAAGCATTGTGTGTCTGGTATGTCTTGAAGTGTATGTTTTTAGTTTAATATTGAAAATTTAGTTTAAAACACATGAAATATACTCAAATTAATAAAAACAAATTCCAATTATTTTGAAAAATTTAGAAAAATTTTACACAAGTCAATTATGACATGTATGAATCCTATGCACCTCAATATAATACTCGTTGTGACTAGCATGACATGAAAGATGTAATTTTAGTTTAAAATTGACATTATAGTTCAAAACACACATCACAACTCAAATATGAAAAAAACATTCCTATTTTATATATTCTTTATGAACAGAATCCATAATTCATTTTTGATGTGTAGTAACTAAATACACATTAATCTGACACACGATGTGGCTGATATAACTGGAAGTGCGTGTTTTCAATAGAGAAAGTTAATTTATGTTTAAAACATGAATCACATAGAAAAAAATGATAAAGAAAGATAAAATTAGTTTCAAAAATTAGGATAAAAATACATAATTAATTTTTTACATGAAAGAATCGATTGCAAGTCAGTCTAATAGACGATGTGGTCATTATTACTTGAAGAATGTTATTTTAATATAAAAGTGTCATTTTTGTTTAAAACACAACACATAGACAAAATTAAGAAAAAAATATCATATATCTTTCAAAATTTTGGAAACAGATCTGTAATTCATTTGTGACATGTTGGAATTGAACATCCATCAATCAGATAGATGTTGTGTTAGGTTGGACAAGAAGTGTGTGTTTTAAATATAGAAGTAAAATTTTAGTTTAAAAAAAACATAACATATAAAAAACTAAGAAAAGAGATTAAATTTTTTTAAAAAATTAATATAGTAATAAATAATTCATTTTTCACATATTGGAATTGATATCATGTCAATATGACACATGATGTATTCAGTATATCTTGAAGTGTGTATTTTAAATATAAAAGTGTGGTTTTAGTTTAAAATGAGCATCACATAGACAAAACTAAGAAAAAAATATAATTTTTTAAAACATTATGAATAAAATGAATAAAATGAATAAAATGAATAAAATTAATAAAATGAATAAAATGAATAAAATGAATAAAATGAATAAAATGAATAAAATGAATAAAATGAATAAAATGAATAATTTATTTTTATAAATTTTAGTAAATGACCACATGTTAATACGACACATGATGTGGCTGGTATGACTGAAAGTGCGCTTTTTCAGTATAAAAGTATCATTTTAGTTTAAAACACACATCACATAGCCTTAAAAAAGAAAATGATATCAAATTGTTTTAAAAATTTATGAAAATAATCCATAATTCATTTGAGACGTGAAAATTGAATTCATGTCAATCTGACCCATGATTTAACCAGAATGACTCAATGATTGTGTTTTTAATAATAAAGTGTCATTTTAGTTTAGAATGCATGTTACTAGGAAAAAACGGGAAAATGAGAACAGATTGTTTTAAAACATTAATAAAATGATCCATAATTTATTTGTGGAATGTAGTAATTATGTACATGATAATACAAAACATGATGTGGCTGGTATGAGTTGAAGTGCATGTTTTCAATATAAAAGTTCCATTTTAATTTAAAATGCGCATCATATAGTTGAAACTGAGAAAAAGAGTTAATATTGTTTTCAAAATTAAAGAAAAGATCATTAATTCATTTTTATTGTGTAGGAATAAACCACACATCAATCAGTTTCACGATGTGTCTAGTACGACTCGAAGTACTTGTTTTAAATATAAAAGTTTCATTTTTGTTTAAAAGACACATCCCTAGATAAAAATGAGTAAACAAGATCGTATATGATGTAATTAATTTTTGATGTTTAGGAATATAACACACATCAATCCAACATATGATGTGTTAAGTAGGACTCAAATAGAATTCTTTCAATATAAAAGTGTCATTTTAGTTAAAAAAACACATCACATAGCCAAAACTAAGAAAAAAATATCATATTTTTTTAAAACATTATTAATATGATCCACAATTAATTTTTTTTGTGTATGAATTCATCACACATAAATATGACACACAATATGGTCGGTATTACTAGATTTATGTGTTTCTAATATAAAAGTGTTATTTTAGTTTAAAATGTGTATCACATAGAGAAAACAATGAAAACTAGATCATTTTGTATTCACACATTAGGAGAATGATCCTTAATTCATTTCTTATGGGTAGGAATAGACCACACATCAATTTGAAGCATGATTAACTGATAATATCATTAATATACCTAAAAATTAACAATATAATTTATCATATAAATATTAGATAACATTAAAATTATATTATATTTATTTTTTATTTACTATTACTAAAATAGATATGGATTTTATTACAGGGAAAATATTTTGTATGGTGTTTTATCTTTGGATAAATCCTTATATAAGATTTATTAATTTCTATATTGGTTATATTTTTTTATTAATTGTAAATATAACATCAATGAAAATATTTTGTACAGAAATTATGAATTCAAATGAAGGTGCTATGTTATATTTGAATTTCGATCTAATTTTTATATATTTATATCTCTATATGTTTGGTTTCTGATTTTTTTTGTTATAGGGAAGCCACATGGCCACTGAAGCTTCTCAATAGCTGCACGACCTTTGTTAGCACTACTAAAATAATAAATAATGGATGCACACTTTTAACATATCTTATATTGCTAGTTCATTTTTACACTGACAAATCCATTTTATAGAACTATTAAATTCCTCATATGTAGTAGTGTTTATTGGTACCACAAACTATATTATACTATTCATCTCAGTCATCCTCCCTCATGCCATGAACTATCAACAATACTTCACAAATATGCCTCAACGATTCCCAATGAGTCACCACCACCGCTCAGAGTACCCAACATCTCCAACATATTCAATAGTCATTTCAAATTCCATCACCATGAGGCCTCCATGTTATCTACTTCACCATGTTTCCATTATCTTTATTTCATATTCTTTCTTAGGCATACGGTCGACCTCCTCTATGTTTGTGTGGTACCATCATGATCATCGATGTCAGAGGACAACTAGGCCATAGGGGATAATGTAGGCATAATATTACACCCTTAGTGTAAAATTTATGTGGAGGTATTTGATCAGTACTTTATCCCATAAATTTATATGTGTTTCAACTAAAAATGTGGATGTTTGGTGACATTTTCTAGGCTTCACAATTAAGGTGAATTGGAAAAATAAACGTGTAGCCTATGTGTGTAGCCTCTTATAGTGGTGATCAACATGGTTACCACATGATTTTTTAATCGTTTGACCCACTCGAGAGAGGGTATTTTTATCCTTTTTAATTTGGGGTTTTATTGTCATGCGATGAAATCATTATATCGTATCTATCCCCCTTTATTATTCCATGTGGATACCAAGGTTACTAAGTGTGATATGTAGGTATTATGTTTGTCTAGTTGAGTTTTACACTATCTAGTCCCTGATAGTTGTACATAACTCCTGGATAGTGGGATTTTTCACCAAGTAGATTAGTGTAGGAGTCATTCAGTTGAATGATGTGTGATTATTAACCAACCAATAGTTGGTCCACCTATACGTGTCCTAATCTGTCCTATTATTCCCTACAGTGTTGCCTAATTCTATGTCTCATATGTCATTCTTTTTTATATATTGGAATAACACCAACATCAAGTAGTTTTTTATTATTCAAAGGAAACAAATGAAGAGAGAAACTAAGGAGGCCAGAAGAAATATAGGCTAAGGGAATTCCCTTTAACTAAGTTCTCCACCTCAGATTTCAATGAGTATAAATCATGAATGAATATTGGGTCCAGACCGGAGACGTCGATAGACTGTAGGTATTCTTCCACATGGTTCCCCTCACACCATGAGTGTAGTACTTTGATGATGTTGAAGATAATTCTTATGAACTTCCTTGTATTGTAGGTGATAGACTAGGGAGGTTGGAAAAGGCCATGCAGTGCATCCTGGAGCATCTTTGAATTAGTTTCAACCACCTCTATGGGAATGTGCATCCGTTCACACAATCTGAAACCGTAGTAAATTTCTTTTTCCTCACCCAGAAGAGAGGATCTATGGCCTATCCGAGAAAAGAATTATAAATAAACCAAGCCATGGGAGTCACAAACAACACCACCACTACAGATCACCCTCCCCGCGCTACAAGACCCATTCATATTATGTTTGAGGCCCCTCAAGGTAAGGTTCCATCTTACCCATTACCCTTTGATGTTGTTGGCATTGGAATGAAGGACAGAGGAACTACCTTGAAGGCTCCCTAGGGAGGGATCCTCCCGCTAGTTGTTGAAGAGCCTTGCCATGTCATGAAGAATGATGTTTCTCTTAGTGATAATGACTCTTCTAGATGAGATAATTGCCTCCTAACCTACAATTTCCTATCCTTCCAAATACACCAGCATCCTACAAGCAGGATCATGGTACATTCCAACTTCTTGATTATTTACCATGGCTTACATACTTTACATTGATTTTGGGTGTGTGAGATCTTTTAAAGGATAAAGGGGGAATTTTTTTCAATGTGAAAATATTTGGTGATTTTTTAAAATATTTTAAACATTGGGAGGGTTTGATTTCAACATTTTGTGGTTTTTAAGGAATGTCTTCTTGGATTCCTTTGAAAATAGAAATTCATTGGAAGATCACCATCATTATTAAATGGTTTATCATATGGGATTATTTAAAGATGATCAGATGTCATACTAGTAGTATTCCCATGTTTTAGGTTGAAAATTAAATCAATATTTATCTTTCCTTATTTTTTTAAACTGTCATAATAATGTTCTTTAATAAATGAATTTAAAATTTAAGGTCCTAAATTATTTTAATCTAACCCTTTGTGTGTTTCTGAGGATTGTGGTGTTTGGAGGAGGCATGGAGTGAGTCTGGAGGGGTATGGATACTAAAAGTTTGGAATATGGGGAAATAAATGACATGTAAATGGGTTTCATGTCATGTATATGCATTTCATGACTTGAAAAGGACGATCCATTGGCAGTTTCATGACATGTATATTTTCAAGACTAAAACCCTCAAGGCGATGTATTTTTTGGTGAGATCTAAAATTCTATGTTTACAAAAAAATGAAGCATTTACACTCCTTGTAAATTCCATGTTCAACATGGTTATAAAGGTTGATATTCCTCAGGTTTTCTCAAGATTATGAAAATTCCTCATAATTCCAGGCACTCCAATGGCCATCCCTTTGGAATATTGTGATTCCTTCATTAGGGATTGATTCTTAGGATTTCATCTTCATCTTTGGATATAGAAGGTGTATTAATCCTTCAAATTCGAGCAGGTTATCCCTAATCGGAATCGTTTCATTAGGTTTATTCTTTCCTATATATGAAAGATCATCTCCTATGTTTATATTGGGATTTTCATAGTTGTTTTTGTGTGTGTTTGCAGTGTGACATCATTGGAGGGATGAAGTTCTTATGGGAGAGGTGATTAGAGATCAATAATAGTGGTATGTTCTCATGTGAAGAATGGTGATGCCTTTGACTTAGTGGATTCATTGCATCTATTTTAATTTACATAGAATCAAAAATTTATCCTACTTTTTCACATTAGACTAAAATTAAATTTACCCATTAATACTGAAGTAGATTAAAATAATTTTATAGAGATCAAATGTTTTCCATGATTTTTCTTTATGTCCTGATAAGTGTTTTCCTCTTCAGTTTCTTGATAGTGTGATTTCAATGTATATGCTTTGGTAGAATGTTCTTATGATTATTATTGCATGTTGAAATTGAAAAGAGTGTAAATATGAAATTAGTTAATAATTAATTGGATTATGAATAATTAAAGAAGAGGCATGTTTAAATCTGATGTTTTTTGTAATTTGATAATGATTAAATTTATGCTAGTATGTATATTTAATTAAATGTTATATTCCATGAGATTAATGGAATTGATAAAGAATGCGAAGCATGTTTATTATTTTATTTTTTAATAAATAAATGGAATATTAATTTGGATTGGTACTTCACTATGATTATTGAAATAATAATAAATTCTATGAGAATGCTTGTCCTTACGATATCCTGTTATATCATGATTCATTAGGTTTCTCAAGGTTGGAACCTGTGAATAATGAATGGATTCAAGATGAAATAAAAACAAGTTTCTTAATAAAGATAATAGTTGGGTCTTGAGTTTCAAATTTTATTGAGAAGGAAAAGCACCTAGTGTTGGAGCTGTGAGAGCTCATTTATGTGTGAAGGCCAGATGCATTGTTTTTGGGGACTAATTTACATGTTATTTATAATTTCTTGTTCCTGCTACTTTTTATAGGTTCTCTGGTTGTGAGATTTTCTATGCAATGTGATATGGTATGGGGAGTCCCATATGTGATGTGATCCTTGTATGGATGAGCCTCGGATGACCAATGTGATGTGGGTGGGGAGGCTAGGATAATTGGTAGCAGTTGACACCTATGATGGAGAGATGAATTGGGATATGCATGTGTGTGTAGGGGATGGAACCATATATGATAGAATGGGTTGAAGCTGGTCTTACACATTGATGTGATGTTCAGATCCAAAATTATATCTTATGAACTAGTTTAATAGCTGATGGATGAGTTTCATATTCTATATAAATTCTTTTCCCCACTAATTAAGTTTGTTGAAGCTCCATGGTTGAATTTTTCCTAATGATGGTATCGTAGGATGGATTTCCTAGATTACCTAGTTTATAGAATTATTCTAATAATTATTAAATAACTCTTATCCTATGGGGTTGGTTTGTGTTGGACTGAAAACATTAAAAGATGTTAATCATGATAAACTGAGTCATTGGGTTGGATTATACCTAGAGGGTACATACTTTACCTTAATGGATGATGTAATGCAATGTAGAATAATGATAATGTTTTATTAATGGTTAATGAATTAATTTACCAAATATTGTTATAAAAATAAAAGAATGAATTTAATGTATCTCTTCAAAGTCTTGTTTTTTATAGTAAATATGGTCTTAGTAGTGGTATTTATGATTCAAAGAGATGTTACATGAAGTTGAGTATAAGAATAGGTTATGCCCATAGTGCAGTTGAGAGCTACATTTTATAATATTCATTCTGTGATTTCATATGCTTCACTACACATATCGGTTTAGAAAACTGACACCAAGTGGACTCTAGGAGAGTGTTCTCTCTGGAATTATGGTGGGAGTATGGATGAATGACTACCCCCTATGGCCCCACTCTCTTATATTGTAATTAATTTTTGTAGTATTAATAATGATTATTTTTCCTATTTATATGCATAGAGGGTTGTGATGTCTTATGGTTATTTCACACACATGTATTACCAAATATAGTATCCAAAGTATTATTATAGGTATGACTTGTATAGGATGTGATGGAAGGTCGTACTTACTCGATGTATTGACTATATTGGATCGAGGTATAATACTCAATGTGTGATACATGTCATATAGGCAATAGCGGCTCCCAAAAACTACCTTGTTACTATATATGGATATATGGATGGAATGATATGATTATGTGATGCACATGGTGCATGTTGTGATGCCTTTCCTAGGTGTTTTCAGGATGTACTATTTTTGGAGAGAGGTGACCCAGGATATGAGACATTGAGGTTGAGAAGAAAACCAGCGGGTAAGTGGGAGAGCGGTACCCTTGATGTTTAATTATTATATTATATGCTCTCTTGTATAATATACTTGGTGAGAGTTATCCTTGGCGAGTATGGGAACATAGTATACATGGTTTGGTGATTAGTTAATTTAAATACTGTTAACTTTTATTTAACATGACTTTCTTATCTTTTGCATGAGAGGATATGGGATGAATCCTATTAAGTATACTATTATTCTCACTCTACATATATATAATATATTTTTCAGGTCACCTAGAGAATGTTGGAGATAAGTCTTGAGTTTTCTATCCCATGGTTATACATGAGGTTTTTGGGATTCAGGTTCATTTCCTTCTTTACCTTTTTGGAACTTGTAGTTTCTATTTTAGCTTTTATATTAATTTTTGAAATTGCAGGTTTTCACATGGAATTTTTATATATATATTGATGTATGAGAATATGTTTTTGGGTTAATCATTATTTTATTTATCTTTCCCAGGATTCTCTTAGAGGGTAATGCCCCTATATGCATGTATATTATACACTCGATGATAAACACCAACCCAGGGCCTACTGAAGGCGGGACTACGGAAATCACCATATCTCTCCCCTCATTTCAGTATCTTTGTGGAGATGGGGTCATATAAGTGTGTTATTAAAGTATCAAGTTAAGAGATAATATTGATTTTGGAGTTAGGAATAGGTTAGGTTTCATGGGATGGTTGGGGAATGTTGTTAGCTATGTTTAGTAAGTAATGTAAATATATGAGACTGGTTAATACATAGGTATTTAAATCCACCTACGATATGGTACAAGGACATATAAGATTATTGTACCAACTGAACAAAGTGATACTGGTTGTAGTATAAATAACTTGGAATAGATTATGCATAAATATTCTTTCCGCTAGCATTTCAAATGGATAAACCTTAGGATAGGTCAAAACCATAACAATATATTAAAATAAATAATTATTTATTTTAATATTCCATATTCTAGGGTTAGGGGCTCTGATAGTTTTTTCTTTTTGTAGGTATGTCTCCAGGCCGACATTCTAGTCATGTTCACACCAAATATGTTCAGTAATATGTTCCAATAGATTTCTATAGAGTGGAGTTCGATGACGACACTTAGAGAATGACAATTCAAGTGTTTTACTTCTAGATTATATAGAAGAATGTGGGATCCATTTCCGATTCAATCACAGATGACTGGTCATAGGAGGTTGAGATAGATTTCAGTTCGATTCATACTCATAAGAAGTATTGGTTTTCTTTAGCCCTGATAATTATGCATGGAGTAGTGAGGAAATGGTGGTCATTATTCTATAGAGATCAGGAGGAGTTGGTATGCCTCTAAGATATTTTACAGAGAATGTTTTATCATAGTGTTTATTCTATTGACCATGAAGTTGGAAAGTCACCAAGAGTTGCTTAGCCATCGATGGGGTAGTTCTAATGTGCAAGAGTTTTTGATCTATTTTAGGGTCGTTCCACAATATACTTCAATCCCATTTCAAGATGAGGATTTTATGAAGATGAATTTTGAGGATGATTTGTGTATAGAGATCTAGAACTAGGTCACACCGTTTATGATGAATATGTATCTCAAGGTGATGGTGAGGGATAATATTATCGATGGGGCAATTTATAAGATAAGATCTTTATATGAGGGGAGTCATTAGGATTCCTCATGAAGTAGTGTTGATGTCTGGTGTTCCATTTTTTCAAGAGAGAAGAGTTTTTAAATAGATTAGGGTAGGTCCTATCCCTCATTGTATTGTTTCTTGTGGGGCGGTGGATCTTAGACATATTCCAAGGGATTAGATGTATATTTTTTTTGTACAAGCTAAGGTCATGAGTGGTGAGGGTGGTTGACATTTATGAACAGACATCATGTTCCATGTTCTCCATTTCAGGTTCCTCTATTGAGGTAGTTTTAACTGAGGAAACATCAATAGGGTGTTCTATTTTGGGATAATCAGTGAGTATATAGGGAAGGTATAGTACAACCTAGAAATACTCCTCATCTATAGTGAGTAGAGGCCAGCCATGGGGGTGGACATCAGTAGTGTTAGAGATGTAGTGGAGTAGGTTGTGGTTAGCTTCATTCTTTAGCATTTTTAGTGAAAGGAAAGCTTGATGACTTTCTAGGTACCCTTTTATTGTTTTCTACATGGGTGCATGATTTTTTTATTTCGTAGTAATGCACTCCTTTATATCACCTGCTCATATCCATGCTCTGTGACTCAAGGTAGAGTGGATTCCAATTAAAATTGTGTTGACTATGCCAGTGGGAGGTTGATATGACTTGTATGAATTTTGTAGAGATTGTGAGGTAGTTCTGGGAAAAAATCACTAGATACTTCTTATCATGATGTATTCATAGAGTATGGAACCTTCTGAGTCGTGAAAGATACAAGTACAACTCGATGATCTATTTAAGTGTGGTTTTTTAAGCTGAATGTGTCAACTTTGGGTGAACCGATTTTGTTCATGAAGTAGGATGATGGAATTTTCCAACTTTGTATCGATTATCATTTCTTGAACCAGGTGATAGTGAATAACCACTATCCATTTTTCTAGATTGGTGATTTATTTGATTAGATAAAATGATAATGTTTGTTATCAAATATTGATCTGCGATTAGGATATCATCAGATAAGAGTGATGGATGTGGATATTTTAAAACTCGTTTCCATAGTCCTTATTCTCATTATTAGTTCATTGTGACCCCCTTTAGTGTGACTAATTCTACCCCTATGTTCATGTGGTTGATTAATGAAGTATTTAGAGGGATCCAAGATATGTTTTTTTTGTGGTTTTCACTTATTATATCTTTGTATACACCATGTTTGTGGAGGATAATGAAGAGAATATGATGCCATTTTGAGATTTCTTTATTTTGAGCAGTTGTTATGGAAGTTCTCAATGTGTGAGTTTTAGGCTTGTGATGTCTGCTTCCTGGGGAAGGTGGTATCCCCGTTGGTATTTTTTGTGGTTCCTTCAAAGATGAATGATTTTTTATCTTGGGAAGGCCCCAAGATAATGGAATAAGGGATGAATTTCCCTAGTCTTACAATATATTATTAAAGGTTTGTTGCTAATTTCTATCATGTTGCAACTCCTCTAAAATATTTGACCAGAAAGGATCAAGAATTATTGTGGAATGACCCATGTCAAGTAGTATTTGAGTTCTTGAAGTAAAATTTAATCAGTTCCCAAGTCCAATATTTTCCAGTAGAGGGTGTTTCATTTGAGGTTTTCTATGATGATTCACACCATAACATGGGATACGTTCTGAGTCAGTAATGATCAATTGTCTCTTATGGTCATTTTTAGTTATGTCCCAAAGATTATAACTGTTCTACCCATGTGAATGATCTACCGGAATTGGTGTTTGAGTCAATGTTTTGGCGACATTACCTCACCAGGGAGTGTTTTGTGGTTTTTACCCACCATAAGAGCATGAGGTATGTATTCGCCCAATGTGACTTGAATGTTCATTATCATTGGTGGATGAAATTATTGAATTATTATGAATTAGATATTTCTTATACTATAAGAAAGTGAAATTAGATAGTTTATGTGTGGATATATAAGTCATCTAGTGATGTTGTGAATGCGTTTGGAGATTCTTGTAGAGTGATGGGAGGACTCTCATTGATGCAAATAGATATGGGAGAGGTTGGAGGTAGAGGATGCCTTCTTTAGAGGAAAATGTAGTCTTCTTTGGTGCATTACATGAAGGATTCCCATTTGTGGGATTATGAGGTGTATGTATGGATGGATTGAGTTTTTTATAAATACCCCTTATGATTGGTATGAGGATGGATAAAACCATGTGTTGTTTCAGGGAAGGATTTTTTTACATTAATGATCTATGAGATGGGATTACATGAGTTCTATATATTTCTTTTTTTGATACATCCCAAGATGACCATGATTTACCAATCCTTGAGAGGTCAGTTTTAGTGTCCCATGTTTAAGTGTGTAGTTCTACAGTTTCATTCTCGATGTTTTGTTTTGTTATAAGGTTAAGGTCAAGCACCATATTCTTAATGGGTTTATATAGCCGTTAGATGTTCCCCAAAGGATGTTATAGGACATACTAATGAACTTAGTTACTAATTTACGATTTTATTAGGAAATATACGTTTATATATGGGTGATATTGGATAATTTAATGATATAAATCCACTTTATGGTGATTAGGGAGTCAATCTCAGTGGAGGATTTATCAAGGACGTATCTAGAGGAGGTAGTGTAAATCCATAGAGTCTTGAGGATGATCATATATGATTGAGATCCTCAATTTACCTCTAGTGTATGGAAAGGTCTCCAACATGTTTTTGGTTCTTGGTTATTACTAAGAAATTATTTTCATCCACATACAAATGGTTAGACATAGTTGACCATCCAGATTCTTGAAGACATGTTGCAATCTTGTGTTCTATATTTTGGAGGATCATTTATGAGGAACCTTCCCTTGGTTGAGTTTTCTTAGAATAATAGTTTCCAATCCACCATTATTATGGTACCATTTTAATCTTTATATAAACAACCTTTCCATTCTATGTTGTGTTGGACCAGGTTTAAAGAGACAACAATTCTCAAGCCAGAACTAATATAGAATATGACATAGATGGTTTAGGTAATTCATGAGAGGATGAAGGAAACAAATGATCGTCTGAAATGATATGTCGATCATATGAGGAGACCTATATAGTTATACGATGGATATCACTTGTTCTTGAAGGTGAATCCTCATGATGGGAAGTGATGGTTTGGTCATGAGGGTAATATTCCTCCCTAGTTTTTTGTGCCCTTTGAGTTGTGGGATCAAGTTTGACCCGTATCATATCAAATAAGGCTTCCCCCATAGATGATCTAGATACATGATGTTTTTTCACGTGTCCCAAAATTGTCATTGTCTTCATGATGACTATAATTCCATCAATTGGGGAGAGATTTATATTGATGATAATGAATCCTTCAAGGAGAAACCATTGGAGATCCATCACTTTAAGGTGATGTTTTTTCATGAGTTTGATATTTTTTGGTTCTTGCATTATGTTGGAACAATGGTGTGGAGATGATTACCTAGGAACATGAGTCACATATTAACACTGAGTACCCTGACCCATTCAATGTTTATCTCTTCTCTTGTTAAAATACTTCCCTTGTGGATGATGACATTTTTAGCATCAAGATAGTCCCCTCTTGTTTATTACTTTCCCTTTTCTATCTTTTGATAGTTATCTCCCCTTGAAAGAGTGATTATTAGCAAGTTTTTGTTGAATTATTTCTTCTAAGTGAGGTGAATGAGCTCTTGATATGGTGATATCATTGAGTGGCATCTCCCGGGGTGGCTGTTCGGATAACCCCAATTCCTTTTATCTCAGGGTTTGGTTTTGGATTCTAATGGATGAGAATTATTTGATAAGTATCTAATGTATGGTGATTAATCCATGTATTCAAACCATTGGCATGTTTTAATGGCTTGTAGTGTTCAGAAGAGGCCTAGATTAAGTATTTAGGGGTTAAGATACTAAAGGTTGGAAGCAGGGGGAATAAACAATGTGTAAAGTGGTTTCACATTTAGTATGTGTAGTTCAAAGCTTGTTAAGTATGGATCATAGGGATCTTCACGTTTGGTAAATCATCGGGATTAAATCCATTAAGGTGACAACATTTTTGTGATACCTAAAAATCATCATTTAGATAATGTGTATGATTTACATGATGTGTAAATTCCCTATGTAGTATGGAAATAACAGTTGTGGCCCCTAATATTTTCTCCAAAACATACGACTTCCTCCTAATTATATGAACTCCAAAGACCCTCCCTTTAGTGTTTTGGTATTCCGTCATCGGTGATTTATTCTTAGATATCCATCTTCGATCCATGGTGATATAAGGTGTATTCTTCCTTTTTTTCTAAGTTGTTTTCCATAATTAGTATTGTTTATTTTTGTTTCTTCTTTCCAAGTGATGGTGGATCATCTCCCATTTTTCTTATGCAATTTTATTTGTTTTTTGTGCAGTTATGGTGAGGAAACCTTGCAGGGATTTAGTTCTTATATTAGAGGTCATCAAAGAACTATAATGTTAGTTCATTCACATGCAAATAACATTGACACATTTGGGGTAGGGGTTCATTTATCCCCTATTTATTTATGTGAAATATTAAATTTATCATTATTATTCCCATTTTATGGAAATTAAATTTAAATAATAATTATTGAACTAGATAAAATAAATTAGATACAGATCACATGTTGTCAATGTGGTTAATTTATTCTATGAAAACAATTTGAAACCTGGTTTTATAGATAGTGTGATATGTATGATGTATGATTTTTTAGTATGTAGTTATGCTTAGAATTTAATGTTGAAATTTAAAATTAACACAAATCCACAATTAGTTAATAAATAATCAGATGAAGAATAATTAAAGAACATGCAAGTTTGAATCAAATGTTTTTTTGTAATTTGATAATGAAAAATCAATTCTAGTAGGAATTTTCAATTAAATGTGATATTTCATGAATTTAATGGAATTTATAACGAATTTCAAACATGGTTATGATTTTTGTTGTTAATAAATGAGTGTAATGTTAATTTAGAATGGTAGTTCTATAGGTTTTTTTGTAACTAGAATAAATTTTAGGATCATTTTATTTGATTTCTTCTTATAGCCTGATACCATAAGATTCTCGTCATTGGAACCTATTAATAACTAATTGTTTAATTAAAGACAAAAAAAATTGTTTATTTCATAATAATAATTTTTGTGGCCTGAGTTTCATATTTTTTTGAGAAGACAGAGAGCCTTGTACTAGATCTATGATATATTGTTTATTTATGAAGACTGGATGCCTTTTTAGGGCCCAATTAACTTGTTATTTATGATTGTTTGTTCATATTTTTTTTATGTTATACACATATGATATTTTATTTTAAATATGATATGAAAATGGGATTTTGTAATGATATGTGATCTCATTTTGGATGATCTTGGGATGGAAGATGTGCTATGTGTGGGGAGGCACAAATGATGTGGCAGAAGTTGACGCATGTGATGGTGATATGAACGAAAATCTATAAGCGGGTTTTAGGGATGTTAATAAATATTATAGAATAGTTTTAAACTATACTTACACATTGATATGATGAAGAACTAGGATTATCAACTATGAATATATTTAATGGTTGATGAACATGTTTTGTATTTTATCATCATTCCTTTCCACAATGCTTGAACAAGGTTGTGGTTTTTTGTTGGATGTTTCCTCTTGGAGGTAGCATAGGATGGTTTTCTTGATTACCATCCTTATTGAATGATGATAATAATTAATAAATAATTCCCAACCCTTAGGGTTGGTTAGTGTTGGAGTGAATGTATTAAATGATGTTAATCTTGATAAACCGAGTCCTTAGTTTGAATTATTCCTAGAGGGAATGGAGTTTATTGGGATGGTTGATATAAAGTAGTGTGGAATAATGTTAATGGTAATGTAATGGCTAAGGAATTTGTTAACATAAGATAGTGATAAAAAGAAAACAATGAATATAATATATCTATTTATATGAATATTTGATTATAGGATATCTGGTCTTAGGAGTGGCATTTAGGAGTCAGAGCAACATTAGCTATAGTTGAATCTAAAACATGTTTATCATCATTGTTTGGTTGTGAAATATATTATATCCTGTATATTATATGATTTTATATAATCCCCCACCCATTCGAGTTAGGTAAACTAAGATCTAGTGAACTCTGGGAGGGTGTTATTCCCAACATCTGGGTGGGAGAATAGATCGCTGACTACCCCCTCTGGCCCCACTCTATTCTATTGGTTGTTACTTGTGTCGGTATGCACAGAATTTTGTTTCTCCATATATATGTGTAGAGGTATGTTATGGATTATTGTTATTTCACACACATTTATTACAAAATATTGTATTTAATGGATTATTATAGGTATGATCTATATAGGTTATGATAGCATGAGGTATTTACATGGTGTATCAGTTATAATTTCTTGGGGTATAATACCAAAAGTTTGATACTTGTAATATGTGATATGGTGGATTCCAAAAACTACTTGGTTACTATATATGGATATATGATGCATGCGTTGTATGTTGTGATGCAATTCCTATGCATTTTTGAGCTATTATATTTTTGGAGAGAGATGGATTAAGACTTGTCGCATTTGGGTAGATAAGAAAACCAGTGGGAAACTATAGTGGGGTATATTTGACATTTCATTATTATATTATATTAAATCTTTTATGAGATACTTTGTGATATTTATCCATGGTGAGGGTGGGAACACAATATACATGTTTAGGTGATGAGTTAGTTTCACTGTTTATCACTATGATTTAACATGATTTCCCTAAATTTTACATGAGAGGATTTAGGGAGGATCATACTGAGTATACTATTATCCTCACCCTATATATATATATAAACTATTTTCATGTAATATATTGATGTTTGGAGATCACAATGGAAATTACTTTCTCTTTGTTATTTAGGATCTATTTGGGATTTGTGGTTGCTCCCACCTTTATCTTATTTGTACTTGTAGTTTCCCTTTCAATTATTATAGTATTGTATGATATTGCATGTTTTCATTTGGGATATATATATATATATATATATATATATATATATATATATATATATATTTGGGAGTGTTTTTTTGGGACTATCCGTATTATATCTCTCTTCCGTATGTTTCCTTTATAATGTAATGTCTTCCATATACATGTTTATTATACCCTTGGTGCATATCACCAACCTGGGGACTACTGGGGGTGGGAATATGGAAGTTATTATCTATCTCTCCTCATTGTGATGTCTTTTTGGGGAGGAGATCATGATAGAAGGGGATTCATGGTGGTATAATACTTTCTTCATCTCACACCCTACATACTAACATTTGTTGGTTTGTAGCTTCCTGTATTATTTAGGTATCTTCATGTTGTCTTGTGATCACTCTTCATTGGGAAGTAGATTTTGTTAGGATGATTGGGGTGACTAAAGAGTCTCACAGAGTTAGTGATCAGTCCTTCAGTTTGGAGAACCAGTTGACTCGAGATGGTTTTGGCCTCTCTGTTCTTTCATTTGTTTCTTTTATCTTTCATTGTTTCTTTGAAAATTTTCTTTTATTTCTCATTTATATGAGGTATCTATTCGAATGTATATATTTTCATTATTTTTATTTCATGTTTTGATTTTTATTGTTTGTATTTTTAGGGTGAAACAACGGGTTATGTTTGATACCCTTGATTCTTGTCATGGCTTAAAATATTTTTTTAATAAAAATACATCAATTACACTTTAAAACTGATATTTTTAAAAATATAACTCATAAAATATGCCATCATCAAAGCAAAAAAATTGATAATTCCTGACCTTTATCAGTAGTTTTCAGTGCAGTCAACGGGTTTCCATCATCATCATTTGTTGATGTAGATAAATTTGGACTTTCGTCAATACTATTTTCAGCACTGATGAATTTCTCTTTTATCAGTGCTAAATTTAATGAAAATAAAATCTCACTTGTAGTAGTGTGTTACGAAAATTTATAGTACACTGCTGCAGTAAATGGTGGAATTTTTTTATTTAAAATTAAATCTCAATAAAATAAAATACATTGTACAATGATTATAAACATTTCAAATAATGGTATGTACAATTACATTCGTATAGTACAATTACATAGGTAAATATAATTTATTAAAAATTGAATTAAAATTATTATTTTTATTTAAATTATAGGGAGTAAAATCCCATATCATGAGGGTTAAAAATTATACATACAAAGAGAATGAACCCTTATAATGAGTTTACAATCATCCATTAAGGAGCTTATTATAACGACCAAAAATTTTCTTACTTTACTATTACATCATTTTAAAGATAAACAACATAATATCATTACACATATAGGATCCAATGGTTTAGTGTCTTGGGAAAACTAGAACCATACATAACAATTTCAACATCAAGCATAAACATTTATTTAATTTCTTCATCTCTAGCTTCTTATTGGAACTTGTCCTCTCCTTAGTAAATGTGTCCACCTAAGGATATACATCAAAAGGGGTGATCTAGAATCCCAGTAAGAGGATAGATAAGAACAATATAGCATGGGGTGAGCATAATCATAACATTGGAAAAAGATCATGACATGAGACGAAGCATAAATATAAAATTTGAAATGTGGAAATGCATAAAAATTAAACATCATGTCTTAGTGGTTAAATACCACACATACTTGTGATGCAATCTAGCATCTTGTTCACAAATCATTTCACATTTACTCTTGAGATTCATCACTTTAACCAATTAACTAGAGCTTTTTATAATTCCGGGCGCACCCATCCCTTTGAAACATTCATATTGCGCTATATAATTCCAGGCGCACCCGTCACATCATAACATTATCATTATCATGCTTGCCACATAAAACACGTATAAAAAATGAACATAACTAACCCATGGAAATGAATGGGTTTCATCTCATAAGAACACATTAATAAACACTGGGTTCCCAAAATAAAGAGGCAAAACATACATGTTCAAGAACCGTTCACTTTGAGGGAGAAGTAAAAGGTGTGTTATTAAATGAAGAGTTCATTTGAAAAACATTTTGTTTGACATAATAACCAGTGAAAAACATTTATATACCATAAATAGAATGAAAATGATGAAAAAATGATCTTTAATGAGTACCCATATAAAAAACGGAGTGAAAGAGGGAGAACCCGAAGGATGAGAGTTGGGTTCGAGAATTTCCCCTTACCTGTACCTGAATGCTTACTTCTATATAATGTATTGTATAGTGACATTATATTCATTAATTAGAAATCCTGAAACTTTTGTAAATTAATATGGTTCACTATGATTTCATTAAGAGATTTTATGCACCTTTGGATGAGTTATAGTGATTAAGAAACATTATTTGGGAATGTTTGTTTTTATGGTTTCATTGAGTGGTTCACTTGTATTCTAAAATTGAAGTTTGGGTAGAACATGGGTTAACATCCAGAACTGATATTACATGTTATTAATGATATTACAAGAGTTTTAATGATATTATAATGAATTATATTAGATCCATGTGCATGAATCATTAGATAAGAATTAAATGATGATTATTTGGGTTAATTTGGGCGGTTTTTTAATCATAACAAACTTGTTTTAACTTATCACCTAGTAATATAGTCATAAGTTAGTTCCAGAAATATATATAGGATATAATACATATAAAATGTGCTGTTTCAACCATAAAAATGGTTTCATGACCAGATCTGAAGGTAGAAATGGAAGGAGAAAGCATGTTGTTCTTGAAGGTGATAAATTAACACCTCACGAACAACCTTCTCTTTAATAAAATAAATGGAAGAGGTAAAGGGGGTTGGATGATATAATATCCCATGAAGATCATAAAATTACAGTATATTTATAATATTGGAGTTAAAATACCATTTGTATGAAGATAGGTGGGGAGAGATCAAGAAATGAATTTGAACTTGAAAGGAAATTAAAGGAGAAGAGGGAGAGAAATTACCTCTTGAGTCCTCCTCTTGAGATCCTACTTAAGGGACAAAGATGGGTCTTTTGAAGAGAACAGAAGCTCTTGGACGTGGGATAAGGGATAGGGAGGTTGTTTGGGTAGAGTTTAGAGAATTATTGGAGCTTGATAGGTGTGAGGAAATGAGGGTGTGAATGGTGGTATTTATAGTGGAGGGGAGAGGGGTTTCCTTAATATAAAATTCATTAGATTATTATTTCTTCAAAAGACAAGGAATAGTGATTATTACATGACCAATAATAGTAATTTTTTCATGTGATACCGAACCAAGTGGGATTACATCAGCAGAACATCACACATGACTCTATAATTAACTTATTTAGCTTAATTTTTTTTAAATTATGGTATTTCACTATTCATAAAAAAAATCAAGTATTTCAGAAAAATCCTAAAAATTTACCCTAACTATTTTTTGATGTGTAGAATCCAAAAATTAATTCCATTTTTCAGAAATACTTTTCTAAATATGATTAATTTAATATTTAATTAAAATCATAATTTACATAAAGACAGTTTTTAAAAACTGAAAATAATTTTATAGTGATTTTATAAATTATGTAGGGTCTTATTAAATTATCTAAAAACAATAAGACACTGATTTCATAATTATTGAACCCATTTTAAGAAAATATATTTTCTTTAAATTAATTAATTAATTAATTATGACTTACAAAATACCAGAACGTTTACTAAGATCATGTTGTCACTTTCTAAGATGTCTAAATTTTATTTAATTATTCATGGGTAAATATTACTCATATGATGGATTATTCACTATTCATAAGGGTAATACTACTATTTATAAGGGTATGTTACTATTCACAAGGGTAGGTTACTATTGACCAAAAATTATTTTTGTTTCATTAGACTTCAAAAAACATCTTGAATACAGCAGTGTATGTCAGATTTTCGAAATTCAAAACATATAAGTGACAAAATTATGTTTAGATGCCCCTTAACACTTAGTAGTTCATTATGTTGTGTTTTCATGTGATTTTATGACATAATTATAAGAAGGAAAATTTCATTGAAAATCTTTGGGTCGTTACATTCTTCCCCCCTTAAGAAATTTCACCCCCAAAATATCACTTTACACAAACAGGTGAGGGTACTTCTCCTTAATTGCCTCTTCTGGTTCCCAAGTTACTTCTTCAAACTTATGTTTCCTCCATAAAACATTGAAAATATGGTTTTTCTTGTTTCCTAGAACCTTATATCTCTGGTCAGAATCATTACTGGCTGCTCCTAATAAGAGATATCATCTTCCAGCTGCACCACTTCTGAGTTTAGTACATGTGAGGGGTCTGGTATGTCCTTCCTCACTATTGATACATGAAATACATCATGAACTTGAGCCATATTCGGTGGAAGTCCAAGGAAATAGGCCACAACTCCTATGTGGTCAAGGATCTCAAAGGGGCCAATATAATTTGGGCTTAGCTTCCCTTTCATCCCGAATCGCATGACTCTTTTCCATGGAGATATTCTAAGGAAGACTTTATCTCCAAATTTAAACTCCAAGTCCCTTCGATGGTTGTCAGCATAGCTCTTTTGTCAACTTTGAGAAGCTTTGATGTGTTTCTAGAGGACTTGAACCTTTTCTGTCATCTCTTGAACAAGATCGGGTCCATGTAGCTTTCTTTCTTCAACTTCATCCCAACTGGTTGGAGTTCTACATCACATTCCATATAGAGCATCATATGGAGCCATCTGAATACTCGAGTGGAAGATATTGTTGTATGAGAACTCAACCAATGGGAGATACTGATCCCAACCACCTTTGAATTAAAGAGAGCAGGCTCTTAGAATATCTTCAAGTGTCTAAATAGTCCTTTCAGACTGACCATCAGTTTGGGGGTGATCAGACATGATGAAATTTAATTCAGTACTCAAAGCATATTGAAGGCTCCTCCAGAATTTAGATGTGAACTTGTATCATGGTCAGAGACAATTGAGAGTCGAACACCGTGATGTCTCACCACTTCCTTCACATATATCTTTTCAAGTTGTGCAAGCAAGATATCTTTATGAATAGTGATAAAATGGGCAGTCTTGGTGAGTCGGTCAACCACAACCCATATCGCATTATTTCCCTTTGACATCTTCAGGAGACCCATGACAAAGTCCATAGTAACATTTTCCCATTTCCACAAGGTTATAGGCAATGGCTGCATCATACGTTTTGACTTTTTTCGCTCAGCTTTAACTTGCTGACATACCAATCACCTTGATATATATTTCATAATCTCTTTCTTCATGTTATTCCACCAGAAGTGTTCCCAGAAATCACAGTACATCTTGGTACTCCCCGAATGGATAGATAAAGTTGAGCTTTGTGCATTGTCCAATAGCTCCTTCTTTATCCCAGGTGATGAAGGCACACAAAGCCGCGTTCCAAACCGAATCACACCATTATCGTCGATATGGAACTCTTTCACCTTCCCTTCCTTTACTGCATTCACCCTCTTTTTTATCTCTACATCATCCATTTGTTCTTCCTTAATCTTCTCATGGAAGGATGGTTGTGTAATCATTTGGGAAAGGTAGGATGTATCCCCTGCCCTTATGATTTCCAAATCCATTCTTTGCATATCCAAGAAGATAGGGTCTTTCTCAATCCGCAACATGGATAGAGTATCAAAGTTCTTTTCTGCTTAGAGCATCAGCTACATTGTTCGACTTTCCAGGATGATAGTGAATAGAGAAATCGTAATACTTGATTAGTTCTAACCATCTCCTTTGATGCATGTTGAGCTCCTTTTATGTGAATATATACTTTAGACTCTTGTGGTCGGAGAATATTTCACACTTCTCACCATAAAGGTAGTGCCACTATATTTTCAAGGAAAAAATCACGACTTCCAGCTCTAGATCATGCGTTGGGTAGTTTGACTAATGTATCTTCAACTGTCGTGAGGCTTAGGCTATCACATTGTCATTTTTCATGAGTACACAACCCAAGAATTTCTTTGAATCATCACTTTATATCACAAAACATTCTCCACTTTTTGGTATTATGAGTATAGGTGTAGTGATCAGCCTTCTCTTTAGCTCCATGAATCTTCCCTCATATTTTTCTATCCAGACATACTTTACCCCTTTCCTTGTTAACTTAGTTAGCAGGCTTGACAATTGTGAGAAGTTTCTCACAAAACATTAGTAGTACCCAGCTAATCCAAGAAAACTACGGATTTTTGTGACACTAGAGTGTCTGGGCCATTCCTCTATTGCCTTTTTTTGAAGGATTCACAGAAATCCCCTCACTTGTGATCACATGTCCCAAGAATGTGACTTTTTTCATCCAAAATTCACACTTTCTAAACTTGGTGTACAACTTCTCCTTTCTCAATGTCACTAACACAAGTCTTAGATGTTCTTAATGTTCCTCCTTTCTCTTGGAGTAGATGAGAATATCATTGATAAAAACTACCACAAAATTTTCAAGGTAATGTCTAAAGACACTATTCATCAAATCCATGAAGATTTCAGGGGCATTAGTAAGTCCAAAGGGAATCAAAAAAAATCATAGTGCCCATAACTTGTATGGAAGGTAGTTTTCTAAATATCTTCCTTCTTCACCTTTACCTGATGATATCCATATTGGGATCCTCCTTTGAGAAGTATTGAGCACCTCTTAACTAATCGAACAAGTCATCAATCCTTGGGAGAGGATACTTTTTATTTATGGTGATCTTGTTGAGTTCCCAATAATCAATACACAACCGCATTATTCCATCATTCTTCTTCACAAAGAGCACCGGTGCACCCCAAGGTGATGCACTAGGGCGTATGAACCCTTTGTCCAGATGCTCTTGTAGCTGCTTCTTTAACTTCTCCAGTTCGATATGAGCCATCCTATAGGGACACATCGATATAGGAGTAGCTCTAGGTATGAGTTCAATTGAGAACTCTACCTCATGATCCGGGGGAATTCCAGGTAACTCTTCGGGAAATGCATCTATGTATTCCCTCAATATGGGTATTTCTTCAAGGTTGGAAGTTTCCTTCAACTCAACCATTTAGACGAGGTATGCTTCTTCATAGGGAATCAACACCCACACCATTGATGGATTTTTCAAAGGAGATTCATGATCTTCCTTGCATTTGTAGAGGAGAATGGGATGGTTCAGAATTTGAAAATATATTTCCTTTTCCCTATAGTTGATATGTGCTCTATATAACGAGAGGAAATCCATTCCCATTATAGCATCGAATTCCACAAAGGGAAGTATTATGAGATTTTCTAGAAGAATCTTCCCATAGACCCCAACAGGAGAAGAGTCAAACACTTGGGTTGCAATGATTGAACCACTTGGTGTTTTTATAGATATATCTACTTCATTGTTTCAGGGCTTCGATTCTATAGTTTTATAAAACTTTCAAGATATAAAGGATTGTGTATAATCAAAATCAAATAATACCTTTTCCATTCTTGAGTGAATAAGAAGTGTACCTTGTACGACTTCATTATCATGATCCACCTACATAGTTGTGGTGGCATAAACCTTCCCTTGTTCCTTTGGATTTGGTGGATACTGACACTGATTAACCTCGAGAACTCATGGTTTAGTGCAATGGTTTTTATAGTGCCCTAACTCCCTACAATTGTAGCATTGAACCATGAGCCGTTATCTCCTTTCATTGGCTACATTATCTTTCCTTTTCATGTATTTTCGACACTCTTGAGCATGGTGTCCTTCTTTCTCATACTTGAAGCACATACCAGTCCCTTTGAGGTAGTTCCCATGGTGCAACTTCCCACATTTTTGGCATGTGGGTTATTGATTTTTCTTCCCACCTTTGTCATTAGATCCACCATCTTGAAACTCCATCTTTCTTTTTTTATCACCATAGAAATGGGACCATTCTCCAATCTCCATCACCAACTTGAGAGATCACCAAAAAACTTCTTCATAACTCCCAAAGTCTCTAATTTCAAGAGAATTTCAATGGTGTGGTTTTAATCCACTAAAGAATCTATCAATTTTTCTATCATTGTTGATAACAAAACCCGAAGAATAACTTGAAATCCTCGTGAAATTCTCTTAATAGGTTTTGACAGATTCTCCTTCATTTTTCTTGATCTCTATGAATTATCTCTCCATATTCATGTGAAGAGTTCATGGGATGTACTTATTAAGAAACATTATCTTAACGTCTTCCCATTCCATCTCTTCAATTTCCTCCCTTGGCTTGGTGTTCTTAATCAAATCTCACCATTGATCGGCTTCTCCATCTAGATGATAAACGTCTTGAGTAACCTACTACATCTCTAAACAATGAAGCATAGAAAAGATCTTCTCTATGGAGTTGACCCACTGTTCCGAAACTAGTGGATCGGAAGATCCACTAAACGTCGATGGTTGTTGTGGCATAAAACATTTGATAGCCAGTTGCTCCCTCTTTGGTGAAGGAGGACGTACCCAATTATTATGGTTATTGTTCCTAACCTGAGATAATTGGGTAATAATATCCATGAAGTTTTGAACTCCACCTCCCAAATAATTGGGGATGTCATTCGGGCCATCGTTGCATTGGCCCTTGCACGAGTTGATGGCCTGATTTCTCCTGGTTCCCACCATTTTCTAAAATAGAAAAGGGTTAGAACAAAACATAAGTAAGAAAGCCATAAATAACGTATTCATTTAAACAATATATACCAAAAACATAACATATGGGATCCCTAGGTAAATATTCTTGTGTGCATATTTGTACTTAGTCTCATGCTAGAGGTTTTCTCTAGGGTTCACATATCCTAATTCCCAAATTAACAAAACCATTCCTCTGATACCAACTATAATGACCCAAACTTTTCTTACTTTAATATTACATCATTTTAAATATTAACAACATAATACCATTACACATAGAGGATAAACTAGTTTAGTGTCTTGGGAAACCTAGGACCATACATAACAATTAAAACATCATGTAAAATCATTTATTTAATTTCTTCTTCTCTAGCTTCTTATTGGAACTTGTCCTCTCCTTAGTACATGTAGCCACATGAGGATATACATCAAAAGGGGTGATCTAGAAGCCCAGTAAGAGGATATATAAGAACAATATAGCATGGGGTGAGCATAATCATGACATGGGAAAAAGATCATGAACATGAGAGGAAGCATTAATATAAAATTTGAAATGTGGCAATGCATACAAATAAAACATCAAGTCTTAGTGGTTAAATATGACACATACTTGTGAACCAAGATATCATCTTGTTCAAACATAATTTCACATTTACTAATGATATTAATCAATTTACCCAATGCATTGTAGTTCTGTATAATTCTGGGCGCACCCGTCACTTTCAGACATTCATATTGCGCTATAAAATTCCGGGCGCACCCGTCACATCATAACATTATCATTATCATGCTTGACACATAAAAAACGTATCAAAAATTAACATAACTAACCAATGGAAAGGATTGGGTTTCACCTCATAAGAACACATTAATAAACATTGGGTTCCCAAAATATAAAGGGAATAACAAACATGTTCAAGAACCGTTCACTTTGAGGGAGATGTAAAAGGCGTGTTCTTAAAAGAAGTGTTCTTTAGAAAAACATTTTATTTGACATAAAAACTAGTGACAAACATGTATATCCCACAAATGGAAAGACAATGATGAACAATTGATCTTTTTGGAGTACCCATATCAAATATGGAGTGAAAGAGGGAGAACCTGAAGGATAAGAGTTGGGTTTAAGAATTTCCCCTTACCTTGTACCCGAATGCTTCCTTCTCTTTAATGTCCTGTATAATGACATTATATTAATTAATTAGAAATACATAACCTTCTGTACATTAATATGGTTCATTATGATTTCATTAAGTGATTTTATGCACCTTTGGATGAGTTATAGAGTTTAAAAAACATTATTCGGGAATGTTTGTTTTTATGGTTTTCTTGAGTGGTTCACTTGTATTCTTCAATTGAAGTTTGGGTAGAACATGGGTAAACATAAAGAACTAATATTAAATGTTATTAATGATATTACAGGAGTTTTAATGATCTTATAATGAATTATATTATATATTTTTCATTAATCATTAGATAATAATTAAATGATGATTATTTGGGTTAATTTGGGATTTTTTTCGATCATAACAAACTTGTTTTAACTTATCACATAGTAATATGGTCATAAGTTAGTTCCAGAACATTAAATAGGAGATAATACATATAACGTGTTCTGTTTCAACCATAAAAATGGTTTCATTACTATATATGAAGGTATAAATAGATGAAGAAAGCATGTCGTTCTTGAAGGTGATTAATTAACACCTCACGAACAACCTTCTCTTTAATAAAATAAAAGGAAGAGGAAAAGGGGTTTGGATGATATAATATCCCATTAGAATCATAAAATTACAGAATATGTATAATAATGGAGTTAAAATACCATTTGGATGAATATTGGTTGGGAGAGATCAAGAAATGAACTGAACTTGAAAGGAAATTAAAGGAGAAGAGGGAAAGAAATTACCTCTTGAGTCCTCTCTTGAGATCCTTTTTAAGGGCCTAAGATAGGTCTTTTGATGATACCAGTAGCTCTGGGAAGTGGGATAGGGTCTAAGCAGGATGTTTGGGTGGATTTTAGATAAGGATTGGAGCTTTAGAGGTGTGCAGAAATGAGGGTGTGAAGGGTGGTATTTATAGTGGAGGGGAGATGGGTTTCCTTAATATAAAATTTATTAGTTTATTATTTCTTCACAAGACAAGGAATAATGAGTATTACATGACCAAGAATAGTAATTTTATCATGTGATCCCAAAACAAGTGGGATTACATCAGTAGAACATCACACATGACTCTATAATTATCTTATTTTGTTTATTTTTTTTTTGTAAATTACGGTATTTCACTATTCATCAAAAATTCATGTATTTAAGAAAATTCCCAAAAATTTACCCCAAAATTGTTTTTACGTGTAGAATCAAAAAATGAAGTCCGTTTCTCAAAAACAATTTTCTTAATATTAATAATTTAATGTATAATTAAAATCATATTTTACTTAAAAAACAATTTTCAAAAACTAAAACTTATTTAATAGTGCTTCCAATAATTATGTAGGGTATTATTAAATTATATAAAAACTATAAGAAACTGATTTGATAATTATTGAACACATTTTAAGAAAATATATTTTCTTTTAAATTAATTAATTATTTATTTATTTATGACTTACAAAATACCAAAACGTTTACTAAGGTCAAATTGTCACTTTCTAAGATATCTAAATTTTATTTAATTATTCATGGGTAAGGTTACTCTTATGTTGGATGATTCAATATTCCTAAGGGTACTATTACTATTTATAAGGGTATGTTACTATTCATAAGGGTAGGTTACTATTCACTAAAAATTATTTTTGTTTCATTAGACTTCAAAAAACATCTTGAACACAACCGTGTATGTCAGATGTTCGAAATTCAAATCATATAAGTGACAAACTTATGTTTAGAGGACACTTAACACATAGTAGTTCATTATGTTGTGATTTCATGTGATTTTTTGACATAATTAAAAGAAGAGAAATTTCCATTGAAAAACATTGGGTTGTTACACTTATACCAAAATATAAAATGATACTCTCATCCGAGAACCCTTTTCTTGATAAAGAAACTACTAAAAATATTTATTTTTACATGTGTGACTAAATCTAATATTATTATCAGTAATCATCATGCCTTTTATAATGAAATAGATAAAATCCCATGGTGGAATATCAATTGTGTACTGAAAATCAACCAATTCCTTGGAATCCGTTTCAACCTCAAAGTTGATAATGTTGTAAAGACCACAGAAGGTCACAACACTAAACATGGATCTCCTCTCTGATCTAAAGGAGTTATCGAGACTATAAAAAGTACTAAAAACAAATATAACTAAACTTATTCTATCTCACACAATCCCACATATCATTTTCATGTTCAAACAGTATCCATCGACATTAAGCTTCTTCCCTATGTATGGCAGTTTCTATGAAATCCACCTTAATTGGCTATTCCTTTATCCTCCTTTTTCATTGAAGAGAACCATTGGGATGCTATTCCATAGATAAAATGAATAATATCCTTCAGAAATGACAATTCCTAGCTCCAACACCAATAATTTAACTCAGACCCACATAAAATGTTTGTAGTAGAATATACATTCTCATACATTGTTTCTTGCCTCCCAATAAACCTATACCCCATAACAAAAATCACATTGTGTGCATTAATCTTTGCATAATTATTTAAATCCACCTAAAACTCTGATTTAAAGAATTATAAAAGAGAGTCCCCATGCCCATAAAGACCCATCCAGTGTCTGAAAAAGTTCCTGATACCCAGCACTGAGTCCCCTCTGAATAAAATATTCCAAAAATGATTCATGCTTTGGAGCTACACCACCCTAGCTACAAGATGCATGAAGGAACTCTTTCCTCTACTCATTTTCATTTTCATTATTGGGAAAGGAATTGATCCTCAAGGACCAAACAAGGAATTTAAACATCAATGGGATCTTCTTCCAAAAAATATTTTCCTCTCACTCATCATTTCCACTTCCATTATGTATCATCGCTCGAAACTCCTAATAGATAAACCATATGAAGGAGGAATTTTAAAAAATTTACTTTTCCTGCTCATCATTCATTCTAATATTGTCATAGGTAATCCATTTTTCATGATATATAATAGAATTAATAAAGCATGGAAATGAAATTGCTTCCCTAAAAGTGATTTTTTGAATTGGAAAAAACCGAAAAATAGTCGTTCATTGACCCAATTATCCTTCCAGAATTTGATCTCTCCACAGTCCACCACAGTATGAACCATCCCTCCTAGTTTCTCCAAATGAACAATAATAAACCAAACGAGTCTTGATTTCCTAGACACATGACAAACCTATACCCTCCAGTCATCAACAAATATACTTCTCATGAACCTTTGACAAAGTGTATTACCTTCAATTCTTTCCCATGCTAACGTAGACTACATGCCTTGAATGGATTAGATATTCTTTGTAATTTAACTCCACCATCATAAACTGGATTATCCTCTATTTTAATTGACCCCAATGAAATATTACACTTATTTATTATCTCATTTTAATATTTTCATTATTTTCTCACAACTCTCCATAGTCCCTTTTAGTGAGTTAATAGTCAACTTAAATTGCATTGGTATAGAAGTGAGAATGTCGATCACCAGAGTAATGCGACCTAAAAACAATAGAAAATTATTTTTATTATTAAAAATTCATCCCAAGATACAAATAATGATGGATTCAAATAATGTTTTCATGATTATTCCATCTGAAATGGGATCACCAAGGTACTCCGTTGAGAGATGATTCCCTTGAATACTCATCTTGTTTTGAATATTCCTACTGCACATGTGCGAGCATGTTTTATAAATATACACACTACTCCTTCCAATGCTAATCCATTTTTCACATAGGTATCCATATGCTTCCAGGATTTTATAAATACCTTTTATCATCCTAATTCCACCATTTATGAACAATAGAACATCATCAAAAAACATAAAATGTCAAATCATTCCATCCTCAGACTAGGTCTTGTGAGGCAGAATAGACCCCTCATCAAAATATCAGTTTTATGTTTATTGATAGTGGGTCCTGGGAAAAAATAAGAAGTATTTTATAGATTGGGATAGATTTCCATAATCCATACATGGTCTTAAAGAAACCAAAGTCCATTCCTATTAAAAATATGGAAATACACAGGGAAGCAAGGGACATAAAAAATTGGTCACAAACCCATTATTTGAACACAAATTTGTTCATGAATATGATAATAAAATCAACTCCAACCAATCATATGCCCTGTCCATATCCATATTGAGGATAATATTGGATCTAAGAATCTTCTTGTTAATATCATCCACAATTTCTTTTTCAATCCCCACTACTGCTTGAATAATCCTTCCTTGAATAAAACCAAGTTGTTCCTCTGATACTGATATCTAAATCAGCTAACATAGTCTTATGTTAATGAGAAATTCTAGAATAGTATAAGTCAAATTCCAAATTCATATAGGATGGTATTGATTGAGAGCATTAAGAATCTAAATCATCAGTGTTAACACCATTCTTTATGACCACACTACACATAAAAGTGCTCCACCTTTAAAATAATCCTAAATAGAATCCCTAAATTAAACCTTATTGTATCCCATGAATCTATGATTAAGGATCCAAGAAACCCATCCATCCTAAGAGAAATTTCTTGTTTCATTCTAAACATTGCCTCTAGAATTTCTTCATCCACCATAATGTAATCTATCATCTAATTATCATTTTCATCCACTATATTTGGGATGCATTGAAAAAAAATTTCCACCCTTTTATACTCACCATGCCTTTTTAAAATAAAATCATATAACCATTCTAGAAGACCGTCGATGTAATCCAGAGACATGGTACCTAGTAAAAAAATATCCCCCATATATGACACATTTTTTAGGTTCAAGTTGATCTTCCTGGAAGATTTCCATTCTTTAATGTAGTCTTGAAAAAATAAGTCTTATGACCCCCTTCTCTTAGAAAAATATTCCAAGATATTTCCATGTATACCTTCCAAATTTCCATTATTTTTTCTTCTAGAAATCTTCCATTCTCATTAATAGAGAAAAAATTTCCTCATACCAATTATTCTCTATTCATTCTTATAGCCACTAAATTTCTATTTTATATCCCTCCTTGATGGATTCAAAATTTGACCAGCTATAATTCCACTCATTCATATCTTTTATCAATTTCTTTAAACATAGTTTCAATGACACCCAAGCATTACCCAAGATTCTTTTCATTTAGGAACTACTAAAAATCAAAATAATCCCTTGATTCATGGCCCGTTTGTTAAATTAATGAAAAAATATGAAATTTTTATTTCACTCATTATGATCACTACAAGGGGAGAGTGATCTGACAAAGACTGAGTGAGGTGCATGATAGAATTCCAATGGAAGGATTCCATACCTTTTATTTTGGAGAGGCACTAAACTAGCATACTCTATATATGCCTACACATTTTAGGGTTACTACCCCAAGTGAATCCACTCCCCAAGAAACCCATATCCATGAACCTAGTAAACTCCATAAATGCATTAAAATCATTTTTTTTGGAAAAAATCACACCAAATTTTTTCTTAGAATCATCCATAATTTTGTTAAAGTCCCCACCCAAAAACTAAGAAATTAATCCTATATGAATGTTTAAAAGATGCTTATATAAAATTTTTTTGTCTAAAATCTCATATTTTTCATAAATGTATGGAAAAAGAAAATACATACCCCCCATGTTCACCTTTATGGAAATGTGATGAGATGAAGCATCCACACATTCCATTGTGATGATACGGTCCAAAATATCCATATATGGGGATTGCATGGGAATTCAAGCAAGAAATCACAAAACCCAAAACTCCTTGCAATAGAAGATATATGATCATATCTTTGTTTGGGCTCCAAAATATAAATAATAGTATCGTGAAATTGATAATATAAACTAAAAATGGAAGCAATTTGTACCCAAATTCCTAATCCTCTAGAGTTCCATAACAAGATAGAAATTATTATGAAATATTATAGTGTTTTATGTGGCCTGAATCATGTTCTTACCTTGCTCCAATGTTGATAAAGTGTTCCTCATTGGCCCTTGAGTGAGTTGGATGGAAAAAAATTTCTTGAGGTGAAGTAACCATAAAAATGTATACCTCTAAAGAAACAAGGGAATCTTAGATGTCCTACTTATACTCCATTTACTCAACCATCACAAAGTAGTTACGTGAACACACTAAAGAGGCACAGTTAACCAACAAAACCTCCTTCCTAGATTTAGTAGATAAAAGATCTTTATTCATAGAATCATGGTTTTAATAAGATATATTTTTCCCTACCACTGTAATGATGAGAGAATAACTAGAAATGAGGGGGAGATAGGTGACCCAACTCCTGAATGAACCATCCTTTCATACAAGGACTAACTCAAAGAACTAGACTCTATAACCAGTTAATCCATTTTTTGAAGGGGTTTCCCTTGAGGTAAGATGTATAACTAAACCCCCTTCTAATTTTTTTTTTCCAAATATAAATTATTATGTGGATGAAAATTCATTTAAATTTGATGAACTAAAACCGATTTTGATTTCCGACTAGGGGTAGGATATAAAAGGTTCCAGGTGAGCAGAATAGGAGATGACATTTTCATTAGGATTTTTGGAATAATGAAATGAGGAATAGGTTAAATGTCTGATGTTGATGATGCCTCAATGGTTTGTAAGATAAGGTACGTGACATGAATGTGAAAATAATATCCCAATTTAGAAAATTATGCCTCTTTAATGGCCTAACCCATGGTTCCCAAATAAGATGTTTGGGATATTAGACCCATTTCTAGAACATTTAATGCATCAGACTCCGAAACTTTCAATGTAGATATACCAAAAGAGTGTAAAGATACCCTAGGGACCGAACCACCCATAGTGTTTGAAACATTGAAACCCATATGACTTCTCCTACACACATCCATTAAATGAATATTGATATGACACTTAATGGAAAACTTGGGAGGTGCATGATAAAACAAATATTACCACTAATGAAATATCCCTCAATTGAATAAAAGCATCCAAAAATATATAAATTAACTATTATGTTAGTAATATAGGTTTAGAGCATAGTGGTGGTGTGTGGAAGAAGAAAATATATTTAAATTTATTTTAATATTAAGTTACCTGAAACCTCAAACATGGATCTTACAAGTCAAATATATTATTATTTTATTTAAAATCAAAATAAACATATAATTGATGTGATAATTCTTTCTTCGATTTATATTTCGATCATCAAAAAATAAAAATTCATTTTTCCTTTAGTTAATTGTGATTATCCAATGATATAATCCATCTGGATGTGATCTACAAATGCTTATATGATTTCTGAGCAACATCAATTGATCTTCATGTTCTAGTAAAATGAGTTGGTTTTCATGTGTAATTATTGTCGATCATGAATCCTTTTATCTTAAAGTATCTCTAATGTGTTTCTCATTAATGAGAGGAAGAGTAAATGGTAGCGTCAAGATATAGTTTTGTTATGTTCCATGATTCCCATGTTTTGATTTTGGATGCAATACATAATAGACATAATGGCCTATTTATTGAGCTAGGGTTTAGGTTGAAATAATTATTTAATTTCATTCCAAGCCTTAAATAATGTAATATTACTAAATAAACATCATTATAAATAATAATAATATTATTATTATCTTGTTGTCTCTTCTAACTTGTACAATAATAAATATTATTTAACTAGCTTCTTAATTATCTTTTTTAACTACACTGAATCATGGTTTGTTTTAACTCCTCTATAATTTACTAAAACCTCAATTAAATATTTGAATTAAATATTCCATTCATCAATAATCGATTGATATGGATAAAACATGAATTAAGTTCTCCCTAGGTCTTGAGAATAATATTTAATCCATCAATTAAACTCAAATAAAATGTAATCAAAACCATTGAAAACACATAATGTATAACCCCCGTAGATTCATTCCCATTAGAATTAGGTGGGATTCCTTAATGTCCAAGATCACTTTATAGAAAATTTTGACGGTACCGCTAAGAAATAACTTTTAGTCGCAATGATGAAAACCACATAAAAATGATCACTGTGTAAAATAATCCCTTTGTCTCAATATCTCATTAATCAAGTTTCACATCTATGTCACCAACCTATATGTTCAATACATCTTTCATTGACTATATAAAATAAATACATCATTTCACAATGTTCATGGAATTTAATATGATTTTTCTATTCCGATAAAATGGCCTAGATATGAAATTACATAAATATGTAAGGGAAAAATCATTAATCAACTTATCTATTAATTACATGTCAATAATGACGCACCCAAACTGCCCTACCTCACCACGAATATATGGTGTCACAATTTTAATCCAAAAGAATAAGTGAGCGATTCCAGAATAGAATTAATGGAAATCATAAATTCTATATATTGTTAGACACAGTCATAGATTGAAAATATGATGACACAAAAACATGTAGGATTCCTACTAGTAGATCTATTCTCTTAATCTCCCATCATGGAGACTATCACGTGTAAACATCATGAGATGAAGCCTAATCCACTTATGAGTAATCACACATGAATGTCTATAGAATAAGTGTTCCATAATATTATGGAATCTGATCATAGAACAATATTTAATAACATCATCATAGAACTTCATGGTTTACATCATATTTGGGAACTACTATGACCTTATGAATTTGAAAAATAATCTTGGACATTGTTAAATTAGAGTAACTTAGAATAATGAATAATATGTAATAATAATTTTTATTAATATTCAATACATAAAATAAAAATTCAATTAATGTAAGAAAATTGGTCCTAGGACACCATCTCCAACAAAATCCCACATGGACTTGATCCAATTGATTTTGTTTTTTATTTTACTAGACCTCACCTGATAATCATGTTTCTCATGAGTCAGGGATTTAGTAAAGGGTATACCATGTTGTCCACCAAGGAAATACTGCTAATTTCAACCTCACATCTCTAAGAAAGATATCTCTAGATATGATACTTAAAAATTATTTGTTTCATCCACTAGTGTACCCATGGATATTTTGTGGGAAATACCACAGTAATACTATCAAATAGAGTGTGATATGATCTTTAATTCTAGGCACTACATCAATATCATGGAAAACGTTGTGTATCCACAGTACTTCATCATATGCCTTATAATCTATAATAAACTTGATCTATACTGTTGAACCTATGACCATGACCTTCGATAAGTTCTTCCGTCTCACAAAACCTCCATTAAAAGTAAAGATGTATCCCAGTTGTGACTTAATTTCATATTGATCTATTTGGAAACTAGAATCTTCATATCCACTGAGGAATAGTTCCATATATCCTCTATAAACATGGAAAATATACTTTGTATTCCTCTGATACTTATAAATAGTTTTGACTTCCATCTAATATAGGTCACCTGCTTTAGCTTAACATATTCCCATCACACTCAATGTGTAGGTAGAATCTATACTAATACATATCATAATATAATTGATTTACCCAATCGCTGACTCATATAGAATCCTTTCCATTATATTTTTTCCCTAATGTTTCTATGGACACATCTTCCTAGAATGATAAATGTCACGTGGCGCTAGAAACAATCCCCTCTTGGATTGTTCCATATTGAATCTCTTTAGTATCTTTTAAATGTATGCAATTTAACAAAAGTGATGTAGTCTATTTAATCTATCATGATGGATTTCTATTCCAATAATATATTCCTCCACACTATATTTGAAATTTTCTTGTCTTGTTTGGATCCTTTGGAGTCACAAACACTTTGGGTTGTGTCATATAGTAATCTTCTTGATGGTTACCATTATGTAAGGATATTTTTAAATCAATTTTATAAATATTATAGAAATGGTAGGTCACAATTGTACGTATAATTCTAATTGGTTTTATAATTTCAAATGGTGAAAAGGTTTTATCATCATTAATTCATGGATGTTTTTAATCCCTTTTGAAACCAGGTACACCTTATAGGTACCGACCTATCCTTCCATGTCCATTTTATTCTTGAATAACCATTTTCAACCAAGGGGATTTACATCCACTAGAGGATCTACCGAAATATAGAGTTGGTTTTGGTATATGGAATCCATTTCAGAATTCATGGCTTATTGCCACAACATTTGTTCCACTTAATACTTCCATGTATGTTATAGTATCACTGTTATCAACTAATAATGAGTCACTATAATCAATTACTAGAAAAACATAATGTATCTTGTTATCCTACATAGTACTCGTGTCTCTGGATACCCATTTTCAACCAATAGGATTTACATACACTGGAGGATCTACCAAACTCCAGATTTTTTGGTATATAGAATCCATTTCATAATTCATTTCTTCTCAAAACATTGAAACTTATGTGCCAATTAATACTTTTTTGTTGGTTAGAGAATAATTATTATCAACTAATAAAGAGTTTCCATCCTCAGTGACTAGAAAATAATAAAATTCTGGTTCTCAAACATCTCTTGAAATACAACATTGATGTATTGTGTTTAGAATTGATTCTTCTTAAACGGGGATTTCGGGAATCTATTCCCATGTAAAATATGGTGTACCTTGAGCCTCAATATCATAAAAGTATATCTGTCTCCCACTATCTATTTTAAATATTCTCCCCCTCCAAATGAATATAGCATGTA